>OX375880.1:121629497-122239080 GCA_947359465.1 Metellina segmentata | reverse complement strand
TTAGAGTTCAAGGTCGTTCAACTACTAGTTATCGATACATTATTTCTACACATTACACATTCTACAGCATTAATATTCATAATAAATCGTTAATTATCCAACTATTTAAATACATACATACAGTTAAATAGTTTTAAGCTTTCTGAAACACTTAAATCAGGATTGATTTGCAAGTTTAAGTAGTCAGACGAACAACTTAGCATTAAAACGAAATCAATTTCTCATTACAATACATACAAAATAAAGGAATTTCTTCTGAGTTAAAAATTACTATTTCTACAGTACAACTTTGAAAAACCTTCTTTATAAATGACTTTTTGCCTAGGTTTAGACGACATAAAGTATAAAAATACTTATCTATCCGATGGATATCGGGATCGGGCCCACAGTTGGGTAGCCACTTCTCTGTAGCAATGATGTATGCTGACACGGCTAGCTAACACTTAAATTGAATTTATTTACATACACATACACTACAGAAATTACAAGACTTTCACGAACATAAAATATAAGGAACAGGGACATTTTTAGTATCACATACTACAGCCTAGCTGCTGCTTGCTCCAGGGTTGGAGTTACACTGTGTAAGTTTTTTGTCAGTCCGCTAGGGGGCGTTGTTGGTTCCGTTACAAGGGGAATTAGATTCACGACGAATCTACTTCTATATCTGCGTCGTCCTCCGAAAAATCCGACGCATGGAGTCTTAGTTCTAATTCTTCAGCCGCATGCCGAAGTAGATGTTTAGAAGTTTTTTGTAAGTTTTTTATATGTTTAGAACTTTTATGCTTTGTAGTAGAGCCATCAGTTTTAGGTCTTTTAAGTGTATGTTTGGTTTGATCCTTCGATATTGGAATTTGAGAATTAGCGTCGGTATTTTTTGAGGATGTGGCAGATGATTGTTTGGCGGATTGCTTAGGTGAGTTAGATTTGGAAGTTGAAATATTGTTTTTGGAAGGTGATGAGTTTTTATTGGATGTAATGACTGCTGAAGAAGGTTCTGTTTGTGTGGCTATGGTATGATATGTTTTTTTAACTATTGTTGAATATGATATTCCTGTTTTGGGGGTTCGAGAATCTACTATTTTTCGGGCCTCGGGATAAGAAATTTTTTGTGCAATCTTCACAGATTGAATTTCTTTCTCGAGAACCCATTTAGGACAGGTCCTGGAAAATGAGGGATGGTCTCCTCCACAGTTAACGCAATGAGCCGAAGCGGAGCAGCCGTCACTCTCGTGACCTACATCACCGCAACGGGCACATTTAACCTGGCTGCGACAGGAGATTTTCGAATGTCCGAAACTCTGGCAGCCGAAGCAGCGAAGAGGATTCGGGACATAAGCTCGGACTGGGCAGCTCAGATATGCAGCTGTGATTCGTGTAGGCAGGGTTGGTGTGTCGAACGTCAATATTAGATGTTTGGTGGGAAGGATCTTCCCATCACGACGTATTGTAATACGACGAACACCAACTACATGCTGATCACGAATATTTTCCAGGATTTCTTCTTCTGGAGAAAAGAAGGTCCGGTTCGGAGATCACGCCGCGTGAGGTATTGAGTGAAAAATGAGGAGATACAGCAACGGTAAAAGAACCAAGAGTGTTTGCGTTAGATAGTAAATTTGCCTGTGTTTCAGTTGAGACTTCGACCAGGAGATCCCCGGAACGAAGTTTTTTAATGGATTTAGTATTGCCTATAAAAGATTGAAATGTCTTATGAATCAAGAACGGTGAAACAGAAGAAAAAGAGTTTTGTATGGGGTTCGAACTAAGAGAGTTGTTAAGAAGTTTAACTAAGAAGAATCGAGCGTTTGAAATATTGATTTTCATTTGTTGCTCCCCTCGAGGGGGAGAAGAATTAGTAGTATTTTCCATCATAGAAAAAAAAGAGAAAATTCGGTCACCAACAGCACCACCCACCACGGAGTCCTACACGGGGATACAGACAACTGCACCGGCGCTTGTCGGTGACTATACGCGCACGGCGCACCCCTGAGACAGCCCCCACCCTTAGCGAGATGTCCAGTAAGTGGCCGATTGCTTAGCCCTAGCCGAAAATTGACCAGCCGATTGATGTACACGGGACCAATGCACACCTCCCGTTTACCTGAATCGAGGGCCGAAGCAGTGTATTGGGTCTGTATATCGCCCCTCAACCACCAGGATCCCCCTTTACCAGGGACGCGGGTCTCCACGCACGGCAAACACGTGGGTGATATAATCCCCAAGAGGAGCCGAAAAGCTTCTCAAGGGGAGCCCCCACCTCCGAAGAGGCAACCACAACGAGGGAGGAAGAAAAAGCAAAAAGCGAAGGGTAGAGGAGGAGAAGAAGAACGAAAAGAGGGGAGATCACTCAGGCACCCCGGGGCCGCGAAGCCCGTACAAACCTAAAGAAGGAATGCCCCTGGGGGCGTTTCAAATGCGGTAAATTAGGCCATATTAAAACTAATTGTATGCAGAACCATAGGACAAAGAGTCAACCCTGTACTTCGACTAACAATATAGTAGAAGCATTTATTAGTCAAAATAATAGGTACCATGACAAGTTAGCATGGGTTTTTGACTCTGCAGCGTCTACTCATTTCTGCAACAATAAAAGTTTATTTACGAAGTTTGAGCCTGTTTCTGACATGAACATGTCGTTGGCCGTAGGAGACTCAACATGTCCAGTTGAAGGAATTGGAACAGTAAGGATTTGTTTTAAAAGAAATGGCCAAGAAAAATTAATTGATCTTAAAAATGTCATGTATTCACCAAATTTAAGAAGAAATCTTCTATCAGGAGCAGCTTTTGAAAAAGGGGGAGCAACTTTCATTGGAAGTAGGGGGGAAATTAAGGTTTATAATAAAAGTAATGAACTATTATTTTATGCAGATCGGGTTAACGATCTGTATTATTGTAAACCAAGTTACCCTAACCACAATCCTGTATTTGCGATAGGTAGTGGGGAAAAAGACCCTGATACAAACACTAGTCGTGAATTGGAGCTTTGGCATCAAAAGTGCTGTCATATAAACTGTAAGTATATTATTAAAACCAGTCAAAAGAATGCAGTGAGCGGTTTACCAACATTTAAATCACAAAAGGTGGAATGTGAGGACTGTAAAGTCGCATAAAACTAAAAGAGTTTCGTATAAGCCAATAGCGCAAGTTAGGTCCCGTAAACCACTCGAACTGCTACATATGGATTTATGTGGTCCGCTGCCTACAGTATCCAAGGGCGGGCATAGATATTTCTTGTCTATAACAGACTATTTTTCACGCAAAGTTGTTGTATTTCCTTTAAAAACAAAGACGGAAGTATTTGATTGCTTTGTTGGATTTCAACGAAGGGCGGAAAGATTTTTGAACACTAAAATAATTAATGTAAGGATTGGATTGGATTGGATTGGATTTAGTTTTGTGGCATTGAGTCCTCTTGGGACATATTATGCCAAACTCAAGATAAAAATCAAATACATAATATAATAATGAAATGAGATGAGTCAAAACATAATGAGTAAATACTATATGAAATTATATGTGATGGATAAAACCAATGTCATGTAAAAAGCTAAAAATATTTGGATGAGGATTCTCCCCAATCATGTCTTCTAAAGTCAAGGTATAAGAATTAAAATATTTAAGACGTTGATAATTAAAATGAGAACATTCTATTAAAATATGTTTTATCGTTAGTGGACAAATACAATGATTACAAATAGGATGATCTTCTCCAAGGAGGAGGTGTCTGTGGGTTATACGAGTATGTCCAATACGGAGGCGTGTCAATATAACATTTTGTCTTCTTATAGGTATCGATTTCCATTCAGATATAATTGGTTTTATAGCATGGAGTTTGTTTTCAGTTTCTTCATTCCATTCGTTTTGCCATTTGTCTTGTAAAAATGTGTAAATGATAGATTTTAGGTCACGATAAGGAATGGTATGATTAAAATTATTTAAGGGCCGATTTGGCAGCTTTGTCAACTAATTCATTTCCAGATATCCCAACATGAGATGGGATCCAACAAAATAACAAGTTAAAATTTTTGGATGAGAGATGATAAATTCTTTTTAATGACTCTAAAACAACAGGATGACTGGAATGATCAGGATGTTTCAATGACTGTAAAACACTTAATGAATCTGTAAAAATAATACATTTTTTATGAGAATGATCCGATATATATTCTAATGCTTTAAATATGGCCATGATTTCAGAGGTAAAAACAGAACATGAAGAATGAAGTTTAAAACTGTGAACAGAGTGATTAATAGTGAACGCAGCTCCAACATAGTTAGCCCTTTTAGATCCGTCGGTATAAATATGAATGAAATTAGAGTATTTTTCTGTATGGTTTTGAAAGAGTTGTTTGTAAATAATATCAGATGTATCTGCCTTATTAAAATCTCTGAAGGGGTTTTGAAATACAAAATTATGATTAAACCAAGGAGAGAAATAAAAAAGTTTTTTCTGGGTGACGACAAGTGAAGATATTTCGGATCCGTCCATTAAATCCAGCATTCTTAAATGGAATGTAGGGATGAAGGATGTTTTTGCTTGATAAAGGCGTTTTAAATATGGACTGTGATGAATGGTATGCAATGGGTGATGAGGTATTGAGGAAATTCTAAAATAATATTCTAAGGACAACAACTGTCGCCTTAAGTCCAGAGAAGGTTCAAAGGTGTCCACATACAAGCTTCTTACAGGTGAAGTCCTAAAGGCCCCAGAACATAAACGTAAAGCTGCGTGGTGGATAGTGTTCAGAGTTTGAAGAGCAGATTTTCTTGCTGAACCATACACCACGCAGCCGTAGTCCAATTTAGATCGAATTAAAGCTCTATAAATTTTAAAAAGGCAAGTTCGATCAGATCCCCATGATAATTTTGATAAAACCCGTAAAATGTTAAGAGCTTTTTCGCAACGTTTGCGTAAATTTAAAATATGCGGTTGAAAAGTCAACTTCTTGTCAAATATGATACCTAAAAATTTAAAATTGTCCACAACATTAATTAAAATATCTTTGAAAAATATTTCAGGGTCAAGATGAAGATTTCGCTTTCTACAAAAATGAACGCAAGCGGTTTTAGAAGGTGAAAAACTGAAACCATTTTCGTTAGTCCAATGAGTGATTTTGTTAACTGCCTGTTGAAGTTGTCTCTCTATTAAACGAATGTCTAGCTGCGCATGAAATTTGCAGATCGTCAACGTAAATAAGACCTTTCACCGATGGAGGAATTAATGTAAGGACTGATAACGGTCTTGAATTTGTTAACAAAGAATTTTCTAAGTTTCTAGATTCTGAAGGAATAAGGGCAGAAAGAACTAATGTATATACACCGCAACAAAACGGTGTAAGTGAAAGGTTCAACTATACTGCTCTTGACGCCGTAAAAACAATGTTGAAATCTAGCGGGTTATCGAATAGTTTCTGGTCTGTAGCTTTATTATGTTTCGTTTATACCTGGAATAGGATTTGTCATGGTAATCAAGATAAAACCCCTTTTGAACTGTATTCGGGAAGGAAACCATCTGTAAAACATCTAAAAGTTTTCGGTTGCATAGCTTATGTGGGAACTCCGAGGCAGTTGCGTAGTAAATTAAATATGAGAACTAAGAAAGGGATAATGATTGGGTATGCCATGCAAACCAGGGGTTATATAATTTTCATTCCTGAAGACAATAAAGTCATAGACTATAAACGTTACTTTTTATGAGTTAAATAATAAAAACCAAAGTACTATCGAAAACCAACATTGCTTTAATTTTATCGAAGTATCTGAAACTGATTCGGAGCCGGAAGTAGATACACCCGAAAATGAATCTTCTGATTTGGACCTTAAAATTGAAGATTTGGGAGGTACCAAACGTAACAAGTCTCCTCTAAAGGATTCATTTAAGTCGTATTTAAAAGACCCAAGGGATTTGGGATGGATAAGATCAGCTTCTTTGAGAAAGGACGAATCGAGATACGATATTTATTATGGATTTGAACATTCTAAAACCAGATTAAGATCGTATAACGATACTGAAAATTACTGTAGGGCTAATAATATAAAATATGATCGAGATTTTTTTGATTTCGGTGGTAAAAATCATTATTTAGGTCCAATCCCTAAGCCAGATTGTAGCAGTCAATCTGAGGCTTGTTTAGTTAATGTTAAAATCCCTTGTAATTTTAAAGAGGCTTTAAAATCACCCCAAAGAACTGAATGGCAGAAAGCCATGGTAGAAGAAATAGACATGATGCATAGCAGAAAAGTATGGACGTTAGTTCCCAAACCTGAAAGGGCAAGTGTCTTAGGGAACAGATGGGTTTACACTTTCAAAAAGGATGACAATGACAAAATTGTAAGATTTAAGTCGAGACTAGTTGCACAGGGGTACAGGCAACTAAAAGGAGAATCTTATGATGAAGTTTTCAGTCCTGTCGTTAACTTCTCTGTTATTAGGATGTTTTTTGCAATTCTAGTTTGTTTATTAGGTTGGTATCATTGCCAATTGGACATAAAGTGTGCTTATTTATATGCTAATTTAAACGATAAAATTTTTATGCATCAACCACAAGGTTTTGTGGATTTAAATTTACCAGATCATGTATGTTTATTAAATAAGGCAATTTATGGCTTGCATCAAAGTGGTAGGGAATGGTTTTTTGAAATTCATAATGTTTTGAAAGAGATAAATTTTAGGAAATTGGAATGGGTCAATTGTGTTTACATATTTAATAATGAAGTTGTATTGCTATTGTATGTAGATGATATAATATTATTTGGGAGATCTAATAAAGTAATCAATAGTGTAATTGAAAAACTAAAAGTAAAATTTGATTTAAAAATTTTGGGTAAAACTAAAAGGCTTTTAGGAATTGAATTTGAGGAACAAAATGGAAAACTTTATATACATCAACATAGTTATATAAGCAAAGTTTGTGATATGTATAGAGAGTACAGATTTCCTCTTTCCTCACTTCCTATTGCAAAGGGCATAATTATGTCTAAATCAGACTGTCCAAGTACTGAACAAGAATTTTCTGAAATGTCTGTGTTACCTTATAGAAATATTATTGGTTGTCTTTCTTATATTGCTGGTCGAACAAGACCTGATATATGTTTTGCTGTGAATATATTATCTCAGTTTCAGGAAAACCCAGGTTATAAGCATTGGAATTGTCTGTTAAGATTACCTGGATATGTTAAAAACACAATACGTTATAAATTGGATCTTTCTAACATTACAAATTTTAATATTTCATGTTATTGTGATTCAGATTTCGCTTCTAATAGAGACGATAGAGTGTCAATGGGTGGAATCATCTTGTTTATGGATTTAGTACCTATTTTTGGAAAACCTTTAAACACAGATGTGTCTCATTATCCACTATGGAGGCGGAATACATTTCATTAACAGAAGCAGCTAAGGAATTGATGTGGTTTATTCATATATTAGAAGACTGTAAAAATTTAAATGTATTAAAATATGAAAACTACAAATATAAATTATTTTGTGATAATGAGGCTGCGATAAATTTTTCTAAATCTCCTATTGAAAATAGTAGGACCAAACACATAGATGTGAAATTTCATTTTTTAATAAATCTTGTGTATGATAAAATGTTTACAGTTGAACATATAAGAAGTAAACAAAACTTAGCTGACATTTTTACTAAAGCATTAACTAGAGAAAATTTAAATATATTCACATCAAGGATTTTTGTCTGAACTTGATTTATTTTGAAGAATTTATTTTGTCAATCTAGATGTATTGATTAGAAGGTATTTATATCCACCTATTAAAGATTTTTAGAAGTAAGGATATATTTTGCTTCGAATGTCGCATATTTTTGAACCCATTTTTTAGGTTGGTTGGTTGGTTTGGGTTTTATGGCGCAAGGTCCAATAGTGGACAAGCTGCGCCAGACACAAGACGAAATTTGACCCAATAAAATCAATATTTAAAAACGTACCGAGTCATGAACATAATAAAATGTATCATGCAGTGATGGAGTTTAAAAGACGTAAAAAATACAAATTAAATGGAATTTAAAATTTTTATTTTTTGTAAAAATTTAAATAGGTTTGAGTGGGGATCTTCCCCAACTAAATCTTGTAAGTTTAAAATTGTGCTATTCAAATAATTCTGGCGATGACGATTAAAAACAGGACAATCAATTAAAATATGACGAATGGTAAATGGAGCTCCACACGTACCACACACAGGCGCAGTCTCTCTTAAAAAAGATGCCTGTGAGTAAAGCGCGTGTGGCCGATGCGTAGACGAGTTAAAAGAACATCGTAGTGTCTTATTTTTAATGCAGGCCATGAAGAAATGGTGGACCGAATGCTGTGGAGTTTATTGTGACTTTGCATGCTCCAGTCGTTGCGCCAATCGTTCCACACGATGTCCCGAACAACTTGTCGTAGGTCATCGTATGGAATGGGTACGTTTAGTCGACTCGCTGCATTTTTTGCTGCCGTGTCCGCCAGTTCGTTTCCAACGATTCCGATGTGTCCCGGTATCCAAGCAAAAGATATACCGAAACCACGTTGAATGAGTTTTTGGTGAATTTTAAGAACTGCATCAGCCAAGGGATGATTCGGGCATACCGATGTCAAAGATTGCAATACACTTCTTGAATCTGTATAAAGGATATAGTTTTTAATTGAAAGAGTGAAAATATATTTTAAAGCTTTGTATATAGCTAAAAATTCAGTAGTAAAAACAGAAACGAATGGTGGTAATAAAAAGCTAAAAGTATTTGAGTCGCATACGAATGCGCAACCGGCATAATTATCAGATTTCGAACCATCAGTGTATATGGCTGAGTGGTCTCTAAAATAGTGACGATGAGCGATAAAAAGTTGTCGATAGATGATTGCGTTGGTATTCGACCTTTCATAACCTGTGAATACTTCTAAAATTGATATTGTGACATGATTCCAAGGGGCCCATTTTTTAGGATAAATCTCTTTAGAACATATATATATTTTTGACAAAATAAACGAATTATTTTGAATGTTTCTGGGTTAAGAAATATTTCAGCATTTTTATATCAATGCAATTGATGTATTTTGATTTGTGTTTAGATATTCTAAGTTTTTTGTGAACAGGAGAAAGGGGGTCAATTGTTGGATATTCTCCTGTTCTTCACCGTTTAAATATATGCAAATCCATCGTATGTAAATCAGGTTAGATTTGCATATGAAACGCCATTTGATTTATTTAGAGTTGTATATATAAACGAAGTCTGTTTTATATTTCTCACTCTCACTGATCCAAATACTGGATGTTTTGTATGTTTTCTTTTATGAGTTGTTTTATCTGTAAAGTCTTATATTTTTATTAAATTTTTAAATCTCACCGTGGCTGTCTAACTGTTATATATTATGCATCCTACACTTCGCACTTTGACTAGATTTTTAGCTTGTTAACCTAACATATCTTTTTCTAATATGTAAACCAACCTCGCGTTAACCATCTTTTCTAAGATCTTGCATAGGCAGCTTGTCAGGGCTATTGGACGGTAGTTCGAAGGTTGGTTGGTTGTTTTGGGTTTTATGGCGCAAGGTCCAATAGTAGACAAGCTGCGCCAAGCACAAGATTAAAAAGTATTCAAAAGCAACAAGGATAATAAGTATATAATTTTAAAAGTTAGAAATATTCAAACGTACAAACAAGGAATACAGAAAACAATTTTTCAAAGCCAAGGTTTAAAAAGGATTTAGGAATACAATAAAAATATAATGTATTATATGTGGCATAAAAATCCAGAGTGATGTAAAAAAGTAAAAAGTGATGGATGACGGTAGTTCGAAGGATTCTTGGGGTCTTTATTCGGTTTCAGTATTGGTATTATGGTAGCATACCTCCATGACTGCGGAAAGGAGTGCTCGTTCCAAATTCTGTTGTAAAATTTCAGGAGATTATTTAGAGAACTATTTGAAAGATGTTTGAGCATGATGTAACTAATATTATCTGGGACAGGAGTTGATTTGTGGACTAAAGACAGAGCCTTCATCAATTCGGAAAAAGTAAAATCACAATTATAAGATAATAAACGGTTGGAAGAAAAATTAACTTTATTCTTTTCAGATGCAATTTTAATTTTTTTTAAAGTATCGGAGTAGTTATTGGAGCTGGATATTTCGGAAAGGCATGAAGCAATTGTGTTTGCTATGTCTTTGGGTGCCGATAGTATTTGGTTGTTATGTTCTAGAATAGGAATTTGTCTATTGGGGTAAACACCGGAAATTCGTTTAATTCTATTCCATAGTTGTTTGCTTGTGACTTTACTATTAATACTATTGATATAATTCATCCAAGAATCCCTCTGACTACGTCTTTGTATTTTTCGAAATGCTGCTTTTGCTTTTTTATAAATAATATAGTTTTCACTTGTTGGATATCTATTAAAGATATTCCAGGCTTTCCTCTGTTTCCGATAAGAAACGTGCCAGGGAGGCTGGAGTCCCACAAAGTCTTGAAACCTCTTCAACAAACCTCACGCACTGAAAAGCCTTCACCGCAAGCTGCCCCAAACACCGCCACCACATCAAGCTGCCCTGCCCTTCAATGTGGACTTTGTTTTTTCAGCACCACCTTCCAGGACAAGCTGTTTGCTCATTTTGACACCCACCTGGACAGGACCAGGAGTTTAAAGTTTGTGTGAGAGTTCTGCATTCATTTGGCGAAGTCCAAAGCTGAGCTGGCTAACCACGTCCAAACCGGGTGCTTAAACTAAACACCCATTGATAGCCAGCTCACGGAGGAGTATGCGCCTCAAGTTGGCTACACCAAGGGCTTGCCCATGGCTTGCACGTTCTGCGAGCTCCCATTCCAGGACGCACAGCTGCTCAAAAGCCATGAGAGCAAGCACCTTCGAGGCTCTCCTCTCCCCTCTCCACCTGCAAGCCACGCCCCCCAGGACCAGGGCGCCTTCCCCAAGCACAAATGCACCACATGTGGGATGCACAAACCAACTGCTGCGGCACTCCATCTCCATCAGAGGCTGCACAGAGCGAAGGAAAAGAAGGAGAGGAGGGCTCCTGCCGCCTCCTCTTCTGCCGGCACTCATACCCAAGGCTCTCACACAGATACAGCTATCACATGCAAGCTGTGCGGAATAGCGTCGGCCAACAAAAGGGCACACACCGTCCACATGAAAACAAGTGCCCTGGCAGACACATTCTGAATGACAATGAGTCGTCACAGCCAATAGGTGTGAGGCTCTCTCCTCCAATTCCTCCTCCAGCCCCACAAGCTTGCACTGGTAAGCCTTCCACACAGGAAGTTTACCCCTTGCTAGAGCCAGACAACTCGAAGAAGAGGAAGGAAACACCTGTCGGGCAAACCATCGGCCTGAGCCAACCCACCCCGTTACCCATGCCGTCGGACTCGGCCCGCGCAGAGGAATGGGAGGCATTCAACCGAGCTCGCACGATCGTGGCACCTCTCCTGCCTGAGAGGGATGGGGACTTGGTGGTCCTCACCTTTCCTATCCCCGATGTTATCCGATGCACTGAGAACGGCTGCAGCAGCATGTTCAAGAATCCGAAGTGGACCACCAACAAAAATTCCTTGTGCAGACACCTCCTGAACCACCACAGGATTAAGATCAACACCACCAGGAACTGCTGCAGCACATGTGGCTCTACTATTGAGGGGCAGGTTATGGGACATGGTTGTCTTAAGGGAGCACAGCTGGTCATCCCGGTTGTCCGGGAATTTCAGCACAGGTGCGACTCATGTCCCCTCACCTTTCCAACGGTGACTGCCCTCAATAACCACATGTTTAAGCATCGGAGGGACAACGTTGGAAGACCCCCGCCTTCCAGAGGACCACTGGCCATCCCACAACGCAATCGTGCGAACGCCATCCATACGGCTTCCCCACCCACTCCGATCGATCAAGACACGGAGCGAGCAGATCAGACGGAAGAACCACACGTAAACCGTAAATCGTACGCGCCTGCACACCGTCTCAGGGTGGTCCCCAACCCTTCTGAGGAACGGGGAGACCTGGTGAGCGCCGCACACACCTCGGAGCTGCAACCACTCTATCCGGCCCACACATCCGCACTGACGCCCTTCCTCCCGCGTATCAACTCCACGCTGGAGGCTTTGCCGGATGAGGAGAAATGGCAGGACTTCGAGGCGTTGTTTGAAGAAATCGTTGCGGCCTCACAGCAGCACGTCAGGCTGCCAGCGCCCAAAGAAAGAAGGGTGGACGCTGCCTTCAACATCGACGATCCGCAAGCCATACAGAAGCTGTACAGGCGAAACAGACGATCTGCCATAAGACTCATCACCGAGGGACAGTCCCCGGGATGTAACCTTCCCATGGAGAGTGTTACCAAGCAATTCTGCGGGAGAACCATCCCCAGGAGCTTCGACCCCACCTTCTTCAACGGGGTCAGGGGTGCGAGGAACACAATCTCGACGGCTACATTCACCCCGCAGGAGGTAACACTCAAATTGGCCAAATTTGAGAACACTGCCACCGGGCCGGACAGGCTCACCTACCGACACTGGGCGGCAGTAGACCCCGAGGGAACTGTCCTGACGGCCCTCCTGAACACCTGCCTTCTGTATGGCCGCGTCCCCTCAAATCTGCTCGCTTCGAAAACAATCCTCCTTCACAAGAAAGGAGACTCCGAGGACCCTGGAAACTGGCGACCAATCGCGCTCTGTAACACCTTCTACAAGTTATACACTGGGCTGTTGGCGTCCAGGATGATCGCATGGATTGAGGAAAACAACATCCTCCACCCGGGTCAGAAAGGATTCCTGCCATACGATGGGGTGTTTGAGAACAACTTCCTCCTGGAGAGCTTCATCGCAAAGGCCAAGGTGGAGCACACCAACGCATACATGGCCTGGCTGGACGTCTCGGATGCGTTTGGATCGGTCCCGTATGAGGCCATCCCAGCGGCACTAAACGCATACGGTGCGGGTGCTAAGTTTGTCGAGGTCGTCAAGTTCTTGTACGAGAACGCCTCGACAACTTTCGTCACCAAATCTGAGACGTCCGAAGCGTTCCCACTTCGATCTGGGATACTCCAGGGCGACCCCATCAGTGGACTCCTGTTCATCTTCACCATCGACCCGGTCCTCTGGGCTGTCAACCCGAACCCAGAGGAGCGATCAATCCTGGCATACGCCGATGATCTAACGCCGGTTGCGGAAACCGCCGAACAGTTGCAGAGCGTGATCGACAGAACGGTCGTCCAATGCAAGAGGCTCTCCCTCAACTTGAACCCCGGCAAGTACGTGTCAATGCACATGTCGGGCGTGAAACCAACAGGTTGCAGGGACACCCTGTTCCAGGTTGAAAACCGTAACATCCGATGCCTGCAGGACGGCGAGTTCCAGGAGTTCCTCGGAAAACCCATCGGGTTCCTACACGCTAAATCCAAGGAGGATAGATTTAATCATTAACTTTTAAATGCTAAGAAGATCCTAACATCCAAGCTTGCCTACTGGCAGAGAATGGACGCCCTCCGTACATTTGTGTACCCTTCCCTTACATTTGCCATGAGGACGGGCCAGTACTCAAAAAGCCAGTGGGACAAGCTGGACGCTCAACTTGCTCCACTCATACGCAAGGTCTTAAATCTACCCTCCAACTCGGCCACTGCTTACGTGCACGGCAGCAGAAAAGCCGGCGGATTTGGCACGCCTTCAGCGTAGACAACTCCTTCAAGCTGCTCACCTCCAAAGATAGTAATGCACTTCCTTTTCAACAATATAGACATAATTACAGGACCACACTTCCAACTTCACACCACCATTTAACAACGGCTTTCTTCAACAGTATTGTCAGGACAGGACAACTGATTTAACTCTACCATCTGCCATAGACTCTCGAAAGTTAAACTTTAAAGTTCCTCAATGCATCGCTTCGCATCAATTTTGAATTCTGAGCAAACTTAAACGCCAAGATTAGAAAACTCCAATGCCAAGCTGAGAAAACACCATTGCAAATAGCACCTCAATGGCCGGGGGGCGGTTTAAGACGCCCCCTGCCCAGTCCTCGCCCCACTTCTGGGGAATACTCTCCTTCCGTGGTTGGCCACAAAAAACCGCTCATAACCTGCTATCACAGCGGGGACGAGGGGGCCACCTGCGGTGCCCAAACCCAAGATCTGTTCGTAAAAGAAGCGGCTTCCAATGACCTACACAACACCTTGGTCAGAAGGGTTGGTAACGCTGAGGAGGTCTCCACAAGTGAATACTTGTCGGGAGACATGAGCATGGCTCTCGAAACCTCCACCAATGCTTTCCTCAACACGTGGACTCAATCCAGGAAGGCATCACGAAGACTCCAGATCAAGTGGACCTTCGGTGGTGACCAACGGAACATCGAGATTGAGGATGTCAAAATCACGCCAAAACAATGCCGTAGCGTGGCCAGCACCATAAGGAATGTGTGCAGATCGAAGAGAGACCAGGAGTTGCATGGCTTCGCAAACCAAGGCAAAGCTATGCACTGCGTCTCTCTGGCCTCGTCAAGCACCCACTTATTCTCTTCGGGACTCCGTACACTCGGTTCAAGAACTGGAGATTTGTCCACTCGGCTAGATTAAACCTCCTTCCAGTCAACGCAGCCAAGCAGTGGGGGGACCGAGATGTGCAGTGCCGAAAGTGCAATTACGCCAGAGAAACCCTCCCGCATGTACTCAACCACTGCAAAAGCAGTACCAACTTGATCAAGGATTGGATTGGATTAGATTTTGGGGTTTTATGGCGCAAGGTCCAAAAACGGACAAGCTGCGCCAAACGCAAGATAAAATCAATAAAATCAATAGGAATATAAAAACATTTTAGTAAAATGTGTAATTATAAGTCTTGCGTAAGAAATTTGTTAACTTGATGAACGTCATGATAAAAACATGCTGATCAACATGATAAAATGTGTAAAAAATACGAAAATAATGTGGATGATATAAATATTGTGATGGAAAAAAGAAAATACTATATGAGTTTTAAAAAACCAACTGAACGTAAAAACGCGAAAAGATTTGAATGGGATTTTCCCCAATCAAATCTTGTAGGTTTAAAATAATACTTTTAAAAAACTTGAACCGTTGATGATTAAAAACAGGACAGATGATTAAAATGTGATAAACAGAAAATGGAGAAGAGCATGAATTACATATAGGTGCACTTTCTCCAAGTAAAAGATGACGATGGGTGAATCGTGTATGTCCAATGCGAAGGCGGGTCAGTTTGACATCCGTCCTCCGCGTTGGAGACACTGGCCACTGATGAATGATGGGCTTTATGGAGTGTAGTTTGTTGTTGACTTGCATGTTCCACGACTCTTGCCACAAGGAGGTGACGATGTCCTTTGTAGTCATCTTGATGTCACTATGAGGAAAGGCTTGCTGCAATGGAACGGAAGCTGCCTTTGCAGCACTATCAGCAAGCTCGTTACCCTTTATCCCCACGTGACTCGGGATCCAACAAAACAGAATATCGAAACCCTTGCTCTGTAAGGTACGCACGATGGTAAAAATATTCGCCACGACAGGATGACATGTGACAGTATATTGTTCCAGCTGTTGTAAAACACTCATGCTGTCAGTGTAAATGCAGATCTTACGATGGGTACTGGAGGATATCTGCTGAAGGGCGCAATAGATTGCCACCGCTTCAGCAGTGTAGACGGAGCAAGAAACATGAATTCCGTAACTATAAATAGCGTTAGGAAATGCGATTCCGCAACCCACATGATCTCTTCCTTTAGACCCATCTGTGAATACTGGAAAATAGGTTTCAAACTGACAGCGGTGCAAGTGATATATTTGTTGGAACACAAATGTCAGACTTTGCGTACTGAGCTGGAGCAGTGTCAGACTTTGCGTACTGAGTGAAGGGATTGATATAATTCAAGGATGGAAAGTCCCATGGTGGGAAACGAAAATTTTCAGTTTGTTGGGGCATAATATCAACTAGGTTAGAATCGCTTATGATGGAATTGGTCCTCTGCAAAAAAGGTTTAATGCAAGAGGAACGAGTGTCGTAAAGTCGATTCAAACCTGGGGCAAGAGTCATATGCTTCAAGGGATGGAATGACAATGATTTCATTTTGTAATTATAGTTGATTGACAACTTCTTCCGTCGCAGGTCAAGTGGTAACTGGTGACATTTCACGTAGAGGCTGTTAACTGGAGACGTGCGGAATGCACCAGAGCATATCCTCAAAGCTGAGTGATGGACAGTGTCCAATTTGCGCAAATTGGTTGCATTTGCTGTGTTATATGCAATACATCCGTAGTCAATCCGAGACAAGATGACAGATTGATACACTCGGAGTAATGCTTTGCGATCTGCTCCCCAGGATGTGTTTGAGAGTACCTTTAGTATGTTGAGTGTTTTCTCACATTTCTTTCTCAAATGTAAAATGTGAGGCAAGGTGAGTTTTTTGTCAAAGATTACTCCGAGGAATTTCATCTCGTTGACTATAGGAATTTGCGTGCTCTTGATATTAATTACAGGGTCTGGATGGAGGCCTCGTTTCCTACAAAAATGAACACAGTAGCTTTTGCTTGAGGACAGCGTGTGACCGTTCTGGTCGGACCACTTGACCAAGTTGTTAACGGCGGTCTGAAGTTGTCGTTCAACCAAGCGTATATCCGATCCCTGGCAAGATATTTGTAAGTCATCAATGTATAATGATCCATGAACAGATGGTTGAAGTGTATGAATGATGTCACTAAAATGCAGTATAAAAAGAGTAACACTTAAAATGCTTCCCTGAGGGACACCCTCAGCTTGGATAAAATTATTTGAAAAGGTATGTCCAATGCGGACTCTAAAATTCCGCGTTCTTAAAAAATTTTGTATAAAAATGGGAAGATTTCCCTTTAAACCAAAATCGAACATACGTCGGAGAATACCGTGTCGCCACGTACGGTCATATGCCTTCTCTACGTCGAAAAAAATTGAAATTAAATGATTCCTCCGCACAAAAGCATTCCGAATTTGGGATTCCAAGTATATGATGTTATCTTGAGTGGACCGTCCTTTACGGAAGCCACTCTGATGTGGAGGGATACAGTTGTTCTTCTCAAGAACGTATACGAGTCGGGCATTGACCATACGTTCTAAGGTCTTGCACAGGCAGCTCGTTAAGGCAATTGGACGATAGCTCAGAGGGTTCTTGGGATCCTTTCCAGGCTTCAGGATGGGTATCACTATGCTTTCATTCCATAGGGTTGGGAATTCCTGTTCGCTCCAGATTCGATTAAACAGAAGAAGGGTGTTCTGTAAGGAATCTGGGGACAGGTGGCGAAGCATCTGGTATGATATTTCATCCGGTCCAGGACTGGTGTTATGTGCTCTGGATAGTGCCGTCTTTAATTCCAACATCGTGAGTTCGCACTTATAAGCGAGGGCACGTGTGCTTCTGAAATTAATAGATATTTTTTCAGCTCGACTTTTTGTCACTTGGAAATCGGAACTGTAAAAGTCGGAGCTGGACACACTAGCTAAAGCCTCTCCAATGACGTTGGTAATGTCAAGTGGATTCGAATGAATACCAGCACTGGTTTCTAGTATAGGGATGGAAAAGTCCCTATACAGACCGTTGGCTGCTTTCACTCTCCTCCACAACTGCTTGCTCGATGTTGACGATGTGATGGAAGAGACGTATTTAGTCCAAGAATCCCTCTGGCTTTGACGTCTGACCTTACGAGCAAATGCCTTTGCCTGTTTAAATGCAATCAAGTTGTTGGTGGTTGGGTATCTCCGAAATATGTTCCATAGTCTCCTTTGGTTTTTGTAAGCAGATTGACAGGCCTGGTTCCACCATGGCTTACACAGTCTGTGTGTTCTAGAGGAACTCTGAGGAATGGTAACCTTGGCAGTATCAATAATAACATCAGTGACATTTTTTATTGCCTCATTTATATCATCACACTTGACCATTGCTTCCGAAATCATTGCAAGTTGCGAGAATGCATCCCAATTCGCTCGATGGTACAGGTAGGTAGGTGGACATTGTCTCACTCTACTGCTACTGACATGCGAGACGAACAGGGGGAAGTGATCACTGTTATGTAAATCACTCCCAATTGCAAAACTCAACAACGGCATAAGAGAAGGAGAACAAATGGCCAAGTCTAATGAATGGAATGTCCTAGTGGGCTAATGAAAATGTCTTCTCGTCGGAATTTAGTAAACAGAGACTGTGATCAGAGATAAGCAGTTCTATCTGTTGACCTCGGCGGTTCGTATTTTCATTTCCCCATAAGGTACTGTGACCATTGAAGTCACCGAGTAGTAAGAAAGGTACTGGAAGTTGGTTTATCAGCCTGTTGAGTTCTTCTTGTTGGATGACGTCATGCGGTGGCAGGTATAGGCAGCAGATTGTAATTAGCGAGTGCAGATGGATTTGCACAGCCACAGCCTGCAAAGATGTGGTTAGAGAAATTACAGTGCTGGGGTAATTATGTCATATGAAAATACACACACCTCCAGACACTGTAGTGTTAGAATCGACATCTTTACGAGCACAACTATACCTTCTGATTTTTGATGGTTGGTTTGGCTTCAAGAATGTCTCTTGAAGGGCCACGCATGCTGGGTGGTAGGAGGATATAAGTTCCTTCACGTCATCTTTCTTGGACCGGAAACCACGACAGTTCCAAGAAATAATGGAAGTTATTGCTTACTACAAGGTTTTGTTGGGTTCAAACGGTGTCTCCATATCTGTGTCGTCTTCTGAAATATCCGACGCATGGAGTTTTAATTCAGCATCATCGGCTGCAAGCCGAAGGAGATGTTAAGGTGTTGTTTGTTGGTTTTCTATGTACTTTAAACTTTTATATTTTGAAGGTTTGTCAGCTTTATGTCGTTTAGGTGCCTTCTTTCTTTGTTCCTTTGCTGTTGGTATTTGAGATGTGGATTCGGTTTTTCCAGAGGACGAGGTAGATGGTTCATTACTGGCTTTATTGTTAGAGCTAGTTTTGGGTATTGGACTTTTTCCGAGGAAGCGATTATTTATTTTGGAAGGTGAAACACTTTTGTTAGATGTAGTTTGTTTTGGTCCTTGAGTTAGTAGATTTTGATTTGCTGAGGGAGATTCTGTTTGAGTGGCTATAGTTTGATAAGTTTTTTTAGCTATTGTCGCATAGGAGATTCCCATTTTCGGGGTTCGAGAGTCAACAATTTTTCGGGCCTCGGGATAAGAAATTTTTTCTGCAACCTTCACAGACTGAACCTCTTTCTCGATGACCCATTTCGGACAGGTCCTGGAAAATGAGGGATGGTCTCCTCCACAGTTAACGCAGTGGGCCGGAGCGGTGCAGCCGTCACTCTCGTGGCCGACCTCACCGCAACGGGCACATCTAATCTGGCTACGACAGGAGATCTTGGAATGTCCGAAACTCTGGCAGCCGAAGCAACGCTGAGGATTCGGGACATACACACGCACTGGGCAGCTCAGATAGGCGGCTGTGATTCGTGTCGGCAGTGTTGGGGTGTCGAATGTCAAGATCAAGTGTTTGGTGGGAAGAGTTTTCCCATCTCGACGTATGGTGATGCGACGAACACCAACAACATGTTGATCACGAATATTCTCCAGGATTTCTTCTTCTGGGGAGAAAAGAAGGTCCGGTTCGGATATGACTCCACGAGAAGTGTTAAGTGAGAAGTGAGGAGAAACAGAAATAGTGAATGAGCCAAGAGTTTTAGAGTTACGAAGTAATTTTGCTTGAGTTTCTGTTGAGACTTCGATCAGGAGATCCCCGGAACGAAGTTTTTTAAGAGATTTCATGGTGCCAATATATGATTGAAATGTTTTATGGATTAAAAATGGTGAGACAGAGGTAAATGAATTTGATGTTGGGTTTGTATCAAGAGAGTTGTTTAGAAGTTTTACTAAAGAGAAACGAGCGTTTGTAAGATTTATGTTCATTTGTTGCTCCCCATGAGGGGGAGAAGATAAAGAAATGGTTTCCATCATGAAAAGGAAAGAAGAGAATTCGGCCACCGACAGCGTCACCCACCACGGAGTCCTACTAAGGGGATGCAGACAACTGTACCGGCGCTAATCGGCGACTATACGCGCACGGCAAACCCCTGAGACAGCCTCCACCCTTAGCGAGGTGCCCAGTAAGTGGCCGATTGCTTAGCCCTAGCCAAAAATAGACCAGCCGATTGATGTGCACGGGACCAATGCACACCTCCCGTTTACTTGAAGCGAAGGCCGAAGCAGTGTATTGGGTCAATATATCGTCCCTCAACTACCAGGATCCCCTTTTCCAGGGACACGGGTCTCCACGCACGGCAAACACGTGGGTGATATAATCCCCAAAAGGAGCTAAATGCACAGACTGGCGAAAAGCTTCTCAAGGGGAGCCCTCACCTCCGAAGAGGCAACCACAACGAGGGAGGAAGAAAAAGCAAAAAGTAAAGGGTAGAGGAGAAGAACGAAAGGGAGGGAAGATCACTCGGGTACCCCGGGGTTGTGAAGCCCGTACAAACCTAAAGAAGGAATGCCCCTGGGGGCAACTTGATCAAGGAGCGCCACAACATAATAGCTCAGCGCTTCAAGAACATGTGTGGAGAAAGGTTTGATCTGGTGGCATACGACAGGGCCATCTGCACCATTCCTCGCCTTAACGAGGTCATGCCTGGATGCCTCCTAAGGCACGACATCATCATCAGAAGGGACGAGGACTTCTACCTCCTTGACGTAACCATCCCGTTTGAAAACGGACCCAACGCCTTTGAAGAGGCAAGGGCGTTCAAGTTGGAGAAGTACGAGGAACTCCGCGCCGCCATTGCTTCCCGCTACAGGAGATGTTACATCGTTCCCATCGTAGTGGGAAGCCTGGGCTCCTGGGACCCCCAAAACAACACATTCCTGCGCAAAGCATGCTCGAAAACCTTCGCAAAAACCCTGCGAGCACTTTGCGTCAGTGACGTTATTAGGCTGTCCCAGGAAATCTACTCCGCCCATATGGCAAGGAACCCTCGTCCACGAGAAGCTCCCTATGCTCCTGCCAACTCCACCGGAGCAGCGAGCACATCTGCGATCGTGGCTCTCGCCCCTTCAGATTCACTACCCATTGGAAACGAGGCCTTCATGGAACACACCGGAAGCACCCAACAGGGCAGCCAAGGTGAACCTTCCCAATCGAGCTCCAACCCAGACTAACTTTTCATCAGTTGGAACGCTCATTTGAACTCACGGTGGCACTGCCTAGTGCCCACGTCATCTCCATCATGGACTACCACCACTAGCCATTGAACAATTCCACAACCATCTCATTTCATCACAATGCCACACTGTCTCGCGTTTGGCTGCAAGCTGTATAAAATAGTGGAATATGCAAATTCACAACATCTTCCCTGTTTAGTCTCCACATCCACTTTGCAGTACATGTTTCCGAAGAGATGCCGGTGAATCCCCACTACTGCGGCTACTGTCTCATGCACTTCCCCTCTTCCCAACATCTTCAGAATCATTTAAAACTCAAATGCAACAACAAAATACTCATCTCTAGTAGTCTTGTTGACCTCTCTAAATTCGAAAATCGGACAAAATGCTTTAAGAAGCTGAACACCTCGGATCCAGTGGTTCTTACAGGCAAGGGAAAAAACCAAAATAAAAACGACGTTAATGAGTGCCCATATTGTGAAAAACCAATAAGGGGCCTGATGAGATTCGAGGCACATTTGGAGTGGCACCTTACAAGTAATTACTCCAGTGACCCTGATGTTAAACCCTCCCCCATAGCAAATACCAGGGAGGTGGCCCTCGTTCCTGTTCCTCTCATGATGGATGCCCCCTCAACGTCATTTGATCACCAACCCATACTTCACAATAGAGACCTACGAAGAAACACCACAACTCTCGAACTTCAGAACAAATTTCCATGTCCTCACTGCCCTTTCAGTGCACGTTCAAAACAAGGTCTAAATGCACATGTTAAGGTCTATTGCAAGGTTAGGAATCTTATTGAACACCAGGAGAACGAAACACTGTTACTGAAAAGATTTGATCCCTCGCAAGAACCCACTGTGGATTCAGTCGCTGGCGCTTCTCCTGTTGAGGTGTGTGAATCATCTAACACCCTGGCTTCTCCCCAGATAACAGACGAACCGTTCACCTGTCCGTTCTGCCCCTTCTTCTGTCAATCCAAAGAAAGACACCTTTCCCACATCAAAAAGGAATGTCTCAACTGCCAGCAAATGATTCTCGATGACATCAAAATACACCCTCCAAAAGAACTGGCTCCAAGGGCCCAAAGAACTGTTCCCACTCCATATGCTCCCAGAAAGCATAATCCCAAAACACTCAAGGAGAGTGGAGTAATACCTGTGACAGGGGATTCAACTGGGACAGCGGACGAACTGTGTTTTCTAAGCTCCCCCTCCATCACATTTGGTTGGTTGGTTGTTGAGGTTTTATGGCGCAAGATCCAAAAATGGATAAGCTGCGCCAAACACAAGACAGTGAAAAAAAGAAAGTGTATTTAAAAGTTTGGAAAATAATAACGAGACCAACTTTAAAAGTAAAATACAATGAGTAAAAACAACCGATAAAACACAAGATTTACATATAAAGGTAAAATTTTAATTGAGTATTTTCTCATCTTAGTTTCGGTAAAATTTAAAAGAATTCAATTAAAAACCGTATTATATATGTGGTAAAAAACCTGAATGATGAAGAAAATTAAAAAGTAATGGATGGGGAGGTTGACCCAACAGGTTTGATAAAATTGGCGATGAAGTTTTAAAAAATTGACGGTAAAAATGTCTAAGACCTGTACAAAAAGTTAAAATATGATGGATGGAGAGAGGCTGTTGGCAATGCTGGCACGATGGAGCGGTTTCTCCTGCCAATAAATATCTGTGCGTGACTCTTGAATGGCCGATGCGAAGACGTGTCAAAATAACATCAAACCATCGATATTTTAATGATGGTAGGAGTGAGATTGTCGGGAGGATGGTGTGTAGTTTGTTGTAGCTCTGCTCACTCCAGTCTTCGCGCCATTCGTTCCATACGATGTCCCGTATGAAATGACGGATATCATTGTATGGAATGCGAATGTTAAGTTGAGTCACTGCATTTTTCGCTGCATCATCGGCCAGTTCATTGCCGATAATTCCCATGTGTCCCGGTATCCAACAAAATATTATACCAAAGCCTCGTCGGATGAGTCTGTTGTTTAGTTTTAAAATATCATGAACCAAAGGGTGTCTCGGAGAATCCGAAATCAAGGATTCCAATACACTTTTGGAGTCGGTGTAAAAAATAAAATTGTCCATGCTTAAAGTAGAAATATATTTTAATGCCTTATATAAAGCTAGACATTCAGCGGTAAAAATGGAAATAAAAGATGGTAAGGAAAATTTAAAAGTAATCAATTCAAAAACAAAAGCACAGCCGGCATAATCAAGCGATTTTGAACCGTCAGTGTACACTGCTTTATAGTTTTTAAAACAATGACGGTGAGCGAAAAAAAGTTGCTGGTAAACTGCTGTGCTGGTGTTCGACCTCTCATATCCTGGAAATAAATTTAAGAATGATATTGAATGTGATTTCCAAGGTGAGATGGCAAAAAGAGGTCTCTCGGCTACTTTAAATGAATGAAGGGGCGTAGTCCTCAGGGCATTCCTCATACGAAGCCCAAAAGTTGCGATACAGGAGGGTCGATTTAAGAAAAGGCGATCAAGTGAATTGTCCAGGAGTGAATTTTGCAGTGGATGGTCTGGATGTTCTAAGACTCGGTAATATTTTCGTAACGACAACAAAAGACGAGTAGAAGCCAGAGATGGCTCATGGCACACAACGTACAGGCTTTTAATGGGTGAAGTGCGAAAAGCTCCAGAACAGATCCTCAGTGCAGTGTGATGCACAGTATCGAGCTTTCGTTACACAGACTGACGGGCAGAGCCATATGCTGCACATCCATAGTCTAGTCTGGAACGAATTAAAGCTCGATAGATATTCAACATGGAGGATCGTTCTGCCCCCCAAGATGTTTTAGAGAGTACTTTTAAGAGATTAAGCTTTTTCTCGCAAGACACACATCCGCAACTGCACGACGTGAGGGAGGAAGGTAAGTTTCTGGTCAAAAACGATACCTAGAAATCTTACCTTGTCCTCCACTGCAATCCTGACATTACCCAGGAAGATCTCAGGATCAGGATGCAGGTTTCGACGTCGGCAGAAATGAACGCAGGATGTCTTTTGAGTGGAGAAGATGAAACCGTTCTCGTCACTCCATCGCGTCAGTCGAGAGACAGCTGCCTGAAGTTGTCGTTCGACGTACCGCATATCTTTACCTTGACATTGAATGCTCAAGTCATCCACATACAAATGACCCTGGACAGTTGCCGGTAATTGGTTTAATATATTGTTTATTTTAATTGAAAATAGAGTCACGCTGAGGACACTACCCTGAGGAACACCCTCTTCTTGAGTGAAAGAATCCGAAAAGGCAGATCCAATCCGGACCTGAAACTGTCGAGTGGCTAGAAAATTTTGAATAAAAATCGGTAGGTGTCCTCGAAACCCAAGGGAGTGTAAATCACGGAGGATTCCGTATCGCCAAGTGCGATCATACGCCTTCTCCATGTCAAAGAAGATAGAAACCAGATGGTTTCGGCGCATGAACGCACGGCGAACTTGAGTTTCAAGAGACAAGATGGTATCTACCGTGCAGCGGGCAACCCTGAAACCGCTTTGAAAAGGTGATAGAGCCTGAGTCGTTTCAAGGATGTGAACGAGACGAGCATTCACCATCCTTTCAAAGAGTTTGCACATGCAGCTTGTGAGTGCTATTGGCCGATAGTTATACGGATTAGTTGGATCTTTTCCAGGTTTTGGAAAGGGTATAACTATGGCACGAGTCCAAGCCATAGGGAAGGTATGTTCCTCCCATATACGATTAAAAAGATAAAGGATGTTAAGAAGGGATTGACGAGAAAGATGTTGCAAAATGATGTAAGAGATGCCATCAGGGCCAGGTGCTGTCATCCTGGTCCCTTTAAGACATCGCATCAATTCCATTTCTGTAAATCCACAGTTATAGGCGAGTTCGGTACGAGAATGGAAATTAAGACGATGGGATTCTGCGCGATGTTTGGTGCGTTGAAATGTGTCCGAGTAGTTGGTAACACTGGAAGCTGTGGAGAATGCACGCGCAATGGCGTTTGCAATATCGACAGCCTCCGACACTTGCTGTCCATTCTCTTCCACGAACGAGATTTTATGTTCGGGATACAATCCCATCGCTTTTCGAACTCGATCCCATAACTGTTTGGAGGGAGTGGCAGATGTTATGCCTGAAACATATTTCATCCACGATTCCCTTTGGCTTTGACGTCGCACTCGGCGGGCACTAGCTTTCGCTCGCTTGAAGGCAACAAGATTTTCTGTTGTAGGGTATCGGCGGAAAATACCCCACGCCTTCCTTTGGATCTTAATCGCTGCAGTGCATTCAGTAGTCCACCATGGCTTACAATGTCTATGAAAGGAGGGAGATTTCTTGGGTATTGCCGTATCAGCAGCTTTAATTATAGCATCGGTGACTTTAGCTATCGCCTCGTCTATGCTGCCCTCTACCATCTGTTCTGAAATAATAGCCCGATATGAAAAATTAGACCAGTCGGCAGCCTCGTAGATGTATCGTGACGGGCGGCTAACAGGATTACTTCCACCGATATGAGTTACGAATATCGGGAAGTGATCGCTGTTGCGTAGGTCACTACCGACAAAAAATGAGAGATAAGAAAAGATGGCAGGTGAGCAGATGGAGAGGTCTATGGCATGATATGTGCGTGATGGTTCGTGGAAGTAGGTAACCTCGCCGTTATTGAGCAGACAGATACAGCGATCATTGATCAGCTGTTCGATCCGTCGCCCACGGGGATTGGTATCCCTACTTCCCCAAAGCACACTATGAGCATTAAAATCACCGAGAATAATGAATGGCTGCGGCAATTGATCGACCATGGCTTACAATGTACAGAATCTCAAGGCTCTGTTGTTGGATGGGATTATTTGGCGGCAAATACAGAGTGCAGATGGTAATCGCGTGTCGTACTTGTACTCTGACAGCAGTTGCTTGTAAAGGGGTGTTTAGTGAGAGAGCTAGAGATGGGTATTCCAGGGAAGTGAAGAGAGCAACACCTCCCGATGCTCTTCCATCATTATTGCCATCTCTCCTAATACAAGCATAACGACGGATCTTCGCAGTGTCACACGACTTCAGGTATGTCTCCTGAAGTGCGACACATACGGGATGGTATTCTGTAATCAGGGTTTTTATGTCATCCAACTTATTACGATAGCCACGACAGTTCCAAGAAACGAAAAATCCTATTGTTAATTGATAAAGGGATGGGCAGATTTGTTATTCTGCCCAGTCGGATCCTTTATATCATAATATTCGTCATCCTCTGATAGGTCCGATGCATGAATGTCTATTTCAATTTCGTCGGCCGCATGTCGAAGTAGATGTATTGGTGTTTTTTGGTAGTTTTCTAAGAATTTCCGAGTTTTATATTTAGAATTATGGCCTATCTTTTTCTTTGAGGTTTTAAATTTCTTTGGAGGTGGTTTGGGAATGTTTGAATGGGTATTGGATCCACCAGAGGATGGACGAGGTGTAGAAGTGGTAACTGTTTTGGTGGTTGGTTTATTACTACTAACTGATATTTGAGAAGGTTTTGCAAAATTTAGTGGTGGAAGGTGAATTCCAAAGAGAGGATCAGTTTGAGTTGCTATTGTACTGGAAGTTTTAGTTGCTATTTTTGCGTATGAAGTGTTAGCCTCGGGAGTTCTGGATTCTACAAGTTTGCGGGCTTCAGGGAATGATATATTTTGCAACGTTTTGATGGTTTGAACCTCTTTTTCAAATGCCCATTTAGGACATGATCTGGAGAAAGCAGGATGATCGCCTCCACAGTTTATGCAATGGGAAGATTTACTACAGCTGTCCGTTTCGTGATCCACTGCACCACAGCGAGCACATTTAGTGGGGCTACGGCAAGAAAATTTAGAGTGTCCGAATCCCTGGCAATTGAAACAGCGCAGGGGGTTCGGAATGAACGGACGAACGGGGCAACTCAGGTATCCTGCTTTAATACGAGATGGTAGTGAGGTCTGGTCGAAAGTAAGGATGAGATGTTTAGTTGGAAGTATTGTTCCATCTCGCCTTGATTTTATCGTTATACGACGAACGTCGCAGACGTGCTCATCTCGTAGGTTCTCCAGAATCTCTTCCTCTGATGTATTGAGGAGATCAGGTTCAGATATAACTCCCTTTGTAAAGTTTAAAGATTTATGAGGGGAAACGGATATGGTGAAGGTGCCAAGATTTGTACTGTTATGTAATGTTTGTGCCTGAATTTCATTGGAAACCTCTACTAACAGGTCTCCAGAGCGAAGCTTTTTTAATGATTTGACAGTGCCGACAAATGATTGTATAGTTTTGTTGATGAGGAAAGGCGAGATTTTAGAAAACGAAGCTTGATTTGTACTATGTTGATCACTATCGATTAATTTTATGACAAAAAAACGAGCGTTAGAAAATGATGAGCTTTGTTGCTCCCTTCCAGAGGAAGAAGAATTTAAATTATTATTCATAATAATTTTAAAATAGGTTTCGGACACCGACAGCACCACCCACCACGGAGTCCCACAAGGGGATGCAGATACCTGCACCGGTGATTGTCGGTGACTATACGCTTTCAGTCACCCCTGTGACAGCCTCCACCCTTAACGAGTTGTCCAGTAGGTGGCCGATTGCTTAGCCCTAGCCGACGACGATGTCCAATCGACCAGCCGATTGGTGTACACGGGACCAATGCACACCACCCGTTTACCTGAAGCCGGGGCCGAAGCAGTGTGTTGGGTCGATATGTCGTCCCTCAACTACCAGGATCCCCTTTTCCAGGAACACGGGTCTCCACGCACGGCAAACACGTGGGTGATATAATCCCCAAGAGGAGCTAAAAGCACAGATTGGCGAAAAGCTTCTCAAGGGGAGCCCTCACCTCCGAAGAGGAAACCACAACGAGGGAGGAAGAAAAAGCAAAAAGCAAAGGGTAGAGGAGAAGAACGGAAGGGAGGGAAGGTCACTCAGGTACCCCGGGGTTGTGAAGCCCGTACAAACCTAAAGAAGGAATGCCCCTGGGGGCCCATCACATTTGGATCTGACTCCAATGACCCGGACTTTGTCCCACCTAAGAGAACAAAGAAAGTCAAGTTCAGGCAGAGGGAAAATATGGCTAATACACTAAACGCGCCAAACAACGCTCCCGTCTCCCTGACTGGATCGACCAAATCAAGATCGGTTAAAAGACAATTCAGGCACTCCACTGACATCCCTCAGAAAACAAAAAGGAGGGAAAACACGCTGATACTACAATTTCCCATCACTGACGTTGTGCTCTGTCCTGAGGACAGTTGTGCTAAACAATTTAAAAAATACGTGTGGACGTCTAATCAAATATCTCTGAAAATACACCTGCGCGTAGTTCATGCCGTCAGAATTAATACCTTGGAGCAGAAATGTAGTCGGTGCAATCAAAATGTAAGTGGGAAAATCTCGGCCCACCCATGTATCCCAAAGGAGGAGCTCATTGTCCACGTTACCACCCAATATCCGTTCCAATGCCCTCAATGTGATGACTCTTATCCCCATAAAAAGGGATTGGATAACCATCAATACAAACACCGTAAACAAAACATCGGACGCCCACCACCTTCTTCTGGCCCACTCACCATCGACCCACTGACAACCACTCTATTACAAGACCCTCCACGACCGATCATCGAAGAAGTAACGGACCCCATACAGTACCACCTGGATGAGGTGGAGAGAAGGAAACTCATCAATCAGAAATCATTCCCTCATCCCAACCGCCTCTCCTTCCACCCTCATCTTGAAGTGGAATTCAGCACAGCACAGGAATCACCTGAAGAACGGCTCCCTGAAGCACCCATACCAATCAACCTGACCCATGTATCTGCTATCTCACTTCAATGGACAATTGAACCAGCTTTCGCAGAACATTTCTACCGAAACTGACTGGGCTTCCATAGAAAACATATTTCAAGACATTGTGGACACCAGCCAGAAAGCCGTAAGGCTTCCGGATCCGAACTCAACTTATAAAAGTAAGAGCAAATTTAATATTGATGACCCCCAATCCATCCAAAAATTATATAGGCGTAATAGGAGATCCGCGATAAGACTACTCACTCAGGGTCAATCCCCCGGCTGTTCCCTACCCATAGCTTCTATAACTAAACATTTCTCGGGCAGAGCTGTTCCACGTGAATTTGACAACACATTCTTCTCCAATGTCCGGGGTGCTCCTACCCCCATTTCAATGGCTCCATTTACCCCACTCGAAATCACAAAAAGGATAACTAAATTTGAGAATACCTCCCCAGGCCCTGACAGGCTCACTTACCGTCACTGGAGCACAGTGGATCCTGAGGGCTCCACCCTTGCCTTACTTTTCAACTTGTGCCTTCAACACCGTCGTGTTCCGGCTGCCTTCCTTGGTTCGCGCACCATCCTACTTCACAAGAAGGGTGACCCCAAGGACCCCTCCAACTGGAGACCCATCAGTTTGTGCAACACCATTTACAAAATTTTCAGTGGACTGTTGGCCTCTAGACTAATTCAGTGGCTGGAGGAAAGTAGTGTTCTCCACCCTGGGCAGCAGGGCTTCTTGCCATTTGATGGCGTTTTCGAAAATAACTTCCTCCTTGAGAACTTTCTGTCTGGGGCCAGGGTGAATCACTCGGACGCCTTTGTAGCCTGGCTAGATGTCTCTGATGCTTTTGGCTCAGTCCCACATGAGGCAATTGAAGCTGCCCTCCTTGCATATGGTGCAGGACCGCAGTTTTCTCAAATTATTAGCTTTCTATATCAAAACGCCTCAACGGCATTCTCAACGATGGACGAGACATCTGGCCCTTTCCCTTTAAATTCTGGCATTTTACAAGGCGACCCCATCAGCGATCTGTTATTCAACATTGTCATTGACCCCGTGCTCTGGGCGGTAAACCCCAACCCGGAGGCGAGATCGATATTGGCTTATGCTGATGACTTGACACCAGTCGCCACTACGAAGGAAGGCCTTCAATCCCTCATTGACTCCACAACTCGTGAGTGTGCACGTTTGTCTATGGTACTCAACCCACAAAAATGTGTGACGCTCCATCTAACGGGCAAAAAACCCACTGGCTGTAGAGATACTGTTTTTCATGTCAGTGGTATCCCAATCAAACCGTTGCTTGACGGACAGTTTCAACAGTTCTTGGGTAAGCCCATCGGCTTCTTAAGTTGACTCCGTGGGCAACGTATTCAATAATCATCTCAATAAAGCTAAAAAAATATTAAATTCTAAATTAGCTTACTGGCAAAAAATTGATGCCCTTAAAACGTTCGTTTATCCGTCATTTACCTTTGCCATGAGGACAGGTCAGTTCTCTAAGACCCAATGGGAATCATTTGACACCTCTGTTCGCCCTCTCGTTCTCCAGGCTCTTTGCCTACCTGAAAGAGCTGCTAATGCATACTTGCACGGCAGCAGAAGAAGTGGTGCGGTAGCCCTTCCCCTTGCTGCAGAGGAGAGTGACCTGTTTAGCATTGACAACGCTTTTAAGCTGCTCTCTTCCAAGGACCAATTCATCCGTGAGGCAGCTTACAATGACCTTGCCAATACGATTGTTCGAAGGCTAGGCACGAATTCCGCCTTCTCCCCAGGTCGATTCCTTTCTGCGGAGATGAATCCTGAACTAGAGGCTTCATCGAACGCTTATAGGAATACCTGGACACTGGCTCGGAAGTCCTCTGGGAGGTTATCGGCCTCATGGTCTTTTACAGACAATCTTCCTTCTCTTGAAGTCGATGAGGTCAAATTAGCGCCTAAAGACAGGCGCAACATAGCCAGTGCCCTTCGGAACGTTTGTAGAAAAAAACGTGATGAGGAACTTCTTTCTCATCCCAGTCAAGGCAAGGCCATGCACTCCGTTTCACTCTCCTCTTCCAGCACTCACTTTTTTTCCTCAGGGTTGTACACCCGCTTCAAAGATTGGAGGTTCGTGCACTCCGCACGACTGAACGTCCTGAAATTGCGTGGTTGTACGCCTTGGGGTTCCGGTATCAAACATTGCAGGCATTGCGCTTACCCCAACGAGACTCTCCCCCATGTTCGTAATCATTGCCACAAGAACATGCCCCAGATGAGGGAGAGACATAATCTCGTGGCGAAGCGTGTTTGTAATGCTCTTTCCAATAAACTCGAGTCAGTTGCCTACGACAGGGCCATTTCTGTCATACCGGGCCTTAAAGATGTACTGCCCGGCTGCCTACTTCGCCCGGATTTAATTTTCCGAAGGGGTGAAGAGTTTTTTCTCATAGACATCGCCACACACACACATCCCTTTTGAAAACGGGCCGAACGCTTTTGTCGAGTCAAGAGCTCGCAAGATCGAAAAATATGAAGAACTGAGAGCAGCCATCGCTTCCCGCTACCGGCGTTGCAACACCATTCCAATTCTTGTAGGCAGCTTAGGTAGTTGGGACCCTGGCAATGACGTTTTCTTGAAGAAGTTCTGCTCCCGCACATATCTAAAAACAATGCGTCAACTGTGCGTGAGCGACGTTATCCGATTATCGCAGGAGATTTTCATGTCCCATGTCTCTGGCAGACCCCCTCCCACTCCTGATTTCCCCCCACATACTCCTCCGGACATTGGCCCAGATGATTTAGAAATTGAGAAAATAGATGCTGATGTCGACTTTGACGTTAACCAATCGCAACATCACTCTCAATCATCTTCCTCCACTGTGGGTGAAAACAATCCACGGCCACCCAACTCGCCTAAACCCAAACCCCAAAGAACTAACAAAGTTCCTTATCTCAAAAAAGCTCTCTCCCCCAATCAAGCTCATCACCAAACACCAAAAAATACAAGTAACAATGAACTCAGTGTTGGTGTTCCCCGGGATAATTCCTGTCAAAATGAATTCCCTCAGGCGAAAATTCGAAATGAATTCAATCTACCCACTTTTTCGAAACCAGTCAATAATCCAATGACATCCCCTCACACTTCTCTTCTATTTCCGGAGATTAATGAAAATACTAAAAAACCTCCAAATAAAGTAGACAAAGGTAAACCCAAGACTTTACCAATAGATCCGCCATTTAATGAACAACTTGTTGCGGTATCAATGGTTTCTGGTCAACGGCCACTGATGTCTGACCACAGTTTTCAGCAATCTTCCTATCAAACAGCTCTGGAACATTTTTCAAACAAACTCTCTAAGTTCCCAAACAGAACCGAAAAAAATTTCAAAATTGACCAACGGTCAGATTCTTCTAAAATAGCATCAAATCCTAATAGCGCTCCCCAAAACAAAACGAACAATGTAAAAAACATCAAAATCCGTCGATTAGAACAATAGTTATGCTCATTTCTCCAATTCGTTCTTTTCGGGTTACACCCGAAAAGAAGTAAACAGATAATCGTTTTGAAACGAAACTGAAACCACGTGCTTTATTAGTTGGTTGGTTGGTTGGTTAGTTGGGGTTTTATGGCGCAAGGTCCAATAGTGGACAAGCTGCGCCAGACACAAGACGACATTTGACCCAATGAAATCAATATTTAAAAACGTACCGAGTCATGAACATAATAAAATGTATCATGCAGTGATGGAGTTTAAAAGACGTAAAAAATACAAATTAAATGGAATTTAAAAATTTTATTTTTTGTAAAAATTTAAATAGGTTTGAGTGGGGATCTTCCCCAACTAAATCTTGTAAGTTTAAAATTGTGCTATTAAAATAATTCTGGCGATGACGATTAAAAACAGGACAATCAATTAAAATATGACGAATGGTAAATGGAGCTCCACACGTACCACACACAGGCGCAGTCTCTCTTAAAAAAAGATGCCTGTGAGTAAAGCGCGTGTGGCCGATGCGTAGACGAGTTAAAAGAACATCGTAGTGTCTTATTTTTAATGCAGGCCATGAAGAAATGGTGGACCGAATGCTGTGGAGTTTATTGTGACTTTGCATGCTCCAGTCGTTGCGCCAATCGTTCCACACGATGTCCCGAACAACTTGTCGTAGGTCATCGTATGGAATGGGTACGTTTAGTCGATTCGCTGCATTTTTTGCTGCCGTGTCCGCCAGTTCGTTTCCAACGATTCCGATGTGTCCCGGTATCCAAGCAAAAGTGATACCGAAACCACGTCGGATGAGTTTTTGGTGAATTTTAAGAACGGCATGAGCCAGGGGATGATTCGGGCATACCGATGTCAAAGATTGCAATACACTTCTTGAATCTGTATAAAGGATATAGTTTTTAATTGAAAGAGTGAAAATATATTTTAAAGCTTTGTATATAGCTAAAAATTCAGTAGTAAAAACAGAAACGAATGGTGGTAATAAAAAGCTAAAAGTATTTGAGTCGCATACGAATGCGCAACCGGCATAATTATCAGATTTCGAACCATCAGTGTATATGGCTGAGTGGTCTCTAAAATAGTGACGATGAGCGATAAAAAGTTGTCGATAGATGATTGCGTTGGTATTCGACCTTTCATAACCTGTGAATACTTCTAAAATTGATATTGTGACATGATTCCAAGGGGGAAAAGTAAAAAAAGGTCGTTTCGCGACTGATATGGAACTAAGAGGAGTACCCCCGAGGGCATTCCTCATACGCAACTCAAAAGATGGAATGTAGGATGGTTTGTTCCTGAAGAGGCGCTCATAAGAACTGTCCAGGAGAAAATTACGTAGTGGGTTGGTGAGATGACTCAAAATGCGATAGTACAATCGTAGTGACAGCAAAAGACGTGTGGAGGCCAAAGATGGTTCATGGCACACAACGTATAGGCTTTTAACTGGTGAGGTGCGAAATGCTCCGGAGCAGATCCTCAGTGCGGTGTGGTGTACTGTATCGAGCTTTCGTAACACAGACTGACGGGCGGAGCCATAGGCTGCACACCCATAGTCTAGCCTGGAACGAATTAAAGCTCGATAGATGTTAAGCATGGAGGTCCGTTCCGCTCCCCAGGATGTATTAGCGAGAACTTTTAAAAGATTCAGCTTTTTCATGCAAGACATCCGCAGTTGCTCGACGTGGGGTTGGAAGGTGAGTTTCTGGTCAAAAATGACTCCTAGAAATCTCACTCTGTCCACCACTGCGATCCTGTTACCATCCAGAAATATATCTGGGTCAGGATGCAGGTTCCGACGTCGGCAGAAATGAACGCAGGATGTCTTTTGAGGGGAAAAACTAAAACCGTTTTCAATATTCCACCTCGTCAAGCGAGAGACAGCCGTCTGAAGTTGTCGCTCGATGTACCGCATGTCATTTCCCTGGCAATGTATGCTCAAGTCATCTACGTATAAATTACCCTGGACAGTTGGAGGTAGTTGATTCAATATATTATTTATTTTAATTGAAAAAAGGGTTACACTTAGGACGCTGCCCTGTGGAACACCCTCTTCTTGGATAAAAATGTCTGATAAGCTGGAGCCAATTCGAACTTGAAACTGTCGGAGGGCTAAAAAGTTCTGAATAAAAATCGGTAGATTTCCCTGAAACCCAAGAGAATGTAAGTCACGGAGTATTCCGTATCTCCAGGTGCGATCATACGCCTTCTCCATGTCGAAAAAAATGGAGACAAGATGGTTTCGGCGCAGAAACGCACGGCGAGCTTGAGTCTCGAGGGCTAAGATGTTATCTACTGTTGAGCGGCCAACTCTGAAACCGCTTTGGAATGGTGAAAGAGCCTGAGTTGTCTCTAAGATGTAATTGAGACGTGAATTAACCATCTTTTCAAATAGTTTGCACATGCAGCTTGTTAGTGCGATTGGCCTGTAGTTATTTGGATTAGTTGGATCCTTTCCAGGTTTTTGAAAAGGTATAACAGTGGCGTGCCTCCAAGCCAAAGGGAAGGTATGTTCCTCCCATATTCGATTGTACAAATGCAAAAGGTTACAAAGAGAGTAACGAGAAAGATGCTGTATCATAAGATATGAAATGCCATCTGGACCAGGTGCAGTTATTTTGGTCGTTTAAAGGCATCGCATCAGTTCCTTTTCTGTAAATCGGTAGTTATAAGAGAGTTCGGATCGAGAATGGAAATTAATGCCATGGGATTCTTCACGATGTTTAGTGTGTTGAAATGTCTCTGGATAGATGTCGGAGCAGGAAGCCGCAGAAAAAGCGCGTGCAATGGCATTTGCTATATCGGCTGCTTCCGAGATATATTGACCATTCTCTTCAACGAATGAGATAGAATATTCGGAGTATAATCCCATCGCCTTCCGAACTCTGTTCCATAACTGTTTCGAGGGAGTAGCGGATGTTATGCTAGAAACATATTTTTGCCAAGACTCCCGTTGGCTTTGGCGTCGCACTTTTCGAGCATTAGCCTTTGCTCGTTTGAAGGTAATAAGATTTTGAGTTGTGGGGTACCGGCGGAAAATACACCACGCCTTCTTTTGGGTCTTAATTGCTGCAGTGCATTCTAAAGTCCACCATGGCTTGCAATGTTTGCGAGAAGATGGAAATTTCTTAGGGATTGCCATATCAGCAGCTTTTAACATGACATCGGTGACTGTTCCAACTGCTTCATCTATATTGTTCTCTACCATCTGTTCTGTAATTACGGCAAGTGATGTAAAATACTGCCAGTCGGCTGCTGCATAAATGTAGCGAGACGGACGGTCAACAGGATTATTTCCACTGATATGAGTGATGAATATCGGGAAGTGGTCACTGTTCCGTAGGTCATTACCGACAAAGAAAGAGAGATGGGGTAGTATAGATGGGGAGCAAATAGCAAGGTCGATAGCATGAAATGTGCGTGATGGTTCGTGGAAGTAGGTAACCTCACCGTTATTGAGCAGACAGAGACAGCGATCTGTGATCAGCTGTTCGATCTGTCGCCCGCGGAAATTGGTATCCCTACTTCCCCAAAGCACACTATGACCATTAAAGTCACCGAGTATGATGAAAGGCTCTGGCAATTGATCCACTAAGTTCTCAAGGCTCTGTTGCTGGATGGGGGTAGTTGGTGGTAAGTACAGAGTACAAATTGTAATCATTCGTTTTATTTGTATTCGTATAGCTGCTGCCTGTAAAGGTGTGCTTAGTGACACAGTAAGAGTGGGGTACGCATGGGAAGTGAAGAGAGCCACACCTCCCGATGCTCGTCCGTCATTACTGATGTTATCACTTCGAATACAATTATAACGATGGAACTTCACCTGTTCAGTCGACTTCAGGTATGTCTCCTGAAGTGCGACACAGGCGGGATGGTATTCTGCAATCAGAGTTTTAATGTCATCCAGCTTATTTCGGTAGTCACGACAGTTCCAAGAAATAAAAGATATTTTTAATTAGAATTAGGAGGAGCAGCTTTTGGCCGCTCTTGAGGATACGGAACATTCATTTCGACATCTGATTCGTCATCTGAAAGTCCCGAGGTGTGTAAATTAAGTATTGGATCCTCAGTAATGTCCTTAGATATTTTCAATCTTTTTGTATTAGGATTTCGCGGGTCTCGTTTTTTTGTAGAGACTCCAACTTTCTTTTTGGGTTTGGTTCTGCTTTTAAAAGCAGGGCGTGAAGATAGTTTTGGAATTAAAGAAGTTTGGGTCTCGAGACTCTCAGAGGACGCATGAGATGAGGAAACTGCAGTATTTCTTTGCGAGGTTTTATTTTTATTTTCTTGGGGTTTTGGCTGTAGTGTAAAATTTGGAAGCGGAATATCAGTTCCAAATGTTGGATCTGTTTGAATGGATACACTTTTAACAGATTTAATGGCGGCTGCTGCATAAGATTTTCCAGACTGTCGGGGTTCTGGATTCGACTTGCTTACGTGCTTCAAAGAAAGAGATGTTTTGTGTAATTTTTATGGACTGTATTTCCTTCTCGAGCTGCCATTTGCTGCAAGATCTTGAGTATGTCGGGTGGTCCCCGTGGCAATTGACACAACGGGGTGGCGCAGTGCAGGAATCACTGTCGTGACCTGGTTCTGCACAACGAGCGCATGTTTCAGTGCCACGACAGGAAATTTTTCCATGTCCGAATCTCTGACACTTAAAACAGCGCCGAGGATTCGGAATATATGCTCTAACTGGACAGCTCAAGTATGCAGCCTTTATTCGAGTCGGCAGTGTAGGGTTTGAAAAAGTTACAATTATGTGTTTCGTAGGTAAGGTCTTCCCATCTCTACGGATTGTAATTCTATGTACTTCACAAACATTCTCGTCGCACAAATTTTCTAGAAGTTCTTCTCTTGAAACATGTAGCAACTCTGGTTCAGAGATTACTCCTCGTGAAGTATTTAAGGACATATGGCGCGAAACGGAAACTGTAAAAGAACCAAGTATATTTGTGTTACGCAGAAGTTGTGCTTGTTTTTCAGATGATACTTCGATGAGGAGGTCTCCAGAACGTAGTTTCTTCAAGGATTTAATGTTGCCCAAAAACGATTCGAAAGTTTTATTAATTAAAAATGGAGAAACTGAAGTAAACGATGAATGTATGGGATTTGTGGTATGTGTAGAGCTAATCAATTTAACTATAAAAAATTTGGCATTAGGAAACTGATCAGTTTGTTTTTCATTTGACGTTATCATTGGTTGCTCCTCATTGGGAGGAGAAGAAGATAAAGAATTCATGCTAATGAAAAAAGGAAGAATTCGGTCACCGACAGCACCACCCACCACGGAGTCCAACAAGGGGATGCAGACAACTGTACCGGCGCTAATCGGCGACTATACGCGCACGGCGCACCCCTGAGACAGCCTCCACCCTTAGCGAGGTGTCCAGTAAGTGGCCGATTGCTTAGCCCTAGCCAAAAAACGACCAGCCGATTGATGAGCACGGGACCAATGCACACCACCCGTTTATCTGAAGCCGGGGCCTAGCAGTGTATTGGGTCAGTATATCGTCCCTCAACTGCCAGGATCCCCTTTTCCAGGGACACGGGTCTCCACGCACGGCAAACACGTGGGTGATATAATCCCCGAGAGGAGCTGAAAGCACAGACTGGCGAAAAGCTTCTCAAGGGGAGCCCTCACCTCCGAAAAGGCAACCACAACGAGGGAGGAAGAAAAAGCAAAAAGCAGAAGCGTAGAGGAGGAGAAAAACGAAAGGGAGAAAAGGTCATTCAGGTACCCCGGGGTTGTGAAGCCCGTACAAACCTAAAGAAGGAATGCCCCTGGGGGCCTTTATTAGTTGCTAACGCTACAATATTTTTGAGACACTTTTTTTCAATTCATCCTGAGTGAGTGGCTTTACAAAACCACTCCCATACCTTCCCCAGTCGTTTAAGCTCTTTCCATAATTTTTTTGGTGACTCTAGCCCTGTTCATCTATTTTTAATTAATTTTTTCATTTTGCCCTGTCATTCGAAAATTTCGAACAATTCCTTGCAAAGGAATATCAAGCTGCCATCTATCGGTGCTTTTCCTAACCAAACTTAATACTTTCACTTAAAAATTTAAAACTGTTCCTTTTGTTCGTTTAAAATTCCAAAACCACTCCTATAACGTAGATTTATGCTCATGGCATTCTCATAATTAACATCAAGCAGTACTATTGAATACAATTTTATCTACAATTTTTTCAAACATTTAATGTTAACGACAATCACGGTAAATTCTTGGGGAAAAAAAAAATAGTGCTGCCATCTATCGAAAAAGTCTATTTTTTCGTTATTTCAAAATTGGTTTAAAAATACGAAACTTCCTGGCTGGTTTCGCAGTTGTTCCGTCCTTGCCCTCCTGAAGTTTTGTACTTCTCGTTCAGTTAGTTCTTGTCCAAAATTGACGAATAGTTATGTCCTGGCACTTGTAAAATTTTTTCATCACCTGTTCATGTGCATATTGTAAATACGTTCATCTCACGTCATTCCTTCGCCACATTGTTATTGTACATGGCTTGAATGTTGTAAAACATCAATATAAACTCCTTCAAATGTTAAAATATTTAAGTATGTTAAAATATCTAAGGAAAAAAAAATTTCATTTTTCATAAAATCGGCACATTTGTAAATTCGGTTTTGCCAAATTTTCCAGTGACACTCACTGATAGATTATGCACACATGTAGTGCTTGTTGTACAAAATAACGTGTCAAAGTCATAATAAAAAATTTTTTAATCTAAGTTCTCTCATTAAAGGCCACACTGTCTCGCGCTTGGCCATAAGCTGTCAACACCAAATGAAGCACCATGTAAATATCGCGATTGCTGAATCATCTGTACATTACTCATACCACGCTTACTACTGTGACTCCGCGATTGCGTGTGTTCCTGTATATATATTTCTGGCCAAAATGTAAAAACGGAATGCCACCATCCAAACACCGACAGTAGTCAATTGAATTAGGCACCACAATGCGGCTGCCACTTGTAATAGCTAAGATATTGTGCTTAAATAAAAACTTTTTAATCTGTGGGGAATACACGTATAACTTTCGGTATAATTTCTATTTTGAATAGTTATTACGAGGTTTATGTAACTCCCGCCCTTTTGGGCCTATTCATTCGGTCGACCGCAGTAGTCGCGACTTGTCTACACTTCTGCGTTTTGCCGAATGAAGTTCTGATCATTGTGTTTCCTCATGGACTACGCTTTGGTCTTTTTAATTCAAAATTAGTTGCTTCGATTTGAATACATTGTTTCTGCTCCTGCCAAAAGATGCTGGTTTCCGTGTAAGTATTCCTCGATCTCCCTTTTTACTCCGACTTGCGTCTGACTCTGGTCTATTTGACTGAGTACGGCAAGGACGAGTCCCTCCCTTTAACTTCTTTTCGCTAGGTCGAAAAGGTAAACAGAGTTCAGGCGAAGACCTGGCCTGTTGACCATCGACTTGGCTAAAAGTTGCTTGTTGTCCTTTTGGACTTTGTCATTTTTTCGGAAAACCGGCACTTTTGGCAGTTTGGACTTTGTTGTTTTGCATCATTTTTCTGGGGTTCACGTGCGGTGTGAACCCTTTTAATTTTTTACTGCATACGAGCTCTAGCCAAATGGTTGGCTAGGCCCTCCTTCCCAGCTGCCCTTCTTGGTGTAAAGATCCTTTAAAGGGGTGAGTACGGTCATACTTCGGAGAATGTTCGCCTGGCGTAGACCCCCAACATAGGTCAAACAAGGGAACTTCTCCAATGGAGTCACTGACTGGTTTTCATTAAGCGGCACTTCTTTTGTTATAACATGTATTGCTGATATAATGTGTCTCCTCACTCTGTCAATTTTTGCACTCTGGACTTGTGTTTTATTCACGTGTACCGCGCACACCGAGATTGGGTTGGTTGGTTGGTTGATTTGAATTTTATGGCGCAAGGTCCAAAAGCGGACAAGCTGCGCCAAACACGAGACAGAGCATAACCAAGCAAGTTAAAAATAAAAGTAGGATTAATTTTCAGCCAAATGGTAGTTTTAAATTACAGTATGTAAAAGAATTCGAACACATTATCATCGTCATGAATATAAAACTAGTGAATGATACTTAAAGGTTGATACAATGAAATATGAAAGATAAAGTGTTAAATGGAATTTAAAAATTTGATGGCATTTAAAAATTTAAAAAGATTTGGGTGGGGATTTTCCCCAATCAAATCCTGCAGGTTTAAAATTGATTTATGGAAGAAGTATTGACGGTGAGGATTAAAAACAGGACAAACGACTAAGATGTGGTGAACAGTAAAAGAGACTCTACATGTACTACACACTGGCATCGTTTCCCCTAGTAAAAGATGTCTGTGGGTGAAACGCGTGTGTCCAATTCGAAGACGATTTAAAAGTACATTGGAACGTCGCACTGGTAATGTGACACCGAGATTGGGAACTCTGTCTTGATTGTTGCATTTTTGTGCTTATTTTAATTGTCTTTTTATGTTTTACTCTTTTTGAGTACGTTGATGGAGTTCCCAACAATCTCCCTACTATTGGACTTGTGTTTTTATGTACTATTCTCAACTGTGTTTTGATCGTTTCGCGAATTTCTCTGAAAATAACTGACAAATCGTGCTCGAATGAGAATTGTTTGATGTGTTCCTTTAATATCTTAGTTTTCCACATAATGGAAATCCGAAATTATTTTTATTTAACGTGATTTTGACCATTTTTAAGTTTTTTGCCTATAATTTGGTTAATTATTATTCTTTTGGCCTGTCTCAGAGTGGATTAGTCTTCTAATCGACGAGACCTTCAAATTGATATAAAGAAACCCTTATTCGAGCAACTTTGTCAATTTTTTCATCGAAAATCGCGATATTGTAAATCAGTCTGTTTTGCTTATAATTAGTGTAAATATTGTTCCCCAATCATGATTCACCTATCGTTCTACTCGTATGGACTCCCTCTCCATGTTGATATGCATCACGTTGGTCTCTGACCATTTTCACGAGTTTTACGTTTTAACTATTTGGACTTTGACGATTTTTCGGAAAGTGCCAACTTGTATTTGTTTTCTGCCTTCTTTAATCTTATTAGGATGTTCTAAATGAGTTCACGATTACTGTGTTAATGCGTACTGTTGAGGTCTGTTTCGCGTTTTACCTTTTTTATTTTTTATCCACACGGCATGGCAAAAGAGCCAGCACGTGTACCCACGCATTGGAGAGTTGGGGGGACAATGGGGGGGGGGACGGGATGGCAGACGAGGTCCCGACTCGCAAGCAGCCCCAAGGGGCGCTCTACGGGGCCCGTCCAGCACATCCAGTGCAGGAGGGGGGAAGGGGTTGTGCTCCTCCGAGGTAACCACGCACTGCATTCGTATCCTTAAAAGGACTTCTAGCGCAGCACCAGATTCCACCGAAGGAAGCACTAGTGAGTCAGAACTTACCCAGGAGCCTCATCCGGACAAGCGGATGGACAGAGGAAGAATCCTAATGTTAAAACTTAGACGAATTTTCGGAGGTTGGCGCATGCGCATTAGCTATGATTTCGGATGGGGAAAAATATTTTAGGGAAGGATATTCGTACAAATGGGGAAAATCTGGGCATGGGTGAATTTAACATAAGGATTCTTCCTCTGTCAAATCTTGGTTCCATAATCCATTATTTTTTCGGCGTTACGTTCCATTTCTAGGAGTGATAAAAGCAACATATTTTCTAATCGTTTTACTTGGGTGTATGATACGTTTAAAATTGTCTTTTCTGCTGTTTCATTACGAATAGTTTAATTACATTAGGATTCCTGCTCTGGCTAATATCTCGGCATTTAGTTTATTTTTCATCACCTTGATTCGAGTATTTTAGCAAGCTTTGGTTTCTAATTTTGCAACATTTAACAAGTCATTTCTTATGTATTTTGTTGTTAACTTGATTTTAAAACATTGCGGTTGCATTTCTTGATCTGCCATATATTCTATGGTTTGTAAACTAAAATCCTTAAATGTAATATTTATCTTCATACAAAATTTCGCTCATTGTGTTTGATTATTTAACTGTGTTCAAATTTATACTGTTGAGGCAATTCATAATTCGATCTAATTTCGTGAAACTTGTATAAATAAAAAATAGTTCAATTAATTTTTTGCTGATTTCACAATCTGATAATTAATTGGATTGATTATATTGTGTTTTACAACTAACCTTTCTTGTACTTCTGTCAGATAAATTTAAAGAGTTTTATTTTATTCATTTTGATTTGGGGGAAGCATTACTTGACATAAATTAAGGAGTATTGTTTGTTCATTTGGGGAGTATTGAGTGATTAGTTTTGATTTTGTGGGCAGTTATTCTTTTTGTTGATACATAAGAGCATGATTTAAATGAAGTTCCTGTGTTAAGCATGATAAAAAAGCATTCTTGACCATACCAATTTATACTATGTCATGAGAAAGTGTCATGTCAGATTTGTGGAACTCAGTTGTAGAATGTAAAATGTGTGTGTTCCCCAATTACATTTCAATCCAAAATTCTTTTGAGAACTCATCTGAAAATGATTTCACTCAGTAAACTGAGGAATTGTATTAGCAATAAAAAGTATTAATTGCTTGGAAGAATGACTGAAAAATAAATATTTTTCAGGTTTATATATAGCAGAGGAACAGCCTAAGTAAATAGGATCTGAACAATTTTTTAGCATTATCATGGTTGATTTTCTTTCGCAAAGGAAAGAGAAGTATATAGTGGATAGGTTCTAACAAAGCAGTTCTATGTACCCTATGATGAAATTCACAAATTAATGGTGTTTGTACATGAAAATCAAAGTTGATCATAACTTGGGTAGAATGAAAATTAGTAAGTAGGAATTGCTTTGTAGCTATGCAAATGGATACCCATCCCAATTCTTGATTATATTAGTGCTCGTTTAGAACCCATTCATCTCTTAGTGCCAAACCTGTATTGGTTTTCAATTGTCTCAATGTATTCACAAAACCAAATAGTTATTTATCTTATGCTAGCCAAGAGATGAGCAAATTGAGATTTTATTAAATATACCAAAAAGGTGTAGTTTTTTTAGGAGTTATATCGGGTGCCAGTTCTGTATCCCAAAAAATAGGTACATATTTAATGATTAAAATTATCATTTTTCACTGCTATGGTGTAATTTTTCTTATGAACAGAAGAAAGTAATATTTGTTTTGTAAAAAAAAATGTTAATATTATTCATTTAATACTAAGTGTTCAATAATTTAAGTTTTAATGAAATGTGGTATATCTTATGGTATTTTTAATTTACATCTCTCTCTCTCTCCCCCTCCCTCCCACTGGAGCAACAGGCATTGGTGATGGTATTTTTTTATTAACGTTGAACTGGAGCAACATTATGGGCTATTTGTAACAGTCCAGGATCAACCCCAAAGGGAAAAATGAAGACAACATAATTTTTAAATAACGAGGCAACACCCAACATATTTAACATGCACCAGCCCCCTTGCTACACGACGGTCTTTGGCTGGATTCGAACTCCCAACCCTCCAATTGCTCTTCCAACCGTGGCACCTGTTATAGTTGTAGTTTTTTAGTTCATCAGATGTCAGTTTCGTATGCCAAAAAATACATAACCAATCATTAAATATATAATTTTTCACTGCTATGAGGTAAGATATATGTAATTTTTCTTATTATGAACAGAAGAAAAGAAAAAAAGTTTTATAATAAACTGACAATATTAATCTGAGTAATATTATTCGTTTAGCTACTAAGTGTACAATAATTTATTCACAAGACCTTTAACGAGTTATAAAATGCTACTGATTAGTCTAAAACCAGGATTTTGATGAAATGTGGTACATCTAATGGTATTTTTAATTAACGTCCCACTGGAGCAACAGGCATCGGTGATGGCATTTTTTAATTAACGTTATACTGGAGCAACACAATGAGCTATTTGTGACGGTCCTGGATCAACACCAAAGGGAAAGATTAAGATACATAATTTTTGAATCATGGTCATATAACGAGGCAACACCCAAGTTGGCACTCAAAACTTCCACACAACAGATTTAACATGCACCAACCCCCTTCTACATGATGGTCTTTGGCTGGATTCGAACTCCCAACCCTCTGGTTGCTCTTCCCACCACAGCACCTGTTATATTAGCATGATGCTGGTTTAATTTATTTTTCAAAAGGGCTATTCAAAATTATTTTATCTAAAATTTTCATGTCCTGATCAGGACAGATGTTGAGTGAGTTACATGTATGGAGATAGCATGAGCACATTTTATACTATAAGTTTCACAGAAGTCTACTTTGAACAAGTTTAGCTGACTCATAGTTCCAGATAAGTTTTGAATGATCTGACTAAAGCCAATAATGCTAAAGTTGCAAGAATCAGATTGTATAGCTACAGAAAATTTTACGACTTAAAGATATTTACCAACCTAACAATTGGTTTACAATTTCTTCAGTTGTTATGCAGAATGTTTACATAGGACATCATATTGTTTTGGAATAACTTTTAAATAAAACACTTCTAATTTCATTGTGCACTCAATGAATGACATTATTAATTTGATATCAGTGAAATGACTGCCAGCACTGCAAATTTAGTCTTTTGACCACATGATTTTTTTCAGACCATTTTTCTCAAAAGCTTTTACTGGGTTTGATTGTCATTTGTTTAGGAAGCTGACCTAGGATAGTGAGTGTGAAGCTTCAGAACATTTTAGCAAAATATTTAATCAAAATGCATTATCTATGATGGAGACTTCTAGAAAATTGTAAAATTACTTTGGGTTACATCATGTGCCTTCAAAATAAATATATGTAAAAAAAATTTCAAAACACTGTTCTCCGCAAGATATGAAAAAGTCTGACTGACTTCTTACAGAAAGTTTCCATGAAAACATTGTTACTTTATGATATAGTGTTATTGAAAAACAAGGGATCTCTGTTGATATTACACACAAATAGGCTTTCTCCAAACACAATATGGGGAAAATTTGGATTTTCATCGAAGCTCTAAATGTTTTTATGCATGCAGTCACTTGGTCTATATTATATTCCACAAATAAATATAATTATTTCAGTTCTAAAATTCAATTTAAATGACATTCCAAAACAGTTCAATCCAAAAAAAAAAATTACTAAGTTACCAATTGTCAATTTAAAAAATACTTGCGTGTACCAGGCATCATTGGTAATCTTGAATAATTATGAAAATCAGAACTAAATATAAATCTTTTAGTACAAATTGTAAGCAACATTTAATGTATTCAGAATGATTTATTGAGACTGATTCTGACATTGCAAGATATTTTTGTAAACAAACACATGAAGGTAAACAAAAAGAAGTGTTTCAGTTACAGTGAATATATGTACTTCAATTCATAATAAAAGGTATTTTTTAATTAATGTTGTACAAGAAAAACAAAGAAACAAATGGTACATAAAAACTTTTATTTTCAATTCAATACACAATGAACTTTAAATATCAATTTAGTCATACAGGACAAAAATTCATTTTTCTGTAAATACAATTAATTGTACAAGACTCGAAAAAAAAAAACTTTTTGCATGACAACTTAACTTATGACCATTAAGTGTAAAATTGGTCAAATTAAAGTTTTTCCAATCTTAATTTTTTTTCTTCTTGAAACTTATTATTATATTTAATAGAGGAATTGGTTATTTTTGTAAAAAATTGGGTAATTTAAAAAATTACTTATAATTTTGGCAATAACTGATTTGCAATAACTACTATCACAAAAACACCTGCTTCTAGAAATAAAAACAAAACCACATAGAAACACATTTTGATAGTGGGAATTACAAAATCATAAATACGAGTAAGAGGGCTAGTTAAAAATCTGAAGGACGAGGAACCTGAAAATATAAAGTGAGCACATCAGTACAATACAAATGAGATCACAAACTCGCCTTTTCGTGTCAACTTAATGTACACCTAATTCTGTTTGGACGAGCACGAGTATCATCTAGGGCGGATGTTTCACCAGTTTTACGAACGAATTCAGTTATTAATTGTTGTGTTTGTGTTTTGGTTAGGCCATTATCTAATTATATGTAAGAGGCTACGAAGAACTTCAGTTCACGTTGAAATTTCCCAGCGCATTTCTCATAAGGGTCAGGTTTGACAAAATGGGACAGCAACACTCTACGTTTATGAGTGATGGCAACGGCTTGGCGATTTTTTTTGGCGCGCTTCTAGTAGCGAGTTACGATAAATTAAGGCAACCCATCTTTCGTTACGTTTGTTGTGGTTTTCATGGCAACCTCGGCAAACAGAAACTTTCAATTTTCATATTCTAGAAAGTTCTTCCAAAATCCGTTAAAGTCGTTTGATTTCATTGATTCGTTTGAAATTTTTTTCTTTCCTCCCATTGGTTATTTTGTTTTTAAAAGTTTCCTTTGATTGCATTGGTCTTTTTAAATCGTTTTCGGTGATACCATTGGTCCATTTATTTGTATTTTGACAGTTGTGGAATTTTTATTTTATTATAATAGTTTTCTTGAAAGGATTAAGAGTTTTTTTTTTTTTTACCATTTTCGTATTCATTATTTTTTTACGGAAGAATTCTGACGTTATCCGGTTGTATTATTTCTTGCTTTTGTTTTCTTTTGTAAATCTTTTTCTTTTTCAACATGCCCACTGTATTTAGTGTAATTGATAATTTTTACGGTATTCTTACCCAACATTTGTAGCTTAGTTTCTCTGCTGGTTCACAAATATGTTTTGATATGTGCTTAAACTTACTACTTTTTTTGAAAGTTTTTAAAAAATATACTTTTTAAAACGTTCTGAAATGTATTTAAAAAGTGTGTTGTAAAAAGAAAAAAATTTGCGACAGAAAAAGAGTTAAGAAATAATTCTTTCTTGGCGACTTTAGAAATGCGCCAAGGCCGTCGCCATCACTCATAAACGTAGAGTGTAGCTGTACCGACAAAATTATTAACCAATTTTCAGGTCAGTTCCAGACATTCTTTTATTAAACCTGTATTTAGAACAAGATCATATTGTTCATTATCACTACATTCTGTGGGATAAGGAGTCTCAAAGACAACCCCTTCTAATATTTCATCTTTGCTTACGGCTTTGTCGACTGATTCATGGATATCTTCAAATAATAGCTCACCGAATCTTTCTCCAGTTGTGTGCCATTGTAATGATGTTGGGAATACAGTCGTGGAAGTTACCAAATACAATAAGAACATTGTAGATACATAGATGTATACATTGGTAAATGAAAACATACGTTCCAAAACGCATACACTAGATGTTATGCAATCTATGTGGGGGCAATATAACTGACTAGCCACTGCATGGCCAGCACGGCACTGCCTGTGACAGTTCTTTTTGTGGGGTCAGGTGTGACCACTGCTTGCTAACCCCCTGTAATTGCTACGAATTCCCATTTAGTTTAACAAATGATACTACTATGCCACAACTATTAAAAAAAATCGTAAAATTTCGTCAAATAAATTTAAAATGACTGGAGTAAATAGAGAATAAAAAATTTGTTTTGAATTTGAGTATAAAAAAGTTTGTGTATACACACCTAATTCTGTTTTTGCACAAACAGGAAACTTTCGACACAAAAAATTAATACGCTCAGGGTCGAGTCACATGAATTGAACCTATGTCATTCATCTACAGCTTGCAAGCTACTAACAATGAGAAACCCACTGAACCACCAGCAAGTTACTTTCCCACTCCTTGCCCTCAGCAATGATACTATTCTCTCTACACCTCGCCTCCCTTTTACGGCTTATCTTCCCACAGGTATATCAATAGAATAGCACAAAATCATTAATACTACCCTAATTTTATTCAACAGAGGTTTGGGAAAACCAAATCGACATATCACATTGTTTATTTTAACATACCTATATGAGAACTTAGAATAAAATTTGAAATAAACAATCAGCAAAACAACTCTTACCGCTATTTAGAAACAAATATTGAGAAAATACAGTACTTAACCGTTAGCTGGGTACCAAAAAACCGCCAAGCTTAACAGTTAGTGCAGCTATCGTCAAGCCTAAATATTCACGCAAAGAGTATTTCCAGGCATTTTTGGCAAATGAAAATTCTGTCATAGATAAATTCAATTCTATTTCACTGTACGAAACTTGGGCATGCCTCTAGTATGCAGTGTGTCCTTCATAAATGATGCAGCCAGTTCACAGTGTCATTTGTCTGTTAGCACAAATGCACTTGTGATGGGTAATGCCTTCTATGAGGTACTCTCGATACACCCTTGACAATGTGGAGCAAGGTCTCAACTATGTCCGAAATATTAAGCCAATGCGTTTAGCTTTAACTGTCCTTCCATGTTCAAACTCGGTTAATTCTTGGCAGGTAAAGACATTCAAGAGTTCAACAGACAGCACTGATAACTATCTTACTCTTTATACCATTTTAATGCAATATGAGCCCTAGTAAATTTGCATACTGCTATCCCATGACTTTTAGCACATCAGTGTATGGAAGTTATACAAAATTAATAATGCAAAGATTTTGGCACAGGCATATGAAGGATTAAAAAAAAAACAAAGATTTTGCAAATGAAACCACACAAAAAATAGCTAGAGATTAGGAAAAAGCGTGTCTTACTAATGGAGTCGCACTGGCCACGGCACGTTTTTAAGTATAATGCTTAAGTAAATATATTAAGAGAATCTTCACCCATCATATGGAGAAGAATGATTCAAATTGCCCATTGGATTTATAGTCGCATAGAATGTTTAAAACAAAACCTATGCTGATGAACAGGCTTGTGAGTGACACAAGTTCAAAGGCCCATAAAGGAATGAGTTGTCGTGTAATTATGATCCCGTAATCATACCTCATCAATTACTCAATACCGTATCAATACCAGTAGATACGTGTAATCATAACCTCAAAAAAGGTTATGTAGTGCTTCAAGGGAAGGCTGATTTACTATTGAACTAACTTGAATAAAATAGCACGTCTCTTCATAGTTATTTCATTTTCAATATTATTACACATAATACAGAAAGGAAATTTAAATTCTTATTTAAATCACTGATTTTTTAAAATAAAAAATCACTTTATTTTAAATTTGCATACATACCCTGTAACAATCTAAAAATCGAAAGAAATGGTCTGTTTTAATAGAATCAGATGCATTCAATTTGTGGACTTTCATATTATGCAATCTCAAAAACTCGATTATATCTAATTATGCATCAAAAAATTAACTACTGATCGCAGAACGAACAATCTCACTGCCTCTACTAAAATTACACTTCACAAATTTAATTAAACGCAACAGCGTAAAACAATTCAAAATCGAAGCTGAAACAAATTTTTCTTGCATGTATCCAACGCATCAAAAGATACATTTCAAAATTGAAGGAGATTGGATGCGTAACTGAAAAGTAAATACAATCTTTCTTCGATCAAGAATACGCCTAAAGACAAATTAACTTTTCCTAATTAAAGTATTCCGCTTTCAATAGAAAGTCCGTAGCAATCCATCAGCTCCTCACCTCACCGCTCACAAGCAAAAACAAAACAGAATACATTCAACATCTTCAAAACAGGGATTTTTCATACCAGTTCAAAATTTTCCCTACCGCCGACAGAACTAATAAAGTGTACGCCATCTAGCGGTAATTCGTCTAAGTTTTAACATTAGGATTCTTCCTCTGTCCATCCGCTTGTCTCATCCGGCTTTGGTCTTCGGGTTTCACTCCCCTAAATCCATGGGGAGGGTTCACTACCCAGGTTGAGTAATCCGAATGATTTCACAGGGCCGGAGTAGGAAGGCAATGTAATCCAGTAATGTTGCGTATGAGGAATGATCGAAGGCACTAGGTACCAATGTGGTACCGAAACTATTTAATAACTGCAAAATTAATAAAGAAAATTAGGTATTACTACGACAATTATTTGGTGATACTACACTTTGATCTTAGCCAAAAGGCCGAGAAGCGACTGCAAATAAAATCTCCTTGATTAGACATCTAAACGTAAACCATGTTTTAAAGATTAAAACTTGTAAACTCAACTGTAATATTTGCAAAAAACAAATCCCAAAGACCGTTAAAAACCATCCTTGTTTAAAAGATATAAACCATATCCAGATCACACCCTTCGAGTCGATATATAAATGTACTGAGTGTGGGATCTGTTTCCCCTCAAATAAGGGTCTCAACAACCACGCTCTGAAACATAGGCGTGACAGGTTGTTGAGACCACCACCTTCATCTGGGCCTCTGGTGATCTCGCCCCTGACCCAAACTGAGATAAACCCCAACAGGGAGCAAGAGATTCAGGCCGATGAGGTGGATTTAATAGTGGAGGAAAATGGAGGAACAAATGAAACGGATGACGTTAGCAGTACTGAAAATAAAATGATAAATACTAAATCCTACCCAAAAAGAGAGTATAAGGAAATAAAAGAAACCGAGCAAATAATAATTACAGAAAATCAATCCGAAGAAAATGGAAACCCACAAGTAATCGACGACTTCCCGCTCTCCCGCTTCCTTGCACCTCTTGAAACCTTCATTAGTGATGAAACAGGGGAGCACCCTTGGGATGATTTCGAAAACAAATATAAAGAAATAGTTTTATACACCCAAAATTATATAAAGCTGCCGGAAATAAGAGACAAAACAATAAAAACTATAAAAAGAAACCTATTAATATAGAAGAACCCTCTACAATACAAAAACTTTACAAAAGAAATAGAAGGGCAGCAATGCGAGCCCTCACCCAGGGAGCCTCCCCATCTTGCCCGATACAAATAAATGACATACAGGCCCATTTCGTTGGCCGTTCGAAGCCAAGAACTCACGACCCAACCATATATGACAATGTCAAGGTCGCACAGGAGACGGTACCCATGTGCCCGTTCACTCCTGAAGAGGTTATCAATAAACTCAAAAAATTTGAAAACACGTCCCCTGGAAATGACAGGATAACGTATAAACACTGGGCGAGTGTAGACCCAACAGGCATAATACTCTCTAAGATCCTAAATATCTGTATGTCTTGGAAAGTCCCATCTGAATTTCTTAATTCGAGAACCATCCTCATCCATAAAAAAAGTGAAAGAGAGGAGATTAAAAACTGGAGGCCGATCTCACTCAGTCCCACAATATACAAATTATATACTGGATTACTGACAAATCGTATTTCCAAGTGGGTAGAAGACAACAACCTACTTCACCCCGGACAAAAAGGGTTCAGGCCATATGATGGGGTCTTTGAGCACAACTTTTTATCAGAGTCCTTCCTGGCGAGGGCCCGTCTGACCGGGTCCGATGCCTATGTTGCATGGTTGGATGTATCGGATGCCTTTGGTTCCGTTCCTCATGATGCAATACACAAGTCCCTGTTTTTAAATTAAAGGATAGGCCCCTGAGGGCCTTGAAGGATGGAGAATATACCGCGTTTCTGGGTTGGTTGGATTTCTTGCAGCGGCCCAATACGAAGCTTCGGCTCCTGCTTCGGATAAACAGGAAATGTACTTTGGTCCCAGTACATTAATCGGCTGGTGGGTATACCCTGCTTGGGCTAAGGACCCGCTCACCAACTAGCTCCTTAGGGCAGTCACAGAGGTGAGTTGTGTTCGTATAGTCACTGGCTAGCACCGGTGCAGGAATCTGTATCTCCTCGTTGGACTCCATGGTGGGTGGTGCCGCCGGGGACTGAACACATCTTAATAAAACATGGAAACTCAAAAACCAACTTCTCCTTCAGTGGAGCAAATATGTATTAAAACAAATAAAAGCAATATATGTGAACAAAAATTTTTTATTATCAAAAGTATTACCGGTAATCTTAAAAACATATCCGCAATCTTACTTCACAAAACAATACTAGGAATGGTTGGAGAGACTAAAAATATAAAAAAAAAACTTGCAGGCGATGTATTCGTAGAAGTTTTAAATTGAACACAAGCTTTAAATATTCAAAAAATTAAGTTCGTCGGTCCAATAGAAGTCACTATTACACCCCACAAAAGTTTGAATTCCTCTAGAAGCGTTATTTCCGAATCTGATCTAGTCCATGATACCGAACAAGATATCCTAGAATCCCTGTCCGAACAATCTGTTATTAATGTCAAAAGAATCACAATTTCAAGAAATGGCCAAAAAATACCCACCAAGCATATAATAATAACTTTCAATACACCGACTATACCAAAACACGTAAAAATAGCCTATATTAATTGCCCAGTACGACCTTTTATACCAAACCCAGTCCGTTGTTTGAAATGCCAAAGATTCGGCCACTCTTTCATGGCTTGCCGTGGCAAAGAGACTTGCGCAAAATGCTCCAGTACAGAACATAAGACCGATGTCTGTACTTCATCATCCCTTTGCTGTGTGAACTGCAAAGGTGACCATCCAGCTTTTGCCAAGTCCTGCCCTAAATTTCAAACCGAAAAGGAAATTCAAACTATTAAAGTCAAAGAAAACATTTCATTCCCGGAGGCCCGAAAAATAGTTAATGATCGCACCCCGAAACATGGATTATCTTACTCTTCAATACTTAAAAAGACCTTCAAAACCAACGGAACTCAAACCGACGCAACTATTCTTAAGCCATCTGACCAACATAAAATTTCAACGAACCAACCTAAAACTCCTTCTTTCTCTAAAGCAACAGCTACAACCTCATCGAATACAAAAATCATAAACCAACCAAATCGACCTACAAATACTTTAAAAAGAGCCATATCATCAGAACAAAATAATATTAAAATAGCAAAAAGTTCTTCTCAAACATCTCTTCAACCTGTCGTTTCATCCAAACACTTGATAACTAATCCTTCTACGAGTGACCTTATTAACCTTTACAACACTGAAAGCGAAATTTCCTCTGTAGAAGATGAGGAATTGGACACTTCACCAATCAAGCCCAAAAAGGATCCGCGGCAAGACAAACATCGTCCTAGGACGAGAAATCACAAGTAATTTTTTATTTTCTTTTATACTTTATTTTTATGGCTTCCTTTCTTTCCTGGAACTGCTGGGGTTTTCGTAACAGATGTGATGACGTAAAACACATCATAAACAAACACAAGCCAGCTGCAATCGCCCTCCAGGAAACATATCCAAAACACAATGATACCACCAACATTCGTCATTTCACAATATTTAGAAAAGATTACGATGATGGCCAAAGAGCACGTGGAGGTGTTGCTTTGCTTACCTCCCATGACTTACCAGTTACTCAAATTAATCTCAAAACAAATCTCCAAGCTGTTGCTGTAAGACTTCATGTCAATATTTTGATAACAATATGCAATTTATACTTACCTCCTAACACCCATATTGCCACTCTTCTGACTTAAATAATATAATAGATCAACTTCCGCAACCATTCATTCTACTTGGTGACCTAAACGGCCATCATATCCTCTGGGGCGATTCAGACATTAATCGTAGAGGCAAACAAATTGAGTAACTATTAACGGACAATGATTTATGTATTATGAATAACGGCCAACCTACTTACTTTCACTCACCTTCACTTACTTACCATTCAATATATCTGGCAATTTGCACACCTTCAATTTTACCATTTTGGACTTTTTCTGTGGATTCTTACCTTTACATTTTACCAGCCTTGCAGACATTTCTAACATGGTTGAAAATGATAACATCGATGAAGTCACTGAAAGAATAACAGACATTATTATAGCAAGTGCTGACGCTTCCATTAAAAAAGTTACTAATAAGCCTAAAAATCAAAAGAAACCGTGGTGGAATGGAGATTGTAGCTGTGCTTATCGGAAAAAGAGGAAAGCTTGGAATATCTTTAATAGATATCCAACAAATGAAAACTATATTATTTATAAAAAAACAAAAGCTGCATTTCGAAAAATACAACGACGTAGTCAGAGGGTTTCTTGGATGATTTATATCAATAGTATTAATAGTAAAGCCACAAGCAAACAATTATGGAACAGAATTAAAAGAATTTCCGGTGTTTACCCCAATAGACAAATACAAATTCTAGATTACAATAACCAAGTACTATCAGCACCCAAAGATATAGCAAACGCAATTGCTTTATGCCTTTCCGAAATATCCAGCTCCTGTAAGTACTCTGAAAGTTTAAAAAAAATTAAAATTGCATCTGAAATGAAAAAAGTTAATTTTACTTCAAACCGTATATTATCGTATAATTGTGATTTTACTTTTTCGGAATTGACAAAAGCTTTATCCTTAGTCCAGAAATCAACTCCTGGCCCAGATAATATTAGTTATATCATGCTCAAACATCTTTCAAATAGTTCTCTAAATAATCTTCTGAAATTTTATAACAGAATTTGGAACGAGCACACTTTTCCGCAGTCATGGAGATATGCTACCATAATACCCATATTGAAACCGTATAAAGATCCCAAGAACCCTTCGAACTACCGTCCAATAGCCCTGACAAGCTGCCTATGCAAAACTTTAGAAAAGATGGTCAACGCTAGGTTAATATATATTTTAGAAAAGGACAAATGTCTCTCCCCTCTTCAAAGTGGCTTCAGAAAAAATCGATCCACTATTGATAATCTTGTCGCTCTCGAGACTGATATCAGAAACGCTTTTGTGCAAAATCAACATCTCGTCTCGATTTTTTTCGATATCGAAAAAGCATACGATAGAACATGGAGACAGGGACATTTTTAAAAACGATATAAGAGGTAATTTGCCTATTTTTATTCAAAAATTTTTAGAGAAAAGATATTTTAAAGTAAGAATTGGACCAATATTCTCGGATGTTTTTATTCAAGAGGAGGGAGTACCACAGGGCAGTGTTTTAAGCGTGACTTTATTTATTTAAAAAATTAATGATATTGTTTCTCAATTGCCTCAATCAGTTAAGGGTCGTATTTACGTTGACGATCTGCAAATTTGAACCGCATATTTTAAATCTACTGAAACGTTGCGAAAAGGCTCTTAACACCTTACGAGTTTTATCAAAATTATCATGGGGATCTGATAGAGATTGTCTTTTTAAAATATATAGAGCCCTAATACGATCAAAATTAGATTACGGCTGCGTGGTGTATGGGTCAGCAAGAAATTCTGCTCTTCAAACCCTGAACACTATTCACCACACAGCTTTACGTTTATGTTCTGGTGCCTTTAGGACTTCACCCGTGAGCAGCTTGTACGTAGAATCTTTTGAACCTTCCCTGGACTTAAGACGACAGTTGTTATCACTGGAATACTATTTTAGAATTACCTCAACCCCTCATCACCCATTGCATACCATTCATCACAGTCCATATTTAAACGCCTCTATATCAAGAACAAACTCAAAAAACACTTAAAAGACCTAAAACTGATGCATCTAACACAAAATATAAAAAAATTCCTAACACATAAAAAACCTACCAAAAACTTCAAAGCATCTTCTTCGGCACGCAGCCGAAGAATTAGAATTAAGTATCCATGCGTCGGATTTTTCGGAGGACGACGCAGATATAGAAGTAGATTCATCGTGAATCTCAATCTCCTTCTAAACAAAATTACTTCCTTTGTCTCATGGAACTGTCGTGGTTTTCGATCTAAAATAGATGACATAAAAACGATTATATCTTCTTACCATCCCGCGTGTGTGGCTCTTCAGGAAACTTTCTTGAAATCCTCCCACACATGCAAGATACGCAGGTATAGTTGCATTAGAAAAGATCATGATGCTGGTACTACAGTGTCTGGAGGTGGGTGCATCTTAACTTCACACAATTTTCCCAGCACTGTAGTTACACTCCGCACATCTTTACAGGCTGTAGCCGTAAGAATACATATTCATTCTCTTGTTACAGTCTGCTGCCTATACCTGCCACCACATGCTGTCATCAAACAAGAGGAACTAAATGGTCTGATATTTCAGCTTCCAGCCCCTTTTATTCTGCTTGGTGACCTGAATGGTCACAGTACCCTGTGGGGAAGTGATGGTGCGAACCGTCGAGGGCAACAGATTGAAAAGTTGATAACAGATCACGCTCTCTGTTTGCTCAATAACGACGAGAAAACGCACTTTCACGAACCCACGAGAACTTTCCATTCAGTTGACTTAGCCATCTGTTCTTCTACGCTCTTTCCGTTGTTGAATCTCGTAGTAGGGAGTGATTTGCATAACAGTGATCACTTCCCCCTTTTCGTCTCGCATGATAGTAGTGTTAGAGTGCACCGACCACCTACCTACTTATATCATCGAGCGGACTGGGTTACATTTTCACAACTAGCCGTCGTTACAGAAACAATGGTTAACATCGAGGACATTAACCTCGCTGTCAACAATGTCACCGACGCAATTATTGAGGCTGCTATTAAACCATTCCTAAACGTTCCTCTCAACCACGCAGTATATGTTAGCCATGGTGGAACAACGAATGCCAAACTGCTTACAAGAGACAAAAGAAGCTGTGGAATATATTTCGGAGATACCCGCCTACTACCAACCTGGTCGCATTTAAAAACGCCAAGGCCTTTGCTCGCAAGGTGAGACGTCAGAGCCAGAGAGAATCTTGGATTAGATACGTCTCCTCAATAACATCCTCAACATCAAGCAAGCAGTTGTGGAGGAAAGTGAAAGCAGCCAATGGTATATATCGAGAATCGACCATTCCGATATTAGAAACCACGGCTGCTGTTTACTCATCTCCACATGACATTGCCAACGTCATTGGAGAGGCTTTTGCACTAGTGTCGAGCTCCGACTCTTACCGTCCTGCTTTTCAAGCGACTAAGAGTCGAGCTGAACGAACACTTCTTAATTTTAAGAGCAGAATAAACCTCTCCTATAACTGTGAGCTTATGATGTTTGAATTGAAGAAGGCGTTATCTCAAGCCCATAACACCAGTCCTGGGCCGGACGGAATCACATATTATATGCTTCGTCATCTTTCATCAGATTCTTTAAACAGCATTCTTTTCCTTTTCAACAGAATCTGGAGAGAACAAAAATTTTCCAATTCCTGGCAGAAAAGCATCGTGATTCCGATCCCAAAGATCCTCTGAGCTATCGTCCAATTGCTTTGACGAGTTGCCTTTGTAAGACCCTTGAACGTATGGTCATAAATATAAGTAGTTTATATAAAACGAGATAAATAGTGCTGTTTGTGTTCGCGTAATGAATATGTTCGTCAAATGCGGTCGAATTCGTATTGTGAACACATAAAAGTTTCAATTAAAAAATTATATATTTACAGACATTCACATTTAAGGTATCAATTTGGTGTAAAATTTTCGGAAGATTTCAAATCCGTTGAAATATTTACTCTATCTTTAACTATCCCGATTTTAAAAAAAGAACCAAGCGATGCCAGTCAATTTTTTTTTTTAATTTTTTTTGACTTCTTTTGCTGGAATTGCTTTGAGCGCAATAGCAATCAGTTCGACTCATATGGTGCCACAGAGGCGAGTGGTCAATTAATTTTTATCAAATCATCACTTTTTAGTTTGTATGCTTTGCCTTTCGTGCAGTTTGTCCATTATTGTCCACCCAAACAAACCAAAACATTTTCAGATGCAGAATTATCATCAGCGGTACATTTAAATGAACAGCTGTATGTAAAAAATATCGTCTGTGTTGGATTACAGTGAATAACCTTCTATAAAATTATCGTTTGCGTTGCATTAAATGTGTTTATATTGATTAACATTTATCGTCTGCGTAAATGATATACAAAGGTATATAAGAAACGTGAATTATGCATTCCTACAATCATTTTTTGAGTATATCAGAGAGAAGGTTTACATTTCTTCCTGATGGCATTTCGCATGGACTTTTTCCATGTTTCGCTGGAGATCACGCGGGATAGAGGAACTTGTATTTCGTGGCTGGAGGCGCAAAGATTGATCCCCAAGGAGAAGCGTTGTTCAGAGGGGCATTTAATGAAGCTGGACAATCGGAAAGGATTGGGTATATTCAGATGCCAAAAGAAACACCGTTCTGGAAGAGAAGAGAGTGTCTCACGGGCGCATGGTACGTGGTTCGCTAATACAAAGCTATCCCCGGAAAAGGTAATGAAAATTACTTTTTGTTTTACTCAGGGATTGTCTTATGATCAGACAATTTTGAATTCATCGGACAGGAGTGAAACAACCAGCCGGGAGACAGTAGCTGACTGGTTCAGCTACTGTAGGGAAATTTTAACAGACTTTGTGGTCAACCACCAAGTTGGCCAGAGTCTTTTAGGAGCTTTTTTTTGCAATAATGTGAGTGTGTTGTTTATAAACTACATTGCGCATTCATTGAGATTTTGCAAGTATGGGTAAAATAAGAGTGGATATTGTTTTTGAAATGTATTTATTTATTCTTCATTATGATATTTATAAAAACAATTGCTTTTTTTCGTATCACATAAAGATACACTACATTTTTGGCACATTTTGAATGTAAAGCCTGAACATTTTGGGAATTTGCACCTCTGCTGCTTATCCAGCCAAACTGCCCAATGACATGTCTGATCCAATCTGACGTCTTTCAAAGGAATTGCTTGAGCTGGTCCTCGGAACTTCTTCATTACAAGTTCTCTTTGTATTGTGCTCCCACTAGGTCGACCAGCAGTAACAAGATTCCGTTTTCGCCAAACCAGAGGTCGTTTAGAAATCCCTTGTGATCTCTTCTGGGGTGCTGCTTCTTCGGCTTCCAAAATAGGAGGGCTTGGCATATTTTCATCGTTGTCGATTACGAGAGGAGGATCAGCATCCACTTCATCAGACTGGGCATTCTCACCTTCATCACTATTTTCAAGGTCTCGAAGAACATCTCGAGCTGTTTGATAATAGTGACCTTCATCCTCTACTTCGGAGTCAGACCCGTCTAAGTCATCTTCTGAATCTTCAAGAGTTTTTAAATACTTTGTAATTTCGCTTTCTAGTAATCGCGGCATGCTGAAAAGCAAAATAAAAATCCTTCACCAAACATGCATTTATTTAGCAGCCAATGCGCATTGTAGTTTTCCTACAACATACCAGATTTCGCCAAATTCGACAGTAGCATCAAGTGATTTTCAATGTTTTACAACATGAACATGTAATTGAAGATATAATCAAGCAAATAAAAATATGTTATATACTTACATTATATTTTATCAAAGTTCGAACACAGCTACAAAACTAAGTTTCGCGCCACTAGAAAAGTTTTCTTCAAAGTGACATTTGACATTAACTTATTTTCAATGCATAAAAATATTGGATAGTGCCAACATTAAAAAAAGTACACAATTCATTCAGAAATAAGAACTAGTTGTCAAAAATAACAAAAAATTAAAAGAAGGTAAATTTTATCTGTGATGTTTAGTATGTTGTTTAAAAACAACATTGTCCATTTAAGGGTTAAGACTATTTGTCCGTGATCACAGATGAATTGATATGAAACTTCGCTTATGCGATACAGTTATAGGAAAACAATTTGAAGTGGTGAATATAAATTCCATCAAAAGAAAGGCTGAGAAAAAAAAAAGCCTAGAAATTTATTTGCAACATTTCAAGACCATTTCTGTTTAATCCATGGTCTAAGTGAATATCGAGCATGAGAAACACGCACCTGACGAACACCTTAAACGAGCGTAATTTTTAAGTTATCCCTCACCAGAAATTCACTGCCCTGAGAGTGGTTCTTCCCCCTTTTTACTCCGACTTGCGTCTGACTCTGGTCTATTTGACTGAGTACGGCGAGGAGACGAGTCCCTCCCTTTAACTTCTTTTCGCTAGGTCGAAAAGGTAAACAGAGTTCAGGCGAAGCCCTGGCCTGTTGACCATCGACTTGGCTAAAAGTTGCTTGTTGTCCTTTTGGACTCTGAAATTTTTTCGAGTTTGTTGTCCAATTGGACTTTGTCATTTTTTCGGAAAACCGGCACTTTTGGCAGTTTGGACTTTGTTGTTTTGCATCATTTTTCTGGGGTTCACGTGCGGTGTGAACCCTTTTAATTTTTTACTGCATACGAGCTCTAGCCAAATGGTTGGCTAGGCCCTCCTTCCCAGCTGCCCTTCTTGGTGTAAAGATCCTTTAAAAGGGTGAGTACAGTCATACTTCGGAGAATGTTCGCCTGGCGTAGACCCCCAACATAGGTCAAACAAGGGAACTTCTCCAATGGAGTCACTGACTGGTTTTCATTAAGCGGCTGATATAATGTGTCTCCTCACTCTGTCAATTTTTGCACTCTGGACTAGTGTTTTATTCACGTGTACCGCGCACACCGAGATTGGGAACTCTGTCTTGATTTTTGCATTTTTGTGCTACTTTCAACTGTATTACGTGTTTTCTGTGTTTTGATCGTTTCACGAATTTCTCTGAAAATAACTGACAAATCGTGCTCGAATGAGAATTGTTTGATGTGTTCCTTTAATATCTTAGTTTTCCACATAATGGAAATCCGAAATTATTTTTATTTAATGTGATTTTGACCATTTTTAGGTTTTTTGCCTATAATTTGGTTAATTATTATTCTTTTGGCCTGTCTCAGAGTGGATTAGTCTTCTAATCGACGAGACCTTCAAATTGTTATAAAGAAACCCTTATTCGAGCAACTTTGTCAATTTTTTCATCGAAAATCGCGATATTGTAAATCAGTCTGTTTTGCTTATAAATTGTGTAAATATTGTTCCACAATCATGATTCACCTATTGTTTTTCTCGTACGGGCATCCTCTTCATGTGGATATGCCACACGTTGGTCTCCGACCATTATTACGCATTTTTTTATTTTCACTTTTTAGACTTTGCCGATTTTTCGGAAAGTGCCAACTTGTATTTGTGTTTTCTGCCTTCTATAATCTTATTAAGATGTTCTAAATGAGTCCACGATTACTGTGTTTATGCGTACTGTTGCACTTCGAGGTCTGTTTCGCGTTTTACCTTTTTTTTTTTTTTTACTTAGTCGATTGTGGTCAGAAATTTTTTTCTGATGCGCCGTCCTCGATGTTTGTGTTTTTTGACTCCTGGGGCTCCAACTAGCACAGAACTGAAGTCAGTTTTTAAATTGGCCGTTTTGTTCTCTTTTTATTGCAATTTTAAAATGACTTCACGTAACTTTCAAACTGTCATAAATCTGGAAAGGGGAAACCCAGACTGGCAATATGACATGTTGAGATGAACGTGAAGGTGTGCTTGTTCCAACCATGCCCTCAGTTTTGTGCTACATACCTTTTCTTGCATTTTCGTGTTTTGCTTTTTTTCCGGCTCTTTTTGTCTCCCTGAGCACGAAACTGGCGTCCGTTTTCCAATCAGACCATTTTTCGTGATTTTCACATTTGGACTCTGACGAAAAACGGGCCCTCGCGGGATTTTGGAACTGCTATAAATCCGGAATGGGGAATCCCAGACTGGTGATATCACATGTCCAGATGAACGTGAGGATAAGCACTATCTGATAGTGCTGTCAGTTTCGGGCTCCGCCAATTTTGACAAGTTTTCCGAAAACGGCATTTTTAGACTTTGTTTTTTTTGCTTTGTTTTTTTTTTCTTCCCTTTTTTCACTTTTGCTTCGTTTTCATAATGTCCATGGAGCCCCTTGAGAATCGTGTACGATTTTTTGCAGTTTCCGTTTTTTTTCATGACACAATTTGGGTGAATCATGATTGGAGTTTGTCTCTCCTCCCTATTAGTTTCTAAGCACACTTCCTGACACTGAGCACATTTCCTCTGGTTCCCGGGTAAGTATCACTCGCTTCACCATCGGGGTGTTCCTGGGGACACTATTTAAGTGGGGTTTTCATTTGGATCTTTTTTTTTTTTCAAAATTCGAAATTCCACGTCGAGGCGCCCCCAGGGGCATTCCTTCTTTAGGTTTGTACGGGCTTCACAACCCCGGGGTACCTGAGTGATCTTCACTCCCTTTCGTTCTTCTCCTCCTCTACCCTTCTGCTTTTTCCTTTTTCTTCCTCCCTCGTTGTGGTTGCCTTTTCGGAGGTGAGGGCTCCCCTTGAGAAGCTTTTCGCCAGTCTGTGCCTTTAGCTCCTCTTGGGGATTATATCACCCACGTGTTTGCCGTGCGTGGAGACCTGTGTCTTCGGAAAGGGAGATCCTGGTGATTGAGGGACAACATAACGCCCCAATACATTGCTTCGGCTCCTGCTTCGAATAAACAGGAGGTGTACTTTGGTCCCAGTACATTGATCGGCTGGTGGGTACCTCCTGCTAGGACTAAGGACCTGCTCACCAACTAACTCCTTAGGGCAGTCATAGAGGTGAGTTGGGTCCGTATAGTCCCTGGCTAGCACCGGTGCAGGAATCTGTATCCCCTCGTTGGACTCCATGGTGGGTGGTGCCGCCGGGGACTGAACATTTACTTCTCAAACATGGAAAATTTAAAACCTATTTCTCCTTCAGTGGAGCAACTGTGTAATCAAAATAATGGAAAAAATACATCCGAACAAACATTTTTTATAATTAAAAGTAATGAAGGAAACTTAAAAAATATATCAGCTATTTTATTACATAAAACTATATTAGGAATGGTAGGAGAAACTAAAAACATTAAAAAAACACTTGCTGGAGATGTGCTTGTTGAGGTTTCAAATGAAACTCAGGCTTCTAATATACTAAAAATAAAACTCGTGGGCCCAATAGCTGTAACTGTAACACCACACAAAACATTAAATTCATCGCGAGGAGTAATTTCTGAATCCGACCTAGTTCATGACACCGAACAAGACATCCTTGAATCCCTGTCCCAACAAAACGTAACATATGTTAAAAGAATAACAATTACAAAAAACGGCCAAAAAATACCCACCAAACACTTAATATTAACTTTCAACACTCCAAGCATACCAAAACACGTTAAAATAGCCTATATTAATTGCCCAGTTAGACCTTTCATTCCTAACCCAGTCCGTTGTTTCAAATGCCAAAGATTCGGCCACTCTTTCCTTGCTTGCCGTGGCAAAGAGACCTGTGCAAAATGCTCTAGTACAGATCATAAGACCGATATATGTGCATCATCGTCCCTTTGCTGTGTAAACTGCAAAGGTGACCATCCAGCTTTTGCCAGGTCTTGCCCTAAATTTCAAAACGAAAAAGAAATACAAACAATTAAAGTTCAACAAAATATTTCATTTCCCGAGGCCAGAAAAATTGTAAATGATCGCACCCCGAAACCTGGAATATCTTACTCTCTTCAATAGTAAAAAAGACTTTCAAAACTAACGGAACTCAAACCGATGTAACTATTTTTAAGCCATCTGCCCAACATAAAACTTCAATGAACCAACCTATAACGCCTCTTTTTTCTAAAGCATCAGCTACAACCTCAACAAGTACAAAACACATAAATCAACCAAATCGATCTATAAATACTTTAAAAAGAGCCACATATCATCTGAACAAAGTAATATCAAAATAGCTAAAAGTACTTCTCAAACCTCTCTTCAGCCTGATGTTACATCCAGAAACTTGATAACTAATCCTTCTTCAAGCGACCTGATAAATCTATACAACACCGAAAGTGATATTTCCTCTGTTGAGAGTGATGGCTTGGAGACTTCGCCACCCAAGTCAAAAAAGGATCTTCGGCAAGACAGATCTCGTCCTAGGACGAGAAAACATAAGTAGTTTCTTCTTTTCTTTTATCCTTTATTTTTATGGCTTCCTTTCTTTCCTGGAACTGCCGGGGTTTTCGTCAAAAAATTGATGACGTAAAAGATATCATAAATAAACACAAGCCAGCTGCAATCGCCCTCCAGGAGACCTATTTAAGAAAGAATGATACCACCAACATTCGTCATTTCACTATATTTCGAAAAGATTACGATGATGGCCAAAGAGCATGTGGAGGTGTTGCTTTGCTTACCTCCCATGACTTTCCGGTCACCCAAATTAACCTTACAACAAATCTCCAAGCTGTTGCTGTAAGACTTCATGTATAAATATTCTAATTACAATATGTAATTTATACTTACCTCCTAACACCCATGTCGCCACTTCTGAATTAAATAATTTGATAGATCAACTTCCGCAACCATTCATTATACTTGGTGACCTAAATGGCCATCATATTCTCTGGGGCAGTTCAGACATTAATAATAGAGGCAAACAAATTGAAAAACTAACAACGGACAATGATTTATGTATAATGAATAACGGCCAACCTACCTACTTTCATGCACCTTCACTTACTTACCATTCAATAGATTTGGCAATTTGCACTCCTTCAATTTTACCATTTTGGACCTTTTCTGTGGATTCTTACCTTTACAATAGCGACCATTATCCTATTAAACTAAAATATGAAGGCCAATACCAACCTCACTCTGTCAGCCAAACTAACTACATCTTTGAAACTGCCAACTGGCCACTCTTTACTAGCCTCGCAGATATTTCTAACATAGTAGAAATTGGTGATATCAATGAAGTAACTTTTAAAATAACAGATATAATTATAGCAAGTGCGGACGCCTCAATTAAAAAAGTCTTTAATAAGCCTAAAAAACAAAAGAAACCTTGGTGGAATGAGGAATGTAGCGATGCCTATCGGAAACAGAGGAAAGCCTGGAATATTTTTAATAGATATCCAACAAGGGAAAACTATATTTTTTATAAAAAAACAAAAGCGGCCTTTCGAAAAATACAACGACGTAGTAAGAGGGATTCTTGGATGAATTATATCAACAGTATCAATAGTAAAGTCACTAGTAAACAATTATGGAACCGAATCAAAAGAATTTCCGGTGTTTACCCCAATAGACAAATTCCGATTCTAGAATGCAATAACCAAGTACTATCAGCACCCAAAGATATAGCAAACGCAATTGCTTCATGCCTTTCTGAAGTATCCAGCTCCACTAACTACCCTGAAAGTTTTAAAAAAATCAAAATTGCATCTGAAAAGAATAAAATTAATTTTTATTCTAACAGTATATTATCATATAATTGTGACTTTACTTTTCCGGAATTGATAAAAGCTTTATCCTTAGTCCACAAATCAACTCCTGGCCCAGATAATATCAGTTACATCATGCTCAAACATCTTTCAAATAGTTCTCTAACTCATCTCCTCAAATTTTACAATAGAATTTGGACCGAACACACTTTTCCGCAGTCGTGGAGGTATGCTAATGTAATACCCATACTGAAACCAAATAAAGACCCCAAGAATCCTTCGAACTACCGTCCAATAGCCCTGACAAGCTGCCTATGCAAAATTCTAGAAAAGATGGTCAACGCGAGATTAGTTTTTATTTTAGAAACAGATAAATGTCTCTCTCCACTTCAAAGTGGTTTCCGAAAAGGTCGATCCACTGTTGACAATTTGGTTGCTCTCGAGGCTGAAATTAGAAATGCTTTCGTTCAAAATAAACATCTCGTCTCGATATTTTTTGATATAGAAAAAGCATACGATCGAACGTGGAGACATGGAATTTTAAAAGACATTTTTAACTATGACATAAGAGGAAATCTGCCTATTTTTATTCAAAATTTTTTACAAAAAAGATATTTTAAAGTAAGGATTGGATCTATTTTCTCGGATGTTTTTATACAAGAGGAGGGAGTGCCACAAGGCAGTGTTTTATAAGTGTAACTTTATTTATTTTAAAAATTAACAATATCGTTTCTCAATTGCCTCCATCAGTTAAAAGTCTTATTTACGTTGACGATCTGCAAATTTCATGCGCAGCAAATGACATTCGTTTAATAGAGAGACAACTTCAACAGGCCGTTAACAAAATCACTAATTGGACAAATGAAAATGGATTCAGCTTTTCACCTTTAAAAACTGCATGTGTTCATTTCTGCAGAAAACGAAATCTTCATCTTGACCCTGAAATATTCTTCAAAGATATTTTAATTAATGTGGACAATTTTAAATTTTTAGGCATCATATTTGACAAGAAGTTGACTTTTCAACCGCATATTTTAAATCTACGCAAACGTTGCGAAAAGGCTCTTAATATCTTACGAGTTTTATCTAAATTATCATGGGGATCTGATCGTACTTGCCTTTTTAAAATTTACAGAGCTTTAATTCGATCTAAATTAGATTACGGCTGCGTGGTGTATGGTTCAGCAAGAAAATCTGCTCTTCAAACCCTGAACACTATTCACCACGCAGCTTTACGTTTATGTTCTGGTGCCTTCAGGACTTCACCCGTAAGCAGCTTATATGTGGACAATTTTGAACCTTCTCTGGACTTGAGGCGACAGTTGTTGTCCTTAGAATATTATTTTAGAATTTCCTCAATCCCTCATCACCCATTGCATACCATTCATCACAGTCCGTATTTAAAACGCCTCTATCAAGCTAAAACATCCTTCATCCCTACATTTCACTTAAGAATGCTAGATTTGATGAACGGATCCGAACTTTGTTCACTTGACGTCACCCAGAAAAAAATGTTTTCTTTCTCTCCTTGGTTTAATCATTATTTTGAATTCCAAAACCCATTCCAAAATTTCAATAAAGCAGATACCTCTCATATTATATACAAACAACTGTTTCAAAAGCATTTAGAAAATTACTCTAATTTTATTCAAATTTACACCGACGGATCTAAAAGGGCAGACTATGTTGGGGCTGCGTTCACTATTAATCACTCTGTTCAAAGTTTTAAACTTCATTCTTCATGTTCTGTTTTTACCTCTGAAATCATGGCCATATATAAAGCATTGGAATACATATCTGATCATTGTCATAAAAACTGTATCATTTTCACTGATTCATTAAGCGTTTTACAGTCATTGAAACATCCTGATCATGACAGTCATCCCATTGTTTTAGAGTCACTGAAAAAAATTTATCATCTTTCATCCATAAATTTTAACTTGGTGTTTTGTTGGATCCCATCTCATGTTGGTATATCGGGAAATGAAATTGTTGACAAAGCCGCCAAATCGGCCGTATATAATTTTAACCATACTATCCCTTTCCGTGATTTAAAATCTTTTATTTACAAATTTTTAGAGGAAAAATGGCAGAATGAATGGAATGAGCAAACGGAGAATAAGCTTTACGCCATTAAATCAAATATAACTGAATGGAAATCCCTACCTTTAAGAAGACAACAGGTGATACTAACTCGACTACGTATTGGACATACGCGTATAACACATAGACACCTCCTCCTTGGAGAAGATCATCCTATTTGTAATCATTGTATTTGTCCACTAACGGTAAAACATATTTTAATAGAATGTTCTCATTTTAATTATCAAAGTCTTAAATATTTTAATTCTTTTACCTTGACTTTAGAAGACATGGTTGGGGAGAATCCTCATCCAAATATTTTTATCTTTTTGCATGACATTGGTTTTATCCATCACATATAATATCATATAGTATTCATACATTATGTTTTGATTATTTCACTTTTTTATTATATTATATATTTGATTTTATCTTGAGTTTGGCATAATATGTCCCAGGAGGACTCAATGCCACAAAATCCAATCCAATCCAATCCAATCCACGTCGAGGCGTTGTTCTTATCAGCTTAGGGGGCGCAGCACTAGCAGTGTGGGGGCGTATATGTTGGTAGTACGCCAGCCCAAGGGACACCCAACATTGCACTAACACATCCCAACACCAACACGCTAATTAACTTTCCTTTATTCTCCCACATTGTTAGCGTTTTTTGTGACTTTTGGGTCTGTAGTTATTGTTGCAATGCTTTTGTGTTTTTGACTGATTTACTGTATCTCATGTTCTCCACTGTATATTGTTCATTCATGCATCATTTTTTCTTCCTTTTTTGTTTATTGTGTATTGTTATACGATGTTGCACAAGTCCAATGCACATGTCCGGAGTGATTGCCAGAGTGACGTGATATTATTTAGCAATGCATGTTCCTTTGTTGTTCCCACAGCTCCACCACTGAGATGACACATCGCCTCTACTTTCCAAAAAATTCTAGCTTTAGGTGGAATGTAACGAATCGCACACAACAAAGGGTACGTCATGCATGCTTTTTCTCACTTGATCTGCTCCATAAGTTGTTATCTCATTTTTCCTCACAGCTAGACTCCCGCTACCTGCGCATTAATGCTGCAGGGGCCCGACCGCGGAGGAGACCAAAGGAAGGAGTTCCCGAGTGATTTTCTGAAACAGTGGCCAATGCGCATTGCAGGTAGCACAACAGAGCGCCATAATTGTCACGCAATGAAAACCACACTTGGCTGCGAGAAAGGCAATAGGAAACAAGCAGATCAACTGACTCCATGTAAATGCACACCCCACACCTTGTTTCACCAATTAGGTCCCCCCGGAGTGCTGCCTGATGTAAGCTCACCCCTGTGATCGGAATACCGGAAGGACAGCTGGATCCTGTATGCTCCTTATTTCTTCAGAAGCGATCTTGATTTTCGGTATAAATGTCCAACCCACACGAGGACATCCTTGCTCGTGCAACTGACGAGCTCAGGCGGGAACCGATCACCCAAGTGGATCCGGCTTCTCCAAACCCAGTCGCAAGGAGAACGCGATCAAGAGCCGCGGGAGCCTCTTCCCAGGAGACACCCTCTCTATTCTCTCTGGAGGAGTCCCAACAAGACCGGAACGATGAAGATGAGACTGGCTTGCCGGAAACCAGCCACGAGCCACCGGTCATCGAGCTGGTCTTCAACGGGAAGGAATTCTCAAAATCCCCCACCACATCTCCACTCTTCATACCACGCTCTTCCGGTCTTGGCCCGGACACCGGCCTGCTCCCAAGCATGCCGGTTTTCTTCCTGGAGAACAATGAATTTACCTGCACCCCTCCAGTGCTGGGACACTTTAAATTCAGCCTCCACAATTCTCCACCCTGTACCCCTTCTCCCTCGCAGCAATGCATCTCCTTCTCTCTGGTGGAAGACGACTGCGAACAAGAGCAGACTACCCCGCCAAAAAGGGAGTCGCCGATGCCTGCAGAAGAGGTGCTGTCCTCTCCCGTTGCTCTGCCAGCCTCCTCCCCCCACTAAGAGGAAGAGAGGAGGACACTCTCCTAGCTAACACCTCCACGGTACTTGAGGTACTGCCAGGCACACCGGAACCCCGCCCATCCTATGCGAGGATCTCTGCCTCCCCCCCTTCTTCGAATGCGCCTGACAAGCCCACTCCTCCCCAGGACGAGGAAGCAAGGCCGAAGGCACAGAAGATCAAAGCGACCCCTTTTGCAAACCTCCTCGGCTGCCACGCTTGCTCCTACCAGACCTCAAACATCGTGAGGTTCAAAGAGCACGTGGCCAAACACCTCGGCCAAAGAGGTGGGTCCTTTGGAAACTACACCTGTCCACACTGCCTCTTCGTGGCCGAGTGCAGGCAACAACTCGCCTCCCACCTCGAGAAGGAACGCAGGGTGCTAAAACACTCCTCCAGCCCTACGAAGCCAACTGCCACTGCTCCAGCTGCCACGAAAAAACCCAACACGTCGGCACCCAAGCCACGGTTGTCTGTTCAAGCTAAGCTGACTTGCTTCACCTGCAAGTTCTGCACGTCTTCGGTGGCAGCGCTTAAAACGCACTTTGCCACACATGAGGGGTCGGAAGAATGTGCCCCTATTGCAGGTTCCCGGTGGCGAACCACGACCACCTGGAGTTTCACATCACCACAAGGTGCAAAAACGCCCCTGTGCTGATTGACCTTTACAGGAGAAACGTGCCTAGGAGGCCGGTTGTTGCCAAAGCCTTGGATTGGATTTGGTTTTGTGGCATTGAGTCCTCTTGGGATATATTATGCCAAACTCAAGATAAAAAAATCAGATACATAATATAATAATGAAATGAGTTATGTCAAAACATAATGAGTAAATACTATATAAAATTATACGTGATGGATAAAACCAATGTCCTGTAAAAAGCTTACTAAAATGAATACTATATAAAGTTGTATGTGATATATGAACCCAAAATGTCATGTAAGAAGTTAAAAATGTTTGGATGAGGATTCTCTCCAATCATGTCTTCTAAAACCAAAGTAAAAGAATTAAAATGTTTAAGTCGTTGCCTATTAAAATGAGAGCATTCTACTGAAATGTGTTTTACGGTTAGTGGACAGATACAGTAATTGCAGATAGGATGATCTTCTCCGAGGAGGAGGTGTGTCTATGTGTTAATAGAGTGTGTCCAATACGAAGGCGTGTCAAGATAACATTTTGTCTTCTTAAGGGTAGCGGTTTCCAGTCAGATATATTAGGTTTTAAAGTATGAAGAGTTTGTTCTCGGTTTGTTCATTCCATTCGTTTTGCCATTTTGTTTTTAAATATTTGTAAATGCAAGATTTTAAGTCACGATAAGGAATGGTATGACTAATATGATTTACTGCCGATTTGGCGGCTTGGTCAACAATTTCATTTCCTGCAATCCCAACATGGGATGGGATCCAACAAAATAGTAAGTTAAAATTTTTGGATGAAAGATGATATATTATTTTCAGTGATTCTAAAACAATGGGATGACTGTCATGATCAGGATGTTTCAATGACTGTAAAACACTTAATGAATCTGTGAAAATGATATATTTTGTATGACAATGATCGGATATATGTTCTAGTGCTTTATATATGGCCATGATTTCAGATGTAAAAACAGAACATGAAGAATAAAGTTTAAAAGTGTGAACAGAGTGATTAATAATAAATGCAGCTCCAACGTAGTTTGCCTTTTTAGACCCGTCCGTGAAAACTTGTATAAAATTAGAGTATTGTTCTATGTGCTTTTGAAATAGTTGTTGGTAGATAATATCAGAGGTATCTGCTTTATTGAAATTTTCGAATGGGTTTTGAAATTCAAAATCATGATTAAACAAAGGAGAGAAATAATACAGTTTTTTCTGGGTGATGTCAAGTGAAGAAAGTTCGGATCCGTTTATTAAGTCCAGCATTCTTAAATGGAATGTAGGGATGAAGGATGTTTTTGCTTGATAGAGGCGTTTTAAATACGGACTGTGATGAATGGTATGCAATGGGTGATGAGTGATTGAGGAAATTCTAAAATAATATTCTAAGGACAACAACTGTCGCCTAAGGTCCAGAGAAGGTTCAAAGGTGTCCACATAGCTGCTTACTGGTGATGTTCTAAATGCGCCAGTACATAAACGTAAAGCTGTGTGGTGGATAGTATTCAGAGTTTGAAGGACCGATTTTCTTGCTGAGCCATATACCGCGAAGCCGTAATCTAATTTAGATCGTATTAAAGCTCTATATATTTTTAAAAGACACGCTCGATCAGATCCCCATGATAATTTTGATAAAACTCTTAATATATTGAGAGCCTTTTCGCAACGTTTGCGTAAATTTAAAATATGCGGTTGAAAAGTCAACTTCTTGTCAAATGTTATTCCTAAAAATTTTACACTGTCCACAACATTAATTAAAATTTCGTTGAATATTTTAGGGTCAAGATGAAGATTTCACTTTCTGCAGAAATGAACACAAGCGGTTTTAGAAGGCGAAAAACTAAAACCATTTTCGTTCGTCCAATGAGTGATTTTGTTAACGGCCTGTTGAAGTTGTCTCTCTATTAAACGAATGTCCTTAGCTGCACATGAAATTTGCAGATCGTAACATAAATAAGACCTTTTACTGATGGAGGCAAATTAGAAACAATAGCATTAATCTTTAAAATAAATAGAGTCACACTTAAAACACTGCCTTGTGGCACTCCCTCCTCTTGAATAAAAACATCGGATAAAAATAGGCAGATTTCCTCTTATGTCATTTTTAAAAATGTCTTTCAAAATTCCATGTTTCCACGTTCGATCATAAGCTTTTTCGATGTCGAAGAAAATTGAGACGAGATGTTTATTTTCCACAAATGCATTTCTGATTTGGGTCTCGAAAGCGATTAGATTGTCAATAGTAGAACGATTTTTTCTGAAGCCACTTTGAAGTGGGGAGAGACATTTATCTTTTTCTAAAATATACATTAGCCTTGCGTTGACCATCTTTTCAAGAACTTTGCATAAGCAGCTTGTCAAGGCTATTGGACGGTAGTTCGAAGGATTCTTGGGGTCTTTGTTCGGTTTCAGTATGGGTATTATAGTGGCATATCGCCATGATTGCGGAAAAGTGTGCTCGGTCCAAATTCTGTTGTAAAATTTCAGGAGATGATTTAGAGAACTATTTGATAAATGTTTGAGCATGATGTAACTAATATTATCTGGGCCAGGTTGGTTGGTTGGTTGGTTTGGGTTTTATGGCGCAAGGTCCAAAATTGGACAAGCTGCGCCAAACGCCGGATAAAACAATAAAATTATTGTAGATGTAAAAATATTAAAAATCAGTGCGAAAAGATTCCAGCGCAAAATGGTTTTTTTTTTTACGATAAAATATTTTGAAAAAAAAAAATCAATAATATGAGCTTTAAATGTACCTAAAATATGCTGACCTACAGTACATAATGGCATTTAAAAATGGGAAAAGATTTGGATGGGGATTTTCACCTACTAAGTCATCCATTGCAAAAATGAATAACTAAAAAATCTGTTACGATGAGAGTTAAAAGCAGGGCATGTAATTAAAATGTGGTGAAAAGTAAAAGGTACGCCACACACGTCACACACAGGGGCTCTCTCTCCTAAGAAAAGATGCCTGTGTGTAAAACGTGTGTGTCCCATTCGAAGGCGCGTTAAAATCACGTCTAATCGACGAATCGTTAGGCAGGGTCGGATGGAGATTGGTTGGATAGCATGAAGTTTGTTATTAATTTGCATACCCCAATCTTGGTACCATTCGTTTAAAACAAGGTCTTTGGTAGTTAATTTAAGATCGTTATAAGGGATATTGATATTTATTAGAGTCGTCGCACTTTTAGCTGCAGCATCGGCTTGTTCGTTGCCAGCTATCCCGACGTGACCTGGGATCCAACAAAACAAAACTTCGAAACCACGTCGAGAGGTTGATTGATTGATTGATAGTTGGGTTTTATGGCGCAAGATCCAGAAAAGGACAAGCTGCGCCAAACGCAAGGTAAAATCATAAAATCAGTACATATATAGAAATATTAAAAAGGTAATATGTTTAAGAGAATCAAGCGCAAAAAGTTTATCACCTGAATAAAATGTCAAATTCATGATGCATAAAATATGTATAGATTTAATTAAATAGCATTTATAAAACCAATTGTATATAAAAAAGGAAAAAGATTCGGGTGTGGGTTTTCCCCTATCAAATCCTGCATAGTTAAAATAGAGCTGTTAAAATATCTGCGACGGTGATGATTAAATTCAGGGCAAACTATTAAAATGTGATGAACAGTAAAAGGTGTAAAGCAAGTATGGCATGAAGGAGCATTTTCTCCCAGTAATAAATGACGATGAGTAAATCTGGTATGTCCAATGCGGAGGCGAGTCAGTTTGACATCAATCCTCCGCACTGGAGCAATTGGCCAATGGTTAATGAGAGGTTTAATGAGATGAAGTTTGTTGTCGATTTGCAGGTTCCAGGACTCTTGCCATAAACTAAGAATAAAATCCTTCATTGAGCTCTTTGCGTCTGAAAAGGGTACAGCCATGGACAATGGGGTCGAGGCAGTTTTTGCAGCATTGTCAGCTGATTCATTGCCAGCGATACCCACATGACTGGGGACCCAACAAAAAAGAATATCGAAACCCTTGTTTTTTAATGTTTGATGACTGTTAAATATGTATGACACAAAGGGATGACAATCATGATTATAATGCTCCAGCTGTTGCAGTATACTCATGCTATCAGAATATATACAGTAATTGTGATGGGTGCTAAGTGAAATTTGCTGAAGCGCGCGATAAATAGCGACTGCTTCAGCAGTGTAAACAGAAGTGGAAGGATGTAGGCTGAAACTGGATGTAGTATTATTAAAAATTACACCACAGCCCACATGTCTTACTGTTTTTGATCCATCCGTAAAAACTGGTATATGAGAGACGAGTTGACTGCGATGGTAGGAAAAAAGTTGTTGGAAAACAGCTGGAGGTGTGTCATATTTTGAGAATCCTACAAACGGATTGATGAATCTAATGGAAGGGGTGTTCCAAGGTGGGAACTTTAACACATCATTAGATTCAGTCAAAATGCCGCATAAAGGTGAATCGTTGATGATGCGTTTTCCTCTTTCTATGAATGGTCTAATATTAGATGGTCTCGCATCATACAAACGATTGAGACTTGAATCAATAGTCATGTACTTTAAAGGGTGAGATGGTAAAGAAAGGATCTTTAAGTAATAATTGGCTGACAAATTCTTTCGCCTCAGGTCAAGTGGGAGCTGGTTACATTCCACGTAGAGGCTGGTAACAGGTGATGTGCGGAATGTACCAGTACATATCCGTAAAGCAGAATGGTGAATAGTGTCCAATCTGCGTAAATTAGAGGAATTTGCGGTACCATATACAACACACCCGTAGTCAATGCGAGATAGGATGATGGAATGATACACTCGGAGTAAGGATATTCGATCCGCCCCCCAACAGGTGTTTGGTTGGTTGGTTGGTTGGGTATTTTTTATTAGCGCAAGGGCCAGATCTGGCCAAGCTGGCAACAGGTGTTTGAGAGCACTTTCAAGATATTTAAAGATTTTTCACATTTCCTGCGTAAATGTAAAATATGGGGTAGGAAGGTGAGTTTGCGGTCGAATATCACTCCAAGGAACCTCATCTCATTGACTACAGGAATCTGTGAATTCTGTATATAAATTACAGGGTCTGGGTGGAGACTCCGCTTCCTGCAGAAGTGGACACATGCACTTTTGCTGGAGGACAGCGTGTGACCATTACGGTCGCACCACTTGACCAAGTTGTTAATGGTTGTCTGAAGTTGTCGCTCTATTAAGCTCATATTGGATCCTTGACATGATATCTGTAAGTCGTCAACAAATAGAGAACTCTGAATAGATGGTTGAATTGAATTGGTGATATGACTAAAATGGAGGCTAAAAAGGGTGACACTTAAAACGCTACCTTGAGGGACTCCTTCGTCCTGTTTAAATAAGTTCGATAAACATGATCCAACACGAACTCTAAAAACACGTGATGATAAAAAATTCTGAATAAAAATATGGGTAGATTTCCTTTAAAACCGTAATTATACATATCTCGGAGAATACCGTATCGCCACGTACGATCATATGCCTTTTCGATGTCAAAAAAGACCGATACTAGATGGTTTCTTCACACAAAAGCATTGCGAATTTGTGCTTCAAGGTAGATTAAGTTATCCAGAGTGGATCTTCCTTTGCGAAAGCCACTCTGGAGTGGAGAAATGCATTTGTTTTTTTCTAGTACATAGGTCAGACGGGCATTGACCATGCGTTCCAAGGTCTTACAGAGGCAGCTGGTTAATGCAATAGGGCGATAGCTCAGAGGGTTTTCGGATTCTTTCCCAGGTTTTAGTATTGGAATAACTATGCTTTCTCGCCATGATGTTGGATATTCATGCTCAATCCAGATTCTATTAAATAGATGAAGTATATTTTTTTGAGAATCTGGGGGCAGGTGGCGGAGCATCTCATAAGTTATTGAGTCTGGTCCAGGACAGGTGTTTTTGGGATGAGAAAGCGCCATCTTCAGTTCAAGCATCGTGAGTTCACAGTTGTACGAGAGGTTATCCTTGCTGTTAAAGTTCAAAGGTGTTTTTTCAGCTCGATTCTTAGTCGCTTGAAAAGCCGGACTATAAGAGTCAGAGCTGGACACTCTTGAAAAGGTCTCTCCGATGACGTTTGCGATGTCATTTGGGGAAGAATGTACAGCAGACATGGTCTTTAAGATCGGAATAAAAGAATCACGATAAAGACCATTTGCTGCCTTAACTTTCCTCCACAACTGTTGGCTTGATGTTGATGATGTAATGGAAGTGACGTATCTGATCCAAGAATTTCTCTGGCTTTGTCGCCTTACCTTGCGAGCTAATGCCTTAGCCTGTTTAAAAGCGATAAAGTTGTTGGTTGTCGGGTATCTCCGAAATATGCCCCATAACTTCCTTTGTTTCTTGTAAGCGAACTGGCATTTAGTGTTCCACCAGGGTTTACAAATGCTACGTGGTTTTGAAGAACTTCTGGGTATGGCTGTGTTAGCAGCTTTTATAATTGCATCGGTGACATTGTCGACTGTGATGTTTATATCTTCACTCTGTACCATTGTTTCTGTAACCACTGCCAAAAGTGAAAATGCAACCCAATTCGCTCGATGATATGAGTAGGTATGTGGTGGATTACACACTCTAACGCTACTATCATACGAGACGAAGAGAGGGAAATGATCACTATTGTGCAAGTCACTTCCTACTGCGAAAGTCAACAAAGGTAGTAGTGCAGGAGAACAAATAGCCAAATCTAGAGAATGGAAAGTCCTCGTGGGTTCATGAAAGTACGTTTTTTCGTCGTTATTGAGCAGACAGAGAGAGTGATCCGAGATCAACTGCTCAATCTGTTGCCCTCGACGGTTCGCACTTTCACTACCCCAGAGGGTGCTGTGGCCATTAAAGTCACCGAGAAGAATAAAGGGAATAGGAAGTTGGTCTACCAGTAGATTGAGTTCTTGATTGATGACGTCATGCGGTGGCAGGTATAAGCAGCAGACTGTAGTTAGCGAATTGGAGTGGATTTGCACTGCCACAGCCTGCAAAGATGTGTGCAGTGAAACTACAGTGCTGGGATAATCATGTGAAATGAAAATACACACACCTCCAGACACTGTAGTACTAGAATCAACATCTTTACGAATACAACTATACCTTCTGAGTTTTGAAAGGTAATGAGGTTTCAAGAATTTTTCTTGAAGAGCCACGCATGCTGGATGGTATGAGGAAATAAGGTCTTTCACGTCATCTTTCTTAGAACGGAAACCTCGACAGTTCCAGGATACAAAGGAAGTTATTGTTGTTTAGGTGGTTTGTTAGATTTACCCTGTCCTGGAGGTTCCTCTTGGGTGGGTATTTCCATATCTGTGTCGGAGTCAGAGATATCCGACGCATGGAGACTTAACTCTACTTCTTCAGCTGCATGTCGAAGTAGATGTTTGGGGGTTTTAGTTAAATTTTCTAAATATTTAGAATTTTTATATTTGGTGGAACGGTTAGTCTTTGGTCGTTTAAGTGTTTTATATGTTGGTAAATGCATGGTTGGTTTTTTAATAGATGAATTGGAAACGGTTTTTACTGAGGACGTGCTTGATTTTGAATTGGAAGTTGAAGAATGTTTTACATTTTTTGGTATATTAGGCTCTATTGTCCGAGTTGGTGCCAAAATTTTAGGTGGTTGAATATTTTGGTTGCACAAAGGATCAGTCATTGTGGCTACAGACTTGACAGATTTTGTGGAAGTTGCCGCAGCATATGAAACTCCAACTTTAGGAGTTCGAGATTCTATTATCCTACGGGCTTCCTGAAAAGAGATATTCTGAGTCACCCTAACTGTTTGCACTTCTTTTTCTAAGGTCCACTTTGAACATGATCTTGAGAATGCCGGATGATCCCCACTGCAGTTAACGCAATGAGGCGGCAATGTGCATGTGTTACTGTCGTGAGCGATTCCACCACATCGAGAGCAGGTTTCGGCACCACGACAGGCAGTTTGGGAGTGTCCGAATCTCTGGCACTTGAAGCACCGTAGAGGATTTGGCACAAATACTCGAACAGGGCAACTCAGATAGGCAGCTTTTACTCGTGACGGCAAGGTAGGGGAATCGAAAGTTAAAATTAGGTGTTTAGTGGGGAAGATTGCCCCATCTCGACGTACAGTTATACGTCGAACACCGCAAACCTGCTCGTCACGAAGGTTTTCTAATATTTCTTCTTCAGATACAAACAAAAGATCAGCTTCGGATATGACACCTCGTGAAAAATTTAAAGAATTATGAGTGCTAACAGAAACAGAAAATGGGCCTATTGTATTAGTATTTGATAAAAGTTCTGCTTGTTTCTGTGTTGACACTTCAATTTGAAGGTCTCCTGAGCGAAGTTTTTTTATAGTTTTAACGGTTCCCAGAAAAGATTCTATTGCTTTATTAATAAGAAAAGGCGAAACTGTTGTAAAGGATGGTTGTGGAAGGTTTTGATTTGAAATTGAACTACTTAATAATTTAATAATAAAAAATCGTGCATGTTTTAACGATGGTTTGACAAATTGTTGCTCCCTATTAAAGGGAGAAGATTGGGAGATATCATTATTCATGATTAAAAGGTTAAAGGGGTTCAGGTCGAGCAGCACCACCCACCACCGAGTCCAACGAGGGGATGCAAAACTGCACCGGTGTTAACACGACCCATACGGTCACGCATCATCTCTGTAGCAGACACCACCTTTAACGTGCAGCCCAGTAGATGATCGATCGCTTGATCCCAAGCCGACGACGAAGTCCAATCGACCAGCCGATTGATGTACACGGGACCAATGCACACCTCCCGTTTACCTGAAGCGAGGGCCGAAGCAGTGTGTTGGGTCAGTATATCGTCCCTCAACTACCAGGATCCCTTTTTCCAGGGACACGGGTCTCCACGTACGGCAAACACGTGGGTGATATTATCCCCAAGAGGAGCTAAAGGCACAGACTGGCGAAAAGCTTCTCAAGGGGAGCCCTCACCTCCGAAAAGGCAACCACAACGAGGGAGGAAGAAAAAGCAAAAAGCTAAGGGCAGAGGAGAAGAAGAACGAAAGGGAGAAGAGATCACTCAGGTACCCCGGGGTTGTGAAGCCCGTACAAACCTAAAGAAGGAATGCCCCTGGGGGCCCACGTCGAGAGAGCTGACGATGAGCATTGAGTACATCTAATGCATAAGAGTGTTGAGGATTGTTCAATAACAAGGAATCCAAGACGCTTTTCGAGTCTGTATAAATGATAAATCGACCCCTTTTGAGCCCAGCTATGTATTGTAATGCCTTGTATACTGCGAACATTTCAGCTGTAAAGATCGAAATAAAAGAAGGTAAATGGAAGTTAACAATATAGTTCCCAGAAACGATGGCGCAACCAACATAATCAGAAAGTTTGGATCCGTCTGTGTATACTGCTATATAATTTTTGTAAAAGTTTCTACGATAAGTAAAAAATTGGCGATAGATAAAATCATTTGTATTTAATTTTTTTAAACCATTAAAAATATCCAAGAGTTTCAATTTTCTTGTTTCCCAAGGTGGAGTAGGAAAAAATGGACGTTTGGCAACGTCGATGGTATTTAGAGGTGTATTACTCAGGGCATGCCGCATCCGTAGGCTAAAAGGTGGAATACAGGACGGGCGATTTTGGAAAAGGCGATCAAGTGAATTCTGAAGGAATAAATTTTTTAGTGGATGACAAGGATGACACATGATGCGGAAATAAAATTGAAGCGACAAAATGAGACGAGTGGAATCTAATGGTGATTCGACACATGTAACGCATAGGATTGGATTGGATTTGGTTTTATGGCATTGAGTCCTCTTGGGACATATTATGCCAAACTCAAGATAAAAAGTTTAGTATATATAGTCTATTAATAAAATAGAATGAGTGATGTCATAATAAAATGAGAACTATATCAAATTATACGTGATATATATAACCAATGTCATATAAGAAGTTAAAAATATTTGGATGAGGATTCTCACCAATTATCTCTTCTAAAACCAATGAATAAGAATTAAAATGTTTAAGTCGTTGCCTATTAAAATGAGAACATTCTATTAAAATATGTTTAACAGTTAGTGGACAAATACAATGATTACAAATAGGATGATCTTCTCCGAGGAGGAGGTGTCTGTGGGTGATCCTAGTATGTCCAATACGGAGGCGCGTCATTATTACTTGCTGCCTTCTTAAAGGTAGCGATTTCCAGTTAGATATACTTGGTTTGATAGCGTGAAGTTTATTCTCCGACTGTTGGTTCCATTCTTTCTGCCATTTGTCTTCTAAAAATGTGTAAATGAAAGGTTTTATGTCACGATAAGGGATAGTATGATTAAAATTATTTACGGCCGATTTGGCGGCTTTGTCAGCAATTTCATTTCCCGATATCCCAACATGAGATGGGATCCAACAGAATAATAAGTTAAAATTTTTGGATGAAAGATGATAAATTTTTTTCAGCGACTCTAAAACAATGGGATGACTGTCATGATCAGGATGTTTCAATGACTCTAAAACGCTTAATGAATCAGTGAAAATGATATATTTTTTATTAACATGATCAGTAATGTTTTCTAATGCTTTATATATGGCCATGATTTCAGAGGTAAAAACAGAACATGAAGAATGAAGTTTAAAACTGTGAACAGAGTTATTAATAGTGAACGCAGCTCCAACATAGTTTGCCCTTTTAGATCCGTCCGTATAAATATGTATAAAATTAGAGTATTGTTCTATGTGCTTTTGAAACAGTTGTTTGTAAATAATATCAGAGGTATCTGCTTTATAAAAATCTTGGAAAGGGTTTTGAAATTCAAAATCATGATCAAACCAAGGAGAGAAATAATAAAGTTTTTTCTGGGTGACGTCAAGTGAAGAAATTTCGGTTCCGTCCATTAAATCCAGCATTCTTAAATGGAATGTAGGGATGAAGGATGTTTTTGCTTGATAAAGGCGTTTTAAATATGGACTGTGATGAATGGTATGCAATGGGTGATGAGGGGTTGAGGAAATTCTAAAATAGTATTCTAAGGACAACAACTGTCGCCTTAAGTCCAGAGAAGGTTCAAAGGTGTCCACATATAAGCTGCTTACTGGTGATGTTCGAAATGCGCCAGTACATAAACGTAAGGCTGTGTGGTGGATAGTATTCAGAGTTTGAAGAGCAGATTTTCTGGCTGAACCATACACCACGCAGCCGTAATCTAATTTAGATCGTATTAAAGCTCTGTATATTTTTAAAAGACATGCTCGATCAGATCCCCATGATAATTTCGATAATACTCTTAGTATGTTGAGGGTCTTTTCGCAACGTTTGCGTAGATTTAAAATATGCGGTTGAAAATTCAACTTCTTGTCAAAAATGATACCTAAAAATTTAAAATTGTCCACAACATTAATTAAAATATCTTTGAAGAATATTTCAGGGTCAAGATGAAGATTACGTTTTCTGCAGAAATGAACACATGCAGTTTTTGAAGGTGAAAAGCTGAAACCATTTTCATTTGTCCAATTAGTGATTTTGTTAACGGCCTGTTGAAGTTGTCGCTCTATTAAACGAATGTCTTTAGCTGCGCATGAAATTTGCAGATCGTCAACGTAAATAAGACCCTTAACTGATGGCGGCAATTGAGAAACAATATTGTTGATTTTTAAAATAAATAGAGTCACACTTAAAACACTGCCCTGTGGCACTCCCTCTTGAATAAAAACAACGGATAAAATCGATCCAATCCTAACTTTAAAATATCTTTTTTCTAAAAAATTTTGTATAAAAATAGGCAGGTTTCCTCTTATGTCATAGTTAAAAATGTCTTTTAAAATTCCATGTCTCCACGTTCGATCATAAGCTTTTTCGATGTCGAAGAAAATTGAGACGAGATGTTTATTCTGTACAAATGTATTTCTGATTTCAGACTCGAAAGCTACTAGATTGTCAACAGTGGATCGACCCTTTCGGAAGCCACTTTGAAGTGGAGAGAGACATTTATCTTTTTCTAATCTTTTATCTTTACGAGCCTCGCGTTGACCATCTTTTCTAAAATCTTGCATAAGCAGCTTGTCAGGGCTATTGGACGGTAGTTCGAAGGGTTCTTGGGGTCTTTATTCGGTTTCAGTATGGGTATTATGGTAGCATATCTCCATGACTGCGGAAAAGTGCGCTCGTTCCAAATTCTGTTGTAAAATTTGAGGAGATGATTTAGAGAACTATTTGAAAGATGTTTGAGCATGATGTAACTAATATTATCTGGGCCAGGAGTTGATTTGTGGACTAAGGATAAAGCCTTTGCCAATTCAGAAAAAGTAAAATCACAATTATATGATAATATACGGTTTGAACTGAAATTAACTTTATTCTTTTCAGATGCAATTTTAATCTTTTTAAAACTTTCAGAGTAGTTATTGGAGCTGGATATTTCGGAAAGGCAATAACCTATAGTGTTTGCTATGTCTTTGGGTGCCGATAATATTTGATTATTATGTTCTAGAATAGGAATTTGTCTATTGGGGTAAACACCGGAAATTCTTTTGATCCTGTTCCATAGTTGTTTGCTTGTGGTCTTACTATTTATACTATTGACATAATTAATCCAAGAATCCCTTTTACTAAGTCGTTGAATTTTTCGAAAGGCCGCTTTTGTTTTTTTATAATTAATATAGTTTTCTCTTGTTGGATATCTATTGAAGATATTCCAAGACTTCCTTTGTTTACGGTAAGCATCGCTACAATCGTCATTCCACCAAGGCTTCTTCTGTTTTTTACGGGCATTAATAACTTTTTTAATGGAAGCTTCAGCACTAGCTATAATTATATCTGTTATTTTATTAGTAACTGCATCGATGTCATCAGTTTCTCCCGTGTTAGTAATATCTGCGAGGCTAGTAAAGAGTGGCCAGTTGGCAGTTTCAAAAATATATTTGGATTGGCTGTCAGTGTGATGTTGGTATTGGCCTTCATATTTAAGTTTAATTGGATAATGGTCGCTATTGTAAAGGTAAGGATCCACAGAAAAAGTCCAAAATGGTAAAATTGAAGGAGTGCAAATTGCCAGATCTATTGAATGGTAAGTAAGTGAAGGTGAGTGAAAGTAAGTAGGTTGGCCGTCATTCATAATACATAAATCATTATCTGTTATTACTTTTTCAATTTGTTTACCTCTATTATTAATATCTGAACTGCCCCAGAGAATATGATGGCCATTTAGGTCACCAAGTATGACGAATGGTTGTGGGAACTGATCTATTAAATTATTTATGTCAGAAGTGGCGATATGGGTGTTAGGAGGTAGGTACAAATTGCATATTGTTAATAAAATATTGACATGAAGTCGAACAGCAAGAGCCTGCAGATTTGTTTTTAGGTTAATTTGAGATACTGGAAAGTCATGGGAGGTAAGCAATGCAACACCTCCACATGCTCTTTGGCCATCATCGTAATCTTTTCTAAATATAGTGAAATGACGAATGTTGGTGGTATCATTCTTTCTTAAATAGGTCTCCTGGAGGGCGATTGCAGCTGGCTTGTGTTTATTTATGATGTCTTTAACGTCATCAATTTTTGGACGAAAACCCCGGCAGTTCCAGGAAAGAAAGGAAGCCATAAAAAATAAAGGATAAAAGAAAAGGAAAACTACTTGTGTTTTCTCGTCCTAGGACGAGATCTGTCTTGCCGTAGATCCTTCTTGGACTTGGGTGGCGAACTCTCCAAGTCCTCATCTTCTACAGATGAAATATCGCTTTCTGTGTTATAAAGATTTATGAGATCGCTGGTAGAAGGATTAGTTATGAAATTTCTGGATGTAACGTCAGGCTGAAGAGAGGTTTGAGAAGAACTTTTTGCTATTTTAATATTATTTTGTTCAGTAGATATGGCTCTTTTTAAAGAAGTATTTAAGGATCGATTTGATTGATTTATCTGTTTTGTATTTGTTGAGGTTGTAGCTGAAGCTTTAGAAATAAGAGGCGTTATAGGTTGGTTAATTGAAATTTTATGTTGGGCAGATGGCTTAAAAATAGTTACATCGGTTTGAGTTCCATTAGTTTTGAAAGTTTTTTTTTACAATTGAAGAGTAAGATATGCCTGGTTTCGGGGTACGATCGTTTACAATTTTTCGGGCCTCCGGAAATGAAATATTTTGTTGAACTTTAATTGTTTGTATTTCTTTTTCGTTTTGAAATTTAGGGCAAGACCTGGCAAAAGCTGGATGGTCACCTTTGCAGTTGACACAGCAAAGGGATGACGATGTACAGATATCGGTCTTATGATCTATACTACAGCATTTTGCGCAGGTTTCTTTGCCACGGCAAGCGAGAAAAGAGTGGCCGAATCTCTGACACTTAAAACAACGGACTGGATTTGGTATGAAAGGTCTCACTGGGCAATTAATATAGGCTATTTTTACGTGTTTTGGAATGCTTGGTGTATTGAAAGTTATTATTACGTGTTTGGTGGGTATTCTTTGGCCATTTCTTGATATAGTGATTCTTTTTACATTTATTACAGATTGATTAGACAGGGACTCTAAGATGTCTTGTTCGGTGTCATGTACTAAATCAGATTCAGAGATAACGCCTCTTGATGAGTTCAATGTTTTATGGGGTGTAACTGTGACTGCAATTGGACCAACGAATTTAATTTTTTGTATGTTTAAAGCCTGCGTATTATTTAAAACTTCAACGAGTACATCTCCTGCTAGTGTTTTTTTTATGTTCTTCGTCTCTCCAACCATGCCTATTATAGTTTTATGTAGTAAAATTGCTGATATATTTTTTAGGTTTCCCTCATTACTTTTAATTATAAAAAATTTTTGTTCTGATGTATTTTTTCCATTATTTTCGGTAGATAAATGCTCCACTGAAGGAGAAGTAGGTTTTTGGTTATCCATGATTATTAATTAAATATTCAGTCCCCGGCGGCACCACCCACCATGGAGTCCAACGAGGGGATACAGGTTCCTGCACCGGTGCTAGCCAGGGACTATACGGACCCAACTCACCTCTATGACTGCCCTAAGGAGCTAGTTGGTGAGCAGGTCCTTAGTCCTAGCAGGATATACCCACCAGCCGATCAATGTACTGGGACCAAAGCACACTTCCTGTTTATCCGAAGCAGGAGCCGAAGCAATGTATTGGGGCGTTATGTTGTCCCTCAATCACCAGGATCTCCTTTTCCGAAGACACAGGTCTCCACGCACGGCAAACACGTGGGTGATATAATCCCCAAGAGGAGCTGAAAGCACAGATTGGCGAAAAGCTTCTCAAGAGGAGCCCTCACCTCCGAAGAGGCAACCACAACGAGGGAGGAAGAAAAAGCAAAAAGCTAAGGGTAGAGGAGAAGCAGAACGAAAAGGAGGGAAGATCACTCAGGTACCCCGGGGTCGTGAAGCCCGTACAAACCTAAAGAAGGAATGCCACTGGGGGCTGTAACGCATAGGCTTTTGATAGGTGAGGTGCGAAAGGCACCCGAACATATCCGAAGCGCAGAGTGATGCACAGGATCCAGCTTTCGCAAAACAGATAAACGAGCGGAACCATAGGCTGTGCACGCGTAGTCCATCTTTGATCGAATGATTGATCGATAAATGCGAAGCATGGATGATCGTTCCGCACCCCAAGACGTGTTTGAGAGCATTTTTAGTAGGTTCAGCTTTTTTAGACACGATGCACGTAATTGCTCGACGTGAGGAAGGAAGGTAAGTTTTGGGTCAAAAATAACTCCGAGAAATCTTACGCAATCCACAACTGCTATCCTGATATCACCCAGGAGAATTTCTGGATCAGGATGCAGGCCTCGAAGTTGGAAAAGTGCATACAAGATGTTTTTTCTGCAGAGAAGCTGAAACCATTTTCAATACACCACCTCATCAGACGAGTTACAGTCGTCTGCAGTTGTCGTTCAATGAAACGCATGTCCTTTCCTTGGCAATATATAGCAAGGTCATCCACATAAAGATATCCTTGGACAGTTGGTGGTAGCTGAGATAAGATGTTATTTATTTTGATCGCAAATAACGTAACGCTAAGAACGCTACCCTGAGGTACGCCCTCTTCCTGGACAAAGGGGTCTGATAGGGTGGATCCAATTCTTACTTGGAACTGTCTTAAAGTTAGAAATTTTTCGATGAATATTGGTAGGTGTCCTCGAAACCCAAGATTATGAAGATCTTTTAGTATTCCATGTCGCCAAGTGCGATCATACGCCTTTTCGATGTCAAAGAAAATAGAAACCAAATGGTTTCGGCGTAAGAACGCACGGCGAACTTGGGTCTCAAGAGCAAGGATGTTGTCAACCGTAGAGCAGCCAACCCTGATACCGCTCTGATAAGGTGACAGAGCCCGAGTCGTCTCAAGGATGTATACGAGACGAAAATTCACCATCTTTTCAAGAAGTTTACACATGCAGCTCGTAAGGGCAATGGGTCGATAGTTGTATGGATTGGTAGGGTCCTTTCCAGGTTTAGGGAAGGGTACAACTATAGCACGTGTCCAAGTCAAAGGGAATACATGTTCCTCCCAAATACGGTTGTAGAGTCGTAGGATGTTAAGTAAGGAGGGACGGGATAGATGTTTCAGCATGACATAAGTAATACCATCAGGACCAGGTGAAGTCATCCTGGTCTTCTGAAGGCATCTTGTCAGCTCTTCCTCAGTAAAACTACAGTTATAGGTGAGTTCTGAGGGAGTGTTAAAATTAATGCGTTGGGATTCTGCCTGGAGTTTTATACGTTGAAATGTCTCTGAAAACGTGGTAGAGTTGGAGGCTGTAGAAAAAGCGCGTGCAATGGCATTTGCTATTTCAACAGCCTCGGAGACATAATTTCCATTTTCTTTCACGAACGAAATGGGCTGTTCGGAGTACAATCCCAACGCTTTTCGAACTCGGTCCCACAGTTGTTTTGAGGTGGTGACTGATGTTATACTGGAAACATACCGTTGCCATGATTCCCTTTGGCTACGACGACGTGTTCGATGTGCATTGGCTTTGGCTTTTTTAAAGGCTATTAAATTAGCAGTAGTGGGGTATCGGCGAAATATGCCCCAGGCCTTACGTTGAATCTTCAATGCTGCAGAGCACTCAACGTTCCACCAAGGTCTACGGTGTTTGTGAAAAGATGGAGATTTCTTTGGTATTGTTGCATTAGCAGCTTTTATCAAAACATCGGTGACTGTTAAAACAGCTTCGTGTATATTGCTCTCGACCATCTGTTCGGTAATAATGGCCCGAGATGTAAAACCTGGCCAGTCGGCTGCATCGTAAATGTAGCGTAATGGACGGCAAACAGGATCATTTCCACCGATATGGGTAAGGAAAATCGGGAAATGATCACTGTTAAGATCACTGCCGACAAATAAAGAGAAAAAAGGTATAACAGAAGGAGAACAGATGACGAGGTCAATGGTATGAAAGGTTCGGGTTGGCTCATGGAAGTAGGTAGCTTCACCGTTGTTAAGCAGACAGAGACAGTGATCAGTTATCAACTGTTCGATCTGTCGCCCACGGGAATTAGTGTCCCTACTTCCCCAAAGTGTACTGTGAGCATTAAAGTCACCAATGATGATAAAGGGCTCGGGCAATTGTTTTACCAAGTGTTCAAGGCTCTGTTGCTGGATGGAATTATTCGGTGGTAAGTATATAGTACAGATAGTGATCATCCGTCGCACTTGTATTCTGACAGCCACTGCTTGTAATGGTGTGTCGAGAGAAACAATGAGAGGGATAGGCATGGGAGGTGAAGATCGCCACACCTCCTGAAGCTCTTCCTTCATTGCTGATATTATTATCTCTCCGAATACAAGTATAATGTCGGATCTTCGCCGTGTTAGCCGACTTCAGGTATGTTTCCTGAAGTGCAACACAGGCGGGATTGTACTCTGTAATGAGGGTTTTGATGTCATCCAGTTTATTTCGTAATCCTCGACAGTTCCAAGATATAAATGAACCTACCATTTAAGGAGATGGAGTGTCTCCGTTTATGATCCCAATCATTTTGTTGTCGATGGGATCATCAATTTCTTCATCAGATGGATGAAGTTTAACAATTTCTGAATCTTTTTGAGTACTTAAAAGGGTTGGATGTTTTCTGTAAAGATGTATTTTCTCTTGCTGATCTCAGTTTTAAGGCTTGAAGTGCTTTTGAACGGGCAACAGTTTTGGTTGGCGAGATTGCTCTTTTTTTGCTTTGTTCTCTTGTTTTAGTAGGTTCTTTCGGATTTAATGTAGGTGGCAATGAATTTAATTCAGGTATTGTTGTTTGTGTTCCTATACTTTTAAAAGATTTTTGTACTTTAGATGAGTATGATGTTCCAGGTTTCGGAGTCCTTGACTCAACGATCTTACGTGCTTCAGGGTAGGACAAATTTTTATATACTTTCACGGATTGAATTTCTTTTTCGAACACCCATTTCATACAAGATCATGAATATGATGGGTGGTTTTCTTGGCAATTTACGCAATGAGGTGGTCCAGTGCAATCATCACTGTTGTGTCCAACAATTCCACATCGAGCGCAGGTGTCGAGGCCACGACAGGAGATTTTCGTATGTCCGAACCTCTGGCATTTAAAACACCTTCGAGGATTCGGGACAAAAGCACGGACAGGGCAGCTTAAGTAAGCTGCTTTGATTCGATCGGGTAATTTCGGTGAATCAAAGGTTAAAATGAGGTGTTTGGTTGGGATTTTCACCCCATCCCGAATTATTGATATTCCTTTTACAGAACATACGTTCTCGTTGCGTAAATTGTCTAATATTTCTTCTTCAGAAAAGTATAGCAAATCCGGTTCAGATATAACGCCCTGGCACGTATTAAGAGTTCTATGGGAGGTAACAGAAACAGTAAAGGAACCAAGTGAACTAGTTTTAGATATGATTTGTGCTTGCGTTTCTGATGATACCTCAATAAGTAGGTCACCAGAACGAAGTTTTTTTAGAGATTTTATAGTACCGATAAAGGATTGAATAGTTTTATGAATGAGAAAAGGAGATATTGATTGAAATGAAAGCTGAGGTGCAATAATTTGATTGTTGTATTCCAGTAATTTTACAATAAAGAAGCGAGCATTGGAAATAGTCATAACAGTTTGTTGCTCCCTCTCCGAGGGAGAAGAATTTCAAGAAATACTCATAATAAATTTGGAAAAAAGTTCAGACGCCGACAACACCACCCACCACGGAGTCCAACGAGGGGATACAGTATCCTGTATCAGTGTTAGTCGAGTCCATACGCTAACAGTTACCCCTGTGGCAGACACAACTTTAACGCGTTGTTCAGTGGGTAACCGATCGCTTGATCCCTAGCCGATGACGAAGTCCAACCGACCAGCCGATTGATGCACACGGGACCATTGTACACCTCCCGTTTACCTGAAGCTAAGGCCGAAGCAGTGTGTTGGGACAGTATATCGCCCTTCAACTGCCAGGATCCCCTTTTCCAGGGACACGGGTTTCCACGCACGGCAAACACGTGGGTGATATAATCCCCAAGAGGAGCTAAAAGCACAGACTGGCGAAAAGCTTCTCAAGGGGAGCCCTCACCTCCGAAAAGGCAACCACAATGAGGGAGGAAGAAAAAGCAAAAAACAGAAGGGTAGAGGAGGAGAAGAACGAAAGGGAGAAAAGATCACTCAGGTACCCCGGGGTTGTGAAGCCCGTACAAACCTAGAGAAGGAATGCCCCTGGGGGCTCCATCAGTGCGGAGGAATTTCAAGCTATGCTGGGACGGATGAAGAATATTAATAAGCACTCTTTTCCCAAGGACCCTCGGCTGCGGGAGCCAATTCCTGATGACATACAGGAGGGCCTGAATCCACTGGCGGATGCCCCGCATTCTACTCAGCTTCCACCGCTGTATCCATCGCACACCTCGGTGTTGACGCCATTCGTCGAAAATCTGGAGCCACTGCTTCGAGGCGTGCCAGATGCCAACAACTGGGCACAATTTGAGGCACTGTTCGACGATGTCCTTGCTGCAACCCAGCAGTTTGTCAAATTGCCGGAGCCGACAGCAAGAAGAAAATACCCTCCCGTCAACATCGAGGACCCCCAGACGTTACAGCGGATGAATCGAAGTTTAGGCGATCTGCCATTAGGCTTATCACACATGGCCAATCTCCCGGATGCTCCCTCCCCATCGACCAAATCACTAAGCAATTCGGAGGTTGGTCCCAGCCCCGAAGCTTTGACCCAAGATTTTATGATGAGGTGAGAGGATTAAGGGACCCCATATCGACTACGCCCTTCACGCCGCTTGAAGTAACTAAAAGTCTGGCGAAATTTGAAAACACCGGCCCAGGACCGGACAGGCTCACCTACAGGCATTGGAGAGAAATCGACCCTGAGGGAACGGTTCTCACCAAGACTTTGAACACGTGCCTGCAACACAGAAAGGTGCCGGAGGCGTTCCTGCAGTCGAAGACCATCCTCCTCCACAAAAAGGGGGATGAGGCAAACCCGGCGAACTGGAGGCCGATCTCCCTGTGCAATACTATCTACAAATTATACACGGGGTTGTTGGCCTCAAGGCTCATCGTGTGGCTGGAGGATAGCAACGTGTTGCACCCGGGACAGAAGGGCTTCCTTCCATTTGATGGAGTATTTGAGAATAACTTCCTTCTCGAAAGCTTCCTGTCCAAGGCCAAGGTGCAACACAAGGACGCCTACGTGGTGTGGCTCGACGTGGCGGATGCGTTTGGTCGGTGCCCCACGAGGCCCTCACTGCAGCACTGTTGGCGTATGGGGCAGGGCCCCATTTTACCGAGATCATATCATACCTTTACCAACATGCGTCAACATCCTTCGTCACGCAGTCTGACACGTCGGAGCCCATGCCACTTAGATCGGTCATCCTTCAAGGAGATCCCATCAGCGGCCTGCTATTCGTCGTCGCGATAGACCCAGTCCTCTGGGCGGTCAATCCAAATCCGGCGGATAGAACCATCCTGGCTTACGCTGATGACCTCACTCCAGTCGCAACTACGTCGGAAGAACTGCAGGAGCACCTCAACGTCATCGTAAGAGAATGCGATCGCCTCTCCCTGAAGCTGAACCCGCAGAAATGCGTGTCACTGCACCTCTCTGGAGTTGCCCCCACAGGATGCCGGGACACAACGTTCAGAGTAGACGGGAGAGGCATCAGGCCCCTTGAGGATAGCCAATTCCAACAACACCTTGGAAAGCCAATTGGCTTCCTCCACTCGGAGATAACTGAACCCACACTTGATGAGATGGCCCTCAAGGCAAAGAAGATCCTTGCCTCGAAGCTCGCCTACTGGCAGAGGCTGGACGCCCTGCGCACATTCGCCTTTCCCTCTTACACCTTCGCGATGCGCACGGGCCAATTCCTCAAGACCCAGTGGGAGAGAGTTGACGACCAACTGAGGCCACTCATCAAAAACACCCTCCACCTCCATCCCAACTCTGTTTCGGAGTACTTGTACGGCAGCAGAAGAGGAGGGGCTCTCGGAATCCCCAAAGCGGCGGAGGAATGTGACCTTTTTGCTATAGACAACGCTTTTAAATTGCTCACGTCTAGAGATCCATTCGTCCGCGAGGCCGCGTCCAACTACCTCTCCAACACCATCAGGAGAAGAGTTGGACCAAATGGCTTGGTAACACCGGAAGATTATCTGTCCGGTGAAATGACAGACACGCTCAGGGCCACTGACACTGCGTTCCGGAATGCAAGGACCCAAGCCAGAAGCGCCTCCAGGAGACTTGGTGTCAATTGGAGATTCACGGATATCTTGCCAACCATCACAATTGACCAAGCGACTCTTGCGCCCAAGGACTGTCGAGCGATTGCCAGCACCATCAGAAACACCTGCCTGGTAAAGAGGGATGAACTACTGCACTCACATCCGGATCAGGGAAAAACCCTTCCCTGCGTCTCGCAGGCCTCGGCGAGCACGCACTTCTTCACTTCGGGCCAATACACAAGTTTCAAGGACTGGCGGTTTGTGCACCTCGCCCGCCTAAATCAACTTAGGCTGAGGGGCACGAAGAAATGGGGGTCCTCGGAAACCATGTGTAGAAAATGCAACTACCCGAGGGAAACACTACCCCATGTCCTCAATCATTGTAAGCCCAACATGTCCCTGATCACGGAGAGGCATAACGTAGTTGCGAAGCGCATACTAAACATGTGTCATGGACGGCTGGAAGTGGTGGCATACGATGTGGCTTTCAATACTATCCCCAACATTGGCGACACTCTCCCGGGATGTAGACTGCGCCCCGACATAATTGTGCGAAGGGATGATGACTTTTACATCATTGACGTAACCGTCCCCTTCGAGAACGGTCCTAATGCCTTTGAGGACGCACGAGCTCTGAAGCATGAGAAATATGAAGAGCTTAGGGCGGCAGTCGCATCCAGGTACAGAAGGTGCCACATCGTCCCCATAGTTGTTGGCAGCCTTGGGAGCATGGGACCCCCAGAATGACGCCTTTATCAAAAAGGCATGCTCGCGCACCTATGCTAAAACACTCCGGCAGTTGTGCGTGAGCGACGTCATCAGGGTCTCCCAGGAGATCTACTCTGCCCACATCTCGGGAAGAAATGCTGACCCCGCCGGCCTCTACGCCCCACAACAACAAGCAGTAGAAGCGAGCGCTGAACCACATGTTATCCAGCATAGTCCAGACGAGGAGGCCATGATGCACATGCCAACCCACGCGGAGGAAGATGACATCCCGGATGGAAACACCCAAAACTCATCCCGGCAACAGCCGCAAGCATCATTCGAAAGGACGAACATAGAGCTGGACATTAGCCAGGAGGAATCTTAAACACCCACTATAGGACTCTCACGATCCCCAGGACCTGGGACGGCCACAACACAAATTGCCACACTGTGACGCACTTGGCACTATGTTTACTAATTCTCCTATTATCATACCATTCTCTGAGCCACAATGTTATCGCGATTGGCGAACATGTCAAACATGTGTCACGCGTCAGCAGTTCCTTGTGTATATAGCTTTAAATATAACATTAACCTAAAGTGCTTACTGCTCCATGTGTCAGGCGTCAGCAGCTCATTGTATATAGCTTAAATTTTAAACTTAACCAAGAGTGCCAACTGCTCCATGTGTCACGCGATAGCAGCTGGCTGCGACAGGAGATTTTCGAATGTCCGAAACTCTGGCAGCCGAAGCAGAGCAGAGGATTCGGGACATAAGCTCGAACTGGACAGCTCAGATATGCAGTATATCGTCCCTCAACTGCCAGGATCCCCTTTTCCAGGGACACGGGTATCCACGCACGGCAAACACGTGGGTGATATAATCCCCAAGAGGAGCTAAAAGCACAGACTGGCGAAAAGCTTCTCAAGGGGAGCCCTCACCTCTGAAGAGGCAACCACAATGAGGGAGGAAGAAAAAGCAAAAAGCTAAGGGTAGAGGAGAAGAAGAACGAAAGGGAGGGAAGATCACTCAGGTACCCCGAGGTTGTGAAGCCCGTACAAACCTACAGAAGGAATATATATATTCCACCATCGAAGGGACCACTGGTCATCCAACAGTTACAGGGGCAACAACCCGCCCACACTGATCGACTCTCCAACTCGAGGGATGACAGAGATGGTCCCCCAGCCTTCAACACGGATGTAGATGTCCCTTCTCACATCAACGCAAAGTCTTTTGCACCCGCTTACAGACTTGCAGTGGTTCCCAATCCGACTGAGGAGAACATCGCGGGCCTGGCTCCACTTGAAGATGCCCCCCACTTCACCGATCTTCCTCCACTCTTCCCTACACATACGTCTGCGCTGACCCCGTTCCTTGCTGCACTCGACCCCATCTCCGAGAGACCGCTGACGGACAGACTGGATGGCCTTTGAGAGCAAATTTGACGACATTGTTGCGGCCACCCAAACACATGTCAGGCTCCCTGAACCAAGGGAGAGAAGAACTAACACCGCCTTCAACATCGACGATTCTCAGGCCATCCAGAAGTTATACAGGAGAATTGGATTGGATATGATTTTGTGGGGGGCATTGAGTCCTCTTGGGACATATTATGCCAAACTCAAGATAGAAAATCAAATATATAATATAATAATAAAGTGAAATGAGTCAAAACATAATGAATGAATACTACATAAAATTATATGCGATGCATAAAACCAATGTCATGTAAAAAGCTAAAAATATTTGGATGAGGATTCTCCCCAACCATGTCTTCTAAAGTCAAGGTATAGGAATTAAAATATTTAAGACGTTGATAACTAAAATGAGAACACTCTATTAAAATGTGTTTTACGGTTAGTGGACAAATACAGAAATTGCACATGGGATGATCTTCTCCGAGGAGGAGGTGTCTATGGGTTATACGAGTGTGTCCAATACGGAGGCGTGTTAATATAACATTTTGTCTTCTAAAAGGTAATGATTTCCATGGAATAATATTTGGTTTTATAGCATGGAGTTTGTTCTGTGTTTGTTCATTCCATTCGTTCTGCCATTTTTGTTCTAAAAATTTGTAAATGAATGATTTTAAGTCGCGATAAGGAATGGTATGATTAATATGATTTACTGCCGATTTGGCGGCTTGGTCAACAATTTCATTTCCTGCAATCCCAACATGGGATGGGATCCAACAAAATAGTAAGTTAAAATTCCTGGATGAAAGATGATAAATTCTTTTCAGTGATTCTAAAACAATGGGATGACTGTCATGATCAGGATGTTTCAATGACTGTAAAACACTTAATGAATCTGTGAAAATGATATATTTTGTATGACAATGATCGGATATATGTTCTAGTGCTTTAAAAATGGCCATTATTTCAGCGGTAAAAACAGAACATGAAGAATGAAGTTTAAAATTATGACGGGAATCATTAATAGTGAACGCAGCTCCAACATAGTTTTCCCTTTTAGACCCGTCAGTATAAATATGTATAAAATTTGAGTAATTTTCTATATGGTTTTGAAAGAGTTGTTTATATATAAAATCAGAGGTATCTGCTTTATTAAAATTTTGGAACGAGTTTTGAAATTCAAAATAATGATTAAACCAAGGAGAGAAATAATAAAGTTTTTTCTGGGTGATGTCAAGTGAAGAAATTTTGGATCCGTTCATCAAATCTAGCATTCTTAAGTGGAATGTAGGAATGAAGGATGTTTTAGCTTGATAGAGGCGTTTTATATATGGACTGTGATCAATGGTATGCAATGGGTGATGAGGGATTGAGGAAATTCTAAAATAGTATTCCAGTGATAACAACTGTCGTCTGAAGTCCAGGGAAGGTTCAAAAGATTCTACGTACAAGCTGCTTATGGGTGAAGTTCTGAAGGCACCAGAACATAAACGCAAAGCTGTGTGGTGGACGGTGTTCAGAGTTTGAAGAGCAGATTTTCTTGCTGACCCATACACCACGCAGCCGTAATCTAATTTTGATCGTATTAGGGCTCTATATATTTTTATAAGACAAGTACGATCAGATCCCCATGATAATTTCGATAAAACTCGTAATATGTTGAGGGCCTTTTCGCAACGTTTGAGTAGATTTAAAATATGCGGTTGAAAAGTCAACTTCTTGTCAAATGTAATACCTAAAAATTTAAAATTGTCCACAACATTAATTAAAATATCTTTGAAAAATATTTCAGGGTCAAGATGAAGATTTCGCTTTTTGCAAAAATGAACACAAGCTGTTTTAGAAGATGAAAAACTGAAACCATTTTCATTAGTCCAATGTGTGATTTTATTGACTGCCTGTTGAAGTTGTCTCTCTATTAAACGAATGTCTTTAGCTGCGCATGAAATTTGCAGATCGTCAACGTAAATAAGACCCTTAACTGATGGAGGCAATTGAGAAACAATATCATTAATTTTTAAAATAAATAAAGTCACGCTTATAAAACACTGCCCTGTGGTACTCCCTCCTCTTGAATAAAAACATCCGAGAATATTGGTCCAATTCTTACTTTAAAATATCTTTTCTCTAAAAATTTTTGTATAAAAATAGGCAAATTACCTCTTATATCGTTTTTAAAAATGTCCATGGCTCCATGTTCTATCGTATGCTTTTTCGATATCGAAAAAAATCGAGACGAGATGTTTATTTTGCACAAAAGCGTTTCTGATATCAGTCTCGAGAGCGACAAGATTATCAATAGTGGATCGATTTTTTCTGAAGCCACTTTGAAGAGGGGAGAGACATTTATCCTTTTCTAAAATATATATTAACCTAGCGTTGACCATCTTTTCTAAAGTTTTGCATAGGCAGCTTGTCAGGGCTATTGGACGGTAGTTCGAAGGGTTCTTGGAATCTTCATTCCGGAAGAGCCTTGCTACCCAACAATCCCTTCAGTACCACCTGAGGGCCCATAGGAAGGCAGCCAGTGGAGCAAAACAACTCGGCACCACAACCCCCTCAGAGGCTAAAGAGGTACCACCTGCTACCGAAACTACAAACGGCAGAAAGAACGCCCATGCACGTGGAGCGCAAGGCGTTAAAAGAGCAGGTGCTCCAAAGATCGTCATTGGCACAGCCCCCAAGCTACTCTGCAAGCTATGTGGAGAGAGCGTGAAGAATAAGATGACCATGAACGTTCATCTTAAAACAAAATGCGCTGTGAGAAGGGCCCTAGAAGCCAGCGACAACCTAAACTCGCAGCCACAGGGAGTCTCTGACATCACTTCACTCGATGCTTCTTCAGCCGAACCTTCTCCCAGCCCGGTAGCCCGAAGAACAAGGTCATGGATTGGATTGGATTTGTGGCATTGGGTCTTCTTGGGACATATTATGCCAAACTCAAGATATAAAAAAAATCAAATATATATAATATAATAAAAAAGTGAAATGAATCAAAACATAATGTATGAATACTATATAAAATTATATGTGATATATAAAACCAAAAATGTCATGTAAAAAGCTAAAAATATTTGGATGAGGATTCTCTCCAATCATGTCTTCTAAAACCAAGGTATATGAATTAAAATTCTTAAGTCGTTGCCTATTAAAATTAGAACATTCTACTAAAATGTGTTACCAAGCAATTCTGCGGTAGAACCATCCCCAGGAGCTTCGACCCCACCTTCTTCAACGGGGTCAGGGGTGCGAGGAACACCATCTCTACGGCTCCATTCACCCCGCAGGAGGTAACACTCAAATTGTCCAAATTCGAGAACACTGCCCCCGGGCCGGACAGGCTCACCTACCGACACTGGGCGGCAGTAGACCCCGAGGGAACTGTCCTGACGGCCCTCCTGAACACCTGCCTTCTGTATGGCCGCGTCCCCTCAGATCTGCTCGCTTCAAAAACCATCCTCCTTCACAAGAAAGGCGACTCCGAGGACCCTGGAAACTGGCGACCAATCGCGCTCTGCAACACCTTCTACAAGCTGTACACTGGGCTGTTGGCGTCCAGGATGATCGCATGGATTGAGGAAAACAACATCCTCCACCCGGGTCAGAAAGGATTCCTACCATACGATGGGGTGTTTGAGAACAACTTCCTCCTGGAGAGCTTCATCGCCAAGGCCAAGGTGGAGCACACCAACGCTTACATGGCCTGGCTGGACGTCTCGGATGCGTTTGGATCGGTCCCGTATGAGGCCATCCCAGCGGCACTAAACGCTTACGGCGCGGGAGCTAAGTTTGTCGAGGTCGTCAAGTTCTTGTACGAAAACGCCTCGACAACTTTCGTCACCAAATCTGAGACGTCCGAAGCGTTCCCACTTCGATCTGGGATACTCCAGGGCGACCCCATCAGTGGACTTCTGTTCATCCTCACCATCGACCCGGTCCTCTGGGCTGTCAACCCGAACCCAGAAGAGCGATCAATCCTGGCATACGCCGATGATCTTACGCCGGTTGCGGAAACCGCCGAGCAGTTGCAGAGCGTGATCGACAGAACGGTCGTCCAATGCAAGAGGCTCTCCCTCAACTTGAACCCCGGCAAGTGCGTGTCAATGCACATGTCGGGCGTGAAACCAACAGGTTGTAGGGACACCCTGTTCCAGGTTGAAAAACGCAACATCCGATGCCTGCAGGACGGCGAGTTTCAGGAGTTCCTCGGAAAACCCATCGGGTTCCTTCATGCTAAATCCAAGGAGGATGGTTTTAATCACTACCTCTTAAATGCAAAGAAAATCCTGACATCCAAGCTTGCCTACTGGCAGAGAATGGACGCCCTCCGTACATTTGTGTACCCTTCTCTTACCTTCGCCATGAGGACGGGCCAGTACTCGAAAAGCCAGTGGGACAAGCTGGACGCTCAACTTGCTCCGCTCATACGTAAGGTATTGAATCTACCCTCCAACTCGGCCACTGCTTACGTGCACGGCAGCAGAAAAGCCGGCGGATTCGGCATCCCCATCGCTGCTGAGGAGAGCGACCTCTTCAGCGTGGACAACTCCTTCAAGCTGCTCACCTCCAAAGATCTCTTCGTAAAAGAAGCAGCTTCCAATGACCTACACAACACCTTGGTCAGAAGGGTTAGTAACGCTGAGGAGGTCTCCGCAAGTGAATACTTGTCGGGAGACATGAACATGGCTCTCGAAACCTCCACCAATGCTTTCCTCAACACGTGGACTCAATCCAGGAAGGCATCACGAAGACTCCAGATCAAGTGGACCTTCGGTGGTGACCAACCAAACATCGAGATTGAGGATGTGAAAATCACGCCAAAACAACGCCGTAGCGTGGCCAGCACCATAAGGAATGTGTGCAGATCGAAGAGAGACCAGGAGTTGCATGGCTTCGCAAACCAAGGCAAAGCTATGCACTGCGTCTCTCTGGCCTGGTCAAGCACCCACTTCTTCTCTTCGGGACTGTACACTCGGTTCAAGGACTGGAGATTTGTCCACTCGGCCAGGTTAAACCTCCTTCCAGTCAACGCAGCCAAGCAGTGGGGGAACCGAGATGTGCAGTGCAGGAAGTGCAACTACGCCAGGGAAACCCTCCCGCATGTTCTCAACCACTGCAAAAGCAGTACCAACTTGATTAAGGAGCGCCACAACATAATTGCTCAGCGCTTCAAGAACATGTGTGGAGAAAGGTTTGAACTGGTGGCATACGACAAGGCCATCTGCACCATTCCTCGCCTTAACGAGGTCATGCCTGGATGCCTCCTAAGGCCCGACGTTATAATCAGAAGGGACGAGGACTTCTACCTCCTTGACATAACCATCCCGTTCGAAAACGGACCCAACGCCTTTGAAGAGGCAAGGGCGTTCAAGTTGGAGAAGTACGAGGAACTCCGCGCCGCCATTGCTTCCCGCTACAGGAGATGTTACATCGTTCCCATCGTAGTGGGAAGCCTGGGCTCCTGGGACCCCCAAAACAACACATTCCTGCGCAAAGCATGCTCAAAAACCTTCGCGAAAACCCTGCGAGCACTTTGCGTCAGTGACGTTATTAGGCTGTCCCAGGAAATCTACTCCGCCCATATGGCAAGGAACCCTCGTCCACGAGAAGCTCCCTATGCTCCTGCCAACTCCACCGGAGCAGCGAGCACATCTGCGATCGTGGCTCTCGCCCCTTCAGATTCACCACCCATTGGAAACGAGGCCCTCATGGAACACACCGGAAGCACCCAACAGGGCAGCCAAGGTGAACCTTCCCAATCGAGCTCCAACCCAGACTAACTTTTCATCAGTTGGAACGCTCATTTGAACTCACGGTGGCACTGCCTAGTGCCCACGTCATCTTCATCATGGACTACCACCACTAGCCATTGAACAATTCCACACCCATCTCATCTCATCACCATGCCACACTGTCTCGCGATTGGCTGCAAGCTGTATAAAATATCTAAGTTCTCTCTTTAAGGGCCACACTGTCTCGCGCTTGGCCATAAGCTGTCAACTCCAAATGAAGCACCAAGTAAATATCGCGATTGCTCTATCACTTGTATATACACATACCACGCTTACCACTGTGACTCCGCGATTGCGTGTGTTCCTGTAAATATATTTCTGGCCTAAATGTAAAATCGGAATGCCACCACCCAAACTCCGACAGTAGTCGATTGTATAAGGCACCACAATGCGGCTGCCACTTGTATTAGTTAAGTCATTGTGCATAAATAAACACAGTAGTTGCAGATGGGATGATCTTCTCCGAGGAGGAGGTGTCTATGTGTTATACGAGTATGTCCAATACGAGGACGTGTTAGTATTACCTGCTGTCTTCTTAAAGGTGGTGACTGCCATTGAGTTATACTTGATTTAATAGCGTGGAGTTTGTTCTCCGTTTGATCACTCCATTCGCTCTGCCATTTTGTTTCTAAAAATTTGTAAATGAATGATTTTAAGTCGCGATAAGGAATGGTATGGTCAATGTTATTTACGGCCGATTTGGCGGCTTTGTCGACAGTCTCATTTCCTGCTATCCCAACATGAGATGAAATCCAACAAAATATTAAGTTAAAATTTTTGGATGAAAGATGGTAAATTCTTTTTAATGACTCTAAAACAATGGGATGACTGTCATGATCAGGATATTTCAATGACTGTAAAACACTTAATGAATCTGTGAAAATGATATATTTTTTATGCCAATCATCAGATATATTTTCTAGTGCTTTATAGATGGCCATTATTTCAGCAGTAAAAACAGAACATGAAGAATGAAGTTTAAAACTGTGAAGGGAATCATTAATAGTGAACGCAGCTCCAACATAGTTTGCCCTTTTAGATCCGTCCGTTTAAACTTGTATAAAATTAGAGTAATTTTCTAAATGCTTTTGAAATAGCTGTTTATATATAATATCAGAGGTATCTGCTTTATTAAAATTTTGGAACGGGTTTTGAAATTCAAAATCATGATTAAACCAAGGAGAGAAAGAACACAGTTTTTTCTGTGTGACGTCAAGTGAAGAAATTTTGGATCCGTTCATCAAATCTAGCATTCTTAAGTGGAATGTAGGAATGAAGGATGTTTTAGCTTGATAGAGGCGTTTTATATATGGACTGTGATGAATGGTATGCAATGGGTGATGAGGGGTTGAGGTAATTCTAAAATAGTATTCCAGTGATAACAACTGTCGTCTTAAGTCCAGGGGAGGTTCAAAAGATTCTACATACAAGCTGTTAACGGGTGAGGTTCTAAAGGCCCCAGAACATAAACGTAAAGCTGCGTGGTGGATCGTGTTCAGAGTTTGAAGAGCAGATTTTCTGGCTGAGCCATACACCACGCAGCCGTAATCCAATTTTGATTGTATTAGGGCTCTATATATTTTTAAAAGACAAGCTCGATCGGATCCCCATGATAACTTGGATAAAACTCGTAAGATGTTAAGAGCCTTTTCGCATCGTTTGCGTAGATTTAAAATATGCGGTTGAAAAGTCAACTTCTTGTCAAATGTAATACCTAAAAATTTAAAATTGTCCACAACATTAATTAAAATATCTTTGAAAAATATTTCAGGGTCAAGATGAAGATTTCGCTTTTTGCAAAAATGAACACAAGTAGTTTTAGATGGTGAAAAACTGAAACCATTTTCATTAGTCCAATGTGTGATTTTATTGACTGTCTGTTGTAGTTGTCTCTCTATTAAACGAATGTCTTTAGCTGCGCATGAAATTTGCAGATCGTCAACGTAAATAAGACCCTTAACTGATGGAGGCAATTGAGAAACAATATCATTAATTTTTAAAATAAATAAAGTCACGCTCAAACACTGCCCTGTGGTACTCCCTCCTCTTGAATAAAAACATCCGATAATATTGGTCCAATTCTTACTTTAAAATATCTTTTCTCTAAAAATTTTTGAATAAAAATAGGCAAATTACCTCTTGTATCGTTTTTAAAAATGTCCATTAAAATTCCATGTCTCCATGTTCTATCGTATGCTTTTTCGATATCGAAAAAAATCGAGACGAAATTTTTATTTTGCACAAAAGCGTTTCTGATATCAGTCTCGAGAGCGACAAGATTATCAATAGTGGATCGATTTTTCCTGAAACCCCTTTGAAAAGGAGAGAGACATTTATCATTTTCTAAAATATATATTAATCTAGCGTTGACCATCTTTTCTAAAGTTTTGCATAGGCAGCTTGTCAGGGCTATTGGACTGTAGTTCGAAGGGTTCTTGGGATCTTTATTCGGTTTCAATATTGTTAAATTGCTTTTTCAGTTGAAATGAATGCAACTAATAGTTCCTGGGAAATTCCACTTTATTGGTGTCCAGTTAAATAGGCAAAATCAGCTTTACCTGGGGAACCGCTGGATCATGACAAGAGACCGAGAATTTCCGTCAGATGAAGAGGGAATGGATTCGCCGGGAACCTATGGACATTAGTCGTAAGAGCTGGGCATCACTGGTGTATCGCATCCGGAGATGTCGTTCGGGTCGCCCTTGCTTTTCAGGAACAGCTCAGTCCGGTCCGCTTCCCTTCGTTGTCTCGTGTCGTCTCCTCCTTCTTAGGCCAGCCAGAAAGGGGTCGAAGCACCCCCTTCTCGTTAGGACAAGAGCTTCGTTTCACCTCGACTCTCGCCAATCCAGCGGGAATCCCCAAGTTCCGCACATACATAGGAGGAAGTGAGGGTCATCGGAAATCGTAACGTAACAATATGGGTATTATGGTAGCATATCTCCATGACTGCGGAAAAGTGTGCTCGGTCCAAATTCTGTTGTTGATTCCGGAGTTGATTTGTGGATTAAAGATAAAGCTTTTGTCAATTCCGAAAAAGTAAAATCACAATTATACGATAATATACGGTTTGAAGTAAACTTAACTTTATTCTTTTCAGATGCAATTTAATTTTTTTTTAACTTTCAGAGTAGTTACAGGAGCTGGATATTTCGGAAAGGCATGAAGCAATTGCGTTTGCTATATCTTTGGGTGCTGATAGTACTTGGTTATTGTAATCTAGAATTTGTATTTGTCTATTGGGGGAAACACCGGAAATTCTTTTAATTCTGTTCCATAATTGTTTGCTTGTGGCTTTACTATTAATAATATTGATATAATTCATCCAAGAATCCCTCTGACTACGTCGTTGTATTTTTCGAAATGCAGCTTTTGTTTTTTTATAAATAATATAGTTTTCATTTGTTGGATATATATTAAAGATATTCCAAGCTTTCCTCTGTTTCCGATAAGCACAGCTACAATCCCCATTCCACCACGGTTTCTTTTGTTTTTTAGGCTTAATCCTTATTTAAGTGACCTCACTCCAGAAAACACCCCTCAAAACTCCCCACGTATCTCACTCGATCCTCAGAGCCCTCTCTCAAATGATGACTCGGTTGACTTCACCCTTGAAAGTACAAACAATCCAACTCTAAACCAATCACCCTCCCCTACTCCTAAAGTATTTAACTCCTTTGAGGATGCTACTCGTAGCCATCCCAATCAAAAGCCTGCTGCTTCCAAAACCCCTTCCCCACTTCAAAACTCGCAATCTTCAGACAAAAGTACACGGGTGTTTGCTTCTTCAACCAATGTCAAACCCAAACTACCCCTTTTTCGTTGTCAACGATGTTCCTACTCTGCTCTCCAAAAATCATTTTCTTTAAAAACCATATTGCCAATCATGTTAAAAATGATTCCCTACTATCTTCATCCAAAGGCCTCAAACTTAACCATTTTCAATGTGAATTCTGCCTATTCCCTGCGAATTCCCAGAGGCACCTATCCTTCCATTTAAATGGTAACTGCGCCGCCATGAATGCTCCTAATTCACTGAAAAGTTCTCATTCAAAGCGGCCTTCACCCACTCGCCCACCAAACGAGAACAAAAGGGCTGTACAAAACTTCTCACCCCCTTCGTCTGATGCCTCTGTTAATTCCCAAACTTTTCTCTGCTTTGCCTGTTTATACAGAACTTCATTGATAAAGGAATTTTCATTTCATATCAAAGACCACAAAGCACCTCAACCCATGGATCCAAATTCCAATCAATGCACATATTGCCTTTTTACTGCAAGAAATGCAAACCATCTTGATGCACATATGAATAGATATTGCCTAGCCCTCAAAACAGATATAAGTCTTTTACCCCAATCCCAATCTGCACACAAGGAATATACAGGCCCCCTTCCCTATTATAAACATGACCTTCCGGCTACCCTTTTCTGCCACTTATGTAAATTCAACTCCAACTCGCTGGACTATTTCAAAAAACATTATGACTTTCATAATGATCCCAATGATAAAGACTATCTCCCCATTGTAAACGAAAAATTTTCCTGCAAATTCTGCCTTTTCCAGGCACAAAATGAGAAACACCTTTCCTTCCATTGCCGCTTCAAATGTTCTAACTTCCATATCATTGACAACTATTTGAAAAATAAACTCAAGCCGGAAGTAAAGGCTAACATCTCTTCAACACAATCCCATGTCAAATCCAACTGTCTTTCTCTTTCTCGTCCTTCGCCTCCTCCATCCTCTGCTCCACCTCCAATGAAACAGGAATCCACTATCACCCCTGCTCCTATTGTTTCAAACTCATCCCCAATTGCTCAAAAATCAAAATACCAATTACAAACACACCTTCACCCTTGCAAACTGCGCCTACACGTTCTCTCCAAGCTGCGAAGAGTATCTCTTTACCCCAGATTCAAATTACTTCTCACCCAGTCACATCCTTTCCACCCCTCACATGTGGAAAATGCGTCTTTAAAACTACCACTCTTGACTCTCTTTACAAACACTTTTTATCACATGCCTCTTTCCTAAACAACACTAAAAGTCTAATTTGTGAATTCTGCATCTTTTCTACTAACACCAAAACGCAATTGGCCTTTCACACACAAACGTCTTGCCCCAACAAATACATTATTGTAAACAACCTGGCAGAGGACTCGATCTCTTTCAACGAGCAGGAGCCTCAAGTGATCCTGGCTCCAACAGTTGACAACGCAATGCTTGGGACAGATGCGATTCCGGCTGAGTTGCCCATCGCCTCTCTTCCTCCTCACCCGGCTTCTACATCAAATGAGTCAGGCTCCAGCAAGTCCATCCCTCCACTTTATAGATGCCACTACTGTGAGAAACCTTTCAAATCAAAGAACACCCTCGTCAAACATGAAGGGAAACACATCTCCCTCCTAAACTCCAGTGACTCTCAACCATCACGTCAACCTCTCCTTCCTACTCCGCCGGAGCCGCCGAGATGTTTCAGTTCTGGCCACTCCTACCAACATGACATTGTCCCATCTCAAGACACCATCTGTCAGCACTGTGGTTACAAAATCATATCTTCCCCTAAAACTAAATCAATCACTAAGAAGCCTCTTCCCTCTAAACTCCTCTCTCATTCCCCGAATGTGGATGAGATTCTAGACCGTTTTTCATGCAACAAATGCGGATATCGAGCCAGGGGCCCAAAGGGACTTCACCTTCACCAACTAATATATTGCCCGTTTCGTTACACAGGGCCTTCTAAGGATAATTCCTGCAATAAAGCCAACTCCCATTTAACCCATATCCAAACCGCCCATCCTACTAATACTCTTGTTCCACAGTCACTACAAAACGTCTCCCATTCCTCTCATTCACAAATGTGAAATGAGGACAGTATCTTGTCTTACCCACCTTCACAAGATCAAGATTTCATTCCGATGCGCACAATGAAAAAATTTAATCCAAATTACACGAAAAAGAACCCTTCTAAAGCCAATGTCAGAAAAACACCCAAGCTCCCCCCTCTCACTGAAAGACAAAACGTGGATCCTGCTTTAAATATTCTCCCCCTAAAAACCACTCGAACAGATTCAACGCTCCATTTATCCTTCCCAATTCCTAACATCATCAAATGCTCCGAAAAAGACTGCTCATTCAGCTCAAAAAATGATGAATGGAGCACAAACAAAAATTCAATCAAAAGGCACCTCCTTCGCTCCCACTGCATTAAAATCCTAGAAACCATCAATACTTGCTAGCTGTGTCATAACACTCTCCCCAATAGAGTATCTACGCATTCATGCCTCCAGCAAACCGGCATTGTCACCCGGGTCACCGCTTCACAAATGCACCTCCTGCCCCGAATCCTTTCCCACGAAAGCCGGAGTCCCATTACCAGAAACCAACCCAATACGTCTTGGCCCTTGTCCTGTCATCTGTTCACTGTGTTTTCATAACCCCTGTAGCGATCTCTGAGTATTTTACACATACTATACTTTTTGGCCTTTTCTTGTCTTAGACTTATTTCAAGTCTTTCTAAATTTAACTTTAAAAAAAAACTTTTATTCCTACATTTGGAATTACTGAGGATATTCTCCAATAGGATATCAATAAGATATCTGATTCTGGAGACTTTTTGAAAATTTGACATTGACCTAGTCAACCCTTATTCAGATTGGGAAGACTTTTGTTCTGACATTGACCTCATCAACCCTCGAATTTTGTGTCCACTTGTATCGGATAAAAATCATACAGGGTGAAGAAAAGGAGACGCACTATTGAACCTCAAAGGGATTTGAGGATTGGGATATTTTTTCAGCCTCGAATCCACTTCTTTGGATCTCGTAGTCCAGCAGTCCCTAGTTCTTACATTAATCTTGTGTAATTGATCTATGGACTAAAACAAGATCCTCGGGTAAAAAGGACAACAGACATCACTCCCTAAAAAGGAAAAAGCGAATGAAATCTTGTTCATTGATAGGGGAAGCTGAGAGATAGTCGATTCTGACCTCTAAACCTGAAAATATTAAAAACCCTAAAAACAATTAAAATTATTGGAAGAAGGTGCTTAGAACATATCAACAATACATTGGGCATTTTATTTCACTATAAAATTGTGAATTTGAGCACTTTTTTGAAAACGGTCTTTGACCTCGACAACCCACCGATTCTAAAACCAAGTTTATCTAACTAAACAAAATATAAAATAAAGAAAATAGGACACCGCCTTGATCCCTGAGAGGTCTAACCGATTAAGCCTTTTTTTAAGCCTCGGATCAACTTTTCAAATCTGTCAATAGACCGTGAAATTTTTTCTTGACTGGTTGGTCAGGACCACATACTGTATTCCTTTTTTTCCTTTTTAAAATTTTACGACTTTTAGTATTTTTACAGACCTACCCAGGATTCACTCCTTGGAATTAAAACACTGGGGAAGTCCCCTACATCATCACTATTATTTCTTCCTTTTTCTGACTTGTTCTAAACGATCAGCTGTCCTTTTTCAATTATGGTAGCTGGAACGAGTAAAGGAGATGGGGGAGGTGACCTGGTAGATAAAAAAACCATCAAAAGAACAAATCCAGACATTGCTAAAAATAATGATTTCAACGATGAATTAAACAATCCAAAGAGAGATGGGGGAACCCTCATTCTGTTCTTTCCAATCCCCAGTGTGCTCCCCTGTACGGAACCAAAATGTGAAGCTATCTTCAAAAATAAAACCTGGAACCAAGGAAAGGTTTCCCTGAGAAATCACTTAAAGACTGTAAATAAGATCAAGCTAATACAGACAAATTTGATGTGCTCGATTTGCAATGAAATATCATCAAAACAGATCAGCCATCACCCATGCTTGAAGGGAAAAGACCTGGTTAGAGGGGTGCCCTTCACTTCACCATACAAATGTCTGATCTGTGGGGAGGGCTTCTCCAACCAGAGGGGCTTAAATTTCCCCATAGTGCCGATCACATAGAAAGTAATAACCTAGATTCCTCCCAGACCGAAAAAGAGCAAACTTTGGACCAGAGCCCGACCATCAAAGGAAGAACAAGAGCTGGATCGGCAATACGGGAGATACAATTCATTCAAAATAGGGAACAAAAAATGAAGACCCTTAAAGAAAAACCCGAACCTAAAAGTATAAGTGATTCTGGAGGGAGCTGAGATCCGAATAGTGGTGGGTCTCATGGCGACACACAGAACCCCAAAGACATCGAAAGAGAGGAGGAAAATATGCGACTACAACTGGAGAAAACAGGGGAGAGAGAGATACAGCTTGAAACCCATAAAGAAATCCCCAGTCTTGATAAAATAATAGATCGAGGTTCGGAGAGAAATAATAAAAGTGTTTTCGAAGAAATGGAGGAAATCAGGAACCAGGAGCCGATGGTAAATGTTGAGGGAGAAGATAATCAGGTACACCCCACGGATTACGGGGTTAAGAATTCAACGATGTGTGAAATGGGAAGACCGGGGGATCTAGGGGAAAGACCGGAGACCAGCAGGGAGGAGGTTGAGAGAGAAATCTTGCAGACACTCATCCGCGGTTTTCCGGAAGAGACCACCTTTAACGATCTCTCGGAATTTCTAGAAAATTCGCACTCCAATCTTAACTCCTCGGGAGACACGGGGGTTGACACAAAACTAACGTGTCCAAAAATGATCGATCCCATGGTAAGGGAACTCGTCAGAGATTTAATTGATAGAGTAGAAGAGCTGAACAGATCCCGACCCGGCACCCCTGACTCCACAAAAAGTTTGCCTTCTATTCGCGACCAGCTTTACGTTATCAACAGAAGAGATTTCGCGGAAAGAATAACAATGGAAAAAAGAGAGAAAGATAACACAAAATTCATCCAACACATTACACCTTGGTTGGATGACATACAGGGCGTCCCCCACGAGATGGTCGGGAGATATCTTGGGAGGGACTGATGATTTTCTAAAATGCGATGGAGATGAAAGATCAAGAATTAAAAACAGACAGATGGAGAAAAATGGAGAAGGAAAGGAGACTGGGGGGGGGTAGATGGAATTGTCTAAAGAAAATATATCCCAGCAAGATAACGACAACATGGAAATACTTAATAAGAAAACGTCGGACGGGGGCCATTTGGATACAGCATCACTGCCAGATGACTCGGACCCTGTCTTATGGGCAGTTAATCCTGACCCTGCAGGCAGATCCATTTTAGCCTATGCTGATGACCTCACTCCAGTCGCTCTCTCGGAAGAGGCTCTCCAAAGCAGCATTGACCGGCTTTCAGCACAATGTGCCCGTCTCTCTCTCTCATCCTCAATCCAAACAAATGTGTTTCACTGCACCTTTCTGGGAAAATCACCACAGGCTGCAGGGACACCCCTTTCATTGTAAATGATTCTCCCATTCGTCCCCTTAAGGATGGCCAATACCATGAGTTCCTGGGCAAGCCTGTGGGATTCTTGCATTCAATATCTTCATCAGAAAAGCTTGACAACTTTATTGATACGGCTAAGCGCATACTTTTCTCAAAGCTCGCCTACTGGCAGAAGATTGATGCGATGAAATCCTTCATCTTCCCGTCATTCACTTTCACCATGCGTATGGGCACATTTCTTAAATCTCAGTGGGATCGATTTGACCAACAAATAACTCCACAACTTCGCTTTGTCATGGCGATCCCCACCAACGCCACTGCCCTCTATCTTCATGCCAGTAGGCGTTGCGGTGCCATGGCTATCCCCATTGCGGGTGAAGAATGCGATCTATTCACGATTGACAGTGCATTTAAGCTCCTCTCCTCTAGAGACACTTCATTCGATCCAGCGCGGTAACAGATCTCATGAACACCATAACCCGTCGTCTGGGCCCAAATACTCAGATCTCCTATGCGGAATACCTCTCGGGCCACATGGATTTCGATTTAGAGTCCTCCGCAAATGCCCAGGATTGGATTGGATATGATTTTGTGGCATTGGGTCCTCTTGGGACATATTATGCCAAACTCAAGATAAAAAATCAAATATATAATATAATAAAAAAGTGAAATGAATCAAAACATAATGTATGAATACTATATAAAATTATATGTGATGGATAAAACCAATGTCATGCAAAAAGCTAAAAATATTTGGATGAGGATTCTCTCTAATCATGTCTTCTAAAGTCAAGTTATAAGAATTAAAATGTATAAGTCGTTGCCTATTAAAATGAGAACATTCTATAATGTGTTTTACGGTTAGTGGGCAAATGCAGTAGTTGCAGATGGGATGGTCTTCTCCGAGTAGGAGGTGTCTATGGGTTATACGAGTATGTCCAATACGGAGTCGTGTTAATATAACATTTTGTCTTCTAAAAGGTAATGATTTCCATGGAATAATATTTGGTTTAAAAGCATGGAGTTCGTTCTCCGTTTGTTCGTTCCAATCGTTCTGCCATTTTGTTTCTAAAAATTTGTAAATGAATGATTTTAAGTCGCGATAAGGAATGGTATGGTCAATGTTATTTACGGCCGATTTGGCGGCTTTGTCGACAGTCTCATTTCCTGATATCCCAACATGAGATGGAATCCAACAAAATATTAAGTTAAAATTTTTGGATGAAAGATGGTAAATTCTTTTTAATGACTCTAAAACAATGGGATGACTGTCATGATCAGGATATTTCAATGACTGTAAAACACTTAATGAATCTGTGAAAATTATATATTTTTTATGACAATGATCAGATATATTTTCTAATGCTTTGTAAATGGCCATTATTTCAGCGGTAAAAACAGAACATGAAGAATGAAGTTTAAAACTGTGAATGGAACCATTAATAGTGAACGCAGCTCCAACATAGTTTGCCCTTTTAGACCCGTCCGTATAAATATGTATAAAATTAGAGTATTTTTCTATATGCTTTTGAAAGAGTTGTTTGTAAATAATATCAGAAGTATCTGCCTTATAAAAATCTTTGAAGGGTTTTGAAATTCAAAATCATGATTAAACCAAGGAGAGAAATAATACAGTTTTTTCTGGGTGACGACAAGTGAAGAAATTTCGGATCCGTTCAACAAATCCAGCATTCTTAAGTGGAATGTACGAATGAAGGATGTTTTAGCTTGATAGAGGCGTATTAGATATGGACTGTGATGAATGGTATGCAATGGGTGATGAGGGGTTGAGGTAATTCTAAAATAATATTCCAGGGACAATAACTGTCGCCTTAAGTCTAGGGAAGGTTCAAAAGCATCGATATACAAGCTGCTTACGGGTGAAGTTCTGAAGGCACCAGAACATAAACGTAAAGCTGTGTGGTGAATAGTATTCAGGGTTTGAAGAGCAGATTTTCTTGCTGAGCCATACACCACGCAGCCGTAATCTAATTTTGATCGTATTAAAGCTCTATAAATCTTTAAAAGGCAAGTACGGTCAGATCCCCATGATAATTTTGATAAAACTCGTAATATATTAAGAGCCTTTTCGCAGCGTTTGCGTAGATTTAAAATATGCGGTTGAAAAGTCAACTTCTTGTCAAATATAATACCTAAAAATTTCACACTGTCAACAACATTAATTAAAATATCTTTGAAAAATATTTCAGGGTCTAGATGAAGATTTCGTTTTTTACAAAAATGAACACACGCGGTTTTGGAAGGTGAGAAACTGAAACCATTTTCGTTAGTCCAATGAGTGATTTTGTTAACGGCCTGTTGAAGTTGTCTTTCAATTAAACGGATGTCTTTAGCTGCGCATGAAATTTGCAGATCGTCAACGTAAATAAGACCTTTAACAGATGGAGGCAATTGAGAAACAATATTGTTAATTTTTAAAATAAATAAAGTAACACTTAAAACACTGCCTTGAGGCACTCCCTCCTCTTGAGTAAAAACATCTGAAAAAACGATCCAATCCTTACTTTAAAATACCTTTTTTGTAAAAAATTTTGAATAAACAGAGAGAGAGAGAGAGAGAGGCAGATTTCCTCTTATGTCATTATTAAAAAGGTCTTTTAAAATTCCATGTCTCCACGTTCGATCATATGCTTTTTCGATATCGAAGAAAATAGAGACAAGATGTTTATTTTCCACAAATGCGTTTCTGATTTCAGTCTCGAAAGCGACTAGATTGCCAGTGGTAAAACGATTTTTTCTAAAGCCACTTTGAAGTGGGGTGAGACTTTTATCTTTCTCTAAAATATACATTAACCGCGCGTTGACCATCTTTTCTAAAATTTTGCATAAGCAACTTGTTAGGGCTATTGGACGGTAGTTCGAAGGATTCTTGGGGTCTTTGTTCGGTTTCAGTATGGGTATTATAGTAGCATACCTCCATGACTGCGGAAAAGTGTGCTCGTTCCAAATTCTGTTATAAAATTTCAGGAGATGATTTAAAGAACTATTTGAAAGATGTTTGAGCATGATGTAACTAATATTATCTGGCCCGGGAGTTGATTTGTGAACTAAGGATAAAGCCTTAGTCAATTCGGAAAAAGTAAAATCACAATTATAAGATAGCATACTGTTTGATGTAAAATTAACTTTAAAAAAATTAAAATTGCATCTGAAAAGAATAAACTTTCAGAGTAGTTAGTGGAGCTTGATATTTCGGAAAGGCATGAAGCAATTGTGTTTGCTATGTCTTTGGGTGCTGATAGTACCTGGTTATTGCATTCTAGAATCGGAATTTGTCTATTGGGGTAAACACCGGAAATTCTTTTAATTCTGTTCCATAAATGTTTACTTGTGACTTTACTATTGATACTATTGACATAATTCATCCAAGAATCCCTCTTACTACGTCGTTGAATTTTTCGAAAGGCCGCTTTTGTTTTTTTATAAATAATAAAATTTTCTCTTGTTGGATACCTATTAAAGACATTCCAGGCTTTCCTTTGCTTCCGATACGCAGCGCTACATTCCTCATTCCACCAAGGTTTCTTTTGTTATTTAGGCGTATTTCTGACTTTTTTAATTGAGGCGTCAGCACTAGCTATAATTATGTCTGTTATTTTTGAAGTGTCACTATCGATGTCACCAGTTTCTACTGTGTTAGAAATATCTGCGAGTCTAGTAAAGAGTGGCCAGTTGGCAGTTTCAAAAATATAGTTGGTATTATTGACAGAGTTGGGTTGGATTCGGCCTGCATATTTTAGTTTTATAGGATAATGGTCACTATTGTAAAGGTAAGAATCCACAGAAAACGTCCAAAATGGTAAAATTGAAGGAGTGCATATTGCCAGATCTATTGAATGGTAAGTAAGTGAAGGTGAGTGAAAGTAAGTAGGTTGGCCGTTATTCATGATGCATAAATCATTGTCTGTTATTATTTTTTCGATTTGTTTGCCTCTATTATTACTGCCCCAGAGGATATGACGGTCATTTAGGTCACCAAGTATGATGAATGGTTGCGGAAGTTGATCTTTAAAATAATTGAAGTCAGAAGTGGCTATATGGGTGTTAGGAGGTAAGTATATATTGCATATTGTTATCAAAATATTGACATGAAGTCTAACAGCAATAGCTTGCAGATTTGTTTTTAGGTTAATTTGAGTAACTGGAAAGTCATGGGAGGTTAGGAGTGCAACACCTCCACATGCTCTTTGGCCATCATCGTAATCTTTTCTAAATATACTGAAATAACGGATGTTGGTGGTATCATTGTTTTTTAGATAGGTCTCCTGGAGAGCGATTGCAACTGGATTGTGCTTGTTTATGATGTCCTTAACATCATCAATTTTTTGTCGAAAACCCCGGCAGTTCCAGGAAAGAAAGGAAGCCATGAAAATAACGGATAAAAGAAAAGAGAAAACTACTTGTGTTTTCTCGTCCTAGGACGAGATCTGTCTTGCCGAAGATCCTTCTTGGACTTGGGTGGCGAAGTCTCCAAGCCATCACTCTCTACAGATGAAATATCGCTTTCAGTGTTATATAGATTTATGAGGTCGTTGGTGGAAGGATTAGTTATCAAGTTTCTGGATGTAACATCAGGCTGAAGAGAGGTTTGAGAAGTACTTTTAACTATTCTGATATTACTTTGTTCAGATGATATGGCTCTTTTTAAAGAAGTATTGATAGATCGATTTGGTTGATTTATCTGTTTTGTATTGGATGAGGTTGTAGCTGATGCTTTAGAAAAAAGAGGCGTTATAGGTTGCTTCATTGAAGTTTTATGTTGGGCAGATGGCTTAAAAATAGTTACATCGGTTTGAGTTCCGTTAGTTTTGAAAGTTTTTTTTACTATTGAAGAGTAAGAAATTTCAGGTTTTGGGGTGCGATCATTTATATTTTTTCGGGCCTCCGGAAATGAAATTTTGTTGAACTTTTATTGTTTGAATTTCTTTTTCAATTTGGAATTTAGGGCAAGACCTGGCAAAAGCTGGATGATTACCTTTGCAGTTTACACAGCAAAGGGATGATGATGTACAGATATCGGTCTTATGATCAATACTGGAGCATTTTGCACAGGTCTCTTTGCCACGGCAAGCCATGAAAGAGTGACCGAATCTTTGGCATTTGAAACAACGAACTGGATTAGGTATGAAAGGTCGAACTGGGCAATTCATATAAGCTATTTTTACGTGTTTTGGTAGACTTGGGGTATTGAAAGTTAGTATTAAATGTTTGGTGGGTATTTTTTGGCCGTTTCATTGAATAGTTATTCTTCTGACATTTATTACAGATTGATTGGACAGGGATTCTAAAATATCTTCTTCGGTGTCATGTACTAAATCAGATTCGGATATAACGCCTCTTGATGAGTTCAATGTCTTATGGGGTGTAACAGTCACTCCTATTGGACCAATGAATTTTATTTTTTGTACGTTTGAAGCCTGCGTTCTATTTAAAACTTCTACAAGTATATCTCCTGCTAGTGTTTTTTTTATGTTTTTTGTTTCCCCTATCATACCTAATATAGTTTTGTGAAGTAAAATTGCTGATATGGTTTTAAGACTTCCTTCATTACTTTTTATAATAAAAAAATTTTGTACTGATGTATTTGTTTCATTATTTTCGGTCGATAAATGCTCCACTGAAGGAGAAGTTTTTGATTTTCCATGATTGATAATTAGATATTCAGTCCCCGGCGGTACCACCCACCATGGAGTCCAACGAGGGGATACAGGTTCCTGTACCGGTGCTAGCCAGGGACTATACGGACCCAACTCACCCCTATGACTGCCCTAAGGAGCTAGTTGGTGAGCAGGTCCTTAGTCCTAACAGGATATACCAACCAGCCGATCAATGTACTGGGACCAAAGTACACCTCCTGTTTGTCCGAAGCAGGAGCCGAAGCAATGTATTGGGGCGTTATGTTGTCCCTCAATCACCAGGATCACCTTTTCCGAAGACACAGGTCTCCACGCACGGCAAACACGTGGGTGATATAATCCCCAAGAGATGCTGAAAGCACAGACTGGCGAAAAGCTTCTCAAGGGGAGCCCTCACCTCCGAAAGCAACCACAATGAGGGAGGAAGAAAAAGCAAAGGGTAGAGGAGGAGAAGAACGAAAGTGAGGGAAGATCACTCAGGTACCCCGGGGTTGTGAAGCCCGTACAAACCTAAAGAAGGAATGCCCCTGGGGGCTGTAAAATTTAAAGATCTATGAGCATTTACTTCTACAGGTATCTGTCCAAAGTTTTTAATTTTTAGTAATTTCTCCGATTGTATAAATGATGTGGATTCGATTAAAAGATCACCAGATTTCATTTTTTTATATTTTTAACCTCTCCGGCAGCATTTTTGATGTATTTTTCGATTAAAAAAGGGGACATATTTTGCAACTTTTTTTGACGTTATGAACAACAACAAACTTTGGAATTGACATTTGAGATCGATTATTAATAGAGTCGAGAGTTAAATCATTGATTGAAAATCTCGAGGATATGAACTTTCGTGCGATACTCTTGAAAATGCTTCACCAAGAGTATCAGCAATCGTTTTTGTGTCGGAAATGACTTGTCCATTTTGTGATAAAAATGAAAGTTGTGCGTGTTGAAAGTTGCCTGAGATTTTTCTCACTTTACTCCAAATGTTTTTAGATGAAATGTTAGTCTGTATGGAATTAATATAATTTTGCCAAGAATTCCTTTGGCTTTGTCTTCTCACCTTACGAGTTTCCACTTTCGCACGTTTAAAATGCATTAGGTTTGAAGTCGTGGGATACCTGCGAAACCTGTTCAAAGCTCGTTTTTAAGATTTGTACGCTTGCGAGCACGATTCATTCCACCATGGCTTCCAAAGCTTAGGCATCCTCCCAGATGTTTTGGGGATAGATAAGTCTGCCGCATTAATGATGGTATCTGTAATAGCATGTATAGCATCGTCTATGTTTGGCAGCTTTACCATATCTTCAGAAATATTAGCTTCCGATAGGAATAGTGTCCAATCGGCTTTGTCAAATATAAAACGCTGAGGTCGTCTAGGTAGTAAAACATCATTAAAATTAGAAGTTAAAATAACAGGAAAGTGATCGCTGTTATGCAGGTCGTCATCAACTCTAAGGTTCCACATCGGAGCTAAAACAGGAGAACAAAGAACTAGGTCCAAAACATGAAATGAGCGAGTCGGCTGGTGGAAATGTGTATGATTTGAGTCATTTAGGAGACAGAGGCAGTGATCGTCGATTAGTTTTTCAATTTGTTGCCCTCTGTGATTTAAATCGTTGCTCCCCCAAAGTGGGTTATGTCCGTTAAAATCTCCAATGATAAAATAAGGATGCGGGAGTTGAGCTATTAAATTATTTAAATCTTGTTGGCTAATGTTTTCGTTTGGTGGAAGATAAATAGAGCATATGGTAATTAAAAGTTTAATCTGTATCTGAATTGCAACAGCTTGAATCCTGGTCTGTAATGGGATGATGGTTGATGGGCAATTTTTTAATGTTATGATTGCTACGCCACCAGAAGCACGACCACTACTGGTGTAGTCATTTCGGATAATATCATAATTTTTTATTTTAATAGTGTTAAGTGGCGTTAAAAAGGTTTCCTGTAAGGCAAGACAAACAGGGTTAAGTGAATTTATTAAATCTTTTATATCGTCAATGTGAGTTCGTAGTCCGTGGCAGTTCCAAGTAAAAAATTTTATTGTCATTTTGAAGAATTTTTATAAAATTTTGTACCTTTTCTAAAAAATGCAGCGCTTGCATCTAAATCCTCCTCTGCATCAAACTCCATGTCTGAGGCAGTAGAAGGATGTAGGTCAATTACACTTTCCGCTTTTCTAGAGAGATCTTTTGGGTTCCGGGAATGGATAGGTTTATATTTCTTATTTTGCTTTGGTTTATTCTGTTCCGTGGAAGTTGTTGGATTTGGTTTAAAAAATTTTGGTGCCGTTCTGATATTTTGTTGCGGCGAGCTTGAGGGCTTATTTGTTATTTTGTCCTCATTTGCTTTTGGGCTTACGCTAGGAGATTTATATTTTGAATTGGTTGGTTCAGATACTTCTAGTGTTGAGTTTATTTGAGTTTCTGCGTTTACTTTGCTTGTTATAAAGTCTGAATTGTTTGTTTGGGTACTTATTGTTTTGCAACTTTTAATTACTGATGCATATGAAATATTAGGACGAGGTGTGCGTGATTCTATTAGTTTCCTGGCTTCGGGAAAAGAGAGGTTTTTGGTGACTAATTGTTTGTATTTCTTTCTCTTGTATCCAACGAGGGCAAATTTTTGAATATGCAGCATGATCTCCCTGGCAATTAACACAGTGTTCGGATTCAGTGCATGTAAAACTATCATGGCCGTGTTTGAGCAACGAGCGCAGGTGGGAATTGATGCTCGACAAGCTGTTTTCGCATGCCCGAATCTTTGGCATAAGAAGCATCGAAGGGGACTCGGAACGAAGGGTCTCACGTCGCAGCACAAGTATCCAGCTTTTATTTTAGTTGGCATTACGGGGCAATCAAAGGTTAAAACTACATTTCTTGAAGGGATATAATTTGCGTCACGTCTCATCAGAATTCGCTTAGCTGCTATGACTTTTTGATCTTTTAATTCTGACACAAATTCCTCATCAGACACTATTAAAAGTTCTTGCGATGAAATAACTCCTCGGGTATAATTGAGTGTTTTGTGGGGAAATACTTTAATATCTATTTCGCCGAAGTTTTTAATATTTAATAATTTTCTTGACTAATTCTGATTTTGATTCAATTAAGAGATCTCCGGATTTCAGTTTTTTAACGATTTTTACTTCTCCAGCTGCATTTTTAATATATTTTTCTATTAGGAAAGGTGACATTTTAGATAGATAACCATTTTCATTGTGAATAATAAGAAATTTTGGTGTTGATTTTGTAATCTGACAAGTTTTAGTGGTAATTTCAGTTGCGCTTGTTTCGATAAAAGGTTCATTTGCAATATTGTCCGATACATCCAAGGTTTGAGGGTTTGACGGATCTAAGCCTCCGTCAGGGCAAGAAAAGGTTTGAAAATCCATGAAAAGGGGAAATTGTTCATTCTGGTGTGCCCCCGCCCACCATGGAGCCCAACCAGGGGAAGCAGTATCCGGCAGTTGTCCAGCAACAGATATCGGAACTGCTTCAGAGGTCACCGCCAGAATATAGTGCCGCAGTGTGGATCCGCCAGTTCGCCCAGGGCACCCCTAGCTACAGCACTAACCCAAAATGCCTAATACCATACGAGTCCACCACGACAGAGGGACCAAACGCTCTGACGTGGTGAACCCCAGTGAAATTAAGTGAGCCGATTGACCAGAGCGGGCTCACTCCAGCCACCCGTCTACGCAGAAGCATGGACCAAAGGGCACGCATCAGGTGCCCCAGGACTCCACTTTCCCCCGATACGGAACGCCGCACACGGCAAAAATGCGGGTCAGAAAAACGTACTGACGTCTTTCTAAAAGCAACAAAATAAGAAAACAAATAAATGAAGATTTTAAAACAAACAAAAATAGGCTAAACTAATATTAATTCATATAAAGAACTTAAAAAGGAGTAAAAAAATAAAACTTTTTTAAATACCTACAAGTACGAATGTGAGGTATTTCTCTATAAATTATTTCAATACAGTTTCCACAGTATTTTTTCGATTCGCAAGTCGTGAAATATGAAAAAAGGAGAGGGTGGGGAGTAGAGTAGTGGGATGAAGATAGAGAAAGATCGCTTGGGTATCCCGGGAGCGCGATCCCCATGTTTACCAAAGAAAGTAAACCCCTGGGAAAGGAAAAGATCACTCAGGTACCCCGGGGTTGTGAAGCCCGTACAAACCTAAAGAAGGAATGCCCCTGGGGGCCTGAGTATATTGAACGATGAAAGACCGCACATCAGAGAACTTGCTGCACGACGTATAATTAAGTCTAGAGAGTCATCTTCTAATGCAAAGTCAGTACATGTATTTCTCCCACCAAAACTGAATTTTGTAGCTGCTGACTATACGGAATTTATTGACTGGTCATCAATTACTATTACTTCTCCACCAATCCTCCGTGATATATCCACTGCCGTATTTAGTTCCATTGTTCGTGATAAGAAAAATCCAGAATGGGACTTCGTTCACTTCCCATGTCACACACGCAGGCAGGCAGTTGAACGGTGTGCCAAGTTAGTGACAGAAGCATCCGCTAAGGTTTATGGATTGCAATGTAGAGACAGGTTCATTAGATCCAGTCTTTTCCGGATTTATTATGCCTGAATTCGACCATATGGCTGATTTGAAGCCTCTTCTTGTAATGAAGTGTAAGTAAACTTTTGGTATTGACATGTCATAACATTTCTATGGTTACAATATTCTTAACAAATATTACATTAATATATTGCTAATCAGCTATTATTTAATAATTTTCAGGCAATATAATCAAATGTAATATACAATACAGCAATAAACAGTACTTGTACCCATCTATTTTTCGTATTTGATTTACTTCTATAACACATACAAAAGTGCAATTTTCTTTAAAAACTGCAAACTTTCAATTGTGATGCGGAAACAAGATATTATTCGATCGAAAAAATATCTTACGCCTTTCTTATTGAACCCAGTGAGCACCTCTTCCGCATTTGCTAATTGTTTGTACTTACGATCAGTAAGAGAGATTAAATGGTTCGCTGTCGATAGTTTGTAATGTCCAGATTTAAATCTACTTCAGATATATCTGCAGAGGAATGTAAACTGTGAACCCCCCAACCCTCCTTTCATTTCCTGTCAGGGAAGTCACTCAACATACAGGGAGCATGAAAAGACGAGAAAAGTGCAATTTTCTTCAAAAATAGCAACATTTCAATTGCGATGCAAGAACAGAAGATATTATTCAATCAAAAAAATATTTTACACCTTTCTTATTGAACCCAGTGGGCACCTCTTCCGCACTATTAGAATAGCAATATTGAAAATAATTATATTTCCTATGCCGAATAAAAATTGCCAATTTTTACCCAAATTTCCAAAATTCAAGTGCGATGCGAGGGCAGAAGATAGCATCCAATCAAAAAAATATTTTACACCGTGTTTATTGAACCCAGAGAGAACCCTTTCCGCACTATTAGAATAGCGATTTCGAAAAAAAGTGTTTTTTGGCCCACCCTATTCTGTATCACATGGCAGATAACAATGTGGATACTTCAACTATTGGATACTTCAACGAGTACATCACCTGCTAGTGTTTTTTTTATATTTTGGTCTCTCCATCCATTGCTAATATTGTTTTGTCAAGGAAAATAGGGGATAAGTTTTTTAAATTTCCCTAGTTACTCTTCATTATAAAAAATTTTTGTTCTGGTATATTTTTGTCATTATGTTTATCAGATAAGTGCTTCACTGAAGGAGAAGTAGGTTTTTGGTTTTCCATGATTGAAAATTAAATATTCAGCCCCTGGCGGCACCACCCACCATGGAGTTCAATGAGAGGATACAGGTTCCTGTACCGGTGCTAGCCAGGAACTATACGAACCCAACTCACCTCTATGGCTGCCCTAAGGAGCTAGTTGGTGAGCGGGTCCTTAGCCCAAGCAGGGTATTCCTCCAACAGATTAATGTACTGGGACCAAAGTACACCTCCTGTTTATCCGAAGCAATGTATTAGGGCGTTATGTTGTCCCTCAATCACCAGGATCACCTTTTCCGAAGACACAGGTCTCCACGCACGGCAAGCACGTGGGTGATATAATCCCCAAGAGGAGCTAAAAGAACTGACTGGCGAAAAGCTTCTCAAGGGGAGCCCTCACCTCCGAAGAGGCAACCACAGCGAGGGAGGAAGAAAAAGCAGATGAGTAGAGGAGGGAAAAAGGAAAGGTAGAAAAGATCACTCAGGTACTGTAAAGCCCGTACCAACCTAAAGAAGGAATGACTCTGGGGCCATAAATGCAGAAGGAAAGCGAGTCTGCGGTCGAAAATTACTTTGAGGAATTTCATCTCGCTGACAACGGGAATAGGAAAATGTCTAATACGAATTTTGGGGTCGAGATGTAAACCCCGCTTTATGCAGAAGTGGACTCAGCCACTCTTGCTAGGGATAGTGTGTGGCCGTTCTGGTCGCACCACTTGACCAAGTTGTTGATAGCAGTTTGAAGTTGCCTCTCGATTAGTCGCATGTCTGATCCTTGGTATGATATCTGTGAATAGTATGAATGATGTTATTGAAAAGAAGGATGAAGAGAGTGACACTTAAAATACTACCTTGAGGGACTCCCTCAGCTTGAGTAAAAGAGTTGGATAAAATTGATCCCATGTGGACCCTAAAAGTACGTGAAGTTAAAAAAATTTCAATGAAAAGAGGAAAATTTCCTCTAAATTCAGAGTCGCACATATTACAGAGGATACCATAACACCACGTACGGTCATATGCCTTCTCAACGTCGAAAAAGATCAAGACTAGGTGATTTCTCCTCACAAACGCATTGCGTATTTGTGACTCAAGGTTCACTATATTATCAAGAGTGGATCTTCCTCTGCGGAAGCCTCTCTGGTGTGGAGAAATGATGATATTCTTTTCAAGAATGTAAATGAGACGGGCATTGACCATACGTTCAAGAGTCTTACAAAGGCAGCTCGTCAAGGCAATTGGACGATAGCTCACGTACAAGAGCCGGCATTGTGGCAAAGCGATCGAAAATTCTAGCGAGGCAAATTGAGGACTCGTTCGAGGTCATCAAGACAATCTGCTTTCGTCCTCCTGTACTGGAACAGTCTCCCACAAGTTCATCAGGTTCTGCTCAATCAGATGATGTATTCAACGTGGAACAGGATCCTCCAGTGCTTAAAAGTCAGATCATGGAAAAATTCCTTAACCCAATCATCGCTTTCCCACCCTCTCAAGACAAAGTGAAAGACGAAGACTCTCCATCATTTATAACAATGAATCCAACTGGCTTTAATGTTTCAAACACTCTTTCATCAATACAACGTAATATGCCAAAATCAATAGCGCAATACGCAATTGATTTCTCAGTGTCCAACTCCCCTTCAACAACACTTTCAAGAGTTCCGAAAGAGACTTCTACCAGTATACCATCATGTAATGATGATATATACAAAACTGACAGAGAATTCACCCATTCGCCTAACATCAAGAACTTATTTTCTTTTCAACTAAACAATCAGAACAAAACAATTCTGATCCACAAAACAAATCGTCTTCACTGTCGGACTCTTCCATTTTCTCTCCCAACGAGCCCTATTTCGGACGTCTCCACTTCAATGGCCGAGTCTAAATATATACATCCCCACCTTTATTGGCAGTTGATAAGAAGCATAGCCTCGACCACAGCTCAACTTCCATGTGTTTCTTCTTCACTCTCCACCACTGTCTCCAGATCCCGACAAGGTTCCCTCCTTGAAAAGAGAATATCACTGGCCCACCACCATATGCAAGCAAACTCAACAGTTCCTCAGGACTCTCATTTGCGAATGTGGCCAAAACCTGTTCTCTATCACCAATACTTCCTCCTCATCAGGCAGGTACACGAGTTCATCAAAAGTCTCTCCCACTAGTCAAGTACAAGAACCTGTGCTACCAAATCCTCAAAAATCGCAAATACAACCACAATCCAACAAAATTGTCGAGTGTAAAAAATGTTCCTATAAAACCTCCAGAATTCCATTCTACAAGGAACATATCGCCAACCACATAAAGAAAGATGCCACCTGACACAGGACATAGAACTTCAAAATTAATTCATATGAATGTGAATTCTGCCTCTTCCCTGCTACCACCAGAAGGCACCTTACCTACACCTAAACGGCAACCGTGATACATTACGTGCCAGCCACAATTCTCCAGATAAATATAACTAATTCCTCTCCTCACCAAAAGCCTTCTCACATCACGAACGATACTGGTACTGTGGTATCCGAACAACCAACCTCATCTCCATCTACTTCCAATGACAACAGCAATCCATGCTCAAACCTTGAACCCAAGCAGAAGGTTCCCAATTTATCTCCTGCTCAACCTGTTTATGCATCAAATCCACCACAGCATTACTCAAAAGAATACCATCACCCAACCAAATACACTTGTGCTTCATCCCAACTTCAAGATCGAAACAAGTCACACGTTAAAAAACTTTATCTTTTCAAATGCCAGAAATGTCGTTATACTAAAAATTATTCAGAAAAATTTACCCTACATATCGAATCTCACTTTGAAATAGACTGGTAGCCCCTCTTGCAGAAATGAACTGATGTGTCAATACTGTCTTTTTCTGGCAAAAATGAAAAACATTTAAAAGTTTACCTTCGTTCCAGGTGTGTGGCATACAAAGTCACAACACAACCCAACAAACTGTCATCTGGTGTTCCACCTATACCACAGACGTCTCCATCTACAATTTCTCCTCTTCAAACAGATAATATCAATTCTGTATATATGATCAAAGACAAGATAGATTCAGTTCTTACCTGCTCCAGATGTTCATTCCAAACTAAGTCATTGATCACGCTTAAAACTCACCTCAATTCTCACTACGTGATCGCATCCGACAATATCTTCAACCCACTTCCACTATCTACTTGCCCGTACTGCCTTTTTCCTGCTGACAACGAGGAGACTTTGGCTGCACATGTAAAATCTCAATGTACTAACGCGCCTTGGCATATAAAAAACACTTGGATCTCCACAAAACCATGCCTCAGAACACTGCGAACACTACCTCATCCCCTTCAAATAATGAACTTGGATTGAAATACGCTGCAACCAATTCGGCCACCAATTAGACCAAGAGATAGACCACTTTTATTTACCATAAACTTTGTTGTGTGCTTAAGAATACCCATAACCCAGTCTTCAAAAAGGTATTTCTTAAGGTTGGCGAGAGGTGGGGGGCCGAGTAATAACGTCATCAATATGGCTGCCGCACAAACGCGTGACACTTTACTTAAACAAACCTAGCTCCTCAACGAAGCGTCGTAAAGCATTGAACTTTTTTTTAATTGCTCGTAATTAAATAACCATTGTTTTATGTAATAACAATATAGGTCGTAAGTGTAATAGTGTTCCTGATATTTAGCCCCAAACGTACATTTTACGAGTTTTTCTGTTTCATAGTGAATGTTGAAAGCCCAACAACTCTTAAACCAATAAGACAACAAAAATAGGCAAGATTTAAAATGTTTGCTAAGACTGTGGGGATTTAAAAAATACCATCAACATGGCTATGGTTGCATTACGAGATAGTAAATGGCAGTTATTGGTCTACTACTACATACTAGGTCTTCAAATGTACTAATCATTAGTACAGCTTTTAGATGGAATTCTCCTTTACAATCTATTTGTTACGAATGAGTAACATCTTTGCACCTGTGTGGTTATAAATTCACACGGCCATTAACACAGTAGGAATCTTTGAACTGGAAAACGAAATGACACTTCCATTTCATATTGAAATAATTAAGATCATCGGGCAATTCGCGCCATAATCACTGCTCGGAGGGCTTGAGAAACATTTCCTCTTAAAAATGTTCTTTCTCTATTCAAACACTTATCTAGATAGCATGTGATCTTCAATATCATTTATACTAACTACATTAAGATTTAGCATTAGTTAATTATCTGGTAAATATTACAATAGAGTAATTATTAAAACATATTTTAAATCCATAGGTACTACTATGAAGACACTTACAATACAATAGACACAGAATATACATAAACATTTGTTATTTAGTCTTTGTTTGTGATTATAACTCCATACTAATACATCAGAGAGGTCAGTGTTAACTCTCAAGATCCCCACCACAGCGGGCTGGTCAAGCAGTTCTTGGGTTTAAGTGTAAGACAATAACCGCCATTTACTATCTCGTTATGCATCCATAGCCATGTTTATGGTATTTTTTAAATCTTGCCAATTTTTTATTTTCTTATCGGTTTAAGAGTTGTTGGGCTTTCAACATTCACTATGAAACAGAAAAACTTGTAAAATGTATGTCAGGGGCTAAAAATCAGGAAAACTATTACACTTACGACCTATATTGTCATTATATAAAACAATGGTTATTTAATTACGAGCCATTTTTAAAAAAGTACAATGCTCTACGACGCTTCGTTGAGGAGCTAGGTTTGTTTAAGTAAAGTGTCACACGTTTGCGCGGCAGTCATATTGATGACGTCATTACTCGGGGCCCCCCACCTCTCGCCAACCTTAAGAAATACCTTTTTGAAGACTGGGTTATGGGTATTCTTAAGCACACAACAAAGTTTATGGTAAATTTGGGGTAAATAAAAGTGGTCAATCTCTTGGTCTAATTGGTGGCCGAATTGGTTGCAGCGTATTTCAATCCAAGTTCATTATTTGAAGGGGATGAGGTAGTGTTCGCAGTGTTCTGAGGCATGGTTTTGTGGAGATCCAAGTGTTTTTTATATGCCAAGGCGCGTTAGTACATTGAGATTTTATATGTGCAGCCAAAGTCTCCTCGTTGTCAGCAGGAAAAAGGCAGTACGGGCAAGTAGATAGTGGAAGTGGGTTGAAGATATTGTCGGATGCGATCACGTAGTGAGAATTGAGGTGAGTTTTAAGCGTGATCAATGACTTAGTTTGGAATGAACATCTGGAGCAGGTAAGAACTGAATCTATCTTGTCTTTGATCATATATACAGAATTGACATTATCTGTTTGAAGAGGAGAAATTGTAGATGGAGACGTCTGTAGTATAGGTGGAACAGCAGATGACAGTTTGTTGGGTTTGCGTGGCAGCCATATTGATGACGTCATTACTCGGCCCCCCACCACTTGTCAACCTTAAGAAATACCTTTTTGAAGACTGTGGGTTATGAGTATTCTTAAGCACACAACAAACTTTATGGTAAACTCGAGTAAATAAAACGTGTCCTATCTCTTGGTCTAAATGTATTACCACATCCTCATTGCGAAAAAGAAGCCCCGGCCACACCTCCTGACGGAAGCATTGCTGATACATCAGACCTAACACTTCTCAAACTGCTTAATCTCCTCTTCTGTCCAAGGAACTTTTCATTTCTTTCTTTTTTGCTCCCTTAAGCATTTCATGGAGTATGGCTTGGGTTTGGGCAGCATTCTTCAGGTATCGACGAAAGAAATTTATCATTCCCAAGAAGGTTCTTAAGTCATGAAGAGTAGTTGGCAATTAACAATTCAATATTGCTTGAACTTTCTCAGGAAGGGGACGTGACCCATTAGGAGTAATCAGGTATTCTAGGAATTCAATTTCTTGTACACCAAAAACTGATTTCGAGACATTTATGCAGTCTGTACTTGTCCAATCTGTCAAACACTTCCTCGAGATGACTGTTGTGTTCATCCTCAGATGTTGAAGGAATTAAAACATCATCCAAGTATGGGAAAACAAAGTCTAAACCTTGGAATACTTCGTTTACAAAACGCTGAAATGTAGATGGTGCATTTCGCAGGCCAAAACTCATCACGTTAAATTCAAACAACCCAAATGGAGTGATGATGACAGTCTTGGGTTTGTCTTCCTCTGAAATTGGGATCTGGTAGTAAACTTTTAGTAGGTCCAATTTGGAAAAGATGTTCTTTCCTCCTTTTTGGCCACTAAGTGCAAGGGGCTAGCCCACTGTGACTTGGATGGTCTGATGATTCCTTGATCCAGCATGAACTGGAATTCCCGATTTGCTAAATGGAGTTTCTTGGTATCAAGTTGTCGAGCTCTGGAATACACTGGTTGTCCCTTCATAGATATGTAATGTAGGACATTGTGTTTAACAGTTGTATTTAATAGTTAATAGATTAAGCTTGGTTATACTGGGATATTGAGATAGTAGATTTGAATATTTACAAGTTTTATTTAAGGTGCTTACTGAATCTTGATCTTGAATGTTTGCAATTTGCCCAAATAACGAGAGGGTAGTTAGACCATCAACTACTTCTTTATTAAGAATGTTGATTAAAAGTTGAAATTTGGCTAAGAAATCCGCACCAATAATTCCTTTTGAGACTGCTGGCAACTACAAAAGGCTATTGAAATTGCCTTCGTAGCCACAGGTCCAGAGTCGACATCTTGATCACATAAGTAGGGATTGGTGTGCCATTGGTAGCATACAGTTGATAACTGCTGGCACATTTGTCATTTTTAGATGGTGGTATGATTGAAACATGTGCACAGCTGTCCACCAGGAACTGGCATCCCATGTTTGTGTCTCTCACAAATAAACGGAACTTGCGGCTAGGTGGATCGCTTGCAGTAGGGCTAACCGCAGACTCTACTGCATGGAGATGTTTTCCGACCCCTTCCAGCTACAGGGTGGTGAACACTTATCGGGTCAGCAGTTTGCGCCAAACCGAAAGTGATAGAAGCACAATTTGCTTAGATTCTGGCGTCTCGGCGAGTAGCAGCGTCGCTTGAGTTTTTCGCACTTCAAAGCTGAAACTTGTAGCTCCAGGGCCGATATTTTTGCTAAGAGTTCATCCACTGGAGGACTAGACGTTTGTACTGCCGCCAGGTCAGATGGGCGTGGAGCCATTTCTACAATTTTGTCCGCCATTGTAGCTAGGCGGTCAAGTGACTCCTCACTGACGATCAAAATGTTTTTGACTGACCAAAAGTCTTTCCTTCGCCGCGGTGTATTTTTCGGTTATAGGCTCCGAGACAATGTCCCATATCGTTTCCCCGAAACAAGGTTCCAGTTGAGCAATTAAGTAATTGAACTTTGTTTCTTCCGCTTTGATCCCGCTGATTTTGAATTGCGCCTCGACCTGGTAGAACCATATTTCAGGTCGGTCGTTCCAAAACGGCGGAATCTTGATGCTCACCGCAAGCGCTTCCATGTGGTTGTCCATATTCGACGGTTGCTCGTCCAAGGTATTTGGCATTCTCGTACAGAAACGTCCTGGTTACCAATGTCAATAATATATCACCTTCAAGCAATGATAAAATCAGAAGTCACAGCATTTATAACTTCGTAATATTCATGCAGAATATTCTGCTATACGTAATATTAGCATTTTCAGGCTGCGTTACACATTGAGACTGAGAGTCAAATTCAAAATTGGAGTGGAGTTGTTTCTTTGTGGTTACAGTTGGTTTATATAAAAAAGTAATTCGTGGACAATAAATATAGTCATTAGAATTAAATTAAAATAATTACCTTTAATTAAGAATATTGTTTGTCAATGATATTTAAAATTTAAACATAGTTAAAACTAGAAAGAATACTAAATTATAATAAATGAGATTTAAATTTATATAAATCTACCTCTCAGCCACTATCTCGTGGCGCCATCTAGTAGCACTACAAAACAAACCGAAATAACCTAATCTATCGAACGGGTGGGAAATGCAGCGGCCGAGGCGGGTAATTAGTGTGTGTTCATGGTAATTTTTTTTGGCAAATTATCGCTATTTTCGACAATCACATTTCTTTAGTTATCGCTTTTTTAGCGAATACTTTGGCGCATCTTTTGGCTTTGGCTTCTTTGAGACGTTTTCTAATGAAAGTCCTGAGTATCTAGTGATTGTGAGTCATATTTTCCCCGTCTTTCGAAATACGAAGAATTGCTGGGGGGAGTGGGGACGCCATCGGGGTGCTGTTGCATCGTTTTTTTTGTAGAATTGTGTGGGTTCATGTGTTGAAAAGGAGAAACTGTGCAGCTCTGATTGAGCAAAATACAAAACTCACTTTGCTCAGAATAAATGCTGACAAAACTGGCTTAATTTTGATTGTTAGGTGTCCAAAAACTTTCTTGATTGATACTTGCAATTTTTTTTTTTTATTTCCAAGATAAATTTACATGAAGATAAAAACATTAAAACCAATTTTTTGCAAGAAGCAGTGACAGCAGATTTTGTCACAGGTTTGTAAACAGGAATATTTCCAGTCCTCGCAAGACTTTGATTGATAAGAAAGAAAAATTTTATCAAGTGTTTCTCGGACAAATAAAAATGTTTGAACGTTTAAAATTCTAACATAGTGGGTGTATCGTTTTCGAAACTATTTTGTTTTGCATTGAATTTGAACTATTTTAAATCGTCTTTACATATTTGGAAATGCATTATTTACTGTGATAAAATTAATAAATGTGTCGAAAAATCATTTACTGGTGTATTCGCGTTTTGTAATTACATTTAGAATTGATGAATTAGTACTGACAATTTCAACTGTCGTGTTTCCCAAATTTTGCTTAACATTAGCGTTAGCTGGTCATATAACAAATATTTCAAACGTTATTAATTACAATTATTCATTAGTTTTGAGTTTAGACATAGGTAAATTTAGCATAAAATAGATAAATTTAATGTAACAAAAGTTGGGGTTTTAATATTTCATAAACATTTTCCATAAATATAACTAATTACGGAGATAGTCATTTTTCAGACTGAAATGGTCAAACCTCCATTGATTGAAAAATTGACTAAGCGGTCGGATAATTAACTTTTTATGACGTTTTAAATTTATTCGAATTGTTTTCGCAAATTTCGAGATTAAATGTCCAGTGTATAAATTCAATTCAATTTACATAGTATAAATTAATAAATATCTTTATTTTCAGGTGACCATGAGACAACAATATTTTTTAATAATTCAAATGTTTGCCTTTATCATAAAAATAAGTTATCTAGTCTACATAAAAAGCACCTATTCTTGACCAAGGAGAGACAATGGGGTCCTGATCAGATACCAACTCTCTAAAATGAGACTGAACAAAATAATTAATGAAAAATTAAATACAAATGCGATGCATTACCACGAAGTCGAAAATAAAAGTTATGCATAGTCAGGAAATTAAAATGTATTAAACCTGAACCCATACATTTAACTTGAATCAAATTAAAAATAGTAAAATATCGATTAACTTTTTAATAATCTAAAACCAGCTCTATATATAAAACCACTTCTTAATTGTCTCTATAATCTATATTACAAAACTATTAAATACATAAACAAATTCTCGTTTCTCTGTTTTCTATACATATCTACACCGTTCGACCAATCCACACCAAATTTGCTGTACTTTCTCTTTAGAACCCTGCGAGTTACATAGGCTACATAATAACCCCTATTATATTTCTTTTGGGCGTACAGTGGGGCTAGAAACAATTTGAAATCCCCATATTAATAATATTGAGTATTTTTACGTTGTCAGGCCAAATTTGATACATTCATTCTTTACAATCCTGCGGGAATCATAGGCTATGTATGTTGCATACTCGAAACCCCATCCACCAAACCACCTGCACAGTGGCGACACTCGTAGCGACGCCAGCGCCACGGAGTAGAGAACACGGAGCGCAGGTGCATAGGAGAGAAGGGTGGAAAGAGCGAAGTCACCAGCTGCGAAGCTCTCATCGGCGCTTTCGCTTTCGATTGTATCTTTTAGTTAGGCTTAAGAGCCTCAAGTTGTATGCTCAATCACAGAATACAGTTATTGTTTTAATTATTGTTCTTGTCTTCATCCATCAACCAACACCCTAGACAACCCAAACCAGAACATGGGGGCTCAACCGGTTCTGAACTTTGAAAAACGAAGTGAACAGCTCTTGGACTGACAGCAACGAAACGAAATTCTACAGCCAAACCAAAGCTAGAGGCCAATTCCCACGCCTCAACTAACGTGTCCAGTCAACAGTCAAGCAAACAACAACGCAGAGAAAACGGAAGCAAGAGGCCAATTCCCCCGCCTCAACGATCGAATGCAGTGCAACTGTGAAGCAACTAAAAGCGCAGGCCAATTCCTACGCCTCAACTAACGTGTCGAGTCCAGATCACCGACGTGAAAAAACGGAAGCAATAGGCCGATTCCCCCGCCTCAACGAACGAGTCCAGTGCAACTGTGAAGCAACTAAAAGCGCAGGCCAATTCCCCCGCCTCAACTAACGTGTCCAGTGCGACTCACCGACGTGCCAAAACGGAAGCAAACGGCCAATCTCCCCGCCACAACGAAAGTGACCAGTGCAACGGTCAAATCGACGACGGTGCCAAAACAGAAGCCAAACAAGAATCTAAGGTAGGACCAAACCTTTATTTTAAGCATGTATAAAAATACGAAGAAAGAAGACCTCATAAAGGTTGTTCAAGAAATTGATGAAATTGTACCGGAAGGTGCCACTATAATCAAACTAAAAGAAATTATTGAGCAAAATGATACGTTCAAACAAGACCCAGAATTTATAAAAGATTTAATGAGTTTAATTGTCGAAGAAAGGAAGGCTAAAGAAGTCGAAAACACCGAGAAACTTAAATTAGCACAAATTGAACGAAAACTCGAATTAGCTACTATAAGAAATAATGCAGGAGCAAACCAATCTCCTATCGGAAACAATACTAGAATGAACGACACATCACCGCAGAACATAGGAAGTTATATAAAAAGTGTTAAAACGCTAAGTATGCCAGTCCCAACTAAGGCAGAAAATTACAATCTATTTTTCCATTCGCTCGAACGTGCCTTTGAAACAAAAAACGTGCCACAAGAATATAAATCCGAAATATTAATTAACATTCTTCAAGAAAAAGCTGCCAATATCCTCCTATACGTTCCAGAAAATGAACTGAAAAACTACGAACAGGTCAAAGCTACCGTATTAAAAGAATTCCAACCAACGCCACAAGAATGTCTCGCTAATTTCCGTAGATGTCAAAGATTTCCTAATGAAACACATACTCAATTTGCAGCAAGATTAACTAGAGCATTCGAATATTACTGCAGACTTCGAGATGTCAATGACTTTAAATCTGTATGTGAACTAATGGTTTCGGACAAACTGTATAGTACTTTAGAAAGGGATACACAATCACTTATTTCAATTCGCTCTGGCGAAAATTGGTTTAGACCACCACACTCGCAAAAGAATGTGACATCTACTTCGCTTCAAAGCGCAAATCACTCTGTGACACACACACACTCCAACCGAATTTTGAAAACCATTATAGACAAACACCACACGAACAGTTTCGAAGACAAAACAACCCTACGCGAGGATTTTACAACCGAAACTCACCTAGACCAGATAATCCGAGATTTAATCACAACAACCCAGTAAATGAAATCGGAAGCCACAAACCATAGAAACAAAAGGAATGCGTCAATACATTACAATACGAAAACATTTTGGTTAACGGAGAAAAATTTAATACCCTCATCGATAATGGAACCGCAATAAGCTGCATTAAAGAATCATACCTCTCCCCAGAAACGAAATACGAAAGTTCCATTACGTTACAAGGAGCGTTCGGTAATTATCAAGACGCAAAAACAACAAATATTTCTTTAGCATTACCCAACAACCCTACAAACACTATAACAATTACCGTAGCGGTTTGCAAAAATTTATGTGAGGACTTCATTATTCCCCCGAACATAATCGACAATCTAAAAAAAGAACCCCACTGAATCCACAAAAGCACAGCTGACAACGATTCTATAAAAAAGCAAAACGAGAAATCGCAACAGAAAGAACAACAAAACAGTAGACTAAACACACCCCTCGACGCCTGTGATGATTTGTTTTTATTCAACATCGAACTAGATCAACACCACCTAGACGGACAAGGCCGCGGCGCTCATTTGTGACGTCAGAGCAAGTAGGGCATCGACCTTAGAAGTAACTAGATGGACCATGTGGGCGGAGTCACGGTCGTAAGATCTCAGAAGCGAAGATCACGTGGGTAAGGGAGTTGACTCGGACAGATCAGCTATGTAAGCGATGGATTTAGTGGTTTTAATCATTTTCGAAAACAGAATTCTTCAAGGCGTTTAGTGTGTCTCAATGGACAAAAAAACATTTACTTTAAAAAGGGAAAAATAGTTTCTCGTAAAGGTACCTACTGTGATCAAAATTATTTCAATTGCGAGTGATTAGGTCATGTCTAACAATTTGGAATAAGTACCCTTTTTTTAAAAAGTAAACACTAATTAATGCGCGTTTTATGTTAGTGAATAATTTCTTGAGGACTTTAATTGATATACAATACTCTTTTCTCTTGTTTTCATTACCGAATGAAAAATTAAACTTCACTTTGATAAATCTAAAATATTTCGTTACCAAATCACATTTTTCAATTTATAATATGTAACAATTGAATTTTATTATTTTATCAAAAATAAATAATGTTCCATATTTTATGTTCAAACGTGAAAGAAATATATCGTACCCCGGCAAGAAAAGGGACGCTACTCAAAATTGCAGAATTTGAGTAACATCAACTTAAATACTATAAAACTTATATTGAAATAGTACAAGCTTCTTTTAAATTTTAGGTAAGTATTTATGGTGGTAACTTCTATTATATTCTATAGAATAATAATATTTAACACGCTGGGGTACCTCATTCATATTTTTCAATGACATATAAATTTTTTTATTTTTTGACTTGTTTCACTTTTTTTGCCGGGGTACGATGTTAAAACGTGAAGCTTTATTAATTTTGAATGCAACATATAATATTTATAAAAGGGTCAAATTCTAGTCTTAAAAAGCTAATTTCCTTAATCTCATAAATTATAATTACTTATATTAAATCACTGCAATAATTGAACAATCCTGTAAACATTTATGAACTCGAGACAAACATATCAAACAAACATTTTTATTCACGAGACACCTATTTTTATTTACATCAAACAAATATATTTTTATGTACATGAAACATACATATTTTTGTCACAATTTTCTTTTCAAGACACAAAATAATTGTATTTACAAGTGACAAATCATGTTTTTAATTCAACTGGTTTTGATAGTAACATTTTTTTCAGTTGATAATTTCAACAAAAATTTATAAAATATTTGCATTTATGATGATTGAGTTTAAAAATTGTCTTATGGAATCAAAATATTCTTTTAGGAGAAATTTTCAAAATGGTCTCACACAAAAGTTTGTCAATAGGAAATCTGTGCAAAATAATAAAGTATTTTTGTTAAACTAAAGAAACAATATGAAAGTATAGGGTAAACCAGTCAGTCATTTCATCTTTTCTCAAAGCTCTCTAACTAGTCCACGTATAAACACAACTTAAACTAGAATTCTAACAGCGAAACAACTAGAACAAATTAAAACTAATGTTCATTAATCTACCTTTTCATAGATCAAAATAAAACAAAAGTCAGATGTTAATACATAATGATTAATTGTACTACAGTTAATTTTAATCACCTTTAAAGGAAGATGAGTAAAAGACAATTTCAAGACAAGATTTAAGACAATTTCTTCAAAACATCTTTAAAGCACAATTGTGAATTAATTTGGAGTATTTTTTCACGAGTAATGTGCACTAATAGATTGATTGCTGAATAGTTGACTTTAATACTAATATCTTTAATAACCATTATTAACGCAATTTGAAAAGGAAAACGTATCAATGAAGAACAGCGAAACAACTAGAACAAATTAAAACTAATGTTCAGTTATCTATTTTTTCATAGATCAAAATAAAACAAAAGTCAGAGGTTAATACAAAATGATTAATTGTACTACAGCTAATTTTAATCACCTTCTTAAGGAAGGTGATTAAAAGACAATTTCAAGACAAGATTTAAGACAATTTCTTTAAAACATCTTTAAAACACAATTATGAATTAATTTGGAGTATTTTTTTCACGAGTACTGTGCACTAATTGATGAATTGCCGAATAGTTGACTTTAATACTAATATCTTTAATAACCATTATTAACGCAATTTGAAAAGAAAAACGTATCAATGAAGAAAGGTATTACATGCATAGCTATAACTAGAACTGTCAAGTGCAACTTTTGAAATAGGCATTAGAATGAACTATAATTGGTCAAACTACACTTTATTGTAAACATAAAATTGTATAGAAATGTCATTTTACAGTTAAAATAAAACTTACTTATGAAAGCAGTATCCTTCACCGGCTTTCACCGTACAATTGTAAGCAACGCAGTAGTTCACCATGTCGAAGCTATGGGAGACATGGCGACTAGCTCCCACAAACACGTGACCTTCGCCCGGAGATCTTCGAACCAAGCAGTCAGGAGAAATAACATGAAGCTGCGTGCCCACGGTCCGTCTATTCGAAAGTTTCTTTTGGGTGCGAAATGCAGCGCCTAGGGGCATAGTAGGTTGCTATAGAATTTCGGAGGTTGCTATAGATTTGTGGTTTTGGCTCAAAAAATTTTTTGGCATGAGAGCCAATTCGATTTAAGCCAATTTCGATTTTGGAATGCATTGTAGTGGAAAATCACGCCAGTCGCTCAGTGCCCGTCGGTGGATTTGATTACGCTCCTTGATATCGCAAAGCTTGCCTGGAATCGTTTATCCTTTTTTTACAAAATATTTCGTTATTTTAAAAGTTATTTTGTTCATGATATATTCATTATTGTGTAATCTGTTTTTTTTTTGTGTTTGTCAGTTCTCAAATATTTTTTACTGTTGCTTTTCGCTTTGTTGTGTTTCCATTGTTCGTTTTCGTGATTTTTACTCATAGTTGAATTAATTTATGAGTTCATATTGAATTTTAAAAATTGAGTGATTGCATTTGTGCTGCAGTCTTTTTTGATTGTTTTCTTTGACTAGTTTCTACCCTTCTCTTAATTGCTCTTCCGGTCTGTAAATTGTCCAAAAATTGTAATGTAACAATGAAGGTTTTAATTACTGGTGTGGATCCGATGGTCAAATACGGAGTAATCGGAAATCAGTATTTACCATCACAATGACATGGTAATGTAATATATATTCTAGCTTTTCCAGGAATCATCATTGAGCGTGTAACGGAAAAGGTTTCATTTTTAAAAGAATCGTGACTTGAATCTGGTTCATGTAGGTACCAATAACACCTATAATTGCCTTTAGAAATGCTTCTCAAAATTTGAGAACCTGTTGCAAAACATAATAAACTGTAATCAAGAGACGTGCATTGTGATTTCAGCTATATTATCTCCCGATAACTACCTCTCCCTTGAAAAACAAGCTATGAGACGTTTTCTTCAGAAAGTGAACTCAAAAATTATCTTTTCAACCACAGGCTGTTTTTCTACTGCCAAAAGAAGCAAAATATTTATTTTTGTAGATCCCAGTCATTTGGAAAGGAAGTACGGCAAGGCCCGGTAACTTGGAAAGGTAGAATGGCAAAGCCCAGTCACTTGGAAAGGTAGTATGCAAGGCTGCTCAGTTTACATCTCAATTCTTCATCTGAGAGTTTAATTCAACTTGTGACCCACCTGAGCCCAAGGCTGTTGGAACTGAATTCTACAATTGTTACAGAAGGTTCTGTTCAATGCAGGTATTAATCTCGATAATATTGTACAGCAAATATTATTAAATGTGTAACGTTGTTTCCATATTCATTCTTTAGATGAGGCTTGGATAACAAGTTCACTTTTTTTCACTAAACTTCCTAGTTTTCAATATAACAATATAGCCTTCCAACTTCCAGTAGTAAGAACCCGGGAGGTAGGGTCACTGTTTTGTCAAAGCATTCCAGGATTGAGGAGTCTCAAAATTTCCTGACAGTGTTATTGATGGATTTTTATGATTCTTTGTGGCACGAATTCCTCAGTTGCCAGGTGCTTAGAAACATATTATATCTACAAGACTAATGAAATATTATCTCAATTGGCTGGAGAACAATTTGCCCATAATGAATATTTATTTATAGCTTTAAATGAAAATAATCTGAGTTGTATTGTTTGGAAAAGTTTCATTTTTATGAACCCTGCGGTACAACTTCTGCTTAAAATTACAAAGATTCCATTCAATTACGGAAAAATCAAATCTGCAAAGCTTTAAATCTTCTGGAAGATTGGTTAATTTCATGCCCTCCTCACTTTAACCAGACAGATAGAACTAAACTCTGTAGCTACTGATTGCCCATCTAGCAATAAATTAGTTCCATTAAAAGTTAAGAAGACAAGACAGCTTCTGGTTGTAAAAATTTACTTCAATAATTTGCTTTGTCAAGATCATAAAATGTAATAAAACTTCAAGATTATTGAATTTATAAAAAACTGTAGTGAAATATTTCAACTAAGCAGCAAATAAGTATGGATACAGTAATCTTGCATGTTCTTAAGTCTAGCTACTGCTAAGAATTAAAGTGGAAAATTCGATAAGTAGCGATTTTAAGATATGCCTATCATTTGCATTGTGATGTTTATAAGATGTAATGAGTTCAAGATTGTTGGAATAAATTTTGTCAAGAAATATTTCACATAAGTAGGAAGTGAATACGAATTATCTTAAAGTAATCTCAAACATTCATAAGACTCACTACTGCTGTAACTTAAAGTGGGAAATTCGAGATGTAGCCATTCAAGATATGCCCTTAAAATTCAGGTAGGTGAAAAGCATGGCAACTACTTGAGTGTGACTATAAAAAAAATCAATTTGTAAAAAGAAACGTTTCTTGTTTTTACGATTCTATTGGAAAAGTTTGTATCATTGTATTTTTATGTAAGAGGAAACAATTAATTTTTCTCTTTCAGGATAAAGGTAAACAGAATGAATTTTTCTTTTTCAGGATGCAACTCCAGAGCTTTGTATCATTGTATTTATGAATAATAAATTTCCTTTAGTTAAGATGGCTAGTAAAAGATTTTGCAAATTCAGGAACAATTCACCTGAGCCTGTAAAGAATTTCCCTGCACCATGATTATAAATTCACATTGTTGACTTTTTCATCAAAACAACTGTTATGTTTCATGATAACTAAATGATGTTTGTTTTTGGTGATCATTTCATATGTCATCAATAATGAATTTCTTTTGGTTCAGGTAATCATAATGGAAGTAGTACATTAATGAACATCTTATCATTTAACCCATTACATACTACTCTGCAGAATATTATATCCTCATTTGGTTAAGGGAGCAGACAGCTTACTGATTATTATTAGTTGGTGGTATATTCAGTAGGTTTTATATTTTGCATGTAGCACCTTTTCAGAAATACAAAGGCAATAATGATTTATCACATAATAGTGCGAAGCTTCAAATTGAATAAGTTATTTTAGAAAGTAAACTCAGAGCAGCTTTTGGCTATAGCCCCCCTAGATCTGCAACTGTATATAGCATGTGTTAAGCACAGTAGTCAAATAATGAGTGTACCAAATTTGTTGAGAATTGGTCGAATTGTGATATATATATATCTTTAATATTTTATTCCAATTTGGATCATGGAATTGTTTTACCACTCTCAAAACCTAAGAAAAATAGAACAGGGGTTAATATATAAGAGCCAATGTTTTCTACAGGATGAATGTACCTACCATATGGTTGGTGTGAATTCTTCAGTGATCGTAAAAATAATCTAAAAATGTAATTCCCTTGAGGATTTCGAATTGTTTTTAAATCCCACTGAACACCTAGGTCAAATAGAACTGGGGTGTTAATATGTTGCCTACGTTACCCCCAGAGTTATGAAGAATAAGTGATTTCCAAATTTGGAGTGGACTGGTCAAACCGTGTAGATCTGTATAGAGGACAGACAGAAGTCAACTCTGCTGTATCCCCTTGAGGCATTATGCTACAAATTTATCTTGAAACATATTTTGCTTCTTATCGGAAACTGAAATGTTTATAATTAAATGATAGGAAATGGCAGAGATAAATAAATAAAAAAAGCTATTCACTTTTGATTTGAGGAATTCAGATTTAAAAAAATTTAGTCACCTGCTAGCATGGTGTTAAAGAATTTTAAAGACAGGTATGTAACGAACCTTACCTGGAGATCACCAGATGGACAGACCCAAAATCAAATAGATCACATACTTATCGATCTAAGACATAGAAGCAGTCTTCAAGACGTTCGGACATATCGCGGTGCAAATGTGGACTCGGATCACTTTTTAGTGGCTTCAAAATTACGTCACAAGATAAATAGATATTATCATAAAAGAAGAGATAATAATAGCAAAAAGATTGACATCGAACAGCTCAAGAAGACAAAGATTTTGAAAGAGTACCGAAAAGAACTAAAAAACAAGATAGAACTGAAAGATGAAACTCCAACAGTGGAGATTGCGTGGCAGAATCTTAAACAAACCATAATTACTGCTTCTGAAAAAACAATACCAGAAATGCAAGGAAAGAAAACAACCCCCTGGTTTGATGAAGAGTGCAGTGCTATCACGAAGAAGAAGAATGAAGCATATAAATTTATGATTCAGAAACACTACACTAGGAGCGCTGAGGAAAGGTATAAAGAACTGCGAAGAGAGGAGAAAAGAATTCATAAGATGAAAAAACGAGAATATATGGAAGACTTGTATAAAGACATTGAAAACTTGAAAACTCAAAAGGAAGCAAGAAAATTTTATCAACTTGTAAACAATGTCAGAGCAGATTTCAACCCCAGAACAATAATTTGCAAGAAGAAAAATGGTGAACTTACTCGAGACCCAGAGGAAGTTTTAGTCCGTTGGCGTGAGCATTTCGTAGATCTACTAATGGGCAGAGATAGAGAGGAAGATCTAAACACCCGTAACATGCTACCAACCATAAGTACGGAGGGTGAAACCATAGAACATAATACACCTACTCTTTATGACGTTGAAACAGCAATGAGGAGGCTAAACAACAACAAATCAGCAGGACCTGATGGCATAAAAGCCGAGCTCTTTAAAATTAACGAAACGAAACTAAGCAAATCTATTCATGGCCTGATCTGTAGTATATGGACACAAGAACAAATGCCCACTGAATGGGATGAAGGCTCTGTTTGTCCTATATACAAGAAAGGAGAGAAGCTAGATTGTGGTAACTACAGGGGAATTACCCTTCTAAATATAGCGTACAAGATCTTCTCCATAATTTTATTCAAACGATTGGAGACCTACACTTCAAAAATCATTGGAAGTTACCAATGCGGATTCCAGAAAGGGAAAACAACGACTGATCAATTACACACAATTAGGCAGATTTTGGAGAAAACCAAGGAGTATAACATTGACACCTACCACTTATTTATTGACTTTAAAGCTGCTTACGACAGCGTCAACCGAGAAAAACTACTCGAGGCCATGTTGAAATTTAACATCCCAAAGAAGCTGATCAGCCTCACAAGAATGACTCTCAAAAGAGTTTTGTGTAGAGTAAAAATCTCGTCAAGTCTCTCTGATCCATTCTTCACCGAAAAAGGCCTGAGACAAGGTGATTCTCTTTCTTGTCTGTTATTTAACATAGCTCTGGAAAAGGCCGTTAGAGACTCTGGTATCTACACAAATGGAACGATCCTGCAAAGAACTATCCAACTACTCGCTTTTGCCGATGATATTGACATAATTGGAAGAACGAAACGCTCAGTTATCGATGCTTTTGTAGCGCTTGAGAGTGCGCCAAAGGAGATGGGGCTCTTGATAAACGCAGACAAAACAAAGTTTTTGATAGCAACAAATAAAACTCCCGATCTATCCCCTTTTAAGATAATGACCTACTCCTTTGAAACTGTAACCCGCTTCAAGTATTTAGGAACCTTAATCTCAAGCCACAACGACCTGAAAATTGAAATAAATAGCAGAATTTTCATGGCTAACAGAAGTTTTTACGGCCTCAGAAACCAACTAAAATCCAGGTTCATCAGCGTAAAGACTAAACTAACCATTTATAAGACTTTAATCAGACCCATAGTCATGTATGGGAGTGAATGTTGGACCCTCAATAAAACCGAGGAGGAAAAACTACTAATTTTTGAAAGGAAGATCTTAAGAAAAATATTTGGACCAACTCAAGAGAACAACGTGAGAAGGATCCTTTACAACCACGAAATTTACAAAAAATATGATAAATTCGGCGGGACCGACGTAGTGAGAACAATTAAAGCGTCACGCATCAGATGGCTGGGCCATCTCCTTAGAAATCCCGATGCTGACCCTACCAAAAAAGTGACTTTTTCCAAAATTGAAGGGACTAGAAGAAAGGGACGACCACCTACAAGATGGATTGATAACGTAGAGAGAGATCTCAAGTTTTTGGGAGTCAACCGATGGCGGGCGGTCGCACCAGACAGAGCCAGATGGAGGAGGATCTGCGAGTCAGCCTTGGCCTGTAAAAGGCTGTTGTGCTCCTGAAGAAGAAGATGTAACGAACCAGCTTTTGGTTTAATCACTCCTTAAAGGTCATTTGTATAAGTTTTTAGTATAAGACTGGTAAAAATTTTAACATTTTTAGGGTGGTGGAACGTCTCATTATCTTCAGTATTCTAAAGTATAAATGTGTCAAAGTTGGTCTGAATTAGTCAAACGGAGTAGATTTGTATGGAAAATATACACAAACACATCCTTTTTTTTATATAAGTAGATTACAATCCCTTTTTTTTTTGCGTTCAAACGGTACTACGAGTTAAGAAATTATACAATTGTTTAATCAGACCAAATTCTTCATTTTCAGAAATAACGAGAAATCGCGAGTTTTATAAGAACGCTGATGTAAGTCCTCCATTAACTTATGCCTCACTATCGGACAGGTAAGTGTTTAATATTGAAAAAACACCTTACTTGCTTTCTTTGGGGTATGAATATGTTTTGCATCCACTAAATTATTAAATGTTTTATTTCTATTTCTTGGAATATTGCGAGAAAGTAATCAGTTTAATTTTCTTTGATTTCAGGCCATTATTGAATCGCCAGAAAGGCAGCTAATATGAAATTAAATATAAAATTGTTTAAAAAACACGTTCTGTTACTTCAGAAGGAACGCCGCAACCATGGAAGTACAGCACATTCCACAAGTCTCAAATAGTTTTATTAAAAGCACTGGTGTTGTTTTTTAAACCAAAAATCGGAACATTTTTGCGTGAATGAAACAAGAATTCGTCAATGAAAAAATTACAAATGTTTATGTCTAGAATTTCATGACGGCAACGGTTAATATGAATAGCCAAACATAGAGATGACTTTACTCAATAGGTCGTAAAGCCATTGTATCCGGCGACAGAGGTACAAATTCAAGAGGTCCAAACTCCTTGCTCAATCCCAATATTTTTATAGTTTATGCAGAAAGGCATGGATAACATGGGTAGGGAGATGTACACTCAACCCTTCTGGCGATTGCCTCGATGAGGTATCTCGTTAGTAGCAAAACCGACTGACGGACGAGAAATTTCATCATTTGTAAGAAAACTCTTCAGATCTTGATCTCCCATCCTAAAAATATCGGCACTTGGAGGGTTAAACAAAAAATAACTACTATTGCCCCAGTAATTTCTGAAAATGTCATATTTTACACACTCCCAGATCCTTTATTTGCACTGTTACTAGTTCAAATTTGTCAATGATAAAATTTGAATCCCATGCTTTTTCATGGGGTCGCCCTCAAGATGAGGCACCATAGGCTGTTTGCGATGAAATAGTATTGTGAGTAGAGCAAGAGCGTATCATTTCATATATGCTTTTCTTTGGTCTGTGTCATTTCCTTCAAATGTAAAATGTTAAATCTATAGGACCCCTTCAAACATTTTCAGCAGGTGTCAGGCCTTACTGCAATAATAGACATGTGTCATATTCAGTGGCCACACTTTCTACATAGCTTCACCTTACAAAATACATATATATATATATATATATATGTAGGGTTAAGCCCCACGGCTATCCTAAGATAAGCACTACAACTTTTACCTGAAAAGAAGTACAACTTTCACTTAAAGAAGCGCGATCTTTTTTGATCGCGCGCGCATCGGATCACGTTAGACGAGACGATTGATGTTATGTTGACGGACGTGATCTCGATGCGCCATTTTTTAAACTCTCTGTACATATTATCTATAATAAATCGAATTCAACTAGAAGTATTCACTTAATAAAACCCCAGCACCCTACATTATGGGGGCTCGGTCAAACCTGACGAAGTGACTTTTCAAGACGCTGTTACTGTGAGTAGATGTTGACGGACGCTCTCAAAGTTATTAGCCTTTCAACTGACGCGTAAAGGCTCTGCTGTTGTGAAAACTGGAGCTTTAAACAACTTCTCCGACGGACATTTCGGGTCGCTGGTGGTTAAAAGAATCTCTTTGGTGTTTGCTGTGTGACTGCTTTCGTCTTGTGCTTGGCTCCGTACACAAAATGGCGAAATCGCTTGGCGACATTCCCGCGGTAGCTGCACTACTTCATTCCGGTTCTTCGAAATTGATCAGACTCTTGTACAGTGTGGTTTTCGACGACGAATACGATCGGGACAGCCGACAGAAGTTGCGTGCCTTCTCATCCTTCCCCGAGAACTTCGATCTGGAGAAGAGAAAGAAATCCGTGCAACAGACTTTCAAGCTGCACGACGTTATCTCAGTTTGTTCCATTCTTCATATTGACAGTGCTGGTACGAAAGAAGAACTCTGCGTGTTGATTTTCGATGCCCTTTCGGATCTCACCGCACTACAAAGTACCATCGACGCTTCTTTTTCTGACGACGATGACGAACAATTCAATCAGACATCTGGTGCCTGTGTTGCTTCATATATACCCAGCTCTTCAGAGGAATCTCCTTTTCCCGTTCCGCAGGCCTCATTTCGAAACTCCATTTCCCCGGCTGCAAGTATTCAGCAGAATGATAGCTGGTGGTTTATTCTAAAAGACCTGGCGCAAACTATCAGACACTTTAATGGCCGAGATTCATACTCAATCTCCGCATTCTTTCGTGATGTGGATGAAAATCTTGAACTGTTTCCTGCATTGAGCGATGCTCAGAAAATTATATTTACTAAAAATCTGTTAACTGGACCAGCCAAAACCTTTTTGCAGTCTCAGCGTGGATTAACAACATGGCAAAAATTAAAAACTGCCCTGTTGGAAGAGTTCAGCCAAAAAATTAACAGCATCGACCTGCATAGGCAGTTGGAGCATCGTAGGATGAAGCCTACTGAGACTGTATCGGAATATCTCTTGGCTATACGGGAATTGGCAAGCAGAGGTGCCAATTGCATCGACGAAATTTCTATCATAGATTATTGTATCAGGGGTATACCAGACTCCCTGAGCAATAAGCAAATATTATATGGTGCCACTTCAATATCCCAATTCAAAACAAAATTGATGATTTATGAGAAAATTTATCTGGAACGCACCAAATACAAACAAATAGACGACAATGCGCACTCCTTCAACGATGTGAACCACCGCCGAGGAACAGAAACAAAGCCTCATTTCCAAAAACGCAGTCAGGAAACCCCAAATTTTTCCAGACAGCGCAAGCAACAAATTTGCTACAATTGCAATGAAGTGGGACACATCTCAAAATTTTGCCCTGATCAACATCGTGGCCCAAAGTGCATGTTGTGTGGAATGTTTGGACATAAATCCTTCTCTTGTGTTAACAGAACTAGCAGATTGGAGAATAACAAGGTTACAACTTTCTGCTGCACAGCTCCAAACTTAATGTTTCACAGTGTTACAATCAATAGTGTTCCAATTAATGCTCTTATTGATACAGGAAGCCAAGTTACCATTATCCATGAAGATGTATACAGAAAAATTGGCTCTCCAAAATTGCAGAACTATCCTACTTCTCTTACGTCATTTGGTAACTCTAAAGTTTTACCTCTTGGTCGTTTTGAAACCGAAATTCTCATTGATCATGAACTGTTTACTACTAATGTTTGTGTTGTCAAGAACCAAACTATGTCATCAGACGCCATTATTGGTATGGATATCCTCAAACAAGCTGATGTTTCCATTACAAAAGATAACATTTCCATACGCAAACCTGCAACTGAACTTGCTCACAATGATGCAGATGTGATAATCCATAGTATCTCAGTTGACGACTGTTCCGAGTTGGATATAGGCCCCAATGCATCGAAAGATGAGAAGGATATCATTAAGCAGTTAGTATCCAACTATGTGCCCAATAAAACAAAAACAACCAATGTCGAAATGAAGATTCAAGTTAAAAGTGATGCATCTATATTTCACAGACCTAGAAGTTTACCATTTGCTGAAAGAGATGTTGTTGACAATCAAGTTCAAGTGTGGCTACACGACAAAATTGTGGAACCGTGTTCTTCTGAGTACTCAAGCCAAGTACTTGTTGTGAAAAAAAAAGATGGCAGTCCAAGAGTTTGTGTGGACTACCGCAAGTTAAACAAGAACATAGTGAAGGACAGATATCCGTTACCTCTCATTGAAGACTTGTTGGATAAACTACAGGATGCACGTACATTCACTACCTTAGATCTAAAATATGGTTTCTTTCATGTTCCTGTTGAAAAGAACAGCCGCCGTTACACCTCATTCGTAACTCACAATGGACAGTACCAATTTTTACGTGTACCTTTTGGTTTATGTACATCACCATCTGTGTTTCAGCGATTCATCAATTCAGTGTTCAAGGATCTGATCCTAAAAGGTCATGTTTTACTGTACATGGATGACCTTATCATCCCTTCCAAGAGTGAGACAGAAGGAATAGAGATGTTGAAGTCAGTCCTCTCAGTCGCCTCTGAACATGGACTGATAATCAATTTTAAAAAGTGCTACTTCCTAACTAGAAGAATTGAATTCCTTGGCCACGTGATAGAAAATGGACAGTTATTCCCATCACCTCTGAAAACTGCAGCTGTTATGAACTATCCCCAACCAACATGTCACAAGGAATTGCAGAGTTTCCTTGGCCTTGCTGGGTACTTTCGTAAGTTTATACCCAACTTTTCTGTTATTGCTTACCCTTTAACAGATCTTTTAAAAAAGAATCAAGAATTTAATTTTGGTGATGAAGAAAACCATGCTTTTACCCTCTTAAAGCAATGTTTATGTGATAAACCTGTGCTTGATATTTTTAATCAACACAGCCATACAGAACTCCATACTGATGCAAGTATTCATGGTTATGGTGGTATTTTGATGCAAACCTCCATTTCAGACAATTGCCTTCATCCTGTGTACTACATGAGTAAACGTACATCTGAAGCTGAAAGAAAATACTCAAGCTATGAACTTGAAGTGTTGGCAATAGTACAAGCATTGCAAAAATTTAGAGTTTATTTACTCGGCAAACACTTCAAACTTGTAACTGATTGCAACGCATTCAAACTAACGATGAGCAAGCAACAGTTGAGTACAAGAATTGCTCGGTGGGCATTGCTATTAGAAGATTTCGACTACGAAATGGAACACCGACCTGATTCCCGAATGATGCATGTTGACGCCCTCAGCAGATCCCCAGCTGTGCTGAACATCCAGGACTCTCTTCTTTTGCAAATCAAACATGCTCAAAATCAAGATGATGAAGTGAGTGCTATCAAAGAAGTACTTCAAACTAAGCCATATAAGGACTTTTGCTTGAAAGCTGATATTCTCCATAAATTTGTTGATGGCTATGAACTACTAGTTGTCCCAGAATCTATGCAAACGGAAATCATAAGGAATGCTCATCAAAAAGGTCATTTTGCTTCAAAGAAAACTGAAGATACTCTTAAGCAACAATTTTGTATCCCGAAACTCAAAGAAAAGATTGACAAGTGTGTTGCTAATTGTGTCCCATGCATCTTAACTAACCGCAAATGTGGCAAACAAGAAGGTATGCTTCACCCCTTACAGAAGGATGACACTCCACTCCACACGTACCATATTGATCATCTTGGTCCTTTAGCCAGCACACACAAAAATTATAAGCACATATTTGCAGTCATTGATGCTTTTACAAAATTTGTGTGGCTCTACCCAACCAAATCCACCGACTGTGCTGAGGTCATCTCTAAATTAGAAACTCAGAAAACTCTATTTGGAAACCCTACACAAATCATATCTGACAGAGGCCCTGCATTTTCCTCAAACGACTTTAAAACCTACTGCTCCGAAGAAGGTATTCGCCATCTCCAAATAACTACCGGCTTTCCCAGAGCCAATGGACAAGTTGAACGCTTGAATTCCATCATTATTGCTGTTTTGTCCAAATTATCCATCGAAGACCCAACAAAGTGGTACACCCATGTGGTTGATGTCCAACAAGCAATCAACTCCACATTTCAAAGAAGCATTAATACAAGTCCTTTCGAACTACTATTTGGTACAAAAATGAAGTCCAGGAATGACGTGCAGATTACAGACCTACTGAATACTGAAATTCAGTCCGATTTTCTGCAATCCCGTGAAGACCTCAGACGAGCAGCTAAGCGACAAATACTGAAAGTACAGGAAGAAAACCGAAAGACCTACAATCTTCGACGTAGACCACCACGTAAATTCAAACTTAATGATTTAGTTGCAATCAAACGCACTCAATTTGGACCTGGACTGAAACTTAAGTGCAAATTCCTAGGACCCTATAAAGTAATTAAGCTTAAAAACAATGACACATATGATGTTGAAAAATGTGGTTTCTGTGATGGACCAATAAAAACCACCACCTGCATTGAATATATGAAACCCTGGACTGATAAACTTTCCTAAACTTATTTTTCTAGGGACAATTTGAACCAGGATTATTGATATAGTTTTTGTTTACTGTGCATATTTGATTTCTTTATAATTGTGTCTTATTCATTTCATCTAATTGCTTCTTTTTATTGTATTTACATTTGTATTTCTCAAAATTTTTGTTTATGTGAGTGCTGTCATCTGAGGGCAGATGACCAGGTAGGATGGCCGAATGTAGGGTTAAGCCCCACGGCTATCCTAAGATAAGCACTACAACTTTTACCTGAAAAGAAGTACAACTTTCACTTAAAGAAGCGCGATCTTTTTTGATCGCGCGCGCATCGGATCACGTTAGACGAGACGATTGATGTTATGTTGACGGACGTGATCTCGATGCGCCATTTTTTAAAACTCTCTGTACATATTATCTATAATAAATCGAATTCAACTAGAAGTATTCACTTAATAAAACCCCAGCACCCTACATATATATATATATATATATATATATATATATATATATATATATATATATATATATATATATATATATATATATATATATATATATATATATATATATATATATATATATATATATATATGCAACCTAAATCTTATTTGGGATTCCCTAATAATTTTCCCACGTTGGGACCATCCATCAACGTGTGCTACCCTTTAACTGTTACCTAAAGGTCACGATAAAGGTATCTTGACTAGAAATAAACTAACTGCATCACTACTTCAAAATAAAAATCGAATTAATACTTATTTTCGATAACTCTTGGAGTTGAATATTCTGATTTCGATTTAATTTCTATTTATTTCATTGCTAATCCGATGCTCTTCCAACTGTTCAAATGGAGAAGTTTACTTTTAACACTACTATGACGGCATCGAACATTTAAATATTGCTGTTAAGGATTTGTTTTGATTTTTCAATACTTTTTCTGTGGACACTCTAAACAATGGCCATGAAGAAATGAAATCCAAAATAAACATCTTAGCTTGTCTAAGAATTCCAATCACTGTCATTATATATTCAAATATGCAACACTTTGATCCATTAATAATATTTCTGTAGAAATTTCTTAAATCCTCGAAATACGTTTTATTTTAAAATTGAATTCGAAGAACCTATTAGAATTAAATTTGAACAAATATAGTTTTGATATTTCATCAGTTCTGACACAGATTTTTTGTGCCTCTTTTGTGTGTTCTGTGCCTATAGACCTCCCTTCCCTTCCATAGTCTTGAATTCCACCGTGGCTTAGTAATTTACCCACTGTTCTTGTAAACTACGAGTTGCAGGCGATGCTGGTTCGATTACTGTAACTTACCCCGGGAGTATTTCTTTCTTCTGCATCTGTAAAAATTCACATGTACGTTCATTTATTTGATGTTGTCTGGACAAATATGACCCTTACGTCTTAAAACCCTAACATCCAATCCAATCATCATCCATACACAAGCCAAAATTAAATAAAAAACGAAATTTCATGCCCCTTCTGTTTATATGTAACTGGTTTTATAATAGAAAATTTTGTTAATTGATCACTACTATTGAAAACGGTCATAAAAATAATTTTTGTCCATTTTAGAAATTAAAAATTGACAGTATTATTTTTATTCAGTACACCCCAGTGTATAAACCATATGTATAATTATGTATAAAAGTGATGTATATGTAACAATTTTATGTTTTTATCTAACCATTAGTTATATACGCTTCAGTTCGTATTGTAGTATTTGAAAACGAGCAAGCAACTATAATAACCAGACCAACCTAAATTCTAATCTAGTCTAGACGACCCCGGTGCAAAGCAAATGCAACTAAAACTTACAAAGACAGGAATGTCGGGGTTGGGATCTTTATCTCTCCTAAGATCCGGACCCCTCACATAGGGGGGGGGGGGGGGGTCTCATTAGAGGACACGAAATTTTGGAACTTCTGTGTGAGCTATTGCCTACGGGGATGGATGTCCGCAGCTGTCTTGGCAAAAAGCCGGACGGCTGACCTTAGTAGACACTTTTCTGAGAAATCTTCTGTACCCCCATTGGGAAAGATTCCAATTGTACATCCGGTCGGTGCTACTGAGCCCTGAGGGGCACAACATGAAAAGGCAGGGCATACTCTGAATCAATTTTGGAGTGGAAAAGGAATGAACAAACATCAATTTAATTTATTTAGAGTGGATCTCGTTTTTTTTAACAACATTTTTTTCTACTGTAGTATCTGGGATTTGAAGTATAGCTTCGTTATTCTGGTTGGAGAGTTTTGCGTAGAAATTGGTTTTGAGTTTAATCATAAACTCTTTGATCTCGCGTACATGTTTAGTTATTCCCTAATTTTTATATTGCGGTAGAATAATGGGCTGTCTGTAGATTTTAGAAGGGTGATGTTTTGGAGTGATTCTGTTTTTTCATGTGAGTTTCAGCGCATGAAATCCCCAGGCAGGACTAGCGTAAGTGACCATTGGTCGCAACATGGAACTGCGAAATCGCGGTCACAAGGTAGAAACGAATGTCTCTGAGAAACTAATGCTAACGGTGGAATGGATTTTTTTTTGTGCCCCACAATCGTCTGAGAAAATGTGCAAGAGCTTGATCGATTCGATGATTGTTTTAAAAATAATTTGACGCAAGTTTAATTTGAAAAACGTCAATGTCTCATCAACTTTCGATACTTTTGTACAATAGGAATAACTTTTCAGTTTTGTTTCTCTCGTATTTATTATTTGGAGCTGTTTTCGTTAAGGGGTAGAGACATCGCAAATTAATGACGTTTTATAGTATTTAAAAAAAAAACTAAACTTACCGGAAGTAAGATCTTAAACAAATGTACAGAATCTTTAAGCAATACTCAATGTGGAATAAAATATCAAAACTTAATTTATAACTCAACGTCTGGGAAAATTACACAATTCTTTGTGAGTTTGCGTAATCAAGAACTGACCTAGTGTCGTCGAGTTCACGGGATGCCAAAACAAATTATTTGGCTTCTCATTGGAAATGCGTAACACGGCTAACCATGCGACTACGAGAAGGTTTTTAAAAGTATTAGAAACACAGTTTCTTTATCATAGCCCGCCTTGTAGGGGCCGCGGTAACCTTGTTTGATAAGAGTCGCGGATTAGCAAACGGAGAGTTGGGAATTCCAACTAACTAAAAGACCGTCGTACAGGTGGGGACTGGTGCACGTTAAATCTGTCGTGACCTCAAATTTTCGAATTTTGGTGCGGTGTAAAACTTTGGAGAGTGGGTACCAACTCAGGTGTTCACCTCGTCATCGGACCGTGGCTCAAAATTACCAAGTATTGCCCTAGGATCTTTCCCCTTTGCGATTGATCCCGGACAGTCGCCAATAACCCATGTCTTTGTTGCTTCCAGTGCGAGGTAAATTCAACAATCAACCCCACACATTACAAAAAAATATTCCACGGCTTACAAAGCCTTGATTGTTTTAATTTAATGATATAAAAATAAGAAACCAATACTCGAAGGAGACCCCCTCCCCGACTACTGTAATATGCCGCCTTTCTGTATGATAAAAGAAACCTTGGCTCATAATTTAATAACTCACCTCCCCTCAATCCCCTTTCCATAGAAATTTACAGATGGTTTAAACATGTCCATCCTAACCACAGGGTTAGTTTGTAAAGTTTCCCTCGCATTTATTATTTGAAGTTGCTTTAGTTAACTGGTAGAGGCATCACAAACAACAATTAATGACGTTTTATAGTATTTTTTAAACAAACTCTCTCTCTCTAAATTTACCTGGTGTGAGATTTCAAACAAATGTTCAAAATCTCTAAGCACTACTCTAATGTGGAATAATATCTCAAAACTAAACTTATTAATCAACGTCTGAAAAATTACACAATTATTTGTGGGTGTGCGTAACCAAGAACTGATCTAGTGTCGGCGAGTAATGAAGGAGCGTAATTGTATCGGAAATTGGAATAATCCCTTATCCACGCACGTCTTCTTTGTCCTTGGTTCGAATCCCGGTCTAGGAAGAGATGTTCATAATATTTCGGAAGAGTGTTGAAACACTAAGTGTAAACACATGAATTTTATTATTTCATAAACAAAATGGAGCTAGCTTTCTTATGAATTCTTCGTGGGAAAAAATGATAGTCCCAATGCCATATTTCGTGTAGTGTTTTGTTCTTCTCAAGAGAATGCACGATAACTATGACACACTTTACTGTTCTCTCATTTGAATGTCCCCAAACAGACACAAACCAAAAGGAAAGCCTCCGAAGAAGCCTTTGGTTGGTTCGAGTTTCGAACTCCAAACCTTTTGATTGCTAATCCGCTCCTCTAGCAAACAGGCTATCACGGCCCTTGGTGGGAAAATAATCTGTTTATACATCATCAAAATTAATTTGCGGTCATACTGATTACTTCCCTACTTCTGGTGTTAATAGTAAAAAGTACTAACTCTTGCCCCATGATAAAATTTTCTTTTAATTTGAAAAGTATGACACACACACACATATATATATATATATATATATGTTCGAATTCATCTAAAAATAGTTTGTAAATGCCTTTTGCTTATTTCTATTAGTACATTCTTTTAGGAATATTTTGGAGTTATTGTTGTATGCTGTTTAAAATAAAGCTTGTTTTCAAAATTATTTAATTTGCATATTACCAAAGCACATACTTTTTACAAATGGTTTAACATGAATCTAATGATTAAAGAATGTATTTTGAACATTATATGTGTTCATCATGTTCTTAGTGATACTAATTCAAATGAGCGAAATCAGAAATTTTTTACTTTCCATGCAATCCATTACTTAGTCACAATTTTTCTTGCATGAAGCTTACTTCTCCCAGTGGCCGACCAAGTCAAGTGGGGGCCCTAAGCGGTAAAAGTTTCGGGGGCTTCAAACTCAAGGAAGAAAAAAGTTTCAAGAAAACTCTCATTGAGTTATTAGCGAAAATAAAATAAAAAATTCCATACCATAACACATTAAATAAATTTATTAAAAACAAATTTTTTTACATGAATTTCTGTTTTGCAATATTGCGAATTCGTCAATTATTTTGATAATATAAATTCGGTTTTAAATTTTTTGCTCTATTTACAGAATGGGCACATTAATTAATCTTTCTTTTCCCATAGTATTAATTTTTTACAAGTTTTAAAACAAAAAACGATCTCTCTCCTAACGCCCATCAAATAAGGGAACTGTTAAAAAAAATTTTAATAATATTTCAACATTCGCAACTGTGCAAAACATTTCTTTAAAGGCTCGATAGATGTCTGGTGTGCTTTTTATGGTCTCCTCGTTTTCCTTTTAGAAATATTAAAAACTTGTCAACTTCATCTTCAAAAGTACTACCATCAATGCATTTTTGTAAATTATATATTTTTATAGTTTTTTATCCAACTTCCAGTTGAACCTCTTTTACATCTATGGTTGAAACGAAGTTTTACAGCTAATACAGCATCTGCCCCTCTTGCTGATCATCTCGTATATTAGAAACTCTTTTCACTGCACTTATAGAAGCACATTGTAAAGACACTGTCACATCTTTCCTCGAACACTAATGAATAGACATTTTAAGAACTCGTGGGCCACTTCGTTATCCGGGGCCCTACGCGGCCGCTTAGTCCGCTTAATCCGCCTCTGACTTCTCCACAAAGGAAATAAATATAGTTTTGATATTTATTGTTTTAAAATTTTATTTATGGATTATTGACGATTATATTTTCTATGAATCGCTAAACAAGACTCCAATAACTCAAGAACTCAACACACACACACTTCAATGGAAACCTCTCGAAACTCTAGTACTCCTCGCAATATGTCTTGGCGATACTTTCGAAATAATAGATACAACCTGTGCTTCATTTCTATTCATCTCTTGAAATTGTTATCAAATTTGTTTCAGTTAAAATACTTTCAACTACGCCACATTAGGTATTCTGTGGAAATTGTGATAAACCCTTTTAAACTTAAAGTTAATTGTAGAACATTTCCATTCACGTCTAAGAACTCTTCCTGCGGTTTGGTTGCTCAAATTTGTAGTTTTTCATAAAAACTCTAGTTATGTTCCTTAGTACTCGTACTCATGCACTTTTCAAACAATACTGTAGTTAATTATTTCCAATTAGTATAGTTGTCCTTTTATATTTCACAAGGGTTCTGCATATGGTGAGTAAAGGTTAACAACTACGATGACCCTGATTTTTTTTAAAGAATAAATCCTCTACGTAATCTGTAGTTACAAACTGGTTGTTTTAAAATAAAATAGGATGTCCTTAATAGAGTGTTAATCGCGTTCAATGAATTGTTAGTTCAATACATACTCAAATATGTGTAAACATAACTAAATAACATCTTTGTGCTACGCTAATTAAACACAAGAACTTAGCGCATAGGAATTATAATCTATTTATATGATGCACAAAAGATGCTCTATTTTTTTATTAAATACAGCAATAAAATCAAATAAAAAAAAGTCATGCTATGTTTTCAACGATTCTTATTTTCAAATCATATTAAATTTTATCGTGAAAAAAACGAATACTACACTGTTGAATAGCGAACAATCGCCTTTCACAAAGCAAATCCCTTGAGGATAGACAGATGCCTGGTAAAACCGCGAAACAGGGTTTATGGCAAAACAGTAGTTATAGAAAACTACAATGTATAGCTACCAGCCAAAATCATAAAAGGGTATGAAAACTGTTTCTGGACCCGAGACCTTTTATTACCCGTCGGTCAAAAAGGTAAGAAAAATTATTTGACAAATTTTTGTCTTATCTGATCTAATATCAAAGGTCAAAAAAGGTTTTATTTTTTCCCGACGGAATATAAAAGGCCAAGCTTAACATGAATCTGGACCAGGCCCGCCGCTAACTGTTTGAACGCCTGTGTGCAATACCGATTACACCGCCTCCTGTGTGATTGTGACGTCATGTCGATTGGATTTCTTCGCAATTCGAATTTGGCCGCATCTGGCAATGACGAGGCCATCACGGCGTTGCTCGTGGTGTTGGTTTACCAAATGGGAATTCGTAGCAATCAAAGGGGGTTAGCCAGCAGTGGTCTCACCTGATCCCACGAAAAGAACTGTCACGGGCAACGCAATGCTGGCCAAGCAGTGGCTAGTTACCATATAAATATTGATCTACAGAAATTGAACTCGTCTTGAATTTATGCTATCAGCTATAAGTAGGCTTTTCAAGTTTACGAGTAATAATCCACCCACTTAATCGCGTAATTGAGTCTGTAAAAAGTTTATAGAAATTCCGTATAAATGAACTGCAAAATTAAATTTGTATTTCTAAAATACATAGAGTTTTGGCTCAGATGTTTTGTAAGAATTTTGTATAGCCTGTACTGACTACGGAACCCTACACTGTGCGTGGTCAGACACGAACTTGGCCGGGTTTTTATTTCAAATTTCGTAAATATTTAATTGTATATGTGCTACAAACAGATGATTACTAGGCGCAGCAATTATTATGATAAGCCGATAAATAAACGTAGGTACCAAAATTTTGCACTGACATATGATACATTGAATTATAATCACACTAACCAAGTTAAAATATCCTTAATTACACCTAGACCAACGTCAGACGAAGATTAACAAAATAATTGCAACGTGTGCGATAGTACTGTTCGAATGCGTGTGTAAACTGAAACGAAGCTCTTTCCAGACGGGGAGGTTTCAACCAGATTTCGCTTTAAGACGGGAGAAATGGAAGAATAGATTTCCCCCTTTGTTGCGCGCATCCGGTCCTTATCTTTACTATGGTCAGGTCCCCTGCGGTAATTGGAACCGCGGACGGTCCGTTCGTGTGTCCCTACGTGGAGAGTGGAAAGGGACACCTCTTCCAAATTCCCAGTTCTGAGAAATTTCCGTTTTCATACTGCCAATGTAATCTTTCTCAAGAGCGCTGCAACACGCGACAGGTTTTGTAAACCCCTCTCCAAGGACGATGGTTTTATTGTCCTACGGAGGGGCACATCCTGTCAATTTGAATTTGGAGAATGGATACTTTGAATTTTGGAAAGTGATTCCGAAACATAATGGATCAAGAAACTGCTTTACAGCTGAGGCTACTTAATAGTTTTAAAAATTAGTCCACAAATTATTCAGAAATAATTTGCTGCTGACCTCTAGCGGTGACCCCAGAGATCCACGAAAAGGATACACGCCAAGCCAAACGAGAGGTTGGAAAGGAAATGAGTGACCGAAATATAGGAGAGTCTCGTCTGTTTGGGAAAAAGTAGAGTGGCCAAAATATTTCGGATACCCGTACTCTAAAGATTTCGCCAGTTTTGTCATGGCGGAGCCCCTTAGTAATATAAAATAAAATAGTAATTGCGTGCCGGTCAGATTTTTTCCTCATTGCGATGACATTTCTTATGCTAAAGGTGGGTATTATGACAATGACTTTGAATATTACGTGATCGATCGCTAGATTTGCCCCCACCTGGACGTGCGGTCTACGCCCGCTTACGGCGGGCCTGATCTGGAGACGGACCATCTGAGTCACCAATCGCTTGACATGGATGAAAACAAAAGTAGAGAGTGCATCGGGGTTGGTGCACGTTAAATCTGTAGGTGTCAATTGAATGGGAAAGATACCGACCCATTTTGATGAAGCCAGTGGCCTCGAATTCAATTTCCGACACAACCAATTAATCCTACAGACGGTGTTCAGATTCTGCGATTGAAAAGGTTAACATAATGCTCTTCGCACCAAGATTGACTACGTTTCATCAGCATCCCTTTTAGAAAACTAGAGTTTCACTGCATCAGTAACCCTTTGCAGCCATTCCCATGTGTTCTTTTTAAACAATATTTGCTCAATGAGTGTATCATAATTTGTTCAAAGCGTTGATAGACAGGAATGAAAAAGATACCGGCCTCGAATTCGATCCACTAAATAATCCGATGAAGGGGTCTGCGATTGAAAATGAAATTTCAATTGGCTCATTCGATCGACACCCTGAAGTTTTTAACTAAACGTTTTTCTCACGCATCAAGCAAACTCAGGCACCGCATGGTACCAAGTCTCTGAAAAGGTAGGCATGCCCTTTCCAAGTCGGCCATTTGCGATTGGTCATCCGAAAACATTGGCATTGAAAACATTCAACACACAAAATTATGATGGTATTTTTTAATTAACGTCACATTGGAGCAACACAACGGGCTATTGGTGACGGTCCGGTATCAACTCCGAAGGAAAGAGGGGTCTGATGACAGCACCTTGTTATTTAGAACCATGGTCGGATGACGAGGATATACCTCAGCTGGCACCAGACTTTCTAAATTTACACATTGTCATCTGACCGTGGTTCAGATTTACGTGGTGTTGTACTCGAATCTTTCCCGTCCACATTGATCCTGGACCGTCGTCAATAGTCTGCTGTGTTGCTCCAGTGAGATGTTACTTAAAATACATACCTTCCGACTTTCCACGCCAAAGTGACGATATTTGAGACCACGACAGAATTAACCTGCACCCCCCCCCCTTTGTACAGTATGGGCCGACCAACCGGTATAGTGGTTAAGGTGTTAGCCTCTGGATCGGAAGTTCCTGGTTTAAATCCGGGTCCGGGCATGGATGTTTGTAAGCGTATGGTTTAGAGGCGACTGGTGCACCTTACATCTGTCATGGCCGAAAGTCCTCCCGTTGGGTTGGTGTGGAAGTTTGGAGAGTGATGTGCCAGCTCAGGTGTTGCCTCGTCATCTGAAAGTGGTTCAAAATTACGAGGTGTTGTCCTCGGATCTTTCATTTAAAGTATTAATCCCAGACCGTCGTCAATAGCCCGTTGTGTTGCTCTAGTTCGACGTTATTTAAAATTACCTCACCTTACTTTGTACAAGATGGTTTTTGTTGGATTCGAACACGCAACCTTCAAAAATTAAGTGTACAAATTTATTGTGAATTGGTTAAATTGTGATAGAGATACTGAACATTATTTCTATTTAGATCTCGGATCTTCCCCTTCGGTATTGATCCTGGATCGTCGTCAATAGCCCGTTGTGTTGCTCTAGTTCGAGGTTACTTTAAATATGTAACTACTTACCTATTTGGATTATGAATTGTTTTTACCTCCCTCTCGTCCCAAGACAAATAGAGGGTTTGTGGTGAGATCTCTGTGTGAAGTTTCTGTAGTGGAGTCTCTGCTGTGAAGCGATATGTAAAAACGTAACTGTGAACTGAACGGAAGTAGTGGTTCAGTAAATTAATAATTAATATAAAAAGAACAGAGATACTTCACCAACGGAAATTATATTCGTTCCAGGCATTAAGGAATGCAAGGTGTCAAAACGGATAATTGTAATAAATAACTTGAATATCAAAGTCGTTGTATTCATTCATATGGAATTAAATATTCCATAATGGTGACCTTCGGAACTTGCACGCATATTTTGAAAAGCGCTAAAAAGTGGAGCCACTCTGGATAATTCTGCACCTGTGTTCGAATGATTACAGATAAGTACTTCCGGATCGCATTCGTTTTCTATTTCAATTTTTAATCTTTTGCTATAAAGTGTGGTGTTTCGTTTTGGGGCCTTGCACTATGTCTGAGGTTCATGCCGTTCAGATTCCTGCTTATAATCGTTCCGATCCTGCTTTATGGTTTGTTATGTGTGAAAGCACATTCGCTCTCGCTACCCCTAAAGCAATTACTGAATCGTTAACTAAATATAACTACATTGTTTCTCGTATTCCGCATGATATTGCATCACTAGTTCGCGATGTGCTTATGAAACCTGATCCCGATGACCCCTTTACGCATCTAAAAACAGAACTAATAAATCGTTCTGGGGAATCATCCCCATAGGAAATACGGCAACTTTTGTCGGGTGAAGAATTGGGCACTCGCAAACCCTCTGAATTATTACGTAATATGAAACGCCGCGCCGAAACCCTCAACGTTCCAGAAAACTTGATGATGGAACTATTTCTACAACGATTGCCAGCTTCTGTTCAGTCAATTTTGGCTGCCGTTTCCGACTTAACATTGGCTAAGGCAGCTGAAATTTCTGATAAAATTTTAGAAGTCACCCCTTCTCCAATGGAAAATTTCGCAGTTTCTAAAACTCGTGAACAGTCCCTGGAGAAAAAATTATTTGAAGCAATTGATCAGTTAAATAAACGAGTTGATCGTCTTTCATTTTCTCGTGGTCGATCACCTTTCCGCCGCGCAAGGAATACTTCTAGTAATCGAACCAATTCTAGAAATCGGGATGATTCTGTTTGCTGGTATCATCAGCGTTATGGAAAAAATTGTCGGGAGGATAAATGTGTTAAACCTTGTTCATGGCAGGGAAACGGGACCAGCGAAGAATAGAGGCGACTTATTCTTTGCCTCAAATTTCACGTCGCCTGTTCATCAGGGACCGGAGAACAAATGTAGCATTTCTGGTCGATACGGGATCTGACGTGTCAATACTTCCCGCAAATAATTATCAAAAACGGAATCCACCCCAACAAACCCTTTTTGCCGCAAATTCTTCTTCTATAAACGTTTTTGGTCAAAAAACTCTTACTTTAGACTTTAATTTAAGACGACAATTTATGTGGACATTTCTAGTTGCCAACGTTACCACACCCATTCTTGGAGCAGATTTTCTCCATAATTTTGAATTGGTTCCAGATCTTCGTTATAAATGTCTCCGCGACTTAAAAACGAAATTTCAAATAATTGGCCAAGTGAAACATTCCAATCTTCATTCAGTGAAAACTATTTCTAGCGGTACAATTTACCACGATATTTTAAAGCAATTTCCCTCTATTACAAAACTTCCAAATCCAAATCAGCCTGTAAAACATAATACTATGCATTACATCACAACAAACGGTCCTCCTGTGGTGGCGAAACCTCGACGGTTAGCTCCAGATCGCTTAAAAATTGCCAAATCTGAGTTTCAGATTATGATGCAGCTGGGGCATTTGAGACCTTCGAAAAGCAACTATGCGTCACCACTTCACATGGTCCCGAAAAAGGGAACTTTGGAATGGAGACCTGTGGGTGATTATCGCTCATTAAACGCCCAAACAATAAAGGATAAATATCCAATTCCTTGCATAGCTGATTTTACTGCTGTATTACATGGTACAAAAATTTTCAGTCATATCGATCTCATCAAAGCTTACCACCAAATTCCCATCCACCCTACCGATATTCATAAAACCGCAATTTGTACACCGTTCGGCTTATATGAAAGTACGCGTATGCAATTCGGGTTGTGCAACGCATCGGCAACTTTCCAGCGATTTATCGATGAAGTCACTCGCGATTTACCAGGCGTTTACGCCGTCGATGATATTCTAATCGCATCTAAAAACCCTGATGAGCATTTCAAACACTTAAAGGCTCTGTTTTCAAAATTACAAGAATACGGTCTCTGCATAAATATTGCGAAATGCACTTTTGGTACAACTACTATTGATTTTTTAGGTTTTCATCTTTCCGAAAAAGGAATTCAACCTCTTACCGAGAAAGTGAAATCCATAATTGATTTTCCTAAACCTAATACTTTAACCCAACTTCGTAGATTTTTAGGCATGTTTAACTTTTATAGATGTTTTATACCTAAAGCTGCGCATATTCTTGCCCCTGTAGTAAAGTTCTTAGAAGGGCACAAAAACAAAAAGAAACCTCGTTCTAGTGTTCGCAATTCGTCCGAACAACTTGAGTGGAATGAGTGTGCCGAACAAGCTTTCATTGCTGCCAAAAACGCGATTGCTCAGGCAACTCTTTTGAGACACCCAATTCCCGGAGCTCAGCTGAGTATATGGGTAGATGCGTCCGATGTCGCTATTGGCGGCAGTCTGATGCAGTTCTCTCAGCAGCAATGGGAACCATTAGCTTTTTTCTCCATGAAACTCAATAGTAGTCAACGAAAATGGTCGACATATGACAGGGAATTATTTTCTATTTTTTCCGCGATAAAGAAATTCCGGCATATGTTAGAGGGTAGAACTTTTCAAATTTTCACTGATCAAAAACCATTAATTTACGCTTTTAAACAAAACCCCCATAAATGTTCACCCAGGCAATTACGCCATTTAGATTTTATTTCCCAGTATTCCACTGACATTAGACATGTGCAGGGTTCCAAAAACATAGTCGCTGATGCACTTTCAAGGATCGAAATTGATTCAATTACGGAATCGCCACTATTAAATTTCCGAGATTTTGCTGAAACTCAGAAAAATGATCCGGAGGTACAAACCTTTCTTCAGAATAATACCTCTTCTATCAAATTGGAACTTAAACCTTGCCAGATTTCTGACCACAATTTGCTATGTGACATCTCTACGGGCATTCCTCGTCCTTTTGTTCCGGATTCTTTTCGCAAGCTTCTATTTGATCATCTGCACAAGCTCTCACATCCCGGCATAGCAGCTACAACGAAACTCATTTGTTCCAGATATGTATGGCCAGACATGAAACGTCAAATAAAGATCTGGGTCCGAGCGTGTGTGCCGTGTCAACGATCCAAGACACAGAGGCATACCAAAGCACCTCTAGGCACGTTCTCTCTTCCAGATGCACGTTTTGCACAAATTCACATTGACATCGTGGGTCCCTTGCCACCTTCTAACGGGAATATTTATCTTTTAACAATCATCGACCGTTTCTCGAGATGGCCCGAAGCCATACCAATTCCGGATATGCGAACGACGACATTATGCAGTAACATATTTGCAACATGGATCTCTCGTTTTGGTTGTCCCTCAGTCATAACCACGGACCAAGGTTCACAAATGCGATCATCTATGTTCGCTGAATTTACGCACATGCTGGGTACTCAGAAAATTAAGACGACTGCATACCATCCTATCTCTAACGGACTTGTTGAGCGTTTTCATCGCCATTTAAAGTCATCACTCAAGGCTCATGAAAACGAAAGGTGGTCTGAGATAATCCCAGTGGTTCTCCTAGGCATCCGTGCAGCAGTCAAAGAGGATTTAAACGCATCTTGTGCTGAACTTGTATACGGAACAACTTTGAAACTTCCGAGTGACATGTTGGAGATTTCAGCGATCCCACCTTGCGGTGAGGATTTTATCACTAATCTTCGCAACAACATGCGTCAATTGAACCCTATTGCAACGTCTGCTCATTGCACTGACAAGTATTATGTCAACCCTTCTTTGAAAAGTTGTTCACACATCTTTCTAAGAGTGGATCGAGTGAAGCCGCCATTGTGCCAACCCTATACTGGCCCCCATAAAGTCATACGCCGCACGGACAAAACCGTCACCATCGAATTCAATGGCCGAAAAACAACTGTTTCTCTTGATCGTGTAAAGCCAGCTTATTTGCTACCTGAAACTGCCTTACTCGAACCAAAGAACACCAAACCTTTGGTTGATTAAACTGGTAATCTATTTGTGAGTTATTGAATACTTATCCAAAAGGACTGTCAGCACAAAACCCAGACCAACCATTTGGTCCTAGCAGCCGGAGATAGCTTGTTGTGCAACATTGAAGTCAGAGGTATGTGCCATTTTCTTTTGGATTGAAGTAAAGAGTGAAACATGTTTAAAGGGGCGAAGAAAGATTTGCGATTGATCGCCATTGAATTAGGTGAATCAATTAATGACTCTATGACAATGCTGACTTTAAATAAATTGATTTCCAACCATTCGGCTTACATTGAAAATCCTGATATGGTCGAAGGTATTGCAAACTCGATCATAGAAGGCAGGAAGTCGGAAGAGAAAAGTCAACATGAATTGGAACAATTAAAATTAGCAAGAGTAAATGCGGAATTAGAGCTAGCCCGAATGCGAGCAGATGCAAAAAACAGTGTTAGTAATGGATCCCAGGATGTGGATAAATGCGATTCCCTCGATAGTTTGATTAAAAGTATTCGCACCCTTACAATTAAAATCCCAAGTAGACCTGAAGGATGGGGGTTCTTTTTTAATTCTTTAGAGCGAGCCTTTAATACAAAGAATGTTCCTGAGAAATTTAAGGCTGAAATTCTTTTAAACTTGTTAGGAGAAAAAGCCTCTAATGTAATTATTTACATTTCGGATAACGAGTTGAATGACTATTCTAAAATCAAATCCATAGTGTTAAGGGAATTTGAACCCACCCCTCAGGCGTGTTTGGAAAATTTTAGGAAGGCAAACCGTCTTTCAAATGAAACTTACATTCAATTCGCGTCAAGGTTAACTAGTAGTTGGGATTACTACCTAAAACTGAGAAAGGTTGATACATTTGAAACTTTAAACCAGCTCATTGTTTCTGATAGGATTTTTCAAAATTTAGATAAAGAGACAGCGTCTCACATCAGTGTGAGACAAATGGGCAATTGGTTTACTCCTACGGAGTTGGGCAGAGAAGTAGATTTATATTTTACATCGCGCGGGAAACCCCTCGACTATTCAAATGTTAATAATAGAAATAATCATTCTAAAAGTGTGTCAAAAGTGTTTTTATCTGATTTAAAGAGTTCCAAATGTGCATTTTGTAATCAAAATAATCATGCTATCTTTAAATGCTCTGGTTATTTAGAATTATCTATAAGAGAGAGATTAGAGTTTGTAAAAAAGAATAACCTTTGTTTTAAGTGTCTTCAACACCACAAGGTTCAAAATTGTAGGTCTAATTATTCTTGCTATAAATGTAAGAAAAATCACCACATATCATTACACTTTAACTCTGAACAAACTCAAGTGGAGTCCGACTATAAAAATTCTCATATTTCAAACCGCAATCAGAGAAGTGACAACACGACTCAATTCCCATCTGTAGCAGCTGCAGAGTTTGTCCCAAGTCAAAATAGTGAGGAAAAGATATTTGCAGGTACTAGTTACGTTGGAGACATCAGTCAGACAGTGCTGTTATCCACTGCACTTTGTTATTTGAAAGATGAATATGGAAATAAATTTCCAGTTAGGGCGCTTTTAGATGTGGGATCAATGAGTCATTTTGTCACTTCAAGCTGTGTGGAAAGATTAGGTTTGAAAAAGGATAAGATCAACATTGTGGTATCTGGATTAAGTGATACAAATATGACTATTAATTCTAAAATGTCTGCTCAGTTATTAAATGAGTCGGAAAGTTATAAACGAGATTTGGATTTTCTGGTTGTTAAGAAAATTACAAATATAACGCCTGCTAAACTCCTTAAAATTAATTGCATAGGTCTGAATAATGTAGAGTTAGCAGATGAGAGATTCAATGTACCAGGTCGAATTGACTTATTACTTGGAGCAGAGATTTATTACGAGTTATTGAAACCGGGACAAATATATCCCCCAGATTCTAAATTGGTACTTCAAAATACTGTTTTTGGGTATGTGATTGGAGGTAGTGTTTCAGTTGCACATGCTAGTGGTTTACATTGTGGTCTAATAAGGGATAAAAGTAACTTAGATGAGGTTATGTCAAAATTTTGGGCGATAGAGAATGTTGAAAATGAAATTCCTAAAAGTAAGGAAACTTTAATTTGCAATGATCATTTCAAGCAAAACCATTTGAGAGATGAAACGGGACGATATATCGTTAAAATGCCGTTAAAAGATGATCCAATAATTTTGGGGAAATCTAAAGATATTGCAATTAAAAGGTTAAATTCATTATGGAATCGCCTTGGGAGGGATAACGATTATCTAAAATTATATAGAGATTTTTTAAATGAATACGAGGAAATGGGGCACATGAAAGAGATAGGCGATTTTGAGGAGCAAGAGGGGACGTATTACATTCCTCATCTTGGGGTCTATAGGCCAGAGAAAACTACCAGTCGCCTTCGTGTCGTTTTCAATGCAAGTAGCTTGACGACGAAGGGAAATTCGTTGAACTCTCTCCAATACAGCGGAGGTGTCATTCAGGACGATCTCTTCTCAATAATGGTTAGGTTTCGAAAACATCCCTTTGCGTTCACAGCTGATATTGAGAAGATGTTCCGTATGATTTGGATACACCCTAGCCAAAGAAAACTCCAACGAATTTTGTGGAAGAATGATTACAATGCCCCAATCAGAACTTACGAATTGAATACAGTCACTTATGGCGCGGTTAGTTCTCCAAACCTGGCAACACAAACATTGCAGCAATTAGCTTTAGACGAAGCAGAGAACTTCCCCCTAGCAGTGCCTATACTCATGAACGACTTCTACATGGATGATGTCCTGTCAGGCGCAGAGACACTGAGTGCTGCTAAGGATATTCAGCATCAACTTTCCGAGATTTTAAAAAAAGCTGGCATGAAACTCCACAAATGGTGTGCCAGCGATCGAGATCTTTTGTTCCATGAAGATGGAGAGTTTTCCTTCAACTTACCTGACGAAGTTAAGACTTTAGGCGTTTCATGGAACCCGAGAACTGATTCATTCTTTTTTAAAGTCAAAATAAGTGATGACAGTTGTACCAAGCGTTCGGTACTGGCTACGATAGCTCGTATTTTTGACCCCCTGGGACTTCTTGGACCTGTAATATCAAAAGCCAAGATTTTTGTACAGAAATTGTGGCTTCTAAAAATAGGTTGGGACGACGTTCTTCCCGAGAAAGAAGAGAAGATCTGGAGGAAATTAGTCCAGTCGCTATCATTAGTCAACAATTTAGAAGTTAGCAGGTGTATACTTCTGAAAGATGCGGTAACTATAGAACTTCATGGGTTCTCTGATGCCTCAGAGAACTGTTATGGATGCGTGGTATATCTTAAAACCATCAGTTCATCTGGAGAAATCGCAGTGAGATTGATTGCCAGCAAGTCACGTGTTGCCCCCATCAGGCGTACAACAATTCCTCGCCTTGAATTGTGTGGTGCAGTGTTGCTCGCCAAGTTAGTGACACGTATTCTTACTTCAATGAAGCTAGAAGTAAAGAACATATATTTGTGGTCTGATTCAACTATAGTCTTGGCTTGGATTCGTTCAGAGACGCTAAGCCTCAAGACTTTCGTTGCAAATCGGGTAGCAGCTATCCAGGAGATGTCGTCAGCTGATCAGTGGCATCACGTTTCTTCAGCTGACAATCCAGCGGACCTGATTTCCCGAGGCTTGGAACCGGAAAAAATTATTCATAATGACCTCTGGTGGAGTGGTCCTAGGTATTTACAAAGTGACACAATTCCTTGTGATTACAAAACAATTCCTGGTGATTGCAGCGAACACTATACATCTGAACTAAAAACTGATAAGGTTATTGATAATTGTTTAATTAATACAACAATTTCTAGTACAGTTTTTGATCACTTGTTAAATGTTAGTAGCAGATATAGTAATATAGTTCGAGTATTAAGCTATGTTTTCAGATTCACTTCTAATGCAAGGCATCCGGATCAGAAGAGGACAGGTCCTCTAAATGTGGAAGAAATCCAGCATGCAGAGGCATTACTGGTCAAGGAGTGTCAAGGCCAGTATTTCTCAAAGGAAATAAGGGACATTAAGGTTAAAGGTGAGGTGGAGAAAGGTAGTAAGATAAAGCAACTCCACCCATTTATTGATAAACATGGTTTATTACGAGTTGGTGGTAGACTCGGTCATTCAAATTTAAAATTTGATAAAAAGTTTCCCTTGTTGTTACCCTCAAATAATAAGCTAACATGTATAATTGTAAATCATTATCATAAGGTTAATTTCCATTGTGGTCCACAGTCATTACTATATAATGTTCGTAACAAGTTTTGGCCATTAAATGGTCGAAATATTTGTAAGAAAATTGTCCACGAGTGTGTTACTTGTTTTAAAAGCAAACCAATTCCAGCACAACAAATAATGGGTGATCTTCCTAATGAAAGAATCACTGTAGATTTTACATTTAATTCTACTGGTGTTGATTTTTGTGGACCCTTCTGGATTAAATATAAAAACCAAAGGAAAGGTACCTTACAAAAAATTTATGTATGCATATTTGTATGTATGGTTACAAAGGCGGTTCATTTGGACCTGGTAACAGACTTAACGTCTGCAGCTTTTATTGCTACATTGAAACGATTCTTTGCACGAAGAGGTAAAAGTTCAAAACTCTTTAGTGACAATGCCACAAACTTTACAGGTGCAAACTCTGAGTTAAAAAAGCTGCTGAAGTTGGTAACTGAACCAAGTAAGGATTTGGCAGGATACCTTACTTCCGAAACAATTGAATGGAAATTTCTTCCGCCCAGAGCTCCCAATTTCGGAGGAATTTGGGAAAGCGGTGTTAAAAGCTTTAAATTTCATTTTAAGCGTGTTGTAGGCAAAACTCAATTGACATTTGAGCAGTTCCTAACAGTAACTACCCAAATTGAAGGAATTTTAAATTCCCGCCCATTGACACCCTTAACGTCTGACATTGACGACTTAGAAGTTTTGACCCCAGGTCATTTTTTGATTGGTAGGCCAATCAATTCTTTAATAGAGCCGAATCAAACTGATATGAATGACAATAGATTAAAATTATGGCAAAGAGTGACCAAATTCGTACAGCTGATTTGGAAACGGTGGAGCAACACTTATTTGAGCCACCTACAAAATAGGTCAAAATGGATAGTTGTTAAGGATAATCTAAAGATTGGAGAAATGGTCTTGATCAAAGAAGATAACGTGCCCACTGCAAATTGGATACTTGGTAGAATATCTGAGGTATTTTATGGTAAGGATGGAAAAGTACGTGTTTGCAATGTAAAAACTAAATTGGGCTTCTTTAAAAGACCAATATCTAAACTTTGCTTATTGCCTATAAATGTTGAGTAAAGGCAATTGTTGTGAGTTAATTTCTAATATTAATCCATTATTGATTGTGATATGTATGTGAGTAATTGTTGATATTCAAGTGTATTTACAGTCCATTTTAATTATTTAGTGATTATTACATTAATGTGTGATTCATGAATTTTTACTTTGAGAATATTATGTTGGAATATATATATATATATATATATATATATATATATAATTTAATATTGTTTAATTGTATTAAGAGATCATTGAATCGGTACATTCAACGCCGGGTGGTATGTTGTGGCCCACCAGATGGCAGTACCCATCCCTGTACGGGGGATTTTGTTATTGTTTACTTTTGTGGGAGTTAGCGTCCCTTGAGAGCGTCGGGTGGTTGAGACTAGCGCGTCTTTTTAGTAATGGCTCTTCGTTACGTGGACGATTCTATTTAGGACCGTAGGGAGGTCGGTAGATATTAAACTCGTGATAAGTGAATCGATTCTTCAGTTTGATTCTTTCGTAACTTGTTTTGATCATTTAATCTACAGTGAGCTATGATTATTTACTTGTCTGGTAGTCTTTTTTTGTGTGTCTTCTATGATTTTTTAACCCAGCTGGCGGAAAAATTTTTAGATCCTCCAAATTATTTAAAAAAAATTCCAATTTAATTCCTTTTCATTCAAATTTACTTTTCCTAATTTTTAATACCCTTTTCATATTTTTCCAAGCTTCCGTTGATTTTACATAAATAATCTAAGAACCACTCCTGAACTCACTACCAGCTGATATTTTTCCGCCCCCTTTGCTTTAGGATGATGGTGTCGTATCCACCGCTGGCTTAGGACCATTCTGATGTAACAAAAAGCATACATAAAACACTAACTTATATAATTATTAACTTATATAATAAAAGGCTATGGGTGGGTAGAGGTGGGAGCCGAAAATTGTATCCTTTTATTATATAAGTTAATAATTATATAAGTTAGTGTTTTATGTATGCTTTTTGTTACATCAGAATGGTCCTAAGCCAGCGGTGGATACGACACCATCATCCTAAAGCAAAGGGGGCGGAAAAATATCAGCTGGTAGTGAGTTCAGGAGTGGTTCTTAGATTATTTATGTAAAATCAACGGAAGCTTGGAAAAATATGAAAAGGGTATTAAAAATTAGGAAAAGTAAATTTGAATGAAAAGGAATTAAATTGGAATTTTTGTTTAAATAATTTGGAGGATCTAAAAATTTTTCCGCCAGCTGGGTTCGAACTCGGGAAGTCATACTCCGCTGCCGACGCTAACCTGAAGGTGGGGGACTTTAGACATTAGGCCAACGTTGCTTCACGAAAAGAAGCTCTTTAAAGTATAAGTACCCTTCAATCAATCATACATTCCATCAATCTGTTTTAAAAAATCATAGAAGATACACAAAAAAAGACTACCAGACAAGTAAATAATCATAGCTCACTGTAGATCAAATGATCAAAACAAGTTACGAAAGAATCAAACTGAAGAATCGATTCACTTATCACGAGTTTAATATCTACCGACCTCCCTACGGTCCTAAATAGAATCGTCCACGTAACGAAGAGCCATTACTAAAAAGACGCGCTAGTGGTGGTTGAGTGTCCCACACCAGCGCTAGAGTTTTTATGAGAAATAAAGATTAAACTGGTAATCTATTTGTGAGTTATTGAATACTTATCCAAAAGGACTGTCAGCACAAAACCCAGACCAACCAGTGGGTTTTGTATTTTGATCAATCAGGGGGGTCGTAGCATTTTGTCCACTCCACAATTTAAAAAGATGGAGAGCTGTACAGTTTCTCCTTTTCAACACATGAATCCACACAATGCTACAAATAAATGATGCAACACTACCCCGATGGTGCGTCCCCACTCCCCTGAAATTCTTCCTATTTCGAAAGACGGGGAAAATATGACTCACTAATGACTTCCATGAGAAAACGTCTCAAAGAAGCCAAAGCCATAAGATGCGCCAAAGTATTTGCCAAGGAAGCGATAACTAATGAAATGTGATAGTTGCAAATAGCGATAACTTGCCAAAAAAAATTACCATGAACACACACTAATTACCCGCCTCGGGCGCTGCATTTCGCACCCGTTCGATAGATTAATGAAGTAGGGAAACGTTGAAGCTGGATTCTCCCAATGACACCGCAAAACATTAACAAGTGCAACCAAAAATAAGCTTACTCGGTTATCTACCGCAGTTTGATATGAGAAAACAAATGCCTAAACGTGCTTTTGATCTTTTTTTTTTCTTTTCAAGGAAAACTTAGGCTTGAAAAGGAAAGTTAATTTTAAATAAAAAATACTTTCAGCAGCTGCTTTGAAGAATACAAATGTAATAGAATTTTATAAATATTTGTTGTTAAAATTGAATGTCAGGAAATCAAATCTGGAACACAAATAAAAGTAAGAACAAACTTTATTTTTGCACACATACAAATATCAACAAACATTTATATTATCTTAGTTATGTAAAGGTAAACATGATAAAATTCTGATTATATTCAAATTCATATATTCATATTAATCAACCTTAAAATAATATTATTTAGTTTTAGTATTTATTCTGGTGCTTTACACGATTTTTAAGGGATATTTTATTCTTTGGCTTTTTTGTTTTTATGTGTTTGGGGTAAAGTTGCATTTGCTGGGGAGTTTTTAACTGTTTCTAGTTTACGCTGTTTAGCAAGTGAAACAGGTTTTGGTGTATCATTTTTTAAAGTGCAATAATTGTTTAGTAAAGCATTTGTTGCAGGTCTTAAAATTAGTTTCAGTACATGGTCTGTTGAATGCCCATTAGAACAACTCTCATCGTTAAGAAAAAATTCATGCTTATTAATCAAATCAAAACTAATAGTGATTACAAGTTCCCTTTGATTGTTCTGTCTCAAAAATAAATGTTCATTCTTTTGGTTAACTAGCTTTTGCACAACTATGTAATTATATGTAACAGCAGTAACAACATCTGGAGATGGACATAGCAAACCACCTCTGTCTAAATTCCGAATAAGTATGTAGTCCGAAATTAAATTTAAAGTTTTATCTAGAACTAAAGATTTTGAGCAAGCGTCACAGTTGAGTTTAGAAATTGCTGAACGAGCACAATAACCTGATAAATAGGTTAAAACTGGCAGCAGAGGTTTTAAATCAAAATCCGTTTCAGAAATATCTAATACAAATTAGGAATATCCAACATTTCCCTTAATTTCTGAGCAGTTATTTTCAGGGTCAGTGTTTTTAATTTCTACTTCACCATACATGTTGGAATTTAAAACAAGTGGAAGAAAATTTTGCATCCTTAATTTGGCCTCAGATTTATAAATTTGCGAAACTGATATTAGATATTGTGAACCCGCAAGTGTTCTATATTTTCCAAAGAGATCTTCAAGGGAGTCGGTTTGAATTTTACCAGGTAAAAAATATGTAAAATTCAACTCCTTAATGCAATACTTAGACATCTCAAGAAGAGCATATGTTGTTTGCGAGATGGCTAAATGTGTTTCTTTTGTTAGTTTACCTGTGGAGCATTTTTTGTCTTTACATGCATCTAACCAGGAAATAAAATCATTCAGATATTCTACTTTTACATCATTTGTGGACAGAGTTATTGGTTCTTGAAAGGGATCCTGTAGACGCTGTCCTTTGAGTGGAGTCTTAACATTTACAATTTTCCACCATTTGCAAATCAAAGTAATAAAATCGGATGTTGGTTTGTAACTTATTAAGTTATGTTCCTGTCCTAGTTGCAAAAGAGCTTGAACAACAAAGTCATTAAATATTTTAAGCATTAGCTTCACATTTTGCATCTCTAGATTACTATGAGTCAATGATTTAAGTTTTAACCCATAAGAAAATTTTACTAAACTATTGTTTTCAACATCGTGTAAAGCTTTTAGTGTACCAAAGTTAGCTTCAAGAAGCGGAAATTTTACACAATCATTAAAATCTGGATAATAAAAACACTGACTTATATTTTTTTGGTTAATCCAATTGTTGCGGATGCATTTTAGGATATGCACAGAATCAAATATATAAAATAAAGGACTAGTAGCATCAGAAGGGTGGGGATACACAATGCTTACTTTTGGAGGAGTGTGGAATAAAGACATAGATTTACTATTGAGAGCATTGTTGTCAGATACAACACCTATGACTTTAAATCCTATATCATGGAGCTTAACAAGAATTTTTTTTATAATTTCATTTAAAATGTTTGCATTTATGGTTTTTACAGGTATAATATGTACAACAGAGAGATTTAAATGGAGAAAGAATCTGAGCAGACGTTGCAGCATTTTCAGAATTTAATGCCATTCCTAATATATTTCCACCTTTGTAGTCAAGATAAGGTTTAATATGTATTTCGTCAATTAGCAAAACAACTATTTTGTCACAAGACTCTAATGAGTTAATTTGTCTTGATATGAACATCAAAAAATTATCATCAGATTGTTCTAGTTGAGGGTTAGTATTCAGTGATGCACAAATCTTCTCCAAAGTCCTTGGGTGTGGAATCATAACATAACCAGAATTTCTTAAAAAGTTACAGATATTGAATGTAAAATACAATAAAATATAAGCATTTCAGGAGAGTATCTCAATAAAAATTTAATGCATTGAATGGAATTAATTTGTTCAATTAGGAATTGGATAGAAATTTTTTTTATCATCATTTACATTTACCATTAAAGTATTCAATAGTTTCACAATAGATGTAACAATTGATGGCAACATTTCTGTTGCATTTAAATCAACTTTATCAGATAAAATATTTAAAATTTCTAATATTACATTTATATCATTTACAGTTTGAGGGAAATTGAACTTACCCAAATTATTTAATGCTATGTCTCCCAAGAAAGCAGAAATTTTTAAACTTTCATTTATGATGAGAGAAGATTTGATAATGTGTACATCTGTTGTGTCCATAAGAAGAAACAGTATTTTATCAGTTCAACAGACAATGCTCCAACTCGCAGGAACATTTACTACGTTTAAACATCCATTTAACTGTTCTAAAGAATTAAACTTTGTTTTCTTGTCATGCTGTTCGTTGGATGATATACTTTCAGCAATGCAAATCTGTAAATTGTCGTTTTCCACCCTCAGTCTTCTTTCATCGGGACTTTCTCTGGTGGTAGAAGTAGACGAGAGATAAATGGGACAATTTGGCAGGATGGATGGAAAAGCATCAACTTTAAGCCCAGATCACTTCAAAGAAACAGAAATGTGCTTTCCAGTCTTAGGCTACGTCCATAGTGCACCGCTTCCAGCTTCCGGCTTTATAGCGGCAGTTGAGCGGGGAGGAAAAGTAGCGTAAACTGTATTGGTGCGGTTATAGTGCACCTGCTTCCCTGCTTCCGCCTGCTTTACCCGCTTCCACCCGCTTTTTCCGGAATGAATTATTAATTCTTTTTCCCGCTTACCCGCTTGACTCGCTCGTTTAGTTTGTTGTGTTATTCCGTTCTGCACTTCTACGCTCTTTGGTTGTTGGAACAAAACGGAAGCAGACAAAGATGTTTTAATTTCCAAGTGTTTCTAAAAAGTGTAATTTGGGACAAAATATTTTTTACGTGATTATGTGGATCCAAATATCGTTAAAAGAGCATTTGCAACTTTCTTCATTGATATAAATTATTTTGTAAAGAATCCCATACGTTTAATATATTTGTGCGGGTTCATTCTAATTTGCACTAATTTCAGATATTTTCCCTTCTACTTCGGAAATCAAGTTATCAAATATATTTTTCCAAACTATACATACAACATGGAGCTATCACATGAGGATCTATTGCAGGGATGGCAAACCTATGACCCGCGGGTCACACTGGCCCACGCAGGCTTTTTAAATGACACACGCGTTGATTTTTATAAACTTATCATTTCATCATATACATAAAGTTTTGATATTTTTCGAACCCTTCTTTCAAAAAACATGAAGAAAATATCAGTGTTAATAAAAACTTAAAATTGAAAAAAAATTGCACAAAGGATTTTTGTAAAATGTTTTAGACAGGGTGTAAGAAAATCATGATTAAAAAATAAATCAATTGGAACTTTTTATTTAAATCGGATTTTTTTTATTTAAATCAAAAATTTTTTATTTAAATTTCTGTAGTTTCTCAACTGTTTTTTAAAAAAATGTATGAATTTTTTAAATAAAAAATTGAGTTTGTGACTTGGTAAATCAATATTTACTTCATTTGTTTAACTTTAAAACACAAGTTGATATCCCACATAGTTTTTCTTGAGTAAATTACATCATCATGTTAACAAATTTATCAGTAAGAGTAAGTGACAGACCTGAACTACAGTGTGAAAAGTAGAATAGAGGACAGAGAAATAATCAGACAATAGTAAATTCTAATAATAAAACTGCCGAGCAGCAATAATAAATGAATTTTCACTTTTAATTCATATTGGATCTTTCTTTCTTATTGATGACATTTCAATGGCTGTGTGAATATGTATATTTCTACTCTTTAATCTCTATTGCACACCACAAGAATAAGCTGAGCCTTAAAAAACTTTACTTCGAACTGTGTGTGGTTTTTTTTTTAGTTGATGAAATCAGTCACCCCCTTTAGTTTATAATTTTGAATCAAACTGTTACGTACTTCCTTTAAGTGTTTATATTATGAGTGTTGTTAATCAGGAATGTTTATACATTACTCTTCCTGGCATTTAGATTTATGATGTCATGTGTATTTACATTACTGTTTCCAGTATATAGTATATTCTAAGTTACAACTGGATGTTGCAATCTTTTATAATATGCAGTAATTGACCCAGTTCCCTCTTTGCTGGGTGTAGCCATTAGTGCTGAAATCACCATGAGTGAAGAAAGATTAAAGCATTTGACCGCTTCTGTGATTATTCTGTGGTGCATTTACTTAGTTATAAAAATGTGTGTTTAGTTGTGATTTAAATCAGTGATTTAAAAAAAAAATCATTTGATTAAAATCAGTGATTTAAAAAAAATCATTTGATTAAAATCATGATTTTAATTGTTGATTTAAATATAGTGATTTAGATCTTGACACCCTGGTTTTAGATTTATTGATTATACATACATAATGCTGTTTTAAAATTTATGTGAATGCCTATTGAGTAGAATATGTAAATTTATAAAATACCGATTGTGAGAATGAACACATATGGTAAATACTAATAATAAAGACACTAATAATTAAGACCGTTCATATGAGGCGCGTAAAACGCGCGTTTGGCGACAACATTTTGACATACAACAATGTTCGATGGCTCAGTTCGGGTCAAGTTCTTAATCGGTTTGTCATTTAATAAGAAGAAATTACGCTCTTTTTGAATGAAAAAAACAATAATTTTGACGAATTTTCAAGTATAGATTAGTTAAATGATTTTATGTTTTTATGCGACATCACACTCAGCATTTTAATGAAGTAAATAAAAAAACTTCAAGGAAATGGACAAATTGTTTTAATGACGTTTGAAAATATTAGAAAATATTTATGACGACACTTGACATTTTTACTTGGGATTTGGAAATGAAAATCCTGAAATATTTTCCTCAGTTACAAAACATTTTTAAAACACAATAACAATGGAAAATACGTTTGACATTTAAGAAAATACAATAAAAAAAATATTTAATGATTATATACAGTAAATAAAACAAGGCCTTTCAAGATATATTTAACCAATTTAAAGATATGGAAAACGCATTTCACTTTATTTTATATCCATACAAAACGAAATTCGAAACAATGGAGTAAAACGAATTTAAGTGGCTGTGTATCCATGATTTAGAAATGGAAGTAGTTGAATTTCAGAGTAGTATAGTTTGGAAAATATATTTGATAACTTGATTTCCGAAGTAGAAGGGAAAATATCTGAAATTAGTGCAAATTAGAATGAACCCGCACAAATATATTAAACGTATGGGATTCTTTACAAAATAATTTATATCAATGAAGAAAGTTGCAAATGCTCTTTTAACGATGTTTGGATCCACATAATCACGTAAAAAATATTTTGTCCCAAATTACACTTTTTAGAAACACTTGGAAATTAAAACAACTTTGTCTGCTTCCGTTTTGTTCCAACAACCAAAGAGCGTAGAAGTGCAGAACGGAATAACACAACAAACTAAACGAGCGAGTCAAGCGGGTAAGCGGTTCAAGCGGGAAAAAGAATTAATAATTCATTCCGGAAAAAGCGGGTGGAAGCGGGTAAAGCAGGCGGAAGCAGGCTTTACCCGCTCCTACCGCGGCGCACTATGGACGTAGCCTAAGGCTACGTCCATAGTGCGCCGCTTCCAGCTTCCGGCTTTATCGCAGCAGTTGAGCGGGGAGGAAAAGAAGCGTAAACTGTATTGGTGCGGTTATAGTGCACCTGCTTCCCTGCTTAAGCCTGCTTTACCCGCTTCCACCCGCTTTTTCCGGAATGAATTATTAATTCTTTTTCCCGCTTACCCGCTTGGCTCGCTCGTTTAGTTTGCTGTGTTATTCCGTTCTGCACTTCTACGCTCTTTGGTTGTTGGAACAAAATGGAAGCAGACAAAGATGTTTTAATTTCCAAGTGTTTCTAAAAAGTGTAATTTAGGACAAAATATTTTTTTACATGATTATGTGGATCCAAACATTGTTAAAAGAGCATTTGCAACTTTCTTCATTGATATAAATTATTTGGTAAAGAATCCCATACGTTTAATATGTTAGTGTGGGATCATTCTAATTTGCACTAATTTCATATATTTTCCCTTCTACTTCGGAAATCAAGTTATAAAATATAGTTTTCCAAACTATGCTGTTCTAACTAACTTAGCTTTTCTCTAATTCCATTTCTAAATCATGGATACCCAGCCACTTAAATTCGTTTTGCTCCATTGTTTCGAATTTCGTTTTGTATGGATATAAAATAAAGTGAAATGCATTTTCCATATTTTAAATTGATTAAATCTATCTTCAAAGGCCTTGTTTTTTTACTGTATATAATCATTAAATATTTTTTATTGCATTTTCTTGAATGTCAAGCGTATTTTCCATTGTTATTGTGTTTTGAAAAGGTTTTTGTAACTGAGGAAAATATTTCATGATTTTCATTTCGAAATCCCTAGTAAAAATGTCAAGTGTCGTCATAAATATCCTAACATTCTCAAACATCATTAAAACAATTTGTCCATTTCCTTGAAGTTTTTTTATTTACTTCATTAAAATGCTGAGTGATGTCGCATAAAAACATAAAATCATTTAACTAATCTATATTTGAAAATTCGTCAAAATTATTATTATTATTTTTTTTTTCATTCAAAAAGAGCGTAATTTCTTCTTATAAAATGACAAACCGATTAAGAACTTGACCCGAACTGAGCCATCGAACATTGTTGTATGTCAAAATCCCTTGAATACTGGCACTCCACTTCTAATACTTGTGCAAATTGTCGTTTATTATTTCCATACCACTAATACAAGTTACTATCTTAGCGGCCTTGTAGAGCGGGACCTCACCAGCCTCGCCAAACGCGCGTTTTACGCGCCTCATATGAACGGGGCCTTAATAAATATGTCTTTATTAGTAGTATTTACCATTAGTAGTATGTGTTCATTCTCAAGCGGTATTTTAGAAATTTACATATTCTACTCAATAGGCATTCACATAAATTTTAAAACAGCATTATGTATGTATAATCAATAAATCTAAAACCAGTGTGTCAAGATTTAAATCACTTGATTTAAATCAACGATTAAAATCATAATTTTAATCAAATGATTTTTTTTAAATCACTGATTTAAATCACAACTAAACACACATTTTTATAACTAAGTAAAAGCACCACAGAATAATCACAGAAGCGGTCAAATGCTTTAATCTTTCTTCACTCGTGTTGATTTTAGCACTAATGGCTACACCCAGCAAAGAGGGAACTGGGTCAATTACTGCATATTATAAAAGATTGCAACATCCAGTTGTAACTTAGAATATACTATATACTGGAAACAGTAATGTAAACACACATGACATCATAAATCTAAATGCCAGGAAGAGTAATGTATAAACATTCCTGATTAACAACACTCATAGTATAAACACTTAAAGGAAGTATATAACAGTTTGATTCAAAATTATAATCTAAAGGGGTGACTGATTTCATTAGCTAATGAAAAACACACAGTTCGAAGTAAAGTTTTTTTAAGGCTCAGCTTATTCTTGTGGTGTGCAACAGAGATTAAAGAGTAGAAATATACATATTCACACAGCCATTAAAATGTCAACAGGAAGAAAGAAAGATCCAATATGATTTAAAAGTAGGTGAAAATTCATTTATTATTGCTGCTCGGCAGTTTTATTATTAGAATTTACTATAGTCTGATTATTTCTCTGTCCTCTATTCTACTTATCACACTGTAGTTCAGGTCTGTCACTTACTCTTACTGATAAATTTGTTAACATGAAGATGTAATTTACTCAAGAAAAACTATGTAGGATGTCAACTTGTGTTTTAAAGTTGAACAAATGTTAAGTAAATATTGATTTACCATGTCACAAACTCAATTTTTTATTTAAAAAATTTATATATTTTTTTGTAAAAACAGTTGAGAAACTACAAAAATTTAAATTTTAAAAAAATCCGTTAAAAAAAATCCAATTCCAATCTTTTTTTACACCCTGTCTGAAACATTTTTATAAAAATCCTTTGTGCAATTTTTTTTCAATTTTAAGTTTTTTATTAACACTGATATTTTCTTCTGGTTTGTTAAAAGATGGGTTTATATGTTTATAAATGTTGTTTTAAAATATGTTTTTTAAAAGAAGGGTTCGAAAAATATCAAAAATTTATGTATATGATGAAATAATCTAATATATAAAATTTCCATGTCACAATGTTAGTTACCGTACTCCTCCGAAACGGCTTTACCGATTTTTACCAAATTTTATATGCGTATTCAGTAGGTCTGAGAATCGGCTACTATCTATTTTCCATACCCCTAAGTAATAAGGGTTGTTCACCCTTAAAATTTATTTTTTTAATTTTTTGACGAAATTTTTTGTTTTTATTTTTTTATAATCTGGCATTAAAAAATACATACAACCCTTAATTTTTACTTTTTTTATCACCAACCCCTATTTTTTTATGGCCATTTTAGTAATTTAATCATTTTTCATCCCGCTCGATAACTGATCAATTATAGTGTTTTTAACTATACTTCGATTAAAAATCTAAAATTTTTTTAAAGAAAATAAACATTTATTTTTATTATTAAAGTTTAATCCTGATATATGCTTAGTGTTACCAATCTTAGATTCTTAAAATTTGCCGCGCGTGTATTTGGCACGATTAGTTCAGTTAATCAAGTTTTAGTTAAACAAGTGATTTACATAACCTTAAAAGTACTCAACACGTGTCACGAGCTCCAACCAACAACGGCTTTTGTGTTGTAAGTATACTTTTTTTTATATAATTATTTGAATTTTTTACAACTATTGTTTCAAATTTTTTTTCACAAAACTAATATTTTCGCTATAATCCTGGCCGATGCTAATGCACGTGTGAGCATGCAGCAATTGCGTCAAGAACAATCAGAAGATACACGAGCTGAGCGCAATGAAGTTATTTCATTAATTCTATTTATATGTGTTTTGTACAGTGAGCAATGCCAAGAAAACGCAAAGGGGCTGATTTGAGGGCAAAAGCGAGGATTACCTCATGCGCACATTTTGGTTTGGTTAATCGAGAAAATCCGTCCTGAAGAAATCGATAGTATCATTTCTGCGGAAATTCCAGATCCGTCTACTGACCAAGTGCTGTTTGATATTGTTACAGCAAACATGATCCATGGTCCATGCGGTACTCTTCATCGTTCATCGCCTTGCATGGCAGATGGAAAATGTACTAAAAATTTCCCTAAAGATTTCACTAATGATACGATAACAAATACCGACGGATATCCAATATATCGTCGAAGAAGTCCCGATAATGGCGGACAATCATTTATTAAAAATATCAGCAACACAGACATTGACATTGACAATCGTTGGGTGGTGCCGTATTCGCCTCTGCTAAGCAAGACATACAATGCTCATATTAATGTTGAGTTTTGCAGTTCAGTGAAGAGCATCAAATATATTTGCAAGTATGTCCATAAAGGCAGTGATATGGCTGTGTTTAGAGTAGAAAATACTAATGTAAATGCTCCTCCAATGGATAAAAACGATGAAATTACGCTCTACCAAATTGGTCGGTACATCAGCTCCAATGAAGCTGCTTGGCGTATCTTCGGTTTTCCAATTCATGAACGGGATCCAGCAGTTGTTCAGTTAGCCGTCCATCTTGAAAACGGTCAGCGTGTATTTTTCACGAACGAGACAGTGATTGATCGTGCTACAAATCCACCTAAAACCACACTCACTGCATTTTTTGATTTGTGTAATAGTACGGATGATTTTGGTGCCTTTGCAAGAACATTACTCTATTCACAAGTACCACACTATTTCACATGGGCTCAAACAAAAAAAATGGATGCCCCGCAAGCAAGGCTCACCAGTTGATGCATGTCTCAATTTATTTAAATCGAACGCTTTGGGGCGATTATTTACAGTCAATCCAAGACACACTGAGTGCTTTTATCTTCGACTGTTGTTGGTTAATGTTACTGGCCCATTATCATTTCAAGATATACGTAAAGTGAATGGGCAACAGTATCCGACATATAAAGACGCATGCCTTGCACTCGGCTTGCTGGAAGACGACAACCAGTGGGAGTGTATGCTTGCTGAAGCTGCATTGAACTGTACAGCAATACAAATTCGTCTACTATTCGCTATAGTGTTGACTACATGTTTCCCAGCTCGAGCACAGATATTGTGGGATAATCACAAAGATTCAATGACTGATGATATATTGCATCAACATCGTACAAGGTGCAACGATCTAACGATAACATTCAGCGACGCTATGTACAATGAAGCATTGATTGCTATTGATGATCTTTGCATTGTCATTACCAACTTATCACTCACTCATTTCGGTATGAATTCGCCAAATCGAACAGCATCTGATTTAATTAACACTGAAATGAATCGTGAACTGCAGTACAACACTGTAGAAATGGCAGCGATTGTTACTCGCAATGTCCCACTAATGAATGACGAACAAAGAACCATTTATGACCGCATTTTGCTCGCAGTTTCAGCAGGACAAGGTGGGTTCTTCTTTTTGGATGCACCGGGTGGAACTGGCAAAACATTCCTTATTTCACTAATTCTTGCTGAAATGCGATCAAATAATGGCATCGCATTGGCCGTTGCATCATCGGGCATTGCGGCAACTTTATTGGATGGAGGCAGAACAGCTCATTCAGTATTTAAGCTGCCACTAAATATTCAAAATAACCCTGACGCAGTGTGTAACATTAAAAAACAATCGTCCATGGCCACCGTGCTGAAACAGTGTAAAATTATCATCTGGGATGAATGTACTATGGCACACAAACATTCAATTGAGGCGTTGAACAGGACATTGAAAGATATTAAAAACAACGACAAACTATTTGGCGGCACTCTGTTGGTGCTTTCAGGTGATTTCAGACAAACACTTCCCGTCATTCCACGTTCAACATACGTTGATGAGATCAACGCTTGCTTAAAATCATCTCCATTGTGGCGTAATCTTGAAAAAGTACAGCTGAAAGTAAATATGCGCGTTCAAATGCTTCAAGATCCATCCGCTGAAACATTCTCAAAACAACTCTTAGATATCGGTGATGGAAAAGTTGCTACAGATGAAACTGGATACGTAAAATTACCGACCGATTTCTGCACAATCGCTGATTCGCTAGATACTCTCATTGAACAAATATTTCCCGATGTACACACACAGTACATAAATCATGAGTGGCTTGCAGAAAGAGCTATTTTAGCAGCAAAAAATGCAGACGTTGACAATTTAAATTTGAAGATACAACAGTTGTTGCCAGGGAATTTGGTATCATACAAATCTATTGATACAGTTTGCGATGCCAGCGAAGCTGTCAATTTTCCCACAGAATTTTTGAACTCACTGGATTTGCCAGGCATGCCACCGCATAATTTACAATTGAAGGTTGGATCTCCAATTATCTTGCTTCGTAATTTAAACCCGCCACGGTTGTGCAACGGTACGCGATTAGTCATTCGAAAATTGATGAAAAACGTTATCGAAGCCAGCATTTTAAAGTTCAAAGGTGAAAATATCTTAATACCACGGATTCCTATCATACCTACATATGTGCCAATTCAATTCAAACGAATTCAGTTTCCGATTAGATTGGCATTTGCAATGACAATCAACAAATCCCAAGGCCAAACGATGTCTGTTTGTGGCTTAGATTTGAGTACACCATGTTTTTCACACGGGCAATTGTACGTAGCATGCTCTCGAGTCGGTAAACCATCCAGTTTGTTTGTGCTCGCTAAAGATGGGCTAACAAAAAATATTGTCCACGCTATAGCATTAAAAGATTGATGTTGTTTGTTAGTGTTACTGTCGTAATTAATATGTCATATGTAATTTTAAGAAATAAACTATAATAACTTGAAAATAATATTGTTTGGCGTTTGTTATTTTTATATTCCCTTATCGTTCATAGCGCTCCATGCCCATTTCACGCATATACCACATACTTACACACTTATAATAAGTAAGTTACTTTTTGTCTACACTAGAATTTATCTAGAAACTAGAAATAATTTATAAGGCAAAACAACGTTTGCCGGGTCAGCTAGTAAGTTTATAAAAATCAACGCGTGTGTCATTTAAAAAGCCTGCGTGGGCCAGTGCGACCCGCGGGTCATAGGTTCGCCATCCCTGCAATAGATCCTCACGTGATAGCTCCATGTTGCAAACTGACAGGCGGTCCAACGCGCGTTACACTATAACCACTCCCTGCTAGAATCGCGCGGTTTTACAACGCTGTTTGCAACTGCCGCGGTTTAAGCGGTAAAGCAGGAAGCGGTGCACTATAGTGCGCCGCTTCCAGCTTCCGGCTTTATCGCGGCAGTTGAGCGGGGAGGAAAAGTAGCGTAAACAGTATTGGTGCGGTTATAATGCACCTGCTTCCCTGCTTCCGCCTGCTTTACCCGCTTCCACCCGCTTTTTCCGAAATGAATTATTAATTCTTTTTCCCGCTTACCCGCTTGGCTCGCTCGTTTAGTTTGCTGTGTTATTCCGTTCTGCACTTCTACGCTCTTTGGTTGTTGGAACAAAATGGAAGCAGACAAAGATGTTTTAATTTCCAAGTGTTTCTAAAAAGTGTAATTTAGGACAAAATATTTTTTTACATGATTATGTGGATCCAAACATCGTTAAAAGAGCATTTGCAACTTTCTTCATTGATATAAATTATTTGGTAAAGAATCCCATACGTTTAATATATTAGTGCGGGTTCATTCTAATTTGCACTAATTTCAGATATTTTCCCTTCTACTTCGAAAATCAAGTTATCAAATATATTTTTCCAAACTATACTGCTCTGAAATTCAACTCATTCCATTTCTAAATCATGGATACCCAGCCACTTAAATTTGTTTTACTCCATTGTTTCGAATTTCGTTTTGTATGGATATAAAATAAAGTGAATTGCATTTTCCATGTTTTTAAATTGATTAAATCTATCTTCAAAGGCCTTGTTTAATTTACTGTATATTAACCTATATATTACTGACTATAACCACCCCCTGCTCGAATCGCGCGGTTTTACAACGCTGTTTGCAACTGCCGCGGTTTAAGCGGTAAAGCAGGAAGCTAGAAGCGGTGCACTATGGACTAGAGATGGGGAAAATGACTCTTTTCAAGGATCGGATCGGAACCACTCACTCACTAAAAAGAGCTAGCTCTTTTTGATGACTCACCGCTCCTTTGAGATATTTTATAATGTATATAACATATCGAAATGTATACAATATGTTTGGGCCATCGAACATCCCTCGTTGTCACGTGAGCGCATGTGTCCAGACGAAGAGGCGCCAAGCGTGCTTGAAACACCCACGCACACAACACTTGAAACACTCACTCATCCAGCAATTGCGCAGTTTACCTCTAAAATCAACAAAAGGAGGGAGACGGGGCCCGAGGACGTTAGGCATTGCAGCATAGGGCTGCTAAGCTGTAAAATTTAATTGCTAAGGCATAAGATGGCCCAAAACCATGTCAATTCATATAACTTTGAAATTGTCCATAAAGAATAAATTACTTTGAGGACACTTCTACTTTTGTAATTCCCGTCATGAACCCGTTGAGATTACAGAAGTAGCAATTAAAATATCCAAACACGTTAAAAATCTCATTTTTGACCAAGAATTCTAAAAAAGTTTTCGATTTTATTGGATAGAGTATTTATTTGACTTTCCGAAACATATTTAATTTTTTCTCTGTTAATTACTTGAAGAAGTATTAAGATTTTAATCAAGGCGGGAAAACAAGAAGTAAGAATGGAAAACACTGGAAATGGCCATTAAAAGGCCAAAAACATGGCAAAATCTAAATTTAAACCGTACTTTTTTTTGCAAATATAATTTTAGAAAGTTTTTTCAAACATTTAAATGGTTTCTCTTTTGGAAATGGAGTGAACTTTTTTAAAGAGAAGGAAGAACAAAATTGTTTACACAAAGAGCAAACGCAAGGGAGCAAGCGATGCACTTGAAACTACCTTTAACTCTAAATTAATATTTTTGCATTATTTCCTCACTTCAAATGTTATAATGCAAAAACTTATAACTGGATTCTAGTAAACTTTTGAGAGTTTGTTATTTATAATGTTGTCAAGTGAATGAACTAGAATAATTATGCTGAGTTCAAAAGTTTCTAAATTATTACTATTTATTTAAGAAGTAGGACTGTAAAACTATAAAAAATCTTCTATTCATTTTTCAATCACTTGTAAAATTGTTGTTTATTTAAATATCCTTTTATTCTAGTTCATTCCCTAGAAATATGCATGTAGTTTATTTTGGTAGCATCATTTTTCAAATTGGTTGAATAGATTTTCATGTAGCACATTTGAAGTTTTTGACACATTTCTTTAAAATTTCATACAAAATTATCATATTTTTACAAAATTATTAATATATACTTTTAATATTTATAGCCCATTGCTATTGTTTAAAACACAAAACATAAAAATATCATTAAAATGTTTCTATACCACATTTAAAAAAAGTGTCTTGGACGTGTTTGGATACATTAAGATTTCTTTTTAAAACCACTTAGTTACCAAATGAGACTTCCTAATAATTTAAATGATATTTTAAAATCATATAATAAAAATATTAATAATTTATTTAAGTACTTAAGATTTTTAACTATTTATTTTAAGATATAGGTATGTAATACCCTCGAATACTCGTTGTCCCAAAGATTTTCAAAATCCAAGTCCCCTCCCTTTCTTTTAATAAAATATTTTCAAAATGCCTTGTTTTGTGAAGGCAATGCAATAAAAACGAGTTACGTTTAATTTAATTTTGTGTAGGTTCATTAAAATGATATCACTCCCGAGAAATCAAGGTTTTATTATAATTATTATATTAATGTTAAGTGAATAACATAATAACTGTTAGAATATGTTTTAATAACAACCTTAAGACTAGTTTTAATTAGTGCTAAAAGGCGTGATATGACTTTAGCCGTAAAAACACCCTTTCAATCTAAAATTGAATTAAATTTTTAAAAATAACATTTATGATAATACATAGATATTTAAAAATTTGAAACTTCAAAAAAGTAACAAAAAGCTAGGGAGCGCAAAAGAACGAATGCGGAAATGACTCTTCGAGAGCGATAGTTATCGAAAAGAGCCATAGAGTTAAATCTCAAAAGAATCAACTCCCAAAAGAATCAGTGAGCGCAAACGATCGAATGCGAAAATGATTCTTCGAAAGAGCCAATTCTCGAAAAGAATCAACTCCGAAAAGAATCAACTCTCAAAAGAATCAACTCCCAAAGAATCAACTCCCAAAAGAATCACTGAGCTGGTGATCGCATGCGGAAATGACTCTTCGAGAGTGGAAGCGCTGATTCGTTAAAAAAGAGTTACCGCTCTTCAGCCCTGATTGGTTAAAAAAGAGCTATAGCTCTTTTTTGACGAATCAGCGCTCGCTCACTCCGTCAAGAGAGCTAACTCTTTGAGTCAGCTCCTGAGCGGATCGCCCATCTCTACTATGGACGTACCCTTAGGATCATAGGCTGTAGCGCATCTTTCAATTGACTCCTTAGGGAAATGTAGCTCACATACCTATATGAAGAAATATTTTATTTAAAACATGTTCAAGAGAATGCAAACAGCTTATTGCATTTTTGAAGAAATTTTAGTAATTCAACTGTATTAATATATATCTATTTAAAAGTTTTTAGCATACTTTTAGAGAAAAATTAATTTAATACCTGTATAGATATAAATATTTTCTAATCACACATTCTTAAAAAAACGTTAAAATTACAAATAAATGCTGTTTGTTTTAATTATGCAGCCGAGAACATATTTTGAAAACAAAGTAAAGCCAATTACTTAATTGCACATCAAGCTTTTTTTTTCTCAATAAAATAGGAAATATTCAAAAAGAACGATTATTACAAATGTAAAACAAAAAGCAGTGTAAATCTTAAGAAAATGGTTCTAGCAAATGTTCTTAGCAAAACAAAAACATTATAATTTTTGTTCTAAATATTCGGCCATGAAGTAGCGATGGTACTGTGTTTTTAAGTCTAAATAATATTTTGAACAAATGAATTACATACCTTAGAATATTTTGTAGGCACGAAATACTTTCTGCAAATTGCGCGAATCCACTTCTTTCTCAAAACTTCTTCATTCGGGAAAGAGAACACTTGGATTTTGGGGCTATTTGGATAGTTGCCCCTGCATCCTGGCACGCAACACCATCACTTTTTAAAACGAATTTAAAATAATGAATGCATACGTTGAGCCTAACCCTTTTTGCGTGGTAACGAAGTCACGGTCTACAGAGGAATAATGGCGAGCGGAAGCTTCTGTCTTCGGCACTTCCTTCCCTACTTGGTGTGACGTCACAGACAAGTTTCGGTTCAGAAACAGGGCCTTGTTCGTCTAGGTCAGGGGTGGCCAACCTGTGGCGCATGCGCCAAACTTGGCGCATTGGATGATTATAAGTGGCGCAATGCATCCTTGCGCCTACATATTCTTTGATTACAAATGAACAAGTTTTTTCATCCATGAAATTCATTAAAAGGAAAACTAGGTAACGAATAAATGATACAAATTTGAAAAATTCTCTATTGCTCTCAGTAACAACTTTACACCAAACATTGAAAGACTAGCGATATCCAAACAGGCTCAAAAGTCTTATTATTGTTAATGTTTATGTGCTGTAATAGACATTGTTTTACGTACAATAGTTAAAGCATTTACAAATGTTAATTATGTCTATAAACATACTTTTATTAAAAAAGTTATTAAGGATATGGCAGGACCATAAACGTAAGGTAGAAAATGTGCTTGAGTTGTATGGCGCATCGGAACTTGATGTGAAAAAAAAAAAATTGGCGCATGGTATGTAAAAGGTTGTCTACCCCTGGTCTAGGTGGTGTTGACTAGATGCGTCTTTACAGGAAGTCGATACTTTGCACATCCGCGATTTGAATTTGAGGAATGAGCTCCAAAGTTTGATAAATTCATATACACCGAATAAATCCAAACAAACCAATTTGGAAATGAAAATAATTATTTCTGATGATATTCCTACTGCGCAGCGACCACGCCGGTTAGCGGAAATTGAAAAGCAGGAAGTTAACAGACAAATATCGAAATGGTTACACGATGGAATAATTACAGAGAGCAATTCAGATTATATTCATCGCCAATAGTGTTAGTTAAAAAAGCAGATAATTCAACGAGAATTTGTGTTGATTATCGTAAGATTAACACTAAAACCATAAAAGAAAGATTTCCACTACCCCTTATAGAGGACATTTTTGACAAATTACAAGGAGCCTTAGTATATAGTAATTTAGATCTTAAGAATGGATATTTCCACATTCCAATCAGCCCCGAAAGTTCTAAATATACCTGTTTTGTAACTCATAACGGTCAATATGAGTTTAAAAGAGTTCATTTAGGATTATGTAATTCTCCATCTGTATTTCAAAAGTTTATTCAGTCTATTTTTAAGGAACTTCTAGCTGATGGAACAGTAATTATTTACATGGATGATATCATCATTCCTTCCAAAAACAAAATTGAAGGGGTTACAAAACTTAAAAAAGTTTTCAAAGTCGCTTCGGACTACGGACTTGAATTTAATTTTGAAAAATGCAATTTCCTGCAACGGAAAATAACTTTTCTAGGACACATACTAGAAAAAGGTACAATACATCCCTCTGAAGCCAAAACAAAAGCGGTACTGAATTTTCCTGAGCCCAAAACAATTAAACATGTCCAATCCTTTTGAGGGCTAAGTTCATATTTTCGAAAATTCATCAAAGATTTTGCAATAATAGCCAGACCTCTTAGTGACCTTTTGCGGGACAAAGTGCCATTTCACTTTGATCACGAGCAGAAACGGGCTTTCCTTGCTTTGAAGCAAGCCCTGTCATCAGAGCCCATACTTAAACTTTACGAACAAGGAGCACCATTACAACTGCATTGCCATGCATGTCGCTCGAAAGGATTTGGGGCTATACTTTTACAAATGGATTCAGATAAAAATTTTCATCCAATACACTATATGAGTCGTAAAACTTCCCCCCAAGAGGAAAAAAATCCAAGTTACGAATTAGAAGTTTTAGCGATAGTCGAAGCCCTTAAAAAGTTTCGACATTATTTAGTAGGAACAAAATTTCAAATTTTTACTGATTGTCAGGCGTTTCAAAAAACAATGTCTTAAAAGGATATCCCACCGAAAATAGCGAGATGGGTCCTTTTCTTAGCAGATTTTGACTACGAAATACTCCATAGGCCAGCTAAACAAATGCGTCACGTCGATGCCCTAAGTCGTTACCCAGTTTTGGTAATACAGCATGATGAGCTAACACAAAAAATCAAAGATGCACAAACAAAAGACGAGTTTTCACAAAGTATCAAACAACTGCTTAAACAGTCTTCAACTTCAGAGTACACATTAACCCTTTGACCGTCCTAAATATTTTAGTGGACTTCTTTGAAACGTCCCCTCTGTAGCTAAAGAATGAGCGCAAATTGATAGAAGAAAACTTTTCGGACTGCACGAAAACCGGTCATGCAGTCTTTTCCATCCCCCTGTGCCTATTGATCCGTATAACAACAGGGGTCAATCTTCCCCACTTCCCCTTCAGGGTTAGGGCTCGGTAGGGTCATTCAAAGTCATAAATTAGTCTACTGAGAGTAGTATTTGCTGTCCTGTGGCTTTTCACACACGTGAGAACATTCCGGCTTTCTCTAAATCAGTTGTACTTGCTGCTTGTAATGTTCTAAACGTAGGCACTAAAGGTTTTTGTCAAACATTTTCTTTTTGAAAGGTCTAGCAACTCGAGGGAAGAGCATTGCGCAGGAAATTCGAGTATACTTTATTAATATTTTCCTGTTTGAACAAGTATTGATGGTTTAGTAAAATGTGATGAAGCATTTTCTGGTTCCTCCAATATACTAGTGAAATCTACAGTTGAATTGCTCAAACAAAAATGTTTTATCATCATATTTATCAGAGGGTTATTGAACTTATCATGGATTCCGGTTCGGACTATTCTGACAGAGAGGATTTAATTTCATCTTGTGAAGATGATAATTCTTCAACGAAAAGTGAATCTGACGATGATACTCTAAATGCTGCTCGCAATTGGTGTCCCATTGATATACAATGCATCTACTCCTGCTCCTCCGAATTTTCAATTTACTTCAACTCCTGGAATAAGTCCTTCGATAAAGATTTTGCTTGGAAACACATATGATCCAATGATGTTTTTTAGCATATTTTTTTATGAGAAAATCATGAATTTCATCATGGAAGAAACTAATAGATATTAGGGATGCGACATCGATAGCAAAACATCGATGTTCAAAATTAAAACATCGATGTTGATAATACATCGAACCAAAAACATTGATGTTTTTAAAATTCAGTGTATTTAAACTTGTTTCCCCATTTCTTAAAACTGGTTTAGCAACTAGTGATGCGACATCGGCTCCAATACATCGATGTTTTTTTCTAAAACATCAATGTTTAGAAAACATGGACATTGATGTCACATCCCTACTTTTCAGACCCTTCATCCTTGGTCTCTTTGATCTAAAAGTATGTTCAATTTGCTGATTATAAAAATTATGCTACTTGGTTATTTTTAAAAATTTTTAAACGGTAATTTTTTCATTTAAAAATAAAACATCGACACAGCGTAAAAACATCGACAAGTATAAACATCGATGTTACCAAAACATCGACCCCAATACATCGATGTTAAATACATCGATGTTTTTAAAAAAACATCGATGTTTTGAAAACATCGACATCGATGTCGCATCCCTAATAGATATGCGGAAGATGTTTTCAACAAGTCCAATCTGACACCATCATCAAGAAAATTAAATTGGGAAAATACGGACATCAAAGAACTAAATTTATTCTTTGATTTACTTTTACTTCAAGGAATAGTGTCAAAATCAGTACAAGAATGGTACTGGAGTAAAAGACCGATTTTAAGCACTCCCTTTTTTGGACAAATCATGAGTGAGAAAAGATATAGCTTGCTAATGAAATTTCTGCATTTTGAGGATTCGGATAAATTTAACAAAAAAACGCATCAAAATCCAAAGTTAAGAAGAAAAAAAAAATGTTTTCATGAAATGCTGGTTCAAAAATTTTAAACCGCTTATACACCTAACCAATCTGTGGCAATAGACGAATCTTTGTTTGCTTTCAAGGGCTCGCTTGGATGGAAACAATACATTGGTGTAAAGGCGGCTGGTTCACCTTAAATCTGTGGTGGCCGTCATCACGTTGGGTTGGTGTGGAAGTTTGGAGAGTGGGGTGCCAGCCCAGGTGTTGCTTCGTCATCTGACCGTGGTTCAAAATTACGAGGTGTTGTCCTCGGATCTTTCCCTTAAGAAATTGATCCCGAACCGTTGTCAATAGCCCGTCGTGTTGCTCTAGTACGTCGTTAATTACAAATTACCATTTTTAACAGCTGTATTGACGAAGCCTTAATAAAATTTAAGGGTCGAGGGGAGCATAGTCCAATATATGCCCTTAAAACAAGCTAAACAAGATTTGAAAATGTGGCTCCTTTGTTCATCAAAATCCGGCTATGTTTTAAATTTTGAACTATATGCTGGAAAGATGAGTAATATTCCAATGTTCCCGAAAGGACTTGAATAAGATGTGGTCACGTATTTAATAAATACTCTGAAGAATAAAGGCCACGATATATATTTTGACCGTTTTTCCTATTATTATAAATTTAAAAAAAAAGGGACATCATGGTTGCGAGACACTGAACGTAAACAGAAAGCATTTGCTCACTAACATCAAGGCCTTAAACTTTCTGAGGAAAAAAATATATAAAGCTTTTCCAAAGCAAAACTAATTCCAACTTACTTAGCACGACGTGGATGGACAAAAAAAGTGTTTTTATGCTATTCCCAAACTCAAGAATGAAACAGGTCTTGTGCAAAGAAAGCAAAATTCTGTTAAGAAGACCCAGCACCTTAAAAATTAATCCGTTTTCAAAATATTCAAGAATTTTTAAAGTGTATCTTCTTTTTCAATTTTTATGATATAAGCTTCAATTTTTTTTATAATATTCCTTTAACTTAAACTAAATTTACAGATATGGAATTGAAGATACATTGAATAAAAATCTTGAAATAAAAAATAAAACCTGAAACGCTACTTAAAATATCACAAAAAACGTCACTTTACTGCATATTATATATTTTTTAAATATTCTACTCGTAATAACTAAAAATGCATACCTGTATTTCATAACAAGATACTATCTATCATGTAAAAAAAAATTTGAAGTCAATTGATTGGAAATTAAAAAAGCCTTTGCATTTTGAATTAAAAGATAAACACAAAAAATAAAGTTGGAGAAAAAATAGTTTAAAGTTTGAAAATTAAAATTATGGTATAAAATTATAAAAAAAAATAATTCAAATTTTTTCTATAGCTACTTTCTACATATAAGTGAAGTGTAAAACTTCCGTGGATCCCTTCTTTTTTTAAGAGCCTTTGTTCTGATTGCTGTTTTCACTAATTTTCGAATATTTTAAATTTAGTACTTCAGCTGTTCATTCTCTGATAGTTTTTTCAAGCATTAATTATCTGTCCACGTTAGAATCTCGGATCATAACCTAATCCCAACAGATTTCTGAATAGTTGAAAGTACCCCTATAACTCGCAAACTACTTCTGATGTGGCCATTTCGACACGTTTCTTTGACACAAAATTCTCATTTGGACACTTTGACCAAATCATGTTGTATAGATTCTTTTTTGTCATGGAACTTGGAACATCCTTCTAAAAGTTAATTAGAAGCAAGGCGCTGGTATATTTAATACTTATTATTAAGTGTTTTTGCATCCCCATCCGAAAGTGAAGTTGTATATATATATATACCTTCCTACTTCTATACCTTCAGAGCTCTGTTTATTTTTAGGTATAGTTAATAATAACGCATAAACCAACAGAAAAAGATACAACAGAATAACAAATATCAAAAAGAAAATCAAATCTAAACCCTTCTTTTTCTCAAATTATCGCTATAATTTACTTGTACAGCGCTAATACTGATGTAAATAAAAAAGCCAGGATATCAGTAACAGTACGAAGAAACGTTCCATCTTCTAAGCTATTTCATTTATTCAATCGTAAATAAATATTGAGGCTCTGCAGACGTACAAATGCGGTTAGTTTCGCTTTCAAAACACTGATTGCACAGGTGCAGTCTCACAAAATTCCTTATAACTTAAAAAAAAAATACAAGAATCAGTCTGATTTTCTAGGACAACATTTTAAACAGTATAAGGCAACTTTTGAAGCAAACTGTCGTGCGACTTTACTCATGCGACTCATGTCTGTCGTGGTCTCAAATATTCTCACGTTGGCGTGGAAGTTGGGAAGGTATGTAATTAATTACGATCTCACTGGAGCAACACAGCAGGCTATTGACGACGGTTCGGGATCAATCCTGACGGGAAAGATTCAAGTACAACACCACATAAATCTGAACCACGGTCAGATGACAATGTTGAAATTTAGAAAGTCTGTTGCCAGCTGAGGTATATCCTCGTCACCTGACCGTGGTTCTAAATAACAAGGTGCTGTCATCAGACCTGTCTTTCCTTCGGCGTTGATACCGGAACGTCACCAATAGCCCGTTGTGTTTTCCGATGTGACGTTAATTAAAAAATACCATCATAATTTTGTGTGTTGAATGTTTTCGGCCGACCAATCGTAAATGACCGACTTTGAAAAGGGCATGCCTACCTTTTCAGAGACTTTGGTATCATGCGGTGTCTCAGTTTGCTCGAGGCGTGAGAAAAACGTTTGGTTAAAAATTTCAGGATTTCGATTGAATGAGCCAATTGAAATTTCCTTTTCAATCGCAGACCCCTTCATCGGATTATTTAGTGGGTCGAATTCGAGGCCGGTATTTTTTCCATTCCTGTCTATCAACGTTTTGAACTTATTCTGATACACTCATTGAGCAAATATAAAATCTCTCATCTGAATAGTCAAAATGAGACATCTTCACATTGTTTGAAAAGAACACATGCAAAGGGTTACTGATGCAGTGAAATTCTAGTTTTCTAAGAGGGATGCTGATGAAAACAACCGAAGGTAATCTTGGTTTGAAGAACATTATGTTAACCTGGATACCTTTTCGATCGCAGAATCTGAACACCGTCTGTAGTATTAATTGGTTGGGTCGTCACTCAATTGGTACTGTCTGTCAACGCTTTGAACATATTCTGGTGGAGCTGAGTTTTTCTCGAGATAGACTCCACGACAGATTTAAGGTGCACCAGCCCCTTCCAAGATGGTTTTCCTCCCATGTCAAGCGATTGTTGACTCTATCCAACACGTACCATATTCCTGTCAAGCGATTCTTGTCAAACGATTGACGTGAAACAACATTTCTTCAGAGGTCCTTCTGCCTTGAAATGATTTTAGTGGGACTCAACCAGAAAGAATGAATCATGTGAATATCATCATGAACAGAACGTAAACCTATGAAGGTGTTTGACTGTTCACCATTGTGAAATCCTCACCGGATGGATAACATTCATGCGTCTCTACAGATTTAACGTACACCAGTCCCCACAAAGGGTTGTGAATGAACCCATGCACTCAAATCATCATCCTTACCATGAAATGTTTTGAAAAGTGAGCAATAAATATTCCAAGCCTGAATATAAAATCTGAATTGTCTCAATGAGAGATCTTCACATAGTTTGAAAAGAACACATGGGACATGTACTCTGAGTAGCAAAGCGTTACTGATGCAGTGAAACTCTAGTTTTCTAAAAGGGATGCTGATGAAAACGTAGTCAATCTTTGTGTCAAGAACATTATGTTAACCTTTTCAATCGCATAATCTGAACACCGTCTGTAAGATTAATTGGTTGGGTCGGAAATTGAATTCGAGGCCACTGGCTTCATCAAAATGGGTCGGTATCTTTCCCATTCAATTGACACCTACAGATTTAACGTGCACCAACCCCGATGCACTCTCTACTTTTGTTTTCCCCTATGTCAAGCGATTGGTGACTCAGATGGTCCGTGTCCAGATTCATGTCAAGCATGGCCTTTTATATCCGGTCGGGAGAAAATAAAACCTTTTTTGACCTTTGATATCCGATCAGATAAGACAAAAAATTTTCAAAGAATTTTTCTTACCTTTTTGCCTGACGGTCAATAAAAGGTCTCGGGTCCAGAAAAAGTTTTCATACCCTTTTATGATTTTGGCTGGTGGCTATACATTGTAGTTTTCTCTTACTACTGTTTTGCCACAAACCCTGTTTCGCGGTTTTACCATGCATCTATCCTCAAGGGATTTGCTTCGTGAAATGCGATTGTTCGCTATTCAACAGTGTAGTATTCGTTTTTTCATGATAAAATTTACTATGATTTGAAAATAAGAATCGTTGGAAAACATAGCATGCCTTTTTATTTGATTTTATTGCTGTATTTAATTAAAAATAGAACATCTTTTGTGCATCATATAAATAGATTACAATTCCTATACGCTAAGTTCTTGTGTTTAATTAGCGTAGCACAAAGATTAACACTCTATTAAGGACATCCTATTTTATTTTAAAATAACCGGTTTGCAACTACAGATTACGTAGAGGATTTATTCTTTAAAAAAATCAGGGTCATCGTAGTTGTTAACCTTTACTCACAATATGCAGATCCCTTGTGAAATATAACAGGAAAACTATACAAAATTGGAAATAATTAAATACAGTATTGTTTGAAAAGTGCACGAGTACTAAGGGGAACATAACTAGAGTTTTTATGAAAAACTATAAATTAGAGCACAACCAAACCGCGGAAAGAGTTCTTAGACGTGAATGGAAATATTCTACAATTAACTTTAAGTTTAAAAGGGTTTATCACAAGTTTCACAGAATACCTAGTGTGGCGTAGTGGAAAGTGTTTTAATTAAAACAAAAAATTTGATTACAATTTGAAGAGAGGAATAGAAATGAAGCACAGGTTGTATCTATTATTTCGAAAGTATCGCCAAGACATATTGCGAGAAATACTAGAATTTCGAGAGGTTTCCATTGAAGTTGTATTTTTCAGTTATTGGAGTCTTGTTTTGCGATTCATAGAAAATATACGTGTCAATCCATAAATTAAATTTTAATTCAATCAATATCAAAATTATATTTATTTCCTTTGTGGAGAAGTAAGCTCCATACATGAAAAATTCTGATTAAGCAATCGATTGCATGGAAAGTAAAATTTTTATAATTTCTATCATTTGAACTGGTATTACTAAGAATATGATGAACATATAATGTTCAAAATACACAGTCCAGTCACATTAATGTGACCACCACCTACTTTCGACGTCAACGTGAAATAACTAATCACAAAGGCAGGTGGCAGCACATTGCAGTGGAGTGTATATAAATGATGTCCTAGGGCATCGGAAAGCATTTCAATCGTTGGCGTAATGCAGAAACGTAGCGATTTATCCGACGTCCAAAATGGCATGATTATTGTCTTACGGACCAAGGGTGGAAGCATTTCGGAAACGGCTAATTTTGTGACCTGTTCGCGTGTCGCCGTAGTAAAAGTATACCGTGCATTGCAAAATAGCACTATCCAAAATCAGCGGCGTGGCACATGTGGTGCACCACGGGCTATATATGACAGAGGCGAACGAAGGCTACGGAGATGGGTTCGGGCGAATAGACGTGCAACTGTTGAGCAACTGACCGCCCAGATGAACCAAGAGTGTATCCTCAACAACGGTTCAGCGAACGTTGCTGCACATGGGCCTCCGCAGCAGACGCCTGGTTAATGCACCTATGCTGACTGCTGTTCATCGGCGACGAAGGCTGGAATTTGCACGCCAATGCCGCAACTGGACGTCCACAGAGTGGCGACAGGTAGCTTTTTCCGATGAAACACGTTTTATGCTCCATAGGACAGATGGACGTTGGCGTATACGGCGTGAAACGTCTGAAAGCAAACACCCTGCAACAATTTCCGGAAGGATCCAGGCTGGAGGAGGGAGCATTATGGTTTGGGGAATGTTTTCCTGGCATTTGCTGGGTGACTCTCTTCATCTGACATCATCGACTCTCTTCCTGCTCGTGTCGCAGCGGTCCGCTCTGCCAAAGGTGGTTATTCTGGTTTTTAACAGGTGGTCACATTAATGTAACTGGACTGTGTATATTCTTTAATCATTAGATTCATGTTAAGCCATTTGTAAAAAGTATGTGCATTGGTAATAGGCAAATTAAATTTTGAAAAAGAGCTTTATTTTAAACAGCATCCAACAATAACTCCAAAAGAATATACTAATAGAAATAAGCAAAAAGCATTTGCAAACTATTTTTAGATTATTCGAACATTACACATATATGTCTTATTTTTCAAATCAAAAGGAAATTTTATCATGGAGCAAGAGTTAGTACTTTTTACTATTAACACCAGAAGTAGGGAAGTGATCAGTATGACCGCAAATTAAATTTGACGATGTATAAACATATTATTTTTGCACCAAGGGCCGTGGTAGCCTGTTTGCTAGAGGAGCGGATTAGCAACCAAAAGGTTTGGAGTTCGAAACTCGAACCAACCAAAGGCTTCTTCAGAGGCTTTCCCTTTGGTTTGTTTCTGTTTGGGGACATTCAAACGAGAGAACAGTAAGGTGTGTCATAGTTACCGTGCATTCTCTTGAAAAGAACGTGAGAAAGTGTGAAAACACTATACGAAATATGGCATTGGGACTATCATTTTTTCCAACGAAGAATTTATAAGAAAGCTAGCTCCATTTTGTTTTTGAAATAATAAATTTCCTGTGTTCACACCCTGTGTTTCATAACTGTTCCGAAATATTACGAACATCTCTTCCCAAACCGGGATTCGAACCAAGGACCAAGAAGACGTAAGGGATTATTCCAATTTCCGATACAGTTACGCTCCTTCATTACTCGCCGACACTAGATCAGTTCTTGGTTATGCACAATCACAAAGAATTGTGTAATTTTTCTAGACGTTGAGTAATGAGTTTAGTTTTGAGATTTTATTCCACATTGGAGTAGTGCTTAGAGATTCTGTACATTTGTTTGAAATCTCACACCTGGTAAGTTTAGTTTATTTAAAAAATACTTTAAAACGTCATTAATTGTTGTTTCTGATGCCTCTACCCGTTAACTAAAGGAGCTTCAAATAATAAATGCGAGGGAAACTTTACAAACTAACCCTGTGGTTAGGATGGCCATGTTTAAACCATCCATAAATTTCTATGGAAAGGGGACTGAATGGAGGTGAATTATTAAATTATGACCCAAGGTTTCTTTTATCATACAGAAAGGTGGCATATTACACTATAGTCGGGGGGTCTCCTTCGAGTATTGGTTTCATATTTTTATATTCATTGAATTAAAATAATCAATGCTTTGTAAGACGTGGAATATTTTTTTGTGAAGTGTGGGGTAGGTTGTTGAATTTACCTTGCACTAGAAAGCAACAAACACACGGGTTATTGGCGACGGTCGGGATCCATCGCAAAGGGAAAGGTCTGAGGGCAATATTTGGTAATTTTGAGCCACGGTCCGATGACGAGGTCAACACCTGAGTTGGTACCCACTCTCCAAAGTTTTACAGCGCACCAAAGTTCGGAAATTTGAGGTCACGACATATTTAACGTGCATCAGTCTCCACCTGCACGACAGTCTTTTAGTTAGTTGGCATTCCCAACCCTCCGTTTGCTAATCCGCGACTCGTATCAAACAAGGTTACCGCGGCCCCTACAAGGTGGGCTATGATAAAGAAATTGTTTCTAATACTTTAATAACCTTCTCGGTAGTCGCATGTTTAGCCGTGTTACGCATTTCCAATGAGAAGCCAAATAATTTGTTTTGGCATCCCGTAAACTCGACGACACTAGATCAGTTCTAGATTACGCAAACTCACAAAGAATTGTGTAATTTTCCCATACGTTGAGTTATAAATTTAGTTTTGAGATTTTATTTCACATTGAATATTGCTTAAAGATTCCGTACATTTATTTAAAATCTTACTTTCGGTAAGTTTAGAGAGAGTTTGTTTAAAAAATACTATAAAACGTCATTAATTTGCGATGTTTTTACCCCTTAACTAAAGCAGCTCCAAATAATAAATGCGAGAGAAACAAAACTGAAAAGTTATTCCTATTGTACGAAAGTATCGATAGTTGTTGAGACATTGACTTTTTTCAAATTAAACTTGCATCAAATTATTTTTAAAACAATCATCGGGCACCAAAAAATCCACTCCATTGTTAGCATGTGCTTTGCAATTGCATTAGTTTCTCAGAGACATTCGTTTCTACCTCGTGACCGCGATTTCGCAGTTCCATGTTGAGACCAATGGTCACTTACGCCTAGTCCTGTCTGGGGATTTCCTGCGCTGAAAGTCACATGGGAAAACAGAATCACTCCAAAGCATCACCCTTCGAATAGCTACAGACAGCCCATTATTCTACCACAATATAAAAATTAGGGAATAACTACACATGTACGAGATCAAAGAATTTATTAATAAACTCAATACCAATTTTTACGCAAAACTCTCCAACCATAATAACGAAGCTATACTCTAAATCCTAGATACGACTACCGTAGAAAAAAAAGTCGTTCATAAAACGAGATCCACTCCAAAAATTAAATTGATATTTGTTCATTCCTTTTCCACTCTAAAATTGATTCAGAGTATGCCCTGCCTTTTCATGTTCTGCCCCTCAGGGTTCAGTTGCATTGACCGGCTGTACAATTGGAATCTTTCCCAATGGGGGAACAGAAGATTTCTCAGAAAAGTGTCTACTTAGAGAGACAGCGGTACAGTCTTTTGTCAAGACAGCTGAGGACATCCATCCCCGTAGGCAATAGCTCATTCTTCTCTCTCGCGCAGAAGTTCCAAAATTTCGTATCATCTAATGAGACTCTCTCCCCCCCCCCCATGTGAGGGGTCCGGATCTTAGGAGAGACAAAGATTCAAACCCCGGCATTCCTGTCTTTGTTAGTTCCAGTTGCCCTTGCACCGGGATCGTCTAGACTAGATTAGAATTTAGATTGGTGGTTATTATAGTTGCGTGGGCTAATAAACCCTCGTTTTCAACTACGTACACAGTGGCGGATGAAGTCAAGTGGGGGCCCCAAGCGGTGTGTTGCTTTAGTACGACATTAATTAAAATTACCATTACTGGTGTGCCCATTTGACAAAACACGCTTTAATCGGAAAACTTGACACTTCCGTCTTTTTTCCAAGGTACAAGTGACGTCACATTTCGTTTTTTCTTTTTTTTACAAATTACACAACTCAAAGATTTTAGTTCCATTGTACATTAATGATATATCTCTACTATTATAAAGTAAAGTTTTTTCTTGTGTGTGTGTGTGTCATGAAGTTGTGCCCTGACGAATTTATGGCATTCACACTAATGAAATTTGGCACACATGTAGTACGAATTTTTTTGCGATTTTATAAACCAGCCCAATTTTTAAAATTTAATCTTAAAAATTTTAAAATTAATTTAATGCGATGTTCTATTATTATTATCTTTCTTCCGAATGGCAACAGTCATGAATCGGTATTGAAAGAATCCGTATTTACTGCGCGTGTGTATCCGTTGCCGTGTAGCCGCCCGATTGCTGCATATCCTTTCAAAAATTTATTGCTTTTTTTAAAGCATGTTAACTTTTAGTTAGCGTCGACTTTTAATCTTTTGTATAAGTATCTTTTTATTGTGCTTACTTCATTTTTGAAACTGGATAACGGTTGTGCTATACGTTTGTTATATTGTTTCTTTTCTAGACTACAATACTTTGGATTTTGATTTTTAAAGCATATTAACTTTTAGTTCGGATATTTTTTTCAAAGTTTAGCAATATTTAATTTTGATCTTTTGTGCAATTTCTGGTTTGCTTCATTTATGCAATCTTTTGTTTGTTAGTACTTTGTTAGTAGTTTGTCTGTATAGTACTTTGGTTTTCGTATAGTTAATTTTTATCATTTTTGTTGTTGTACATATATACGACTAAATCAGATGACTCAAGAGTGGAACAGAATGCACATTTGACGCATCTGATTCAGATGCGTTGATGAACGATGGAAATGTTGCTGTACAAAAACTGAAAAGTACACAGAAATCGCTAAACTTCCAAAAAGATATAAAAACCAAAAGTAACAGGCGATGCTTTTGTAAATTTTTATATTGCATAAATTATCAAAATTAAATGTTGCTATTCTTTCCAAAAGACACTCAAACACAAAAACAAACAAAAAAGTTCATTAAATAATAACAAAATTATGGCATTTTGCTATAACGGCCTCTTTTCACGTACGCCCCACAATGTTTTGTTATACGACTAAAACAAATGCTGTTTTTATGCTTTTGTTTAGTAACGGCTTCTCCCTTTAGATTACACTGCCATATTTTGCCTCACGAAAATATCAGTCATGTTTGCATAACATTGTCGTCATTTTACTGTGTTGTTGCTTTAATGTAGTTAGACCAACACCGACTGTATACAAAGATTTTGATTTTTAAAGCATATTAACTTTTAGTTTGGATATTTTTTTCAAAGTTTAGTGATATTTAATTTTGATCTTTTGTGCAATTTCTGGTTTGTTTCATTTATGCAATCTTTTGTTTGTTTCTGTATAGTACTTTGGTTTTCGTATAGTTAATTTTTATAATTTTTGTTGTTGTACATACGACTAAATCAGGTCACTCAAGAGTGGAACAGTATGCACATTTGACGCATCTGATTCAGATGCGTTGATGAACGATGGAAATGTTGCTGTACGAAAACTGAAGTACACAGTAATCGCTAAACTTCCAAAAAGATATAAAAACCAAAAGTAACAGGTGATGCTTTTGTAAATTTTTATATTGCATAAATTATCAAAATTAAATATTCCTATTCTTTCCATCAGTGGTATGTACCACACCTTCTCCGATTCAATCTCGGAATACATTGCGACAATAAATGTATGAAACAGGTCTCTGCTATTGAAAAAAATATCCAAATAATCCAAACGAAAAATTAATATGCTTTAAAAATTATAATACAAACTATCGTACTCTCAAACAGAAACAATAACAAACAACGTATTGCACAAATGTGATCCAGTTCCAAAAATGGAGGAAACACAAAAATATATATACTTATGTTATACATTATGATAATCCAAACTAATAGTTAATATGCTTTTAAAAATGCAATAAATTTTTATAAGGGATATCCAGTAATCGGGCAGCTACATACGCATAGTAAATACGTATTTAGTCAATGCCAATTGAAGACTTGCTATTTGGAGGAACGCAATAATAATTAAATATCTCATTACATTACTTTTAAAATGTTCTGGATTAAATTTTAAAATTCGTGGTGGACTATAAAATTTTAAAATATTCACACTACTTATGTGCCAAATTTCATTATTGGAAGTACTATAGATTCGTCAGGACATGCCGAACATACAACACACGTAGTACTTCATTTTATAATTGTCTAGACTCGCTGCCAAAAGTTAAGGACATTGTGGAATATGTTAATTTCTGTAAGCTAATCTAAATTTGCAGTTTGCTGCAGAGTTAGATGGAACTGCAAATGTGTTATGTAACAACCAATCACAGTTTCGTGCCGACAAATATAAAATTATGATCACTATAATAATTAATTATTATTTCTATGTATACATACATAGTTAAATACACATGTGCATATTTTATACTTAAAATGTTAACAACAAAACCGTATTTAAAAAACCTCTAAAAACAGTATTGCAATGAGCTCAAAATAATTTTCAGCGTGGTCACATTTGTGTGAAAAAAAAAATAAACTCCTCCGAAATGCTTGGTAAGTAGCCCCAGCTGCCCATCAAACTCGAGCAATCAATCACAGACCGACGAGCAAAGGCACTGCCTTATAGGGTAGCCAGTTCCCCGGCAGCTGCCGATACTTATGTAAAATCTTTATTTGCGTCGGGTTAATATTTAAAACCGCCGTATTCGTCTGGCTTTTTGTACAAATTTTCAATAGTAATTAATAAACATGCTATAAAAATTTCAGAGTGCCTAAAGAATATTTTTTGCGTAGATACAAATTCAGGGCAGTCGAGTTGTACTTTAAAACCGTTTAAACAGTCTGGGAATCTTATTTCTGGATTCTACAAATGCTAAAATAAGCGATTAAAAAAATTTCTAAGTGCCTAAAGGATACTCGGTGGGATGAATTTTTTGCAAATATCCTATGCTGCGCAGTAGCGAAATAACCGCAAACGGCGTTCCCGACCCTCGATTCCCTATTCGACTAACATTGAATTTCTACTATTTTACAATTTCATAGTGCCTAAAGTACCTTCCCAAAATTCGTCATCAGTTCTCGAACTATGAAGGATATTTATAAAAATGACATTGGTGCTTTGCACTTTTGAAGACGAATTTGACCATTTTTTAATATTTCTTAAGGAAAACGAGGACACCATAAAAACCACACCAGGTATCTATCGAGCCTCTAAAGAAATGTCTTGCACATTTCCGAATGCTGAAACATTATTGAATTTTTTTTAAACATTTCTCTTATCTAATGCAACAGGAGAAACGTTGTTTCCTGTTTTAAAAGAGTGTAAAAAATTATTTAAGGAGTTCTATGGGAGAAGAAAGATGAATTATTTTTGGCCATTCTGTATATAGAGCAAGGAATCGTAAACCGAATTGACACTTCCAAAATTATTGACGAGTTTGCAAGAAATAAACCAAGACAGAAATTCATATAAAAATTTTTTAAATAAATTTATTTAATGGGCTTGTATGAAAATGTTGATTACTTTTCTTTTTTGTTAATAATTTAATGAGAGTTTCCTTGAATTTTTTTTCCTAACTTGAGATTGAGGGCCCCGAAAGTTTTACCGCTTGGGGCTCCCACTTGACTTGTTCCGACACTGGTCGTGGCCTCAAATGTCCTAACGTTGTAGTGATATAGAGGTTTGGAGAGTGGGGTGCCAGATCAGGTGTGACCTCGCCATCTAACCAGGATTAAAAATAATATGGTGTTATCCTCGTATCTTTCTCTTCGGGACTGATCCCGTACCGCTGTCAACAGCCCGTTGCATTGCTCCAGTGTGACGTTAATTTAATTAAAATACTTCCAAGTGTCGAGAACCTTTGAATCGCTAAGACACAAAACAAAGCGTTAATACTGCCAGGACATTGACCCATAAAATTTACCCAAGTCACCTTCAGTTATCGGGAGGAACGAAAACATTATCTGGAATCTATCTCTTCTGTATGTGGGTTGCGCAAATAGTGCGCTTCCAGGTCAAGGCGGCGAGAGACGTTTTAACGCTCGAATTTCGCTTGGCCGTTTCCTCTCCTTTCTTCCATACCCAGTGCCTTGGTCTCGCATCACTTTGTTCACACTACTAAAGGATCCTCTGGTTTCGGTTCTCGCGTGTCTGCAGGTGGTGGAAATCTGACACCGCTCTTTATGTCCCATTCTTTCGACTGAATTCCAATTTTGCTTTCTGTTTTGCTCTACTTCGAGAAGATGGCGTCGTTGTTTTACGTATAAAAGACGGTGGTCGCTCAGTCGCTTTTGAGGGAGCGTTAGCGGAAAAGACAGAAATCATATATCGGTGAGTAACTTTCGAAATTTGTGTCCTTAAAAACACTTAACACGTTCGCTGCTGCCAAAGCTGATAGGGTGCGTTGATAGTTATTGCCCCGCCGTAGAAATGGGTTTTTCACTGAAGCCAATAACAGAATAGATTGGCGAAAGCTCAGCCAACAAATTTGCAATTTCATCATGTGTTAGAGGCTTATTAGTAGGGCAACTTTTTTGTTGCAGTAAAAATGGGAAAAGTTGCATTTATCTTTCCCTGAAGTTACATTTATGAAAATAAAGTTGCATTTATTTTTGATACACTAAAATATACATTAAATTATTCATAAAATTTGAAAAAATTTATCGAAAATTTTAGTCGTATTACACAACACTATTATAATACATCATTACATACAGAATACATTGAATGGTCGATCTTGGCTGGTAATTTCTTTAACATCGAAATTCAGCGCTCGACAGAGACTGATGTTGCCTGACGTTGCTGCAGAAGCAAATACTAACTCGGGGGAAAATCATCTCGGGAAAGTAGCAATAACCGTCAGGTCAGTATTCTACCAATCGTTTTTTAAGACAGGCCTCGAAAAAGATTTTTTAATACAGGTGCACAAGGTGCACCTAAGTTTTTAAATTAGGTGCACTGCGTGCACCTAGTGGGAAAAATTAGGTGCACAGTTATATTTTCATGTGCACCTGTGCACCCGGGTATTTCGAGCCCTGTTTTAAGATACGCTTTAAGGTTGTAAGGATCTTAGAAATCCAACAATCTGATATCTTCATAGGTTGTCTTGATGTACGCTTTCGATTCCAATTTTTCTAAGAAACGAATCTAACATTCGTAGCTGCTTTTGATTTCCAGCAAACTTTTTGGCAGTTTTGGGTCACACACTGCTTTTATTACGAGACGCACTAAAATGCCATTGTCACTGAAATCGCTCGCAATGTCCTTTGCAATGGGAAGGTGGTCGGCGTATTATAATGTTTTCCGAAGCCACGTAGCCCAGGGTGTGAGTACTGGCTCAGGCTATTGGCTGATGGTCTGAAAGCGGCTTTTCGGAGCTTGTTTTGTTCTGTGGCTGCCTTAATACAAGCGATGAGATTGTCCAGATTTGTGTAAAATCCGCAGACTTTTTCTGCAGTTGTGAAACAGGTGTGCCACGCAATTTACTTCGAGCAATCGCGGATAACGTACCTTCAGTGTGTTTCCAGCCGCAGTCATATAATATGCAGTATCGGATAGCAGAAGCGCAAAATTATTTCCCTCAACATTCAGAGATTTTAAAATGTCATCTACAAGGCGAACTATATATTGATAATCGACACTCACATCGCAAACTCTGCAGTCGATTACGCAAGTTTCCTCTGGATTATCATGAGTGCCAACCAATGTGTTAAAGCACTTCTTGCCATTTATTTCACTTTCGTCTGGTAGGACGCACTCCATCTTTCCATGAACTTGTTTCATTCGCAATACTTCGGCGTTCGCAAGATCAGACACACATGATAGAAGGGTTGATTATGAGGGCAAAAAAGGAAATATTAACTGTATATTAGTTAATTTTAAGCTAAATTTTAAAAAGTTGCAAATAGTTGCATTTATGCAGAAAGTTGCATTTATGTTGCGGTTATAACTCACTTACAATACACCCCATGTAGGAGGAATTTTTGTTTTAGTACTTTACATGCAGCATAGAACTTGTGAAAAAAAGTTGTATTTGTTGCAAAAAGTTGCCCTACTTATTAGATTGCGTTTTTCTTTTTTGGTGCGTGAAGGGTCTGCAGAACTATCGTCTCTACAACTCATGTTGCAAGATTTTTTTTAATAACTAATAAAGCTATAAATTCGAAACATCACATACCTTAACAACTAGCTTCTAACCTTTACTCCACGTCAACACCTAACAAAGATAATCAATTGCAACGGAGAATAAATGTTGAGGCGCAGCTCTAAAGCTTCGGTTTCGAAAGCGTAGCCGTGATCTAGCGGCCGTGATGTATCGGCGGGTGATGTCACTAAAACGTTGTTTATACTAACGCATGGTGTTGGTTTCCTAGAGAGCGGTGTTTGTGAGCGTAACAAAAATTATCGGAGCCGCCATTTCCATGACTGTCGTCATAGCGGTCTCAAACAGTTGGAGAACGTTTTTTCTCTTGTTGCGGCCACATTTCATTTCCTGCTCCAAACGATTCGAACGAAGAGGAACGAAATAAATAAACATTTTTGACTGCCATTGATTAATTCGTTTTTGTAAAATTGGGATTGTTAAACACAGAATGAAAATTTCAACGGATTTGAAATCTGCGGAAAATTTGACACCAGATCGATACCTTAAATGTGATTTTCTTTAAATAAATAATTAATTATTTAATAAATAATCAAATGGTAAATAATTGAATAATAAAACTGTTTTTGATATCGATCTGGCGTAAATATTTACGCTGATTTGAAACCTGTTGAAATTTTCACTCTACCTTCAACGATCCCGCGCGCGAAGTTAGAAACTTTAAACTAGAGAATAAAAACCCACTTTGTTTTGTTTCTCGAATGAAATAAACCACGACAGCCGCCTGTGTTGCCCATTCTCCAACGTATTCTGTCCGTCTAAGTTGACACATCTGGATTTTTGTTTAGACGGCCGTCTAGTTATGCCCGCGGCATGATGACGTATCACGGCTGTTAGATAACGGCTCCACTTTCTTAGGAAACCAAAGCTTTACCGCGCGAACTCGTGACTGGCTACTGAAACATCACACCACGCGCAGGCGCGTGACCGATTCTTTAGCGTTGACGCCACATCACGCGCTGCCGCGAGATCGGTAGCTGAAGTGTTAGTGTGTCACTATCCGTACCGACCCTAAAACACAGGCTCTACCCGGGTTGAGGCTGTGGTGGCCCGATTGGAAGTGTAACGGATTAGCAATCGGAGGGTTGCGAGTTCGTCCAATCGGTCGTGGCCTCCTATGTCCCCCACGTTGACGCGGTGTGGATGTTTGAAGAGTGGTGTATCAGCTCAGGTGTTGCCTCGTCATCTGGCCGTGGTTCAAAATTTCGGGCGTTATACTCTGATCTTGGATTGACAGAGGAGACCTTGGGAATTTATCCTGACCGTCATCAATAGCCCGTTGTGTTGCTCCAGTACGTCGTTGCCCCCAGGGGCATTCCTTCTTAAGGTTTGTACGGGCTTCACAACCCCGGGGTACCTGAGTGATCTTCCCTCACTTTCGTTCTTCTTCTCCTATACCCTTTGCATTTTGCTTTTTCTTCCTCCCTCGTTGTGGTTGCCTTTTCGGAGGTGAGGGCTCCCCTTGAGAAGCTTTTCGCCAGTCTGTGCCTTCAGCTCCTCTTGGGGATTATATCACCCACGTGTTTGCCGTACGTGGAGACCCGTGTCCCTGGAAAAGGGGATCCTGGCAGTTGAGGGGCGATATACTGACCCAATACATTGCTTCGGCCCTAGCTTCAGGTAAACGGGAGGTATGCATTGGTCCCGTGTACACCAATCGGCTGGTCGATTGAACTTCGTCATCGGCTAGGGATCAAGCGATCGGTTACCCACTGAGCAACGCGTTAAAGGTGGTGTCTGCCACAGGGGTAACTGTTAGCGTATGGACTCGACTAACACTGATACAGGAATCTGTATCCCCTCGTTGGACTCCGTGGTGGGTGGTGTTGTCGGCGTCTGAACTTTTTTCCAAATTTATTATGACTTCTATTTCTTTAAATTCTTCTCCCTCTCCGAGGGAGCAACAAACTGTTATGACTCTTTCCAACGCTCGCTTCTTTATTGTAAAATTACTGGAATACAACAATCAAATTATTGCACCTCAGCTTTCATTTCAATCAATATCTCCTTTTCTCATTCATAAAACTGTTCAATCCTTTATCGGTACTATAAAATCTCTAAAAAAACTTCGTTCTGGTGACCTACTTATTGAGGTATCATCAGAAACGCAAGCACAAATCCTATCTAAAACTAGTTCACTTGGTTCCTTTACTGTTTCTGTTACCTCCCATAGAACTCTTAATACGTGCCAGGGCGTTATATCTGAACCGGATTTGCTATACGTTTCTGAAGATGAAATACTTGACAATTTACGTAACGAAAACGTATGTTCTGTTAAACGAATATCTATACTTCGAGATGGGGTGAAAATGCCAACCAAACACCTCATTTTAACCTTTGATTCACCGAAATTACCCGATAGAATCAAAGCAGCTTACTTAAGCTGCCCTGTCCGTGCTTTCGTCCCGAATCCTCGAAGGTGTTTTAAATGCCAGAGGTTCGGACATACAAAAATCTCCTGTCGTGGCCTCGACACCTGCGCTCGATGTGGAATTGTTGGACACAACAGTGATGATTGCACTGGACCACCTCATTGCGTAAATTGCCAAGAAAACCACCCATCATATTCAAGATCTTGTATGAAATGGGTGTTCGAAAAAGAAATTCAATCCGTGAAAGTATATCAAAATTTGTCCTACCCTGAAGCACGTAAAATCGTTGAGTCAAGAACTCCGAAACCTGGAACATCATATGCATCTACAGTACAAAAAACCTTTCAAAGTATAGCAACACAAACAACAATACCTGGATTAAATTCATTGCCAACTACATTAAATACTAAAGAACCTACTAAAACAAGAGAACCTAGCAAAAAAAGAGCAATCTCGCCAACAAAAACTGTTGCCCGTTCAAAAGCACTTCAAGCCTTAAAACTAAGATCAGCAAGAGAAAATACATCTTTACAGAAAACATCCAACCCTTTTAACCTTTTAAGAACTGAAAAAGATACCGAAATTGTTAAACTTCATCCATCTGATGAAGAAATTGATGATCCCATCGACAACAAAATGATTGGGATCATAAACGGAGACACTTCATCTCCTTAAATGGTAGGTTCCTTTATATCTTGGAACTGTCGAGGATTACGAAATAAACTGGATGACATCAAAACCCTCATTACAGAGTACAATCCCGCCTGTGTTGCACTTCAGGAAACATACCTGAAGTCGGCTAACACGGCGAAGATCCGTCATTATACTTGTATTCGAAGAGATAATAATATCAGCAATGAAGGAAGAGCTTCAGGAGGTGTTGCGATCTTCACCTCCCATGCATATCCCTCTCTCATTGTTTCTCTCGACACACGATTACAAGCAGTGGCTGTCAGAATACAAGTGCGACGGATGATCACTATCTGTACTATATACTTACCACCCAATAATTCCATCCAGCAACAGAGCCTTGAACACTTGGTAAAACAATTGCCCGAGCCCTTTATCATCATTGGTGACTTTAATGCTCACAGTACACTTTGGGGAAGTAGGGACACTAATTCCCGTGGTCGACAGATCGAACAGTTGATAACTGATCACTGTCTCTGTCTGCTTAACAACGGTGAAGCTACCTACTTCCATGAGCCAACACGAACCTTTCATACCATTGACCTCGTCATCTGCTCTCCTTCTGTTATACCTTTTTTCTCTTTATTTGTCGGCAGTGATCTACTTAACAGTGATCATTTCCCGATTTTCCTTACCCATATTGGTGGAAATGATCCTGTTTGCCGTCCATCACGCTACATTTACGATGCAGCCGACTGGCCGGGTTTTACATCTCGGGCCATTATTACTGAACAGATGGTCGAGAGCAATATACATGAAGCTGTTTTAACAGTCACTGATGTTTTGATAAAAGCTGCTAATGCAACAATACCAAAGAAATCTCCATCCTTTCACAAACACCGTAGACCTTGGTGGAACGCTGAGTGCTCTGCAGCATTGAAGATTCAACGTAAGGCGTGGGGCATATTTCGCCGATACCCCACTACTGCTAATTTAATAGCCTTTAAAAAAGCCAAAGCCAGTGCACGTCGAACACGTCGTCGTAGCCAAAGGGAATCATGGCAACGGTATGTTTCCAGCATAACATCTGTCACCCCCTCAAAACAACTGTGGGACCGAGTTCGAAAAGCGTTGGGATTGTACTCCGAACAGCCCATTTCGTTCGTGAAAGAAAATGGGAATTATGTCTCCGAGGCTGTTGAAATAGCAAATGCCATTGCACGCGCTTTTTCTACAGCCTCCAACTCTACCACGTTTTCAGAGACATTTAAACGTATTAAACGCCAGGCAGAATCCCAACGCATTAATTTTAACACTCCCTCAGAACTCGCCTATAACTGTAGTTTTACTGAGGAAGAGCTGACAAGATGCCTTCAGAAGACCAGGATGACTTCACCTGGTCCTGATGGTATTACTTATGTCATGCTGAAACATCTATCCCGTCCCTCCTTACTTAACATCCTACGACTCTACAACCGTATTTGGGAGGAACATGTATTCCCTTTGACTTGGACACGTGCTATAGTTGTACCCTTCCCTAAACCTGGAAAGGACCCTACCAATCCATGCAACTATCGACCCATTGCCCTTACGAGCTGCATGTGTAAACTTCTTGAAAGGATGGTGAATTTTCGTCTCGTATACATCCTTGAGACGACTCGGGCTCTGTCACCTTATCAGAGCGGTTTCAGGGTTGGCCGCTCTACGGTAGACAACATACTTGCTCTTGAGACCCAAGTTCGCCGTGCGTTCCTACGCCGAAACCATTTGGTTTCTATTTTCTTTGACATTGAAAAGGCGTACGATCACACTTGGCGACATGGAATACTAAAAGATCTTCATAATCTTGGGTTTCGAGGACACCTACCAATATTCCTCGAAAAATTTCTTACTTTAAGACAGTTCCAAGTAAGAATTGGATCCACCCTATCAGACCCCTTTGTCCAGGAAGAGGGCGTACCTCAGGGTAGCGTTCTTAGCGTTACGTTATTTGCGATCAAAATAAATAACATCCTATCCCAGCTACCACCAACTGTCCAAGGATATCTTTATGTGGATGACCTCACTATATATTGCCAAGGAAAGGACATGCGTTTCATTGAACGACAACTGCAGACGACTGTAACTCGTCTGATGAGGTGGTGTGTTGAAAATGGTTTCAGCTTCTCTGCAGAAAAAACATCTTGTATGCACTTTTGCCGACTTCGAGGCCTGCATCCTGATCCAGAAATTCTCCTGGGTGATACCAGGATAGCAGTTGTGGATTGCGTAAGATTTCTCGGAGTTATGTTTGACCCAAAACTTACCTTCCTTCCTCACGTCGAGCAATTACGTGCATCGTGCCTAAAAAAGCTGAACCTACTAAAAATGCTCTCAAACACGTCTTGGGGTGCGGAACGATCATCCATGCTTCGCATTTATCGATCAATCATTCGATCAAAGATGGACTACGCGTGTGCAGCCTATGGTTCCGCTCGTTTATCTGTTTTGCGAAAGCTGGATCCTGTGCATCACTCTGCGCTTCGGATATGTTCGGGTGCCTTTCGCACCTCACCCATCAAAAGCCTATGCGTTACATGTGTCGAATCACCATTAGATTCCACTCGTCTCATATTGTCGCTTCAATTTTATTTCCGCATCATGTGTCATCCTTGTCATCCACTAAAAAATTTATTCCTTAAGAATTCACTTGATCGCCTTTTCCAAAATCGCCCGTCCTGTATTCCACCTTTTAGCCTACGGATGCGGCATGCCCTGAGTAATACACCTCTAAATACCATTGACGTTGCCAAACGTCCATTTTTTCCTACTCCACCTTGGGAAACAAAAAAATTAAAACTCTTGGATATTTTTAATGGTTTTAAAAAATTAAATACAAATGATATTATCTATCGTCAACTTTTTACTTCTCATAGAAACTTTTACAAAAATTATATAGCAGTATACACAGACGGATCCAAACTTTCTGATTACGTTGGTTGCGCCATCGTTTCTGGGAACTATATTGCTAACTTCAATTTACCTTCTTTTATTTCGATCTTTACAGCTGAAATGTTCGCAGTATACAAGGCATTAAAATACATAGCTGGGCTCAAAAGGGGTCGATTTATTATTTATACAGACTCGAAAAGCGTCTTGGATTCTTTGTTATTGAACAATCCTGGACACTCTTATGCATTAGATGTACTCAATGCTCATCGTCAGCTCTCTCGACGCGGTTTCGAAGTATTGTTTTGTTGGATCCCAGGTCACGTCGGGATAGCTGGCAACGAACAAGCCGATGCTGCAGCTAAAAGTGCGACGACTCTAATAAATATCGATATCCCTTATAACGATCTTAAATTAACTACCAAAGACCTTGTTTTAAACGATTGGTACCAAGATTGGGGTATGCAAACTAATAATAAACTTCATGCTATCCAACCAATCATCTCCATCCGACCCTGCCTAACGATTCGTCGATTAGACGTGATTTTAACGCGCCTTCGAATCGGACACACACGTTTTACACACAGGCATCTTTTCTTAGGAGAGAGGGCCCCTGCGTGTGACGTGTGTGGCGTACCTTTTACTGTTCATCACATTTTAATTACATGCCCTGTTTTTAACTCTCATCGTAATAGATTTTTTAGTTATTCATTTTTAAAATTGGATGACTTAGTAGGTGAAAATCCCCATCCAAATCTTTTCCCATTTTTAAATGCCATTGGCTTTTTACATGCGATATAATATATTACCATCATACTTTTAAATACATAACTCTTACTCTTGGTCTTTTACATCATATTTTTATTCATTATCTTCCATATGTATTGTAGGTTAGCATATTTTAGGTACATTTAAAGCTCAAATTATTGACTTTTTTTTTCAAAATATTTTATCGTAAAAAAACAAAAACAATTTTGCGCTGGAATCTTTTTGCACTGATTTTTAATATTTTTACATCTACAATAATTTTTATTGTTTTATCCGGCGTTTGGCGCAGCTTGTCCAATTTTGGACCTTGCGCCATAAAACCCAATCCAACCAACCAACCAGTACGTCGTTAATTAAAATACCTACCTACCCGGGTTTTACTGAAACGCTTCAGCCACCTCCGAAGCAATGACCCCCTCCGGGGCACGCCTTTCGATGTGCACGGAGGGGGTCACGAACCCGGAGTGCCCTAGTGATCTATTCCCATAGGGTTTATTTTGGAGAATGGGATACCAGCTGAGGTATTGACCTCGTCGTCTGATCGTGGTTCATATTGACGAGGCGTTGTCCTGGGATCGTTCCCTAGGGGACTGATCCAGGACCTTCGCCCATGGCTGCAGTGCCACATTAATTACCTTCCTATCCATAGGGTGTACTATCAGTTGGGAAAACATGGGCGACCTCAGGATTGCCCAAGCGATCTTTCTCATCCATCCTTTGTTTTCATAATTCCTTGACAGTGTCTGTCTTGTGTTTGGTGATGCTTGGCCAAATAGGGTGCCTTCGACATAAAATCCAAAACCAACCAACCCATAGGTTTATTGTCTTTAGTAAGAACAAAAGCAAACTTTTTGCCTTCGCCCCACTAAACTGTTTTTACTGGTCTGGTGGTTAAGGTGTTAGCTTCTAGATAACAAGGTTCCTAGTTCGAATCCGGGTCAGTGCATGGATGTTTGTAAGCGTAGGGTGTAGAGTTGGCTGGTGCACTTTAAATATGTGGTTGCCGAAAGTTGGGTTAATGTGGAAGGTTGGAGAATGGGATGCCAGCTCAGGTGTTGCCTCGTCATCTGACCATGGTTCAAAATGACGTGATGTTGTCATCGTATATTTTCCTTAGGGGATTGATCCTGGATCTTCGTCAATAGTTTGTTGTGTTGCTCTAGTACGATGTTAATTAATAAATTGCCAAGCGATCCTTTTTTTGTTCTCTAATCCTCTTCCACATTTCACGGCACCAAATTACTGAATACTGTGTTTGGCAACAATTCGTCAATTATGGACATTCCGCCATAAAACGTTTAAAACAACCAAGATCATGGACGTGGATGCTGCAGCATCCGACCTGACTGTAATAAAAGTCCATAATAATCTCAATAAAGTTGCGTGTCGTGGATCTATTCAAGTCTCATTCAGTTTGTCTTTTACAACTATTTACTTAAAATGACAGGACAAAAATAACCCGAAACATATAAAATAGATCCATTCCAGCGTGGTCTTCCTTCGACCACGTCCCAAATTAATCTGGTCAAATTCCCCATCGGGTAGGAAAGATGCGCGTTTTCATTTCCCTTTCATAGGGATTATCAAAAAATATGTGGCTAAATTGCCACATCCTCAAGCCCAGATGAAGTAATTCATCAAATAAACATTCCAATACAATTAAATTCTTATTAACATTCCATTTAAACAAACATATAATTCCAAAACAAAATTCAATGATTAAGTGTAAGTATTAAAATTTACACTATGAATTTCGACAATTTTTAACAATAATTTCTTAATTCTCCTTTTCTGTAACAAAATTAAATTTGTTACAATTTAAAAAAAAACAATATGCTACAATTTACTATACAGCAATGATATCAATCATAGTTTAAAAATGTTTACATTTCGATAATCAATTTAAATGTACTTACTCATTATTTGATACAATTTCTAAATTATATAACAATTGAATCGGGCGTTTTATGATGCCTGAAGACGTTTTCATTGTAACTGACCTTACCGTCACATCTTTTGTGACACTCAATGATTCTTCCTATCTTCCAAAGTTGCCAACTTCAAAAGGAAGCTTGTCATCACACTCTCTGACTAACACTACATCATTCACATTCAATTTAGTTTTTACATTTACATGTTTATAGAAATTTGCACCTTTTAACTGAAGGAGATTATCCGTCTTTTCCAAAAGTTATTTAGCATTTTTCCCGAAAAATAAATATTTCAATTCAATTCTTTTTACCCTTAAATAATTCAAAATTTCCATTGCCTGACCGGTTCAGTAGTTAATCTTCTTCCAGTCATATGTTAGTTGGCATGATTTAATTTATAGCTTCAATTTCAGATAAAAGAGTTTACCTCAAAAGAAACTAATGCCATTCCTACAAGTTTCCTCAAAACAATTTTTGTTATCCTAACCATTCTCTTCCAGTATCTTACCCACCATGCAGCACGTTCAACTATTCTGCCAAGTGATGCCAACGTACTGCCAAGTGATACCCTTTTTTCCAAAATAATTAAGTGCTTCTGGTTCATTAATGTTAAGATACAGACTTTTCAGTTCAATGTCAGCACTTTTGTAAATCATGGCATCATCCAAGTTCACAATTCGGCACACACCTCTCCTTGATACAAAACGTCTAAAATATAATAAAAAGTGTTCTGTGCTTAGGTTTGACACAACTTCCAGTTGTATGGCTTGAGTTACAACACATGTAAACAAGGCGATGTAAATTTTAACGTGGTCCTTCGAGTACAAAGGACCAGCAAAATCGATTCAAAGGGGTTAGTTTCACTTGTTCTGTTCGCAGGTAATGGAGCTACAACTTGGTTTCCGTGTTCAATCTTAAATCTTCTGCACTTTAAGAACTTATTCAAACAAACTTTCACAGCTTGCCTGCCACGAATGATCCAGAAACGTTCTCTCAATTGGTTAAGCGTATTAGAAACACCTGAATGACACAAGTTCTTATGTTCATTAATTATTAAGAGTTCTGTAAATTTAGTTTTATTTGGTATAATCAGTGGGTGTTTTGATTGAATATCGAATTCTCCCAGTCAAAGCTATCCAATCGTCTGTTAAAATTGAATTCAAAGCATACAATTTAGAGTTAGGATGACTTGGATTACTGTTGTTAAGCTGAAAGAATTCTTTCTCAAATTCGCTTTGCTGCACAGTTCGAAACCAGTACTTTTCCGCGTCAGCTATTTCACTTGCAGTCTTCCCTCCAGTCTTCTTTTCATGAAAAGCTACAGTTTTCAATAAATCGCAAGACGTAAACAGTTATTCTAAAAACTTCGTTCAAGTCACTATAATTTTCAAGACTTAGCAAAGACTGAAATGATTCAGTTTTCGTTTGTAGAGTCGCCACCACCTTCCTCCTTCAACACAATGTAAGTAAGTGCCAATTCTTCATTTTGGTTGGTCACACCGGGTATCCATTTCTGAAAGCCGTCGTGGGGGTCCGGAAAACCAAACACCGTCGTTTACTAGAGTTTGATCACTTATTCCAGTAGTAAGTTTGTCTGCAGGGTTAGTTTTTCCTTGGAAATGATACCAATGAGTGGGATTTGTTTTCTCCTTGATCTCGGTTACAAGGTTTTTCTGCTTCCAATCATCGGCTCTCCCTTTAGTTCATTGGATACATATCTGTCAGGCTGTCCAATAGAATGTCTTTCTTTGTTAACTTGGGGATTGTGTCCAGTAGGTAAGATCTCATTCTTGCTGAAATCAAGGTGCCTAACAATTCCAATCTAGGTAGTGTGAGTTTATTTAATGGGGCCAGGCGAGACTTCGACATAATAAAACTTGTAACATCCTCTCCGAAAATAAGCTACAGCTCCATAGCACTTAGGACTTGCGTCTGAAAATACATGGACCTCTAATGACTCCCAATTAATCCCAGTGAAAAATAACTTACGGATTTCAAAGTTTCTCATTGTTTCTATTTCACTGAGCCATTCCAGAAATGCATTTTTTATTTCAGTGGGAACGCACTCATCCGATGGTATGCCTCTTTCCCAAATCGTTTGTAATAACAGCTTCATCCTTACTTAAAATGGGTTCATTATGCCAACTGGGTCATGCCGCAAGCTCCTAAAATAATTCGTTTCGTAATGATCTTAAGACTTCCTCAGTTCTTCAAATTGATGGATGTTGAATCTCATTGTATCATTAATATTGTCCCATATAAGGCCCAAGATCTTCAAAGGCACTAGTTCTTCGGACGTTTCTCGGCAATCTATATTTGCATGCTTTAATAAGTGTTAGGGAATTTGATGCCCATCTACGTAGATTCATGCTGGCCTGACAAAGTATAAAAATCATATCTGCACTCAATTGTATGGCATCTGTCGCAAAATGGCAGAATTTCTAATATCGAGTGGTTCTGTGGTAATTTTAGATCTATACAAAATGACGATTAGATTCTTTCAGTTAAATTAAAGTTTACTATAAACACTATTTACGCCGACCAACCGGTATAGTGGTTAAGGTGTTAGCCTCTAGATCGGAAGGTTCCTGGTTCGAATCCGGGCCCGGGCATGGATGTTTGTAAACGTATGGTGTAGAGGCGGCTGGTGCACCTTAAATCTGTCGTGGCCGAAAGTCCTCACGTTGGGTTGGCGTGGAAGTTTGGAGAGTGGGGTGCCAGCTCAGGTGTTGCTTCGTCATCTGACCGTGGTTCAAAATTACGAGGTGTTGTCCTCGGATCTTTCCCTCAAGGGACTAATCCCGGACCGTCGTCAATAGCCCGTTGTGTTGCTCTAGTACGACGTTAACTAAAAAATTACCAAACTCTATTTACAGACATAGATAAAGAATACATAATGCAAATCGAGATTAATCAAATCAATCAAATTAAGAACACAGAGGTTCTTTGGAAATCGAATCGAGTCGAACTTCAACTTCAACTGACTAAAGCTGCAGGTGTGGGAGAGCAGGAAAGGCGCATGACGTCAATGACGTCAGCGCCATCTAAGATTCAAATAATTTCCCCACACTCCCCACCTGAACTCTTCCAAGAGTTCACATCAATCATTTATCAAAGACAGATTTTGTCAAATATTAATAAACATAAAGTAACTATTTAAAAAACAGTTTTTAAATAAAAAATGTAAATATAATCAAAATATCTAATTCAAATATTATTTCAATGTTAAATTTAAAAAATATTTTTACTAAAAGATTTTAACAAATACTGAAACAAACACTAATATCAAACTCAATGCACAAAAAAATTACTCTACAGGGTGGTCCCGAATTCATGGTACAAACTTTAATGGTAGGTACAGGACATTGTAACAATGATTTATTGTATAGGAATGTATAGTCGCAAGTGACGCGGTGAGGCGTAAACAGGGGAAATAAAAGGAAAGAGAAATGGAGTGATCGGTTGGTATCATTGCCGGTAGAGGGCAGTAGATGTCTAGCCGCTGTTGAACATGATGCATCGGTTGTGGTTTCAGCACGATGGGGCGCCAGCACACTTCAGCATTGATGTACGGAATTACCTGAATGCCACGTTTGGTACTCGATGGATTGGGCGTGGTGGACCAGTCCCTTGGCCACCCCGATCTCCCGATTTATCGAGCCTCGATTACTTTTTATGGGGACATCTAAAGCATCTTGTTTATGAGACTCCAGTTGACTCAGATGAGGATCTCGTCGCTCGCTTATCTGTAGCTGCTGCAGGTGTGCGTGAAATACCAGGCATCTTTGAACGTGTACGCCAATCGCTCCACCGACGCTGTCAAGCATGTATCGATACTGGTGGACGCAATTTTGAACAATTACTGTAAACATGACACTTGTCAACAACGCTTTCAATAAAATCTTTGTTTTTCCTTTCGGCCGTTATTTCCCCTGTTTTCGCCTCACCGCGTCACTTGCGACTATACATTCCTATACAATAAATCATTGTTACAATGTCCTGTACCTACCATTAAAGTTTGTACCATGAATTCGGGACCACCCTGTATATCAAGTATCCATAAAACATTATAATATAAAGAAAGGAATAGAATGCACTAAAGAATATACAAAGATTAAAGTTCTAAAGGGTAAAGTAATTGAACTGGTCTTTTAATTGTTCCGTCTACAGTTTTTAGCTCGCAAGAACGAACTTTGCCATCGCGACCAGGAAAGACTTGTATCACTCTACCGCATTTCCATAAAAGTTTGCACTTAGTGTTGCCTTCTATAAGAACAAGATCGTCTATTTTCAAATTGTCATAAGAGTCAGGATTCTTTAGTTGATGAGCTGTTCGAAGGTCCATCAAGTAATGATTTTTCCATTTCACCCATAGTTGTTTCACTAACAAATCCTGATATTGCTTCCTTTTGGTCAATGAAGACTTACTCGAGCCACTTTGAATAAGGTGGTCAAAGTTCATTGGGTATGGAGAATTCTTTCGTCCAAAGTTCAGGAAGTCGACTGGCTTCAGTGGTAGAGGTTCCTCGTGCTAACCGTACACAAAAGTCAAATTTATAAGTCACCGTACACATAACGAGAATTTAGGACTGCTTCAACCTGTGTCAATATCGTCGACAATTCTTCAAAAGTCAACAAGGCTTTGCCGAGAATTTTTTTCAGGCATTCTTTCACAGATTTTACCAGTCTTTCGTAAAAATCTCCCCACCATGTGCCTCGTTCAATTATAAATTTCCATATAACTCTTTCATTGGTGAGAAGGTCATGGAAGGTATCGTGCGACAAGATTTTTGAGAAACCTTCAAGCTCCTTTTTCCCTTTTTTAAAGGTCTTAGCATTATCAGAGTAAATTATACGACAATTCCCTCTTCTAGAAACAAATCTCTTAAAAGCCATAATGAAAGACTCCGTTGAGAGATTTGGTACAAGTTCAAGATGTATGGCTCTGGTGGTTGCGCAAGTAAACAGTGCAATGTAGGATTTCTGGTTTCCTTCAGAATTTTTGACGTAAATTGGTCCTGCAAAGTCAATCCCGCATACGTAAAATGGAGGTGTCTCATTGATCCTATCTTCTGGCAATTGTGAAGTAGTCTATTCAACAGGCTTAGCCGAATATTTTTTACAAATGAGGCATCTATTTATAATACCTTTTCACAATTTGGCGACCCTTTGGGATCCAAAAATAACTGCGAACTTCCGCCAAAGTTGTTGCTACTCCTCCATGCATCATCTTGACATGTGTATTTTCAATAATCAAATGAGTTAACAAAGAATTTCTTGGAAGAACTATTGGATGTTTTTTATCATACGACAAATTAGAGCGGTCTAATCTTCCTCCTGTTCTTAAAATTCCATTGTCGTCCAGAAAAGGATTGTAATGAAAAATTGACGAATTCTTCCCAACGTTGTTTCCTTTTTTCAAAGATTCGATTTCATCAGAATAATACCTTTTTTGTTCTGACTGAATCCTATAATTTTCGGCATCTTTTAATTCTTCGGCTTTCAAAGGACCCGTGAAATTACCTTTCCTAATTCTTCTAATGAATCGCTTCACCCAACCCGTAATTCTTAGCAGTCTCTGGAAATTGCTAAATTTAGAAATGTCTAATAGCCTTTCTTCGGCAACCGCACGTTGAAATTGATTAATATCCTCAATTTTCTTACAATATTCGAGCTTCTCTGTATCGATTCGCTCTTTGCCATCTTATCGGGGCCAAAATTCAGATGACATTCGAAGCCATTCTGGTCCATGTAACCAAGTAGGATTATCTTTTAGCACGCGCACTTTAGATCCTCTTGACGCCAGGTCTGCTTGATTGCTTTTGCCAGGGCAGTGATGCCAATTTGCCTGAGATGTCAAACTTTGTATTGTATTTCTTCAACTACGACATTAAATGCTGCAGAAGTGTGGGGTGTAATTCCACTGTCGGGAACACCTTGTAAACACCAACCGAAAATCGTTTCCGCAGCTACTAAATGTTTACCTAAGCGCTTTAAATTTCCCATTACTATGCAGGGCCGATCCTAGGGTGTCGACCGACCGCGTGCAAAGACCTAATGTGCCCCCCCCCCCGAGAATTTTTCACATTTTGACTAATACTTAACGTTGACGTTATAAATTCATCTACCTGTATAAGAGTAAAAAGTAAAACATTAATATAAATGCAAATAAAATTTGAAATGCAAAACTTTATTTTTTGGCCAGCTAATATGTTATAATAGCGACAAAATACTTTAAAAAATAACAAACAAACAAAAATATTACCTTTGAAATAAAAATAGACGTTTTATAATTAGAAATGCAAAACAACAGTATTTACTCAGAAAATACAATCTAATAAAAAAAAAAGTACTAAAGCATTAAAACTCGTGAGACGAAAAGTATATAAATCAGTCCTTCTACAAAGACTACCTAATAATTAACTATAAAATAACTTTTCTGGCTTTCTGAGAAGCAAATTTGTCAATAATTTATGTGAAATCAATTTTTTCAGGGATTTCGGATTAAATAGAGATGATGGCCTAATCTGAAAGCCTTTCTTGTGTCATATTCTTTCTCAAGTAATTTTTAATAATTTTTAATTTACTGAAACTTCTTTCACCTGAAGCCACAGAAACAGGTAAGGTTAAAAAAATTCTGATTTGCTAGAGTAAAATTTGGAAAACAGGGAATGAGATCATTTTTGACTACAATTTCTAATATCTCAATTGGCTGTTTTTTACCTGGAAAAATGTATTTGAATGAAATTATTTCATTAAAGAGTTATATGCCGTCTATATCTTTCACAATACTTCCTTCCTCATGTACCTGTAACTTAATATCTAAGTCCATGCAGGCTTTCATGAGATCATCATTAGAAATGTTGTGAAACTCATACAGAAAGCAGAATATTGAATGGCACTCAGATAATAAGGTAAATCTTTCATTTACCGAAGAGATCGCGTGATCAAGAATTGCAAAATAGAAAGCAGTCTTGAATTGCTGGAAGAGATTTGAAACTGGTTCATCACTGCACTCGTAATCAAATAAACGGACCTTCTTCCTGAGCTTCGAGATAGGAAATTCGGGATCAATACCTAAATCTCTAGTAAGTGTTGTTGCTGAATCGACAAATATTTTAAAACTATCGTCAGATCTTTGGGAAACTAAATATTTTTAAGATTATTTAAACCTTCGATGCATTCCGCGATGTTTAATTGGGATTTTTAAGCATTTTTCTAAATACGTCAATTTTCTTGATTATAAATCATGACAAATTAAAATTTAACACAAAAATTTTAATGTTTCAAGACTTTTAATTATTGATTCAGCACCCATTTTTGTTTTCGTGTCTCTGGTGGTATCTTCAATTAAGGCATTTAATGCGTTAATAATGTTTTTTTAGGTCGTGGTTTAGAGGTCTAATAGCATTGATACAACTTTCCCACCTAGTTTCAACGGTTTTAAAGTTAGACTTTTCACGTGTTTTTTTAGTAAATCCCATCGATATGGGACGCAGAAAAGTAATTATATACATCTTGTACCATATCAAAACCCCAGAAATTTCACCACTGGAGCTGGTAGCGTCATTAACGACGAGATTTAATGTATGAGCCACACACGGCACATATAATGCTCTAGGATTGATATTTTGAATCCGTTTCTGAAGCCCTATATTTTCCCCCTTCATGTTCGATCCATTGTTGTAACCCTTACCCCGTATATCTTTAACTTCGAGCTGCAGACTAGATAATAGCTTCTCTAATAGAAAATTGCACAGACCTTTTCTAGTTTTATTAGTTACTGGAAAAAATCATAGAAAAAATTCTAAACTATCTACTTTACCGTCAGTAGTGTTCATACATCTAATTACAAACGTTATTTGTTCTGTGTGGCTAATATCTGGTGTAGAGTCGAGAATTACAGTGTAATATTTGGCTTTTTTGACATTGCGTGTTATCTCATTACGAATAGATTCGGCTAAAATATTAATTATTTCATTTTGAAAATGTTGCCCTAAGTAGTGTGGAATACGTGTTTTGTTATCTTTGTATTGACTGACATTAATAAGTTGTTCTGAAATAACTGGATCAAATTTGTCCAACATCTCCACTTCCTTTAAAAAATTACCATTATCTCTATGATACAACTTCGTACTAGTTCCTCTGAATGCCAAATTTTGACTTGCTAAAAATTGTACTACAGCAATTATTCTTTCAATGATGGCACGCCATCGCTTTTTCTCTCGATTGTAAACATTTTGTTGTTCCGCGTCAAAAACAAAATTTTTTTTTCCAGACTAGTCTTTATTTCGCACCACAAAAATATGCCCCTTGGTTATTTTTTTAGATAGAAATTAAAAATTTGATATCCTTTTCTATGCCGTATTGCCGGCTCTGCCACGAATTTTGCTATCAAAGGAAAAATGTGTGTAAAGAGTAGACATTAATAGACAATGGACCAACACACTGTGCACTAACATTCTATTTTTCTTAAACTATGCTATGCTATCGGGAAATCGGGACTTATTTTGATTTTTCAATAACTATTTAAAATTCAGCATATTTATACGACTTATTATAAGGTTTTAAAAAATTTTGCTTGATTGATAGAACTATATGCGGCCTGCGGCCGCCCGCGTGCGGTGCACGCGCTGCACACCTGCTAGGATCGGCCCTGTTATTATTTCATAATAATAATCAGCCCCCACAAGAAGAGTTACTCTATACTTACAATCGTAAGAGTCTGCAAGTTGTAAACCCTTCAGGTTCTCATCTATGAAATGTCCACTCAAATTAGGAGGCGGTAAATCAGAACTTGAAATTTGTTCTGTTACTAGAGCTTCGATTATGATATGTGAGTTCTGTATGTCTCTATTTTCTAATTTTATGCAGACCACATCGAATGTCTTTCTAATGGGAGTGTCATTTCCAAAAGTAAATACTGAGAGCGTTTCTTTTTTTGAATAACAGGAAGTCTTAATTTATCTGCAATTTCTTGCTTTAAAAAGTTCTCATGGAACCAGTATCCAATAACAATCTTATCGGAATCGACTGCACTTTTATTGAAGCAAAATGTCATTACGTTTGTCAAGAGAAAGTGCTGAAAGAACAACTTTCGAGTCCTCTCCTCTTTTCTTTTTTTCATTTTGTTTATCATCAGCCCGAAAACAAATAGAACGGTTATGCCTACTCTTGCATTCTGTGCAAAACATATTCGTTCTGCAATCCCTGATTCTGTCTTGTTCCGAGGCATAAAAAACATCTACCTTGTTTAAGTAATAACTCTCTCTTCTCTTCCACAGTTAAATAGTCACAAAGTTCTGAATCATGCTTAGCTTTGCAAAAGAGGCAACTATCGTTATAAACGTCCTTTTTGTTCATATTATTCGCGAGCAAGTTCTCCATTCACTGACGCCAAAAGCTCAACAACAGACGCTACATTTTCTCCTTGCCACTTCGGAGGGGATTGATGGTGAATAGTTTCAGTTCGCAAACCATATGTTAAGAAATAATTTCTTTCCCTATAGTTGATATCCTTTCGAATGAATTCTAATAGTTTCTCGATATCAAAAAAGGATGTTTCGCTCGTTTCACGGTTAAAGTCTAAACTTATATCGGGAGGCAATGTTTTCATTAGGATAGGAATTAACATGTGACTATATGCTTCCGGTTTCACATCTAATGACCGTAGGCTACGTACTTGTATTTCTATGGTATCGCACAATTTACGAAGTTTCACTAGATTTAGTTACTGGAGTAAGGTTAATGAGTTTTTGCATGTGTGAATTTATAATAATGTCCTTTTTTCCGAACCGTTTTTCAAGAATTTCAAGAACTTGATCATAGTTTGCTTCCGAAATACAAAACCCTTCGTTCGCCGCGTTGCCGCTCAGGTATGATTTCAAATAATTAAATTTTTCGATTTTTGACAAAGATTCATTATTACCCATTGAAATTTTAAAAGAGTTCCAAAAACTTGTCCATTGAGTATAATCACCATAATATTTATGGATGGACAATTTGGGAAGGCGAGTTTGTTTCGTTTCGATTTTAGAGTCAAGGGTTTCGTTAAGAACAACATTGTTTACATTATTTTCTTTTTGCTCTAAATTGCCAAAGTTGAATTTTGTCTTCATACTCTTTTGAATATGCGATTTCAGTTTCGTAATCATCAGAATCAGCCTTTAAATTGCATTCGATGTTTTCGTCTAATTCTTTAAGTACTTTTGCTTTTGCGAGTAATGAATCCAAGTACGTCGTACAGGGGTAAAAATCTTCCGCGTTTAGGCGGATTTCCGCTTTTTTTTTTCCATCCGAGAATTTTCGCCTTTTTTTTTTATTTCTCTTCCAAAAATTTCCGGTTTTTTTTTCCCTTGAAAATTTCCGCTTTTTCTAAAAAATTTTTCTTTACAATTAAATTATATCATGGAATGACCGTCAAAGAATAAATGCAAATAAAAAATAATAAAAAAAGGAAAGTGTGAATTTGTTCTTATTTCAGGGATGAGATTCTTCCGACTTTTGTAAATATTTTCTTTTCGTAAATTTTTGAAAAAATGACCGATTTTTATCATTTTTTAAGAAAATATTCCGACTTTTCCCCTTTCTTTGTCTTCTATGAACGTAAAATGCGCCAAATGAGACATATTGCCAACGTTGCACTCCTAAATTTTGCAAGCTGATAAGTCTTGCAAATTCCTTTTTGAAAAGAATCCTTTGTAAGAAGCTTATTAGTTTTATGGCAAACCTGGAGAACTTGGATTTTGAACTAGTTAGCGTTAGTGATGGGGAAAATGACTCTTTTCAGGGATCGGATCGGAAACGCTCACTCACTAAAAAGAGCTAGCTCTTTTTGATGACTCACCGCTCCTTTGAGATATATAATAATGTATATAACATATCGAAATGTATACAATATGTTTGGGCCATCGACCATCCCTCGTTGTCACGTGAGCGCATGTGTCCAGACGAAGAGGCGCCAAGCGTGCTTGAAACACCCACGCACACAACACTTGAAACACTCACTCATCCAGCAATTGCGCAGTTTACCTCTAAAATCAACAAAAGGAGGGAGACGGGGCCCGAGGACGATAGGCATTGCAGCATAGGGCTGCTAAGCTGTAAAATTTAATTGCTAAGGCATAAGATGGCCCAAAACCATGTCAATTCATATAACTTTGAAATTGTCCATAAAAAATAAATTACTTTGAGGACACTTCTACTTTTGTAATTCCCGTCATGAACCCGTTGAGATTACAGAAGTAGCAATTAAAATATCCAAACACGTTAAAAATCTCATTTTTGACCAAGAATTCTAAAAAAGTTTTCGATTTTATTGGATAGAGTATTTATTTGACTTTCCAAAACATATTTAATTTTTTCTCTGTTAATTACTTGAAGAAGTATTAAGATTTTAATCAAGGCGGGAAAACAAGAAGTAAAAATGGAAAACACTGGAAATGGCCATTAAAAGGCCAAAAACATGGCAAAATCTAAATTTAAACCTTACTTTTTTTTGCAAATATAATTTTAGAAAGTTTTTTCAAATATTTAAATGGTTTCTCTTTTGGAAATGGAGTGAACTTTTTTAAAGAGAAGGAATAACAAAATTGTTTACACAAAGAGCAAACGCAAGGGAGCAAGCGATGCACTTGCAACTACCTTTAACTCTAAATTAATATTTTTGCATTATTTCCTCACTTCAAATGTTATAATACAAAAACTTACAACTGGATTCTAGTAAACTTTTGAGTTTGTTATTTATATTGTTGTCAAGTGAATGAACTAGAATAATTATGCTGAGTTCAAAAGTTTCTAAATTATTACTATTTATTTAAGAAATAGGACTGTAAAACTATAAAAAATCTTCTATTCATTTTTCAATCACTTGTAAAATTGTTGTTTATTTAAATATCCTTTTATTCTAGTTCATTCCCTAGAAATATGCATGTAGTTTATTTTGGTAGCATCATTTTTCAAATTGGTTGAATAGATTTTCATGTAGCACATTTGAAGTTTTTGACACATTTCTTTAAAATTTCATACATAATTATCATATTTTTACAAAATTATTAATATATACTTTTAATATTTATAGCCCATTGCTATTGTTTAAAACACAAATCATAAAAATATCATTAAAATGTTTCTATACCACATTTAAAAAAAGTGTCTTGGACGTGTTTGGATACATTAAGATTTCTTTCTAAAACCACTTAGTTACCAAATGAGACTTCCTAATAATTTAAATGATATTTTAAATTCAAATAATAAAAATATTAATAATTTATTTAAGTACTTAAGATTTTTAACTATTTATTTTAAGATATAGGTATATAATACCCTCGAATACTCGTTGTCCCAAAGATTTTCAAAATCCAAGTCCCCTCCCTGTCTTTTAATAAAATATTTTCAAAATGCCTTGTTTTGTGAAGGCAATGCAATAAAAACGAGTTACGTTTAATTTAATTTTGTGTAGCTATATTAAAATGATATCACTCCTGAGAAATCAAGGTTTTATTATAATTATTATATTAATGTTAAGTGAATAACATAATAACTGTTAGAATATGTTTTAATAACAACCTTAAGACTAGTTTTAATTAGTGCTAAAAGGCGTGATATGACTTAAGCCGTAAAAAAAACCCTTTCAATCTAAAATAGAAAGAAATTTAAAAAAATAACATTTATGATAATACATAGATATTTAAAAATTTGAAACTTCAAAAAAGTAACAAAAAGCTAGGGAGCGCAAAAGAACGAATGCGGAATTGACTCTTCGAGAGCGATAGTTATCGAAAAGAGCCAAAGAGTTAACTCCCAAAAGAATCAGTGAGAGCAAACGATCGAATGCGGAAATGATTCTTCGAAAGAGCCAACTCTCGAAAAGAGTTAACTCCCAAAAGAATCAACTCCCAAAGAATCAACTCCCAAAAGAATCACTGAGCTGGTGATCGCATGCGGAAATGACTCTTCGAGAGTGGAAGCGCTGATTCGTTAAAAAAGAGTTACCGCTCTTCAGCCCTGATTGGTTAAAAAAGAGCTATAGCTCTTTTTTGACGAATCAGCGCTCGCTCACTCCGTCAAGAGAGCTAACTCTTTGAGTCAGCTCCTGAGCGGATCGCCCATCTCTAGTTAGCGTACGTAGTTTTATATTTCGTAGGGAAAGCTACTGTTTTCGTAAAACAGCGGAACTGTTATCTAGTTGCCGTGAAACGTCATGATGCGGCGGAAAAGGTATAAATGAAATATTTTAAGTTGGTCAGCTTTTATTGTAATTTTTCTTTTAACTAGAAAATAAGATGCGCGGTTATTTAGACTTTTATCACAACCTCGGCAAGAGGGAAAGTTTAAATTTCCATCTCTACTATTATAAAAGAAAGTGTTTGTTTTTTTGGGGCAGCAAAATCCTGACGATTCTATGGCACTTACAGCAATGAGATTTGGCACACAGGTAGTCCGAATTATTTACAATTTTTGGGTCGCGGCGAATTTTAAAATTCAATCTAGAAGATTTAAAAATGAATTTCATAGTTTTATTCTCCGTTGGTTTTTCAAACGTTGAGAACTTTTTCTACTGATGCGACCTTGCAGTCAGAGTAGGAATCACGCAAAGTTTTTTTCATCCGCTGAACGCGGAGAAAATTATTTTTTTCGTTTTCGCTTTGATTTTGCGCGATTGATTTCCCAGTCAGACGATAAATTTTTTAACTGAAGTCAAAGTTCTTTTTTCTATCTCATAGACCGTTAAAGAGAGTAAAAATTTCAACAAATTTGAAATCTGCTGAAAATTTCAGTTTTGATACCTAAAAATATGATTTTCTTTAACAAATAATTTTTTAATTGAATGTATCTTCAACGATTTTAAAATCTGCGGAAAATTTTACACCACGGGCAACGCTGGGCTAGCCACGCGGTGGCTAGTTTTGAATATTTTAGAAAGTACTTTCAAAATCCGTTAAAACTTCTTTCTTTGGCGACTTTAGAAGTGCGCCAAGTTGATGGCCACTGTTTTAAACATAGACAGCAGCTATTTTTTACAACGGAAGTTTTCAAGATGATGCTTTTTTTAAGGGTAATATTTATGATTGTTTTAATAAGTTAAATTTTTTTTTTTGTTTCTTGGATAATACGAGCTATTAATTTTAAGTTTTATTTTATTAAAGTTAATTTAATTAGAAAATAAGAATATTTACGGAAAAATATAGATATTAGAGATTTTGAAAAAAAAAGATTATTTTATTTTCGAAAATAGATTGTAAATTTAAACTGAATTAAGCTATATTTTTTTTTACCTCAGTGGTACAGCTTCAGTTTACGTTTATAGCGGTGGCAACGGCCTGCTCTTGGCGCACTTAAGTCGCCAAGGAAAGATTTATTTCAAATGAACCAATGAAATCAAACGACAATTTAACGGAATTTGAAAGAACTTTCTGGAATATTCTAAATGAAACTTTTAAACTTTCCACTTGCCCAGATTGTATTAAAATCCGCAATAACCGTTATGCAGATGGATTACCTTAACCTGTCATTACTCGCAAATAGAAGTGCGCCAAAAAACGCCAAGTTCGTTGCCACTGCTATAAACGTAGACTGAAGCTGTACCATTTTTATTTTTGGTGTCTACATATTATACTCATATAATATTTATGCTATTTAATAAAAATAGTATTTATTTTATTTATTCTTTTGTAACATAGCATTTTTATTTCTTGTTAATTTCATTTTTGTATCAAGGTTTTGGAAAAATTGCAACTCTTAAAAAAAAATCTCACCATTGGTGAGATGTTCAAAAATATTCATAAAAATAACATTTTCAACTTCATGCAACTTATTTTTCTGTTTACAAAGCTGCCAACATATTTTTTTTTCTCTTTTACAAAATTTGAGTTTACGCATGAGGTGCCAACCTTTTCCAAAGACAAATTTCATTGTTTATAGTGGACTTAGTAGAGCTTTTAAGCTAAATAATAGGCAAAAATACATGCTTATCAAAAACACATTCTGTACTAGTGCCGCAGCCCTGAGAGTTTATGGGTTAACCTCCCTATTTCCAAAGACAAATTTTACTGTTTTTAGTGGACTTTATAAGGTTTTATAAAACTAAAAATTTGCCTATCCCTCTCAGAAAAAAATTTCTGGCTGCACCACTATTCTGTACACACATTAATACACAAATAAAGTATTCCTATTCAGCTATTTTTGTAGTTCAAAATAACGCTGCTTATATTTTCCTCTTTTTTACATTTTGACTGTTTTCACCCATGCGTCGAAATTTCCATTTATTAGATCGTCCACATAGAGTTCTTTAAGCATTTGACATGCTTCTTCATACTCCTGATATTTTTGTAAGTGCAGCCCTATCGTTGCTGTCAGTAAAAATAAACTGCACTTAACGACGAAAGTTACTCGGTTATATTTCGTAGTTTGAATATTGTGAATACTGAGATCGAGATTAGGACCCTTTTCCATTATCCATAAAGATTTTAAAAGCTCCCCATCTTCCTCGGCAATGCCTACTTCAAAGTACGCGCTCTGAATGTCTGCACAAAATGCAATTTTGTGTAATCTGAACTTTAAGATAATTTTAAGTAGGTCGGGATTTAAATTCGGTCCACTTTCTTAACAATCGTTTAATGATAACGCTCCCTTACCTTTAGAGGATGCATCGAAGACTGTTCTAACCTTTGTTCTATCCTTTTGTTCACGTATTACGGCGTGATGCGGTAGAAAATATTCTGTGTCGATACTTTGATCTAAATTCGTTTCTACCACTTCAACAATATTATCCCTTAATTGTTCATTAATAATCTTATACTTTAAATATACCTCATTTTTTACTAATGTATTGTTTAAACTGAATAAACGCCGTTTAGCAATTTCATAATTACTGTTCAATTCTTTATTGTCCGTCTTCCATAATATGCGAGTTTCGTACCTTTTATTTTTATATGTAGTATGTTCAAACGATTCTAAAATTTCCTTATCCGACAAAGATACGTCCTTATCCGAATTTATCCCAATGCTTTCTAACAACCACAATTTTTGTTTCCCTATCGCAGTCTAGATCTTTCTTTTCCACCCTCAAATCCTTTCGTTTTTCTTTTAATCTTTCTAATTACATTTTTAACTATCAAGCAATTCAAAATATTGGACCAAAGAAAAATGGACCTACCTCGAATCTCAGCATTTCTTGTACAGCAAAATTTTAATCCAAATATCCTGGCTTTTGTTCCAAAACGGCTAAATTTCGCATGACGTCCTAGGGACAGGGTCACCAAAAATGAGGTAATAAAATATTACATCTAGTCCAATATATCAGTTCAAAAATGTTACGCGTGTGGAATTTATTCAAGTCCATTTCAGTTTGTCTTTTTAAATCTATTGAAAATGAAAGAATATAAACAAGAACAAAGAAACATGTAGATCCATTCCAGTATGGTCTTCCTTCGACCACGTTCCAAATCAATTTGATTAAATTCACCATCGGGTAGGGAAGATGCACGTTTTCAATTCCCTTTCATAGGGATTATCAGAAAATATGTGGCTTTGTTGCCACAGACCCCTCGACCTTTTGAACGACGGTTCAGATGACGAGGCAACACATTATTGGCACCCCACTCTCCAAACATCCACACCACACCAACGTGAGGACGCTTGAAGCCACGACACATTTTACGTGCACCAGCCCCCTTTGTACACGACGGTCTTTGTTTGGATTCGAGCTCGCAACCCTCCGGTTCCTAATTCGTTACTCTTCCAATCGGGTTACCACGGCCCTAATACGTGGTTGGAAACAGGGATATCAGTATGGAAACCAGTGTCTAGCAACGATTTTCAACCTTTTCAATCGCATGACTGAACACAAATTAGCTAAAATTCTCCGATGTCTCAGATTTGTTCGCCGATCTGACGAAAAATAGGTTTTGATTTGACAAAAAATAATTCTATTACCTACCCTTTTGCTACAAAGTGCCTAAAAACGTTCGGGAACTAGTTACTTATGATACTTTGTACTCCTAAAATAATACACAAAATTATTTGTACCCAGTGGCGGATCAAGTCAAGTGGGGGCCCCAAGCGGTAAAAATTTCGGGGCCCTTAAACTCAAGTTAGAAAAAAAAGTTTCAAGAAAACTCTCATTAAGTTATCAACAAAAAAGAAAAGTAATCAAAAATGTCATACCATAGCACATCTATATATATATAATTCTCTTACGTGGCACGCAAAAAAGACGTTATTTGTAATCGCGTTTTGGCAACACTGTACGATTGTTTGTTTATCGCGAAGTCTCGCGCATCGATTGAATTTATAGCGTTATCGGATGAAATTTTATTGAAAAAAAAAAAGGAAATTTTAATGAGCTGTTTCAGTTAGTTTATAATAGAAATCAAAGAAAGCGGAGGATCTTTTCAGGGCCATTTAAAAAACGGTCCTTTTCAGGGCCAACAATTATAGTTCAACAAGACGCTTGCACTACAACTTTCGGCAACAAACACAATGAAAGAGTGTGGGTCGTTCGAGTGCTGGGAAAATGTACACACAAATAACATGCTGGGTATTCAATTTCCAAAGCAGCGCTCACATTTCGAGTCAAAATTTGCACAAAGTTTTCATTTGAATTCTGATTTTAGAGATAATGTATATATTTTTTCTGTAATACAGCAAATTTAGATTTGAAAAACATTTTTTTGGTAACATAATTTGTAAACAATCCCTTCTGCTAAGACACATGTCTTCATTGAGGCGAGCGAAGCGAGTATAGGTTCGCGCAGCGAACCAATGAGGATTGTGAAGCAATCCTCCGGGGGTTGGCGAGCGTCAGCGAGCAGGGGGCAGGCCCCCTAGTTAAATAAATTCATTTAAAAAAATTACATGAATATCCGTCTTGCTTTATTTCTTACAAATTCGGCAGTCAATTCGGTTTAAAATTTCTTACTCTGAATACCAGAATGGCCATATTATTTAATCTTCTCCCATAGTACTGAAATAATTAAAATAGAAAATATTTTTTTTCTAACGCCATTATGTAACGGAATTGTTAAAAACATTTTCAATAATATTTCAACATTCGGAAATGTGCAAGACTTTGGCGGTTCGATAGATGTCTAGTGTGGTTTTTATGGTGTTCTCGTTTTCTTATAGAAAGAGTAAAACATCGTCAGATTCATTTTCAAAAGAACAAACATCAATGTCATTTTTGAAAATATCCTACAACTTTTTTATCGTGTTTTCTTTTTTCAATTGATAAATCTCAATAAAAACATATTCAAAGGCTCCACAACAAATTCATACGTCTGAGTTCTTTGAGATAATCTACCTTGGTGTTATCATATATGACATAAAATGAAATTTTCTGTTATGTAAATTCATGTCCGACTTTGTTTTTATCAAAAATTTTTTTTATTCTCTTTTGTTGTCTGCGAGTTTGTCTATCTTCTACATTAAATGATAGCCCTGATAAATCAGTCGCCTTTTTTCAACTTTTTCAAACTCTCCTCTGATATTATTAATAAAATTTTTAAAGACTTTAGTAGAATATATCCTTTTAATTGTTCACATTCCACTGATTGTAGTGATTTACTAGTAACATTTATTTTTTGTAAAATAGTATTCCGTTTCATATTTGTCCATTTTCTTCAGATGTGAAGTCACCTTCGGTAACTTTGTTCTTCTGAATTATAAATTTCTGTTAAAGCCTCTTTTATGTGGATGAAACCAAGTTTTACAGCTAATACAGCATCTGCTCTTGCTGACCATCATGCATCAGAAACTCTTTTCACTGAGACGGAATGTTTACACATTTCTAGATTTTTGGTTAAAATTTTCCATTGATTATAAAAACCGCAATTGGGCTATGTTCTTTAATACATTCTTGCAAACCTCAGTACTTTCCTAACATATTGGAAGCACTATTAAGTGATTGTCCTCGACAGTTTTCAATATCCACCCTTAATTTTATTAAAATTTGCAAAACTTCTTGTTCCAAATATGTTTATCGATGGGAATAAATTCCACAAATCTTTCTTTTATATTACCACAGAATGAAACATATCTTATCATAAAAGTTAATTGATCGACATGCGAAACATCGGGAGTGCAGTCAACAATTATACTATAATATAGGTTGTAGATTTGATTTTCTTCAATTATTTCCGAACTTACAAGGAAGACCTACAATTCGCCACAAATATGAGATAAATTGTTTAAATTTCCTCATACTTTGTTGAGATATTTTTTGTAGATGTAATTTCAAGAATTCATCGTATTCGCCATGTGGGTTAAATAATTTCCATTTTTATTGGAATTTTGCCTTCATCGTGAACCCTTAAGTCCTAATCCTAACAGACCCAATAAATTTATTGGTGATACAATTCTTTTCAACGCAGCTCTACAGTACTATACTTATTTTTTCTTTTCCTGTAATAGTTGAGTAACAATTATATCTATTATATTAGTAGATATTAATTATAGTATTGAATTTTGTTGATCTTTTATACATATACACATGGCTGACACATGTTCTTTTGAAACTTCGTGTTACGATAAAATAACATCAATTGATCTTCAATTTTGTATACCAGTTCTTAATTTAGACTTTGATGTTGAGAAAAGTTTGTAAGGGTAGCAGTAAACACTTTTACTTCTTTCTGAAAACATCATCCAATTTCTCTGATTTGATGATTCAATTTCTCTGCTTTCTTTCTGTAAAAATGCTCATAAGAAAGTTCTCTGTAATACACTTCATCCCTGTCTTTATACACTGATTTCAAATTCTCTATATTCCCGATATTTTTTTGGTTTGTTTTTAAGAATATGGTCAATAGCATCTGTTAATATCGTTGCCATAATGCTATATTATTTATTACTTCTATGTCTATATGGAGGTGTCTTCCTGAACTATCTTTATCTTCTGCGTTTTCTCAATCCCTTTTTTCCGGTCACAAGTTTCCTCGAACCCTGATGAAAAGATATATATAGACTTCGTGGCCCTTTGAAATTCCGGGCCCTACGCAGCCGCTTACCGCTTGATCCGCCACTGTTTGTACCTATATATAATGAAAATATCAGTACAACTCGATATTATTTGAACACACCTTGTCAAAAGTTCAAAACTAAATCGTGGAAATAGAATCTTACACAATTCATACCGTTTCACCACGCGTAAGACACATCAGTGTCGTTCTCGCTGCACACCGTTTGAAAATCCCTGGTTTGTAAAAAATACCAAAATTAAGTGTTTGGTAGTAAAAATTTTTTTTTTTCGTACTTAGAAAATTCTCAACTGAAGTTCAGTTTGATCAAACCAATTTATCCATCAATTTTTTTTTACACCTAACGAAAGTTATAATTTATTGAAAATAACATCCCCTCTCTACCCTTTTGTTTCGCATATCGACGATAGTTGGAATGCCTACCACCTTGAGACAAAAGCAGGACATTAGGACAGCTGAAATGTGACGAAAGTTATTGTTATACATTGAAGTGACAGTAGGTATTGTAGTTTTAATTAACGTTGCACTTGCCATTGGTGACGATCCGGGATCAAACCCGAAGGGAAAGATCCGAGGACTACACCTAGTCATTTTGAAGCAGGGTCAAATGACGAGGCAACACCTGAACTTACACCCCACTCTTCAAACTTCCGCACATCACGACAGTGGGAAGGCATTTGGATCCACAACAGATTGAGCATGCACCAGTCCCTTTGTACCCGACAATCTTTGTTTGGATTCGAACTCGCAACCCTCCGGTTTCCAGTCCGTTACTCTTCCGAGCAGTGGCCCGCCCCCAGGGGCATTCCTTCTTTAGGTTTGTACGGGCTTCACAACCCCGGGGTACCTGAGTGATCTTCTCTCCCTCTCGTTCTTCTCCTCCTCTACCCTCTGCTTTTTGCTTTTTCTTCCTCCCTCGTTGTGGTTGCCTCTTCGGAGGTGAGGGCTCCCCTTGAGAAGCTTTTCGCCAGTCTGTGCATTTAGCTCCTCTTGGGGATTATATCACCCACGTGTTTGCCGTGCGTGGAGACCTGTGTCTTCGGAAAAGGTGATCCTGGTGATTGAGGGACAACATAACGCCCCAATACATTGCTTCGGCTCCTGCTTCGGATAAACAGGAAGTGCACTTTGGTCCCAGTATATTGATCGGCTGGTGGGTATATCCTGCTAGGACTAAGGACCTGCTCACCAACTAGCTCCTTAGGGCAGTCATAGACTAGCGCGTCTTTTTAGTAATGGCTCTTCATTACGTGGACGATTCTATTTAGGACCGTAGGGAGGTCGGTAGATATTAAACTCGTGATAAGTGAATCGATTCTTCAGTTTGATTCTTTCGTAACTTGTTTTGATCATTTGATCTACAGTGAGCTATGATTATTTACTTGTCTGGTAGTCTTTTTTTGTGTGTCTTCTATGATTTTTTGAAGCAGATTGATGGAATGTATGATTGATGGAAGGGTACTCTTATACTTTAAAGAGCTTCTTTCCGTGAAGCAACGATGGCCTAATGGCTAAAGTCACCCACCTTCAGATTAGCGTCGGCAGCGGAGGATGACTTCCCGAGTTCGAACCCAGCTGTCGGAAAAATTTTTAGATCCTCCAAATTATTTTTAAAAAATTCCAATTTAATTCCTTTTCATTCAAATTTACTTTTCCTAATTTTTAATACCCTTTTCATATTTTTCCAAGCTTCCGTTGATTTTACATAAATAATCTAAGAACCACTCCTGAACTCACTACCAGCTGATATTTTTCCGCCCCTCTGCCGTCCCCTTTGCTTTAGGATGATGGTGTCGTATCCACCGCTGGCTTAGGACCATTCTGATGTAACAAAAAGCATACATAAAACACTAACTTATATAATTATTAACTTATATAATAAAAGGATACAATTTTCGGCTCCCACCTCTATCCACCCATAGCCATGGATCTGAAAAGAAAAGAAGAAAGCAGAAAGGAAGAGATAAATCGCCAACAACTATAAACCTTGATGACATACGTATCTAGGTCATGTGATCCGATTAGCCGATCAAGTTGGACTTGCGAAAGTACTATCATGGGATTGAGGCGCCTGTCCTCCCCACGGTCCTAAATAGAATCGTCCACGTAACGAAGAGCCATTACTAGAAAGACGCGCTAGTGCAGTCATAGAGGTGAATTGGGTCCGTATAGTCCCTGGCTAGCACCGGTACAGGAACCTGTATCCCCTCGTTGGACTCCATGGTGGGTGGTGCCGCCGGGGACTGAACATTTCTTTTCAATCATGGAAAACCAAAAAACAACTTCTCCTTTAGTGGAGCAACAAAGTATTAATTTAATTGGAAAAAATATTCCAGAACAGAAATTTTTTATTATGAAAAGCAACGAAGGTAACCTTAAAAACATATCAGCAATATTACTCCATAAAACGATATTAGGAATGGTTGGGGAAACAAAAAACATAAAAAAAACACTAGCAGGAGATGTACTAATAGAAGTTTCGAATAAAATACAGGCATCAAACATCCAAAAAATAACATTCGTCGGTCCAATACAAGTAACATTAACACCACACAAAACTTTAAATTCTTCAAGAGGTGTAATTTCCGAATCGGATCTAGTCCATGATTCGGAAGAAGACATCTTAGAATCCCTATCCGAACAACAAGTAATAAATGTCAAAAGAATCACCATTTCAAGAAATGGACAAAGAATACCCACCAAGCACATAATATTAACTTTTAACACACCAACTATTCCAAAACACGTTAAAATAGCTTATATGAATTGCCCAGTTAGACATTTTATACATAATCCTGTACGTTGCTTTAAATGCCAAAGATTCGGACACTCTTTCATAGCTTGCCGTGGCAAAGAGACATGCGCAAAATGCTGCAGTACAGAACACAAAACCGATGTCTGTACTTCATCGTTGTACTTAGCAGTTTACACAGCAAAGGTGACCATCCAGCTTTTGCCAGGTCTTGCCCTAAATTTCAAACAGAAAAGGAAATCCAAACAGTTAAAGTCCAACAAAACATTTCCTTTCTGGAAGCATGAAAAATTGTTAATGATCGCACCCCAAAACCTGGAATATCATACTCTTCAATAGTAAAAAAAACCTTCAAAACTATCGGTACTCAAACCGATGTAACTGTGTTTAAGCCATCTGAACAACATAAAACTTCAACGAACCAACCTATACCGTTTTCTTTCTCTAAAGCATCAGCTACAACCTCATCGAATACAAAAATCATAAACCAACCAAATCGATCAACAAATACTTCTTTAAAAAGAGCCATATCATCTAAACAAAATAATATTAAAATAGCAAAAAGTTCTTCTCAAACCTCTCTTCAACCTGACGTTTCATCCAGAAATATGATAACTAATCCTTCTACAAGTGACCTCATTAATCTCTGAAAGCGATATTTCCTCTATAGAAGAAGAGGACTTGGAGTCTTCGCCACTGAAGCCCAAGAAAGATCCACGGCAAGACAAACATCGTCCTAGGACGAGAAACCACAAGTAGTTTTTCCTTTTCTTTTATACTTTATTTTTATGGTTTCCTTTCTTTCCTGGAACTGCCGCGGGGTTTTCGTAACAGATGTGATGATGTAAAAGACATCATAAACAAACATAAGCCAGCTGCAATCGCCCTCCAGGAAACATATCTAAAACACAATGATAACACCAACATTCGTCATTTCACAATATTTAGAAAAGATTACGATGAGGTCCAAAGAGCATGTGGAGGTGTTGCATTGCTTACCTCCCATGACTTACCAGTTACTCAAATTAATCTCAAAACAAATCTCCAAGCTGTTGCTGTAAGACTTCATGTCAATACTTTAATAACAATATGCAACTTATACCTACCTCCTAATACCCATATCTCCACTTCTGACTTAAATAATATAATACATCAACTTCCGCAACCATTCATCATACTTGGTGACCTAAATGGCCATCATATTCTCTGGGGCAGTTCAGATATTAATCCTAGAGGCAAGCAAATTGAAAAAATAATTACAGACAATGATTTATGTATTATGAATAACGGCCAACCTACTTACTTTCACTCACCTTCACTTACTTACCATTCAATAGATCTGGCAATTTGCACTCCTTCAATTTTACCATTTTGGACCTTTTCTGTGGATCCCTACCTTTACAATAGTGACCATTATCCTATAAAACTAAAATATGCAGGCCAATACCAACCTCCCTCTGTCAGCCAACCTAACTATATATTCGAAACTGCCAACTGGCCACTCTTTACTAGCCTCGCAGATATTACTAACACGGTAGAAACTGGTGACATCGATGCAGTTACTAATAAAATAACAGACATAATTATAGCTAGTGCTGACGCTTCCATTAAAAAAGTTATTATTGCGCCTAAAAAACAGAAGAAACCTTGGTGGAATGAGGATTGTAGCGATGCTTACCGAAAACAAAGGAAGGCCTGGAATATCATCAATAGATATCCAACCAGAGAAAACTTTATTATTTACAAAAAAACAAAAGCGGCATTTCGAAAAATACAACGACATAGTAAGAGGGATTCTTGGATAAATTATGTCAATAGTATAAATAATAAGACCACCAGTAAACAATTATGGAGCAGAATTAAAAGAATTTCCGGTATTTACCCCAATAGACAAATTCATATTCTTGAAAATAATAATGTAATACTATCGGCACCCAAAGACATAGCAAACACAATTGCTTCATGTCTTTCCGAAATATCCAGCTCCAACAACTACACTGAAAGTTTTAAGAAAATTAAAGTCTCATCTGAAAAGAATAAAGTTAATTTTACCTCAAACCGTATACTATCTTATAATTGTGATTTTACTTTTCCCGAATTGACAAAGGCTTTATCCTTAGTTCACAAATCAACCCCTGGCCCAGATAATATTAGTTACATCATGTTCAAACATACATATGATAGTTCTTTAAATTATCTCCTGAAATTTTATAACAGAATTTGGACCGAGCACACTTTTCCGCAGTCATGGCGATATGCTACTATAATACCCATACTGAAACCGAACAAAGACCCCAAGAATCCTTCGAACTACCGTCCAATAGCCTTGACAAGCTGCGTATGCAAAGTTCTTGAAAAGATGGTCAACGCAAGGCTAATGTATATTTTAGAAAAAGATAAATGTCTCTCCCCTCTTCAAAGTGGCTTCAGAAAAAACCGTTCTACTATTGACAATCTTGTTGCTTTCGAATCTGAAATCAGAAATGCATTTGTAGTAAATAAACATCTCGTCTCAATTTTCTTCGACATCGAAAAAGCTTATGATCGAACGTGGAGACATGGAATTTTAAAAGACATTTTTAAAAATGAAATAAGAGGAAATCTTCCTATTTTTATCCAAAATTTCTTAGAGAAAAGGTATTTTAGAGTAAGGATTGGATCGATTTTATCCGATATTTTTATTCAAGAGGAGGGAGAGTGCCACAAGGCAGTGTTTTAAGTGTGAATCTATTTATTTTAAAGATTAATGATATTGTTTCTAATTTGCCTCCGTCTGTAAAAGGTCTTATTTATGTTGACGATCTGAAAATTTCATGCGCAGCTAAAGACATTCGTTTAATAGAGAGACAACTTCAACAGGCCGTTAACAAAATCACTAATTGGACTAACGAAAATGGTTTCAGCTTTTCACCTTCAAAAACTGCATGTGTTCATTTCTGCAAAAAACGAAATCTTCATCTTGACCCTGAAATATTTTTCAAAGATATTTTAATTAATGTTGTGGGCAATTTTAAATTTTTAGGTATCATATTTGACAAGAAGTTGACTTTTCAACCGCATATTTTAAATCTACGCAAACGTTGCGAAAAGGCTCTTAACATCTTACGCGTTTTATCAAAATTATCATGGGGATCTGATCGAATTTGTCTTCTAAAAATATATAGAGCATTAATAAGATATAAATTAGATTACGGCTGCGTGGTGTATGGCTCAGCCAGAAAATCTGCTCTACAAACACTGAACACTATCCATCACACAGCTTTGCGTTTATGTTCTGGTGCCTTCAGAACTTCACCCGTTAACAGCTTGTATGTAGATTCTTTTGAACCTTCCCTGGACTTAAGACGACAGTTGTTATCACTAGAGTACTATTTTAGAATTACCTCAACCCCTCATCACCCATTGCATACCATTCATCACAGTCCTTATTTAAAACGCCTATATCAAGCTAAAACATCCTTCATCACTACATTCCACTTAAGAATGCTGGATGCGATGAACGGATCCGAACTTTCTTCACTTGACGTCACCCAGAAAAAACTGTATTATTTCTCTCCTTGGTTTAATCATTATTTTGAATTCCAAAACCCGTTCGAAAATTTCTATAAATCAGATACATCTGATATTATCTACACACAACTCTTTCAAAAGCACATAGAAAAATACTCTAATTTTATACATATTTATACTGACGGGTCTAAAAAGGCAAACTACGTCGGAGCTGCGTTCACTATTAATAACTCTGTTCACAGTTTTAAACTTCATTCTTCATGTTCTGTTTTTACTGCTGAAATAATGGCCATTTTTAAAGCATTAGAAAATATATCTGATCATTGTCATAAAAAATGTATCATTTTCACAGATTCATTAAGCGTTTTACAATCATTGAAACATCCTGATCATGACAGTCATCCCATTGTTTTAGAGTCATTAAAAATAATTTATAATCTTTCATCCAAAAATTTTAACTTAATATTTTGCTGGATCCCATCTCATGTTGGGATATCAGGTAATGAAATAGTTGACAAAGCCGCCAAATCTGCCGTAAATAATTTTAACCTTACTATCCCTTTCCGTGACTTAAAATCTTTTATTTACAAGTTTTTAGAGGAAAAATGGCAGAACGGATGGTCTGAACAAACTGAAAACGAACTCCACGCTTTAAAACCAAATATAACGCAATGGCAGTCACCAGCTCAAAGACGACAGCAAGTAATACTAACACGTCTCCGTATTGGACATACGCGTGTAACACATAGACACCTCCTCCTCGGAGAAGATCATCCCATTTGTAACTATTGCATTTGCCCACTAACTGTAAAACATATTTTAATAGAATGTTCTCATTTTAATAGGCAACGACTTAAGCATTTTAATTCTTATACCTTGGTTTTAGATGACATGATCGGAGAGAATCCTCATCCAAATATTTTTAGCTTTTTACATGACATTGGTTTTACCCATCACATATAATTTTATGTAGTATTCATTCATTATGTTTTGACTCATTTCACTTTTTTATTATATTATATATTTGATTTTTTATCTTGAGTTTGGCATAATATGTCCCAAGAGGACTCAATGCAAGAAAATCATATCCAATCCAATCCAATCCGAGCAGTGGCCCCCTGTACCGTCATGTAAGAATTAGACGGACAGCTGGTTTAAAATTAAACTATTTATTTAGATAAATTAAATATTTACATTTAAATTTACAAGATTAATTGAGGGCACAGCCATCGACCATCGATGTCCTGCCTGGAGCCAAAGTAACAATGGCAAACAGAGACGTCTGTCTCTCGTCGAATCTAGAATCAGTCTTTTTCAAAATCCACGTTCTCTTGGTTCCACAGAACCGCAGCTGCCAACGAGAGGGGGGTGAATTCCCAGCCCTGGCAAGAGATGTTTATGTCCTCCACAGAACTCAAGACACCCCCACACAGATGCAAAAACCGTTTGTAACCGACTTGGGTTCCCAACAGCAAATCTTCATCCCAGACATGGGATTAGGGAACCGACGGAAACTCCAGCTGTGTCGGTGGATCAAACGGAACGCCACGCCGCCGATGAGAAAATACTCTCTTTCGGTATTTTGTCAAAACCCGCACGTGCAAAGTCTGAAATTGTTTTCGTCACCGTCTGGCTGTTGAGCACATTCCAGCGTCCACGTGTTAGAGAAAAGGGTCGGCTAGTACCATATGGTACACCCCCATGAAGGGACATAAATACTGGTAACAAGCCTATGTAAAATACACGGCAACACCTCCTATGCACGCTATTGGTTGGCCAATGCATATGCAACACGATAGACATTTAGAGGCCAAATCAAGAGGTGCTAGACCGTAAAAATGTAAAGATATTGCGATTTTCACGAGGTTAAATAATTGGAGCTCCACAGATCTATCATGGCATTTCGGAAGTTTGAATTTCGCGTACTAGCATTTACAGGACGTACCGTGCCTACAGGAATTCTGGAAAAACCTGTAACTTAATTCAGCACTGCAGCCGTAAAACACGTGGGCAAACGTTAGCTGCATCGGTTGGCAAGAATGGTTTCACACGATAGGCGTGCAACACTCACATAACATTGGAATCCAATGCTGGACCCTCCACAGATGCCAGCGTAAGTACTGCAGAATTCCCTCAAATAAATGGACTATATACCCGACGCCCAATTCGAGTACCCTTTGGAATACCCGACACACAGCTATGCGCCTCGCCTGTGCTCGGAAACACCCCTACTGGACCCTTGACTGAAAACGAGTAGCCTGATCTGAGGAGGATCCGTGTGCGGAGAAACCTCCGTGAAGCTATGGACCCCACATGCCAACCGGGTAAGCATTTAATTAACGTCAACCAGGAGCAACATAACGGTTTATTGGCGACGATCCGAAGAGAGCACCACGTTCAGATGACGAGGTCACACGTGAGCTGACACACCACTCTCCAAATTTCCTCACCACGCCAACGTGAGGACATTGAGGTGAAGACAGATTTAACGTGCACCAGCTCCCGTTGTATACGACGGTCTTTGATTGGATTCGAACCCGTAAGTATTGGACCATGTATTAGACAGGTGTGACAGTGTTTCTGGTATTACTGTGTATTCTGTATTCATGAGGGCACAGTTGGAAGAGCAACGTGTTAGCAACCGGAGGGTTACAAGTTCAAATCCAACCAAAGGGATAAGAGGCTGTACTTTCTAGAAGACAAGACCCTCTACATTTCCAAAGCTTATTTTTAAAAAAATCTGTATCCGTCTGTCAAATGCATGAATGTCCTTTACATTGCTTTTATAAGTTTTATTTGAGACAAATTCACATTTTTATTAAAACGACGAGGTAGCCTGGAAATATGAGAAAAATTGTACTGTTCCATTTTAAATGGTATCTGTGATCCAATTACTACAAATGGAATACTAAGAGAGAGCATGCACATGACATCTCTATTAGTATAAAAGGAAGTGTCTCTCTATATGTATTCAGTGTCCTGACGCATCTGGCACTTACAATAATGAAATTTGGCACACAGGGAGTCTTAATTTTTTGCGATTTTTGTGTCCGAATTTTAAAATTTAATCTTGCACACTTTTTAATTAATTTTTTGGCTTATTATTGTTTCACTTATATATAGAATGATAACAGTATGGAGATCACATATTCTAAATTTATTTTTTTCCTTTCATTTTTTCCGAGCAACGATTTCAGCAGCTATTTCCTGGATCGTTAAAGATAGAGTAAAAATTTCAACGGATTTAAAATCTGCGCAAAATTTTACAACACATCGATACCTAAAAATAGGATTTTATTTAAATAAATAATTTTTAAATTGTAACTTTTATATTTTTTCCAATACGAATTTGGCTTTCGCGATCGTTAAAGAGTAAATAGCAAAAATACCTTTTTTTTGGCACCATTAGTTGGGGGCACGAAGCACACCAAGACGGTACTCGATTTTTTTGCCATGCGATATTAAATGGGGCAAAAAAAATTACATAAATATGTGAGACTTTTACACGTCTCACTACTTAGTACCAATAAAACGAGCAGAACAGAGAGCAATGAAAAAGGCGTCTTTATTAGTCAAGATTGAAGTGCTACAAGAGATGGCTCAGCAATTTACAAAACTGCGTATCCTCGCTCGAACACTTGTTTGATGGGAACAGATAAATCACGGGAAGATCCATTTAGCTGAGCATGCATAAATTAATTATTTCGGATGCAATGGGCTGAGAAACTGTGCAATAGGCATGTGAAAAAAATACCTGAGTGGCGCCGGCCAGCGAGGCTCGAAGCAATTTTCTCACGATTCATTTTTTAATGTTACATTTTGTAATAATTTCCACTTATATGTCTTTTCAATTGCCTTACTAATGAAATTTTCAATTATAAAGAGACTTTTTGGACACCCTGATAATAATTTGATGGTCATAATCATTTTGAAGTATGAAATTATGCGTTGTCATAATGGCGTTGTATTTTCTTGTTCACATATATGAGACTATTTTTGTCAAAATTAATGTAGGTGGTGGTAATATTTTTGAAACGGTGGTTTTCTTACATATTCATGATGTCATTTGGCTAGGTTTTGAATATGATTTCAGCATTCACCACCAATTAAAAATTCAAAGAATGGATTCCCGATCGTTGATTGGTCAACATCAATTACGCATATGAAACCCGAAACGTTACCAAAATGGCAATAAACTACATTGTAAGGTTGTCCCAATATTTATCATGAGGGAAGCATTTGGATAACGGAAGTAAAATCTTTTATTTACGTTTAATTTGTTGGATTATACCGAAAATCCTTCTAAAAAAATACGACTTCAGAATGAAATTTGCTAAAACAGTTATAACCGGGGAACAAAATTAATTCGGAAGCATTATTCACGTTTTTTTGCTATTAATATTTATTAGAAACGAAGACACAAATAAAAATAACCTTATGGACCTTTAACCTTTTCTGCCGATTAACATTAAAGAACCTTTTTAAAAGTTCCGTATTAAAAAATAATTGCAGCCGCAGTATTGAAACTCGCTTTTTTCGCGCGATTGTTAGACGGTTTTCCGAGAAAGTGCAGATCAGAAAATTACGAGACTCACATGGTTTATTCAAAATTGTACAGGGAAAAAGATGGAGAAGGTTTTTTTTTTTACTCATGCGGTTAATAGTTTAGAGTGCATTAAGTGTTAAAGAAAGAAAAAGCTAAATCACTTGCAAAAGGAGTGTTGGTTTGCGAAGCAAACCAAATGGGATTGCGTAGCAATCACGAGCGATCTCAATCACTTGCGAGCAGGGGCGGAGCCTTCGTAGTGACGTCATGGCCCGGAAAGTCCAATCAGGAATATACGAATTGTTAAGATAGTTTCGCCGTCGTAGGAGATTGAAAACCTGTGAAAGGAGTGTTGGTTTGCGAAGCAATCACCGGGGGTGTAGGGGAGCAGTGGGCGGAAACCCTTGTTTTTAAAAAATTCCATTTTAAACTTTGTTCCTTCTCTTGGAAATATAATCGTGACTGCTAATGGCATTATCATTTCTCCGTGAATTCTACTCATTCGACAAGTAATCTAAAATCGTTATCAGTGCATTGTGCAAGTGAATTCCAATTCATGTCATGAAATCGCCTTTTGTGAAAGAACGCTTATTCGGTTGCACGCTGTTCTGTTTTATCTTTGTTGCAACAACATCCGAGTAATTCAAATATTATTTATCTATGCCCTCACAAATCAGTTTATGATTAAAATTTTGCTCAAACGACTTTGGATGGCAATGACTCCTTATCGCGTACGGAACTGGAGGCTGGGCTCGTATCTAAAATTAGAATTACCTTTTAAAAGGTTTAGGTTTTTTTACGCGCTGGTATCTTTCTCCACACCATGTTTCATCTTAGCATTTTTATGATTTCGGGCTGATAGTCTTTTTATGTGAAAGAAACCGATGTTGCAGAACTGAAATCTCTTGCTGTTGAAGACGATCGATCTTCTGTTAAAGCTCCCAAGAAAGCTCTAAAGCTATCTCACTCCTCTCTCTCTTTTCATGAACAGCCATTGATACAGCAGCAATTTGTAATTCCCACTAAATGTCATCTATGCACCATCAAACGATAACTCATTGCGAGTTGAAATAGTTTACACAATTAAGTCGCGTGCAGCCCATAGACGTGAAATAAAAGTAGACTAGATATTGAGAGGAACTGCAAAAAGTGTGACCAATAAATCGACTAATAGTCATGTGACTGCTCTGAAAAATTGACTCGTTTGACGATATAACATATTGCGACACCGACAGGAGAAATTAACGAATGCACATTTTTAGAGTGGCGAGACAAAACTTGACAAATCGCCATTCTGCAATTGTGTCACGTGGATCAATCAGGTGATAAATTAATAGATGGGCGTCTTCTGTCAAGTCAACCAATAACATAACGAATGTTCGATTCCACTCGGCAGATGAAAATAGTCTAAGATTCACACCAACGGCGACAAAGACAAAACAAAACATGTATCTTCGTTATTGCGCATGCGTATTACAAACAAATTTTGCTTCTCCCGGTTTGTCGCTGCCCTTTCAAGTCTTGGAGGAAGTTCAACTTTTGTCTCTGTCGCCATGCCGTCAGCCAATCAGAATAAAGATTGTGACTCGCTCACCGGAGAGTAATCGAAAGCTTCTCTGAATCCGTAATTGCTTTTCGATAATTAGTATCAAATTTTCGAATAGTGGGTCCGACCAAAATTAAAAGTTAGTCAACACACAGCTGGATTCATTCGCCGAAGAAACCTTCAACATCGCTCAATCGCATCTCAGCGATTATGTTTTCCTTACCTAATCCAATTTCGGTTGATGTTTTATACCCACTGTTTTTTTTTTGTTTTTTTTTTCATCATCAGCCAGAGGCTTTAAAAGCAATCGTATCAATTCGCTGTAGGATTTTTATTGAACGTGGACGCGATCTGTCAGCCATCTTTTAGAAACAGAAGCGGAAATAAATGTTTTGCTTTCGAAAAAGAAGATTATAGGTTATGGTCACATGATCCTAACCACATGAAAAGGTTACCATTGCTCACCCTACTTTTATATTTCCTCTGAGGTCCAACTGCCTACCTTGTGCCCTCTGTGTCAAGTCAAATGCAGGTGACGGTAGTATTTTTACTATTTTTGGCAGCCATTTTGTAAAATTTCGTTTGCCATCCGCATATTATGAATGAAGTGAAACATATGGAAGAATACGGATGGCAAATGAAATTGGAAAAAAAAAATGCGGTTCTATCTCTACTATTATAAAAGGAAGTTTTTGTTTGTTTGTTTCTTGCCGCAGAATCCTGACGATTCTTTGGTACTTACAGCAATGAAATTTGGCATACAGGTAGTCCAAATTTTTTGCAATTTTTGGGCCGCGGCGAATTATAAAATTCAATCTAGAAGATTTTTAAAGGAATTTAATAGCTTTACTCTCCATTGGTTTTTCAACGCGTTTCTTAAAAAGAAGAACCACCCCAATCTTGACCTTTTCTACCCACGTGACCTTGTCGTCAGCCTAAAGCCGCGTCCACACCGGAGAAGCAGAGCAAAACATGGATGATTGATTAACCCCGGAGACAGGTTTGATTGGCAGCTCGTTCAGTGTAGACGGTGAACGAACATTTTGAGCACGAGCAAAATGATCCGCTTCTTGTCGGTACATCAAAGGAAAGCAAGTGCTCGTGCTCGCTCTATTTGGACGGCGTTTTTTCGTTCCCTTGCTCGACGTGCAATCAATCACCGGGGTCATCGTTACGAAACGGGTCGGGGATTGGAACTTAGAAATATTTATATATCTTCGGATTTTAAAGTGATACTATTATTTAAGTAGTCTATTTGTAAGCATTGTGTGTATTGCTATACATAGTTGACGATTAAAACTCAGTTGTGAAAATGTAATCTGCCCATATTAGTGTCAAAATTGATGTGTTCATCCATGTGTATTTAGATGGTCTATATTAGTGGTCTTGGGGAACTTTGCACGTCTAAATCTCTGCTATTAGAAAATGAAGTGTCCGACCTCCGCAATGTCCGGACGAATCTATTGCACTTACAATGATGAAATTTGGCACACGGGTAGTCCAAAGTTTTTGCAATTTTTGTGTCCAGCCTGAATTTTAAAATTCAATATAAAACATTTAAAAAATAATTTATTGGAATTTAATTATTATTGTCTTCTTTGGAATAACAGTTGCAAAAAAAGTTAGCAGATTCTAAATATATTTTTTCCGCTTCCGTTTTCATTTTGCGGAGAAAGATTTGTCACCAGACTAAAAAAACAAATAAAGTTTAAACTTCAGTTACGCAGTTTTTTTTTATCTCCTTGATCGTTAAAGATAGAGTACAATTTTCAACGGATTTGCGGAAAATTTCACATTAGATCTATACCTAAAAATATGGATTTCGATAAATGAATACTTTTAAATTGAAACTCATATTTTTTCCAACACGAACGCCACTTTCTGTGAAGAATGACTTTCGTTTGATTCGAGATATCACAGATTTCATTTCTTACGCTCAAACCATTTCACAGCGAAGAAAAGCAAAACAAATAAAAAAAAAACATATTGACTGGCATTGCTAAGTACTTTTTTGTAAAATCGGGATCGTTAAAGACAGATGAAAATTTCAACAGATTTGAAATCTGAATAAAATCTAAACCCCTAAATCTCTACCTTCCATTTGATTTTCTTTTAATAAATAATTTTTCAATTAAATATTTATATTTTCGCAAGAGATTGTGACGTCCCGCCGATTGGATCTCTTCGCAATTTGAATTTGGCAATGACGAGGTCGGCGTTGCCCGAGGTGTTTGTTTGCGAAGCAAATCATAGTTCATAATATTCATAATTAAGTTTGCGAAGCAAATCAAATTAGAATTTGCTGGGAATCCATTCCAAAAGGCTACGAATTTCCATTTGGTTTGTGAGGCAAACCAATGCCATGATTGCTGTTATCCAATAGGCTTCGCAAACCAAATGGGAATTCTTAGCAATCACCACGCACTGGCTAGTTTAAGATAAATAAGAGGTGGATATTTAAAATGTATTTAAACTTTTTTGCAATTAAAGAAAATTTAAAATTGTTGCACTGCAATATTAATACGTTTTACCGAAAAATGCCGAATTGAAAGAGACTTTCAATATGTTAGAACATATGAGTGAAATATTCAGTAAGAAATTTTTATTTTGTAGGGGAAATAATCTGCAAATATCAATTTTGCAAGTACGTATGTATATATATATTAATAAAGAGGTTGCCGCAGCCGCCGTCGCAGGATTGAAAATACGGTTTGTTCAAAATTGTACAGGGTTAACGATGAAGTGGATTATTTTCCGAGGCGGCTATTAGTTTAGGGTTTATTAAGTGTCCCAGTAGGAAAAGCGTAATTTCTACCGCGTGTAAGCAAAAGACGTATACATTTTCAGTCTTTTGGCTCCTGAGAACATTTTCCATCACGTGTGTCACCAAATGTGGCCTTTTTTTGGGAACTTTTCTTCCTATTTCTCTTTAATAAATCTTTAATGATAATATACGCTGCACTCGCGATTATGCGCCGACTTCGTAAAGAACGGGACCTTAAAACAATTTGCTTCAAACAATAAGTTTGCAGTTTAACTTCAACACACAACCAACCAGATTGATCGCGAGCACATGGAACATTTTGTGTCCGAGCTGTCAAACCAGAAAAACCTGAGAGATTGATTCACCAAACCTGTCTCCGAGGTTAATCAATCATCCATGTTTTGCTCTGCTTCTCCGGTGTGGACGCGGCTTTAGAATCATGCTAAGAACGCTCAGAAAGGTTTTTTTTTTCGTTTCCGCTTTGATTTTGCGCGGAGGAATGATTTTCCAGCCGGACGATAAATCTTTAAATTGGACTCAATTAGTTCTTTTTTCTATCTCCTGTACCGTTAAAGATAGAGTAAAAATTTCAACGGATTTGAAATCTGCGGAAAATTCCACTTTAGATCGATACCTATAAATATGATTTTCTTTAAATAAATAATTTTTAAATTGAATATATCTTTTATATTTTTGCAAGAGATTGTGACGTCACGTGAAACAGATTGCATCTTCTGCTCTTCACGTTAAAAAAAGAAAAAGAAACAGATTACATCTTCTGTCCTATTCCATTTCAGGGAATGAGAGCAATAAATAAAAAAACATTTTGACTGGGATTGTTAATTCTTTTTCGTAATATCGGAATCGCTAAAGATAGATTGAAAATTTCAAAAGATTTGAAACCTGCGGAAAATTTTACACCAGCTTAATAAATTACATCACGGGCAACGCCGGGCTAGCCACACAGTGTCTAGTGCTTTAAATATTAAAGGGTGTCGAGCTAGCGTTTAGCAAAAAATCATTGTCCAGGACCATTCTCATTTGATACTATTGGAAATTTCTCAACCACTCACGAGGCCAGACGATTTTCTCCTTGCTGCTTTCCAGAGCTAGAGTTTCCATGAATTCCTTCTAATGAACCAGACAGAACATGTGTCGCCAGATCTCAGAAGGGTACGGTCACGTTGACTTGCGAATCGATTTGGGCTGATTGACTAGCGAAGTGCAGACTAGTGTTTTTAATCAGGCAGGATAGTCACTTTAACTAATCTATTATTTGTTCCACATTAGAATTAATTCTTTTCCTGGAGCAGCTTGGGGGGGGGGCTATTGTGTTTCAGTGAGTTTGCCCATAGAAATTACATATATAACAGATTACCTATCTCAATAGCAAATACAAATCAGTAAATGAAATTCAGAAGGAAGAAAATGATCACAAATTATTAATGGGATATTTGGGCCGGATGACTTACACAGGCTCTGCCCACACGCGCGAGCAGATTTGATTCGATTTTTTGAGCTATAGAAATCGATAAAAGCCAACACAACCGCAAACAAAGACGATAAAACAAAGAACAATGACTTGCTTTTTCAGTTTTTTTTTTTCGTCTTAATTTTTCACTGATTTCCAAATTTTGACGGAACACTTTTTCTAAGTTCACTGAGCACCAGTGCTCCACGGAACACCTGCAAAGAACCACTGCATTAAACTAACTCAATAAATAGTAGCGATAATTAAGCACATATATTAAAGCAATAATCAATAAATAAATTATTTTTTATTGCAAATATATTTTGTATTACGGTTTTGATATGTTTTTTAAACCGATATACACGCTTATTATAAACCCTACTACCCTGTCAATTTTCACTACTTTTGTATAAAATAAACTTCTAAGATCGCGTTGTAATAGTATATGTAAAAGATCTAAGGAGAGATAATTTCTAAAAAAAATTTATTTATGAGTTTTCATTAAAAAAATATTTTACTCTCATTATATGTTAAATTTTCTATAAAAATTTCCAATTTTTTATATTTATTAATTTTTTGAACTATTTATGCAAAAAAGCTCTCCCAGTGTCTGTTAAACAGTTATTCAAGATTTTAAAAATATAAACAGTTTAACTCTAGATGCATATACCACAAAACCTTAATACTTTGAACTTGGGCAAAATCAAAAAACTGATTTTGAGAAAATTGCATTTTAAATGCAAAATACAATCAGAGGTTAATGAAAGCAATTTACTTTTTACAAATGTAATTTTTTTAGTAATTTCTTATACATACTCTTATCAAAACAAGAGTTTTTACAGTAAACTAGTATTTTTTTAAAGCCAGTTTGTCTCTTATGACGACTGAGTGATTTGTGTGTGTGATAATTCATTGAAAAATTATACATTTATTGTTTTATAAACTGAAGTAAAATATTTTATTGAATCAGTACTGTGTTTTAAAATCAACCAGCACTATATGTAACACCTTCTTTTTTTCCGCAGCTATTTTTTTCTGTAAACGAGTTATTTTTTATAGTGATACGCATGCGACAAAATTTAGCGCTATTTCTTTTCAATGTGTTTAATTCAATGGTGTCCCCACATATTTTAGATAAGGAACTGGATTTTGCCCTTTAGCTTTCGCCGATTCATTGAAACACCAGGAGTCTACACCTTTAGGGTATTTAAAATGTTTGGAAATATCGTCGGTAGTGATGATGTAATGTTGCATAAATTGAGGTTTTCATGGAAACCTAATCCACAATGAAAGTTGCAGATAATAAATGATTGGCAGTCGATTCTATAGTTGGAAGGTCAAATAAAAGTTATAAAGCAGCTACACCTTTAGGGTATTTAAAATGTTTGGAAATATCGTCGGTAGTGATGATGTAATGTTGCATAAATTGAGGTTTTCATGGAAACCTAATCCAATGAAAGTTGCAGATAATAAATGATTGGCAGTCGATTCTATAGTTGGAAGGTCAAATAAAAGTTATAAAGCAGCTAATTTTTAATTAACGTCGTACTAGAGCAACACAACGGGCTACTGACGACGGTCCGGGATGAATCCCCTAAGGCAGTGTTTCCCAAACTTTTGACGTATGTGTACCCCTTCTATGATTTTCGTAACGCTGAGTACCCCTTATAAAAAAAATGGATGTATTTTAATAACAATCAAAATGTTTTTTTTTTCTTTCTTTTTTTGTGACATACACAAAATAATAAAAAAAGAGAAATAAAATTATTCATAAAATAAAATATAAATAAAAGTTATATTATAAATAACGTTTATTTGAATCAATGAGAAGGAAGAGAAATTGTATGTGCTGCGATAACAGATCATCATAATTTGGTTCCCTGGTCGTTAATTTTAATCTGAGATGTGGTTCCACGTCCAATAGTCTGTTCCTTTTTTTCGACTGAAGGCAATTCCAACAAATGCTCTTCTTCCGCATGCGACAAATCTTCTGGAATGGATGTTGTGTTAATGTTAAACGGATATCTTATCCATTAAATATTTTTGGTTAAATCAGGGAAATAATTTATCAAGCCCACTAGCAAACTCTCCAAATGCTGTGTTATGCATTTCAGAGTATCAGCATTTTAGTAGTCGAACTTGTTATAAACTCATGAAGAGAGGGAAGCGAGTCCACTTCTCCATTACCAACTCTCTTTTGCCATAACTTTAGTTTTGCGATGGCGGCGTTCACTTTATCTTGAACGTGAAACAATGAAATTTCTTTGACTTGTAACGTACCTTTATATGTGCAATGCATTCGGGCGCAATGTGCCTTAGAGATCAAATGAAGCTAACAGCTGTCCACGAAGAGCGCGAATAAAATTAAAAGGTTGGGTCCAAACATCCGGTAAAGATAAGAGAGGAGTGGGGAACGGTTGCTTCCGACAGAGGGTTAATGAAGTTAAGTTGTTTCTGTAACGAAGTGTGGTATATTTCCGCCGTGTCACTCTGGACCATCTCACGTCTCACAAGACTGTCTTGACTTGACTCATGAGAACGTAGAATTAGGCGCAGCTAAGGACATGATTGGATTTGATTTGATTTTGTGGCATTGAGTCCTCTTGGGACATATTATGCCAAACTCAAGATAAAAAATAAAATATATAATATAACAAGAAAGTGAGGTGAGTCAAAACGTATTGAATGAATACTACATAAAATTATATGTGAGCAGCTAAGGACAGTGCAGTATCCCCTCCAAAATCCGGTGCAACGCGTACCCCCACCAAACTCTTCCCGTACCCCTGGGGGTACGCGTGCCACACTTTGGGAAACACTGCCCTAAGGGATTGATCCTGGACAACACCTCGTAATTTTGAACCACGGTCAGATGACGAAGCAACACCTGAGCTGGCACCCCACTCTCCAAACTTCCACGCCAACCCAACGTGAGGACTTTCGGCCACGACATATTTAAAGTGCACCAGCCGCCACTACACCCTACGCTTACAAACATCCATGCCCTGACCCGGATTCGTACCAGGAACCTTCCGATCAGAAAATAAGGAAAATGGAGCTTTCGAGATATATTGAGCAAAGTAATTAATGTGTCTGTACTACGTTTTGTATTAATGCTCTGAGGTAAGGTAATCTTAATTAACGTCGTACTAAAACAACACAACGGGTTATTGACGACGATCCGGGATCAACCCCCTAAGGAATATCCGAGGACCACCCGTAATTTTGAACCACACCCCACTCTCCAAACTTCCACACCAACCCAACATGTTATGCTCTGAGGAGTTCGTACCCATATATTAGTTCTCCAACCAGCAGTCTTCCCAACATCACTTCCACCATTTTTGACCTTCTAGGCCAGTAGAATTTTTCACCAATTCTTTCAACCAACAGATGACATGTTTGCTGTAAGAGAAGAGCAATAATATACTTCTCGTAAATATTGTGACGGTCAGAAGGTTAGGACTAAAATACATTGACAGACACTTCTTCAAACAGTTACGCAAAGCTTACCATCAACTTTATTATTTGTATCTCTAATATAACCATTGCAAACGACAAACCGCCTGGGACACTGGGATAAATTTCAAACTGAGACTAACATCCTAGGAACAGGTGTCTGTGTTAACCTTTTGACTACGGCAATAGATATAACTGGTGTGATTCTTTCAAGGTACAACTGCTGTACCGGCCGTAGTCTAAAGGTTAAGTGGCTGTCAGAAGCTCCCTGCCTCTCAAATGTCCTTGAAGCTTACGTCCACGCATGGAACTGAAATCGGTTAGCATTTGAACTCCGTCTGGTTGAGACGCCTCCGAGGCAATCAGAGATTATTTTTTCTTAAGCATAACGTGCTGCTTTTTTCGCTTTCGTAATTATTACTCGTGTATTGTTTTGTCTGTGTTTTAATAAGTGTCCGAAAAAGTTTGGATTAATAAATTCGCCATAGGAACAATGACGGTCAATCCGGAACATGTAGCAATGATAACTATTAAATAAAGCAAACTTAGCGCTTGAAAAACTATCTAATATATAGTTGAACAATAGATGCAGTGCATTCAGTAAAATTCCTTTATTCGTATAAGTTGTATCAAAATGAGTCTTCGAATCCCTCTATTAAATGTCCTGTGAAGACATTGCCATCCCACAACAATAAATTCTAACTCATATTTTAAAAATTAGACATTGATAAAATGTGGCTTGTACATATTAGTGAAACGTCAAGCGCATTAAGAAAGCTGTAAACATTTGTGATGCTTGCCCTTCTGTCAGGATGGGAAATGTACCTCTAACCTCCCACGGCTCATGCCGACCAACTGGTATAGTGGTTAAGGTGTTAGCCTCTAGATCGGAAGGTTCCTGGTTCGAATCCGGGTCCGGGCATGGATGTCTGTAAACGTATGGTGTAGAGGCGGCTGGTGCACCTTAAATCTGTCGTGGCCGAAAGTCCTCACGTTGGGTTGGCGTGGAAGTTTGGAGAGTGGGGTGCCAGCTCAGGTGTTGCTTCGTCATCTGACCGTGGTTCAAAATTACGAGGTGTTGTCCTCGAATCTTTCCCTTAAGGGACTGATTCCGGACCGTCGTCAATAGCCCGTTGTGTTGATCTAGTACGACGTTAACTAAAATTACCATTACCATTACCCACGGCTCATGAAAGGGTTAAGGTTAAATGGGTAAATAGGCTGATCTTACGTGCCGTTTTGTATAGAACATTACCGCTTTTTTGTCATATTCTCCTGTCATCTTGTCGTTTTAATAAAATGTCAATTTTTCCTGTTTTTAATAAAAACTATAAATATATTGTTCAATCATAAATTATTGAACACAAGCATGAAGTCGCATTATAAAGAAAACATTCTTGATAGAGGGGCACAAATATTTTCCGGAAATGAGCGAAAAAGGCCGACTTGCCAGGGCTTATGTGATATGAGTTTAATTCTTTGTCTTCCAAAAATGTACAGATGTTTTCTGCTATCAACAGTAGGCTGGGTCGAAGGTAAAAGTTGGTAATGGTAATTTTAGTTGACGTCGTACTAGAGCAACACAACGGGCTATTGACGACGGTCCGGGATCAGTCCCTTAAGGGAAAGATCAGAGGACAGCACCTCGTAATTTTGAACCACGGTCAGATGACGAAGTAACACCTGAGCTGGCACCCCACTCTCCAAACTTCCACACCAACCCAACGTGAGGACTTTCGGCCACGACATATTTAAAGTGCACCAGCCGCCTCTACACCATACGCTTACAAACATCCATACCCGGATTTGAACCAGGAACCTTCCGATCTAGAGGCTAACACCTTATAACCACTGTACCAGTTGGTCGGCAAGGTAAAAGTAGGATTAAATTTTGAGAAAATGAAGGCCCAATGTTAGCAGAAGACAAGTTGTGTCATAGAGTGTAAGAAATTTTATATGATTGAAACCCAGAAATATGCTGCGTAAGAATCATCTGGAAAATTTTCATGTTACAATCGTGTCGGTAGTATATGCACAAAGTAGTCATCATCTACATGTACCTAAATTTCCGTAGGAATTCTGCTACTGAAGAATATTGGTGAGCAAATATTCTAAAGTGTAGTAATTTTTATGAATGCCAGAATGTTCGATAAACCTCGTCCCATTTGTGTCATTCCAATGTCCCGTTTTTGTCTCAAGGATACATGGGCATTCTAGGGGTGTTTCTTGCTTAAGTTTATTATTGTCTTTATATATGTAGTTTAAAATTCTTGGGTCAAAGGTTTTAGATGTTTACATACGGTACCTACCCCATCTCATCTTAACCCGACCAAGCGATCTGATGGTTCAGGTATTAGCCTCTAGATCGGATGGTTCCTGGTTCGAATCCAGGCCAGTGCATGGATGTTTGTAAGAGTATGGTGTAGAGGTGGCTGATGCACCTTCAATCTGTTGTGGCCGAAAGTTCTCACGTTGGGTTGGTGTGGAAGTTTGGAGAGTGTGGTGCTATAGCTCGGGTGTTGCTTCGTCATCTGATCGTGGTTCAAAATTACGAGGTGTTGTCTTTGAATCTTTCCCTTAATGCAGGGCTCGAAATACCCGGGTGCACATGAAAATAAAATTGTGCACCTAATTTTTTCCCGCTAGGTGCACGCAGTGCACACAACGTTAAAAAAAAAAAGCGTGGGGGGACGTGTTTTATGTAATTTTGATGTTTGAACAAAATATTAGAATCGACCTCTCATGCTCTAAAGGAGAGAACGTAATTAATATTCCTAAATAAACACTATACGAAAACAAAATAGCTTTGCCGTTACCGGTTTATACAGGAGGAAGGTTTACTTGTGCCATTGCCACAAGAACTTTCCGATGATAGAAACATTTTCCAGATGACTCGGTTGAAGCGACTTTCGCGACAGCCGTGCGTAGAGAAGTGAGAATTTAGATGTTTAAATCTTTTTATTTACAATATACTACTAACCTATATAAACATACACAACTAATAAAGTAGTTTACATTACATTAATGCTCTAATATTTAAGTTTTTTTTAAATATGCACCTTAAATATAACATGTGCGGCTAAGTTAAAAACTTAGGTGCACAAGGTGCACCTGTATTATAAAATCTATTTTGAGGCATGTCTTAAGGGACTGATCCCGTACCGTCGTCAATAGCCTGTTGTGTTGCTTTAGTACGACCTTAATTAAAAAATTACCAATCAACAACCACCGGACCGTCATCTATATGCCATTGTGTTGCTCTAGTACGACATTAATAAAAATTACCATCTCATCTTAAAAAGGGCCGCGATAGCCCGGTTGGAAGAGTGACGGATTAGCAATCGGAGGGTTGCGAGTTCGAATCCACTTATAGACCTTCGTGTACAGTGGAGCTGGTGAGAGTTAAATCAATCATGGCCTCAAAATGTTCTCACGTTGGCGTGGTGTGGAGATGGGGATGCCAGTCAGATTTTGCCTCGTCATCTGACCGTGGTCCTCGGCTCTTTCCCGCTGCAATTGATCCCGGTCCATCGTCAATAGCATGTTATGGTGCTCCAGTACGACATTAATTAAAATACCTACCATCCCATCTTAAAAGACTAGAAGCACCAAATTTTTGTTGTGAGCAAAGTACTCATAAGGTTTTCAAGTTATCACTCGCAAGATTTGTTTCAAAAACGTTTCAAACTGCCTTTCATAGGGTTATGGGTAAAAGTGTACGGAATAAAAAAAATAATAATGATTTCAGAAAGTCCTAATTTCTCTCAGATCAGTAGCTTTCTAGTTAGCACTGACTCAAAAGGGTTAAACATGTTTCAGACTCGATCAGTAAATACGATATCCTGCGACGAATTGCTTCGAAGAAAAACGTTTTAAGACCATAAAGCTAAACGCAAGTAAGATAAGATGTTGCAAAAGAGTGTAGCCGAGAAAACGTCTGCGAGATGAGAGCGAATTACAAACATAAACTCGAACTCCAAGAAAGATCAGATAATACAAGTATAGTCAGAAGGAAGAGATAAGATGTGCATCTGACAACATCGATTATACTCGTTTCTCTCTCTCTATTCATATTTAAAAAACCAGATTTACAAGAGATCAATATCCATCGAGAAAACTTCTTTAGTGAATTCCAAAGCACTTCTTTAAATGACTAATTCGCTTATATTCATGTGCAGCGTTTATGATAGAGTGCGGAATTGCATTTAGAAAGATCTCAAACTAAAAAAATCTAGTCATTTAACTACTTTTTGTGAAGAAGACTAAAAACAGCGTATGAATCTGTGAAACCATTTTTTAAATTTTAATTTACGAGGTGTTCAAGGAAAAATATTCCCCCCCTTCCTCGGACATACCACCACCACCTTTTAAAATTCATCATCATGTTCGAGAATCTGGCAATACCAAATCTCATTCACTTCCGATTTTGTCTCACGAAGGAGAAGCAGGTGTGAGAAAAGTCAAAGGTAAGTTAATTTAATATATTTACACTTTTTCAAATTAAAATTCTCTGAAACAAAACAAAGATTGTCAGCTTGTTTTGTCAAAAACTTTTAGTTTGTAAATTTTTGTCAATGATCTTGGAAAAAAAATTAATTTGCGAAAATTCTACAGCTCGCCATCTATTTTTAGAAACATAATCTCTTGAAGGATTATGTATTGTCCAAGTTACGAATAAAATGTGTCTTGTTTTCAAAGCTTATCACCTCCGATATCGCTGTCAGAATTCTCAGTCGCATTAAACGCGCCTGACCTTTCAAAGCGGTATGTTTGAGCGGTCTTAATTTAATTTCCTTACGTAACTTCAAACCAGACATTTCGGCGCCGCAGTGTTACAAACGAGCCTAAAGATTTCCGACACCTTGTCCATGCTAAGGTACGAACATGACATTTTGACTCTTGTTGACATTGACTTTCAGATCCGATTAAAATTTGTTTTTCTGCATTTGTAAATAAATAAATTGATTATTTAAAAAAAAATGAAATTAGCGTAATTAAAATTTGATTGCAAAAAAGATTTAAAAAAAAATTTGGTTGGACAAAATTTAATTAATATATAAAAAGTTAAAAATGGAAGCTATTTTTAAAATGTCATGATTTTGACTTAAATGCACTGAATTTGCATTTGTAGCTATCCATCATTATAATGAGGAACACAAAATAGAAGTTTAGAAAATTATTTTTCTGTGAAAAATTAAAATGCCATATTCTACATACAATTTTGGCAAGAAAATATGATTGGGAGTGATGTCACTTTTTTATGAGAAACCATGTATTTGTAAATAAAAGACTTTTCTCTAAGAAAAATATTAGGTGAATTAGTATGTCCCTTACCACCCGCTAGTAATCCCATCCCTACGCAATACCATTTGGTTTGCTACACAAACCAACGCTTCTTTCACAGAGGCAATCCCTGTGACGGTGAAACTATCTTAATAATTTGTATAGTCTGGATTTGACTTTACAGTCCATGACAACACAGCAAGGGCTTCGCTCCCTGCTCGCTAACAAGAATGAGGCCCAAAAATAATTTATTTTATGTATTAAATCCTAATACTGAATATCAATCCTAAAAAGTATTCTTGCTATTAGGTCACTGTACCAAAATGAGTACAAAGTCTTATAGACCTTTACACTTTTAAACCAAATTTTTACATGGTTTGGGGATCCTGCACCTCTAAGATGCGAGATAAAAAGTGATATGCTGATAATATTAGCAATGATCTATTAGCAAAATGAAGATATCTGTAAAACATTTATATTATGAAAGCAAAGTGGCGTTTTTCTTATGCAGGGTTCCCACGGTCCTTGAATTTGTTTTTCCTAACTAGGGGCCCTTGAAAGTCCTTGAAAATTAGGAAACTTGGTGAAAAGTCCTTGAAAGTACTTGATTTTTTTTAACTAGTACATAATAGTGTAATTTCGTGTTGCATTGCTACTTGTCCAGACTAGTTTCCTCCAAAGCAGGTGTGTCATTTGAGCGTCATTCTGAATGAAACCGATGTTTCCCGCTTTGACACTACAAGATATACTAGTAATGCTATGTCTAGATCGTCCATTTTCCACAGTATTCTGTCCATCTGAGTTGACACCTCTGGTCTACGTTAAGACAGCCATCTTGTTATGCCCGCCACATAATGACGTATCACGTTCGCTAGGTAACAGCACTGCTTTCTTAGGAAACCGTAGCTTTAGCAGTCAGGATGTCATTGGAAACCTGTCACGCATCCAAAGAAATGAAGCCAAATTCTTATTGCAAAAGTATAAAAGTTACAATAAAAAAAAAAAATTTTTAAGAAAATCACATCAAAGATTTCTATTGTTGAAAATTTTCTGCAGATTTCAAATCCGTTGAAATTTTCCCTCTATCTTTAACGATCACAAAGATAGAAACTCAGACTAGATAATAAAGAAGCCCTAACACCAGTCAAAACTTTTGATTTATTTTGTTACTCAAACAAAATAAACCATGACAGCCGTCTGTTGTAGGCAGTGGACGACAGGAAAATAGAGATTGTGTCATGTAGATCGAACCGTCTGTGCAAGCTCCCATACTCTTCTTCGTGCGACTAAAAGAATTTATCGCACGACCGAAATTGATATGTGTGTAAGTAGCCTGATAGCATTGAGTTGAGACAAAAAGCAAAATAAAAAAAGAAAGTCCAAATTTTTACCAAAATTGATGATAAACTTTCTTTTCTTGGCTATCAGTAGTTTTAAAAAAATTGTCTTTTTTTTGTATACTCATTTTTTTTTAATTGACAACTTTTGTGTATGCCTTGTTTTAGGTCGTTATAAAAAATTTTAGGTCCTTGAAAAATTTGTTTTGGGTTTTGAAAAGTCCTTGAATTTTTTTTGGATAAAGGTGTGGGAACCATGTTATGCACTCAACAGTTTCCTCTAGTTTGTGCCAGGGTTCACCAATTTAAATCAAGATACATTAAAAATCATTAATTTAAATCACTTTAATTTTTATTTTTCCATGAAAATGAAATAATCTGATATTACAAATCAATTTAAAACTTGACTTCTACGACTTTAAAACTTGACCAAGGATCAATCTGGCTCCAGATTGATCCTTAAAATTGATAATTACTTCATTATCCTACTTTAAGGATACTGAAGATAGTTGTATTGTTTGGGATGCTCTGGGTTTGACTTGAAGAAATCATTTGCTTCATATATAAATGTTTTGGAACTATTTATTTTGTTTATATGTCATTATCAATATTATGTGTTAATTAGTAATATCTCATGTTGGAGAAAGGTCTGGGCTCTAACCATAAAAATAGTAGGACTCCAAAAAGTTTTGAACCTCTAGAATTTTGTATCCTTCTGATAAGCATCCTAGGGCAAATCAAACCACTGCATATTTGGCTATAGTCATAATATTTACCACTTATGTTTTGGGGTCCTGGGGCCTACTATAAAAGTTTTAAATTGATCCAAGGGGTTGTGCTAGCATGCTTGGTGTAGGTGTTTTTTAAAATTGAATTTAGTTTCTTGGAAATATTTACCTCTCCTGTTTGGAATGAAGGAATTCGTGCTCCAAGAGGTTGGGATAACAATGGTCAACGAATATTTCTCTCTTTGCTCACTTAAAACAAGTACGTTGTTCTCAAATCTTCATCAGTAAGTGCTGAGTTTAATACACAACGAATCCATATGTTGTAGGAAATTGTTTTCGGGTAATTAAGCATACTTGTCCCAATGAAAAGTTAGTGTTGTGTGTTGGTATTTATGTAATCTTAATTGGCAACAGTATTGTGTATTGGTATTTATGTAACCCAAGATTGGGAACAAATAAACAGTCTACTGTGTTTTTGCTGACTTTATATCTTTCAAGACTGGTAAGAGAAACCTAATAGTTTGTTTGACTTAAATTGGTGCCCCTTCAAGAAGGAATTTATTATCTGTGATAAAGGAATCTAGATTCCCAAACCATGAGATATGTTCAAAACATAAATCAATATTTGCTAGTAACCACACTGATTTGCATGTCTGATTGCTAACAAGTTCAAATGCAAAAAGGGGTAGATGAATAAAAATCATAAAAGTCTGAATGAAAAAAAATAATCAAAATTTTTGTCATTTCTGGAATGTTCCCGAATGGATGATATTTTTCAACTCATTTGTAGAAAAAAACACGGCACAGCAATTCCTGGTTGCCATGTCGCTTAAAAAATTTGGTCTGACGGCTAAATTTTCTGTTTTTTTAAAAGCGTTTATTTTTCATGAAATTTTTTTTTTTAGGCCATAAAAGGTTAATAATGGAGCAAAATGTCTGATGTAGATAGTAAAAATGTTATTTTTTATTGCCTCAGTTACACTATAAATAACATATTATTTTCTGCGCGTGTGTGACTTATTCTGTGACATACTCAGCATTCGAAAAAATATTAGTATATGTATTGCAAGGGTCCTGGTTCCCCCCCCCCTCCCCCTAAAAAATTAGGCAGCCTCCTAATTTTTTTTATTTTTGTCATCCTCTGAAATGAAATAACATCTATCTTGTCTCAAGTCATTTCATTTTCAATCGTATTGAACTTCAATAAAGAAAGAAAAAATTGCAGTTTAATTTAAATCTTGATTGTTAACTAGCTGACTCAAGTTTACACACCCTGCCTAGGTGTAGTCAAATTGGGGTTGTAAATACTCATGAAGTAACAAAATGAACTAGGATAAGTGGAGTAAAAATTTCCTTGGCTAAGAATAGGAATTTTCATTCTACATTAAGGTTGATTGGCCTGATTACTTCCTGTTTCAATGTCCTTCATAACTGGTTAAGTGGAAGGTCAAGTGAAAGAACCTCTTTAAGGATGTATTTAATTTTAATCTTACAATTTCCAATGTATTGAGTTACCAAAATCTAAGAATTATAGTTATGACCAATTGTATCTTAATTTACAAATGCACTAGATTATACAAGAAAATTAATTATTATTATTTTTTAATTACGTTGAGGAATGGGTTATATTGACCATTTCCCTTCGTGCAGCCCAATATAAACTAATAATAATATTATTACTGAAAGGAATGTGCCCTTTGTTTTGTAATACTAAATCATTTCATTTTTATGCTGAAAGAAATTCAGTTAGTTGCAAATACTGAAAAGGTTTGCATTTTCTGCATTATGGTGGAAATGGCACTGTTACTCTACATTTTATGCTGAGAAAATTTAATGACTAGATTGTAGTGTTATAAATATTATTCAAATTGTATATAATACTATAAAATTGAAAATATACATATAGCAAATTGATGAGAATGTTTTCAATAGTTATCAGGTTGATTTTGAACGTGCTCTAATCTCAAATCTATTTTTATTTAAATAACAGGTAAACCTACCTCAATTCTTGCCTTGTGTGAGAATTTTTTTTTTGAAACCTCTTTTTTCAGTAAATTTTAAGTTATTGATTGCAGAAATAACCTGAAACTCTTGTATCATTCATAAAATAAAGAGCCAAGTATGAAAACAACCGGAAAATTTGCTTTTTCTTTATTTCTAACTAGCTAAATAACTCGGCATTGCTCGGGTTGAAATGGCTGAATGTTGATTAAAAAGTGAATTAGAATAATCACTTTTATTACATAGAAAAATGCAGTGATTTAAGTTGTATGGATAATACTTTTTAAGTTCTATGGAAAATACTTCTTAAGTTCTACAGAAAATACTTTTAACTTCGTTTAACTTTTTGGATGCAAATATATGCATTTAATTCCTGAATAATATAGTGCAATATGCAAGACACTAAGATATATTCAAACAAATATGAAATTCTGCTGAAAAAATGCAGAATTCTGAAAAATGAAAGATGTACAAAGTGTCGAATTTTGACTTCCTGAACTGAAATAGAGCAATTTGAAAAAAGACCTTAGAAAAATATTGATAAAGACGAAAATTATTTATGAAATTTAGTAAAGCTCAAATATGACCGTGAGATTTCTCTGTGTTAACTCAAATACACAAACCCTTTAGAACGTGTTTCCTTGTTAATATCCATTTATTGCAAGAAAACAAACTTTAGATTTTAAAATTGGGTCTTCAAGGGGCACTTTTGGGACTACCTGTGTGCCAATTTTCAAGATTGTAAGTGCTACAGATTGGTCCGAAGACATGAAAGTAATAGCCTATGTTTTCCACAGTGTTCTTAAAGTATAAATACCAAATCTGGAGTGGATTGATCAAACAGTGTAGATTTGTATAGAAAATATACATACTCTTTTTTTTATATAGATGTTAGACTCGGAAGTACTACATTTTCAATATGTTTTGCATGCATTGATATTCATCTATTGATTAGAAATTTTCATGCTTTGGGAAGAAAATTCTTATTTCTTCTCTTGGAGGATAGCTTCCAAAATATTTTTTCATCTCTATAATTTGTACCACCTTTTTTGTCTAAGTTTACCTTTTCTTTTTGTTGCTGAATAGATTTTTTCACTATTTTGTATAGGCAATAAATGGCAAGTGGACTTTACAATTTACAAGCAAGTGTTTCGAGAAATTTAATTCGATGCTTCAAACATTCCTGTGACGTTTCCACATCCTACAAATCAAGATGGCGGACCTTTGCCAGCCTCTCCCTCGCCCCTGGATTGGTAACCGGGACCTACGAAACTAAAGAGAAGGAATCTCACAGAAACATCTCCCTCCGAGACCTTAAGAAGAAAGAGAAAGGAGATTGGAGAAACCTGTCCTTTGAAGAAAAGCAAACATGTAAATGAATTCATTCTGTTCTCCCACATTCCTGCTTATTTTACTTTATTTTTATTTGTCTTCAATTTTGTCTTTTCCAGCTCTTCCTAACTGTGACTGTCCAAGCCTCTCATTTGTTACGTGCATACCTGCCAACTTGTATGGTTGGGCTATGCAATGTATGGATTTGGGCTAGTTGTAAGATTACTCAGTAAGATTTTACAATTTTTGCTGAAATTTGAAAGTGAATACCGTTTTGAATTTGAACTGTCCCTATAGTGCCATAATAATTAAAATTCAATTTACTGGGTATTAAAAGATATAAATTGCTTTGCCTTAAAATGTATTTCATGGGTCTATACCTATTGTTTACCCATGTTTTTCCCAAATTTGACAGGTATGTGTGTGTTGGGAATTTATTTCATATTTTGATGTTTCCTTTAGTTTTGTGTGCTTTTCAGAGGCATGGCGGACATAGTCGTGAACCCAGTCACTCTTCGACTTACTGGATGGAGTCACGGTAGGCATTCTTTGCCCCCTTTACAGAACCGTCCAGATTTTTTTCACTCATAAATCGGTTGCAGCTGCGAAACTGACTCTTTTAAGTTAAATTAACATCTGCAGTGTTGCCTTGACGCTATTACAATGCTTGTTTTCCTTGCTTTCCAGTGTATCGTATGAGCTTTAGCCAACCCCTGCACTATGCTGTTGATCAACCTGCAGATGAGTGGAAGGTTATCTTGGGTGGCACATTCACAGCTATGGGATTCATGATGTTGGGAATGTACTTCTGGTCAGCAAAACCAGGTAAGTTAATATGGTGTGATCAATGTATGTTTCTCTTGCACAGTGCACACAAAAGGCCTTGTTTATTTTTGTTGTATGGCAGCAACTTGTTCAAGCATCATGCAATTTAGCTCATTTAAAATTACTAATAGTTATATGCCTGCCATATTCTAAACTAGCCACTGTGTGGCCAGTGACAGTTCTTTTTGTGGGGGTGACCACTGCTCACTAACCCCTGTGATAGCTATGCATTCCCATTTGGTTTGCTTCATAAACCAACACCATGGGCAATGCCGTGCTGGCCTCGTTATTGTCAAATGCGGCCAAATTCCAATTGCGAAGAGATCCAATCGGTGTGACGTCACAATCTTTTGCGAAAATATAAATATTCCATTGAAATAATATTTATGAAAAGAAAATCAAAGTACAAGGTATCGATCTAATGTAAAATTTTCCTTGCCCATGACAGTTCTTTTCGTGGGTCAGGTGTGACCACTGCTTGCTAACACTCGCCAATCCCATTCAGTTTGCTTCACAAGCCAACACTGAGATGTCAATGTGGCCAGATGTGAAATGTGTCGAAAAGATCCAATAGGCGCGACGCCACAATCTCTTGCAAAAACATAAGGTATTCAATTAAAAAGTTATTTCTTAAAAGGGAAAATCAAACGTATAAGGTATGCATCTAATGTAACATTTTCCACAAATTTCAAATCCATTGAAATTTCATTTTATCTTGAACTATCGCTGAGATAGAAAAAAGCACTGAAGAATGGCAGTCATAACTTTTTTTTGTTTTGCTTCACTCAAATCCGTTGCTCAGGAAATACAAATATTGACGACCAGCTACAGGCTCAAGCCCAACAAGGCTGGTCCTTTGTTTATGAATTCCCCAATTCCCACTGACTATCCAATTGTATCTTAAATTCGTACACTCCCTATGAATTAACTATATTTTCTGGCAATGCGTTCCAACTGTCTATTACCCTATTAAAGTAGTAATTTTTCCTTAAATCCCGATTAAAATGTGTCTTATTCAATTTATACCCATGGCCCCTTGTTCTGTTATCCCTATTGAAATTTAAGCCCTCTGTGTCCCCTTGTTTTACATACTTGAAAAGCTGAATCAAATCCCCCTCCTTCTTTCCAGTGTATACATGTTTAGCTTACTTAAACGTTCATTATAGTCGAAATTTGCTAGCCCCTTTATTATTTTTGTAGCTCTGTGCTGAACCCTTTCAATTAATTCTATGTCCTTTCTCATATATGGAGCCCAGAATTGTACAGCATATTCTAGATGTGGTCTTACTAAACCCTTATATAATGGCAAGATTATATTCTTATCCCTTGAAGTTACAGTCTTTTTAATATACCCCAATAACCTATTAGACTTTTTACCTGCAGCTAAACATTGGTGACCCATTTTAAAATCCCTGTGAATTATTTCACCCCAAGATCCTTGACTGTTTCTCCCTCCTTTACCGTTACTCCCTGCAGACAGTACTCGGCTCCACTGTTCCTGTAACCCATATGCAGAACTTGACATTTCCCTACAGTAAATGACATACCCCATTTTACAGCCCATTCGGATATCTTATCAAAATCCCCTTGTAAATTCTCTATCTGTAACTTGGTATCCACTGTCTCCCATATTTTTAAGTCATCTGCAAATATACTGATTCTATTCTTGATCCCCTGACCTATATCAATGAAAATTATAAATAAAATTGGTCCCAAAACTGATCCCTGAGGCACCCCACTTATAACTTCTGTCCACTGTGAATAATTTCCTTTTACCCGAACTCTCTGCTTTCTACCCAATAACCAATTCTTTATCCATATCAATGTTTTTCCCTGAATCCCCAGCCTTTCCAATTTAAACAGTAATGCCTCATGAGGTACTTTATCAAAAGCCTTTTGAAAATCTATGTACATGATATCCACACTGCTCTTATAATCCAGCTCCTCAGTAATTTTTTCGTAGAACTTCAAAAGGTTTGTAGAGCAGGATCTGCCCTTCCTAAACCCATACTGATTCTCTGATAACAGTCCCCCCCTCCTCCAAGTATAACATTATATGCTTTTTTAACAGAGATTCAAATACTTTGCAAATTACTGATGTTAGACTTACTGGTCTATAGTTGCCCGGATCACTTTGTATTCCCTTTCTGAAAATTGGAGTCATGTTGGCCAACTTCCAATCCATTGGTACCCAACCCGTGCTACATGTTGAATTAAATATCGTGTGAATTACTTCCCCCAATTCTGCGCATTCCACTAGTACTCTCGGATAAATATCGTCTGGCCCTGGTGCTTTAGATGGCTTAATTCTTTTCAACTGATGTACTATTTCTTCCCTCTTAAATTTGCATTCTTTAATTATACCCCCTGCAAAGGCTCCATCCTTGGGATCCTTTTTTAAATTATAGTTACCATTGAAAACCCTCAGAAAAAAGTCATTTAACACGTTTGCCATTCCCACCTCGTCTTGAATTAATTCACCTCCCCTCCAACGGGCCCAGTGTAGTACTAAATTTATTTTTACCACTTGCATATGCAAAAAATTCTTTTGGGTTTATATTTATTTCCCTTGCTAATTTTTCCTCCAAGGACACCTTTTGCTTCCGACTTATAGTTTTAAACTCCTTTCTGGCTTTCAGATATGCCTCCTTGTCCCTGTCGTTACCAGTGCTTTCATATACCCTGTATGTTCTTTGTTTTAATTTTGATGTGTGTTTCCCCTAAAAACCACGTAGGGAGCAATTTTCCTTTTTTCCCGAACGTTACATGTTTTTTTTTCACCCTGTCTAACTTATTCTTGAATTCCTCTCATTGTTCAGAATGATGCGGTGCTAATAATCCCCCTTTGAATGTCTCCTTTAACTCTTCCCTTATCCTATGAAAATTTACCTTTCTGAAATTTGGAATTATCCTACTATTGATTGTGTATGCTGACTGAAAATTTATACTTAATCTGATACTTCTATGATCACTTTCTCCCAGTGACCTTCTATGATCACTTTCTCCACCTATAACCAAATCCTGCACCCTATCCTCATCATTGCTGAAAATCAAATCCAATATTGCATTGTCCCTAGTATCTTCATACACCATCTGATACAAAAAACAATCCTGTATCACTTCCAAAAATTCTGCCCCTTTCCTATTTGTAGCTAGATTGTTTGTCCAGTCAATATTTGGATAGTTATAGTCCCCCATTAAAATGAATTCTCCTTTTTGACATGCTTCGTTTATCAGATTGCACATGCCCTTTTCCTGCTCTTCACTACAAACAGGAGGTCTATATATATATATATAGACCTATATATATATATATATATATATATATATATATATATATATGTTACCCAGAATTAGTCCTTTGCCTTTGTCTGTATTCAGTTTCACCCAGATTGATTCTATACCCTCAGTTTTACTATTTAATTTTATTTCCGTACAATTTAAGAATTCTCTCACATAAATCAAAACCCCACCCCCTTTCCTATTCACTCTGTCCTCCCTAAACATTGTGAATCCACGTAATTCTAAATTTTGTGCATCTTCACTGCTTGCCCAACTTTCAGTAATCCCAATGATATCTATATCCTCTGCTTGTGCAATTCCCTTGAGCTCATCCATTTTATTTCTCACATTGCGAGCATTACAATAAAATACTTTTAGCTTATTTTTCACCCTTATATTGCACTTTCCCCTTGTATTATTTGTCTTGGTATTGTTTTTCTCCCTTACATTGCACTTTCCCTTTGTATTGTTTGTCTCCTGCAATTTAGACCCTGTTAGTTTTCCTAAGCAATTACTGTGTACTGTCAACCCTCTATATCCTTTCCATCCCTGCTTGTATTCTAGTTTTTTTTACTCCAGAATATTCAAAACCCGCTTGCCAACCTCCCTATTACCTATCAGGCTTAAATACAAATTGTCCCTGCTTATCCAATCCCTCCTACACTCCTTCCAAACATCTAAAAATCTAACTTCCTCCCTCTCATACAAATCCCTTAACAACCCGTTCATCTTATTGGCCCTTTGATTTAACCACCCATTACCTAACCCATACCTAGGTAGTAATCCTAATACTATTACCTCTACCCCATGAGACTTAATGCCTCTTAAAAGTGTTTCCGCTTCTCTCTTAAACTCAAAATTAGTGGTCCTCTCAACATCATTGGTTCCCACCCACACTACTGCCTTTTCCTCCCCTTTAACTACACCTGCCTTAACTGCCTCAACTACATGTTTTACCCTGGCACCTAGCAAGCAACACCTTGCAAAATTGTGCTTTTTATGCCCTACCATATCTCCCAAAACCCTAACCATTGAATCACCAACCACAACCTCTTTAGTTACCTCAATGAATCAAATCAAAATGAATGAATCTGATCTCTAACCACGAAGGTCAAATTTGTATTGAAAAATCAGGGTGTCAAGATTTAAATCACTTGATTTAAATCAACAATTAAAATCATGATTTTAATCAAATGATTTAAAAAAAAAAGTCACTGATTTAAATCACAAATAATCTTACATTTTTATAACTAAGTAAATACACCATAGAAAAATGACAGAAGTGGTCAAATTCTTAAATTTTTCTGCACTCATGGGGATTTCAGCACTAATGGTTACACCCAGCTCAGAGGGAACTGGGTCAATTACTGCATATGATAAAAGATCGCAACAGCCAGTTGTAACTTATTAGAATATACTATATACTGGAAACAGTAATGTAAACACACATGACATAAATCTAAATGCCAGGAAGAGTAAATTATAAACATTTCTGATTAACAGCACTCATAATATAAACACTTAAAGGAAGTATACAACAGTTTGATTCAAAATTATAAACGAAAGAGGTGACTGATTTTATTAGCTAAAAAAACACAAGTGGGAAGTAAAGTTTTTGAGGCATTTGTTAGTTAGCTCCCAAAGTGTGTGCCGCAGCACCCTGGGGTGCCACGTAGAGAGATGAGAGGTGCTGCGAAGCGCCCATAACCTCCAATATAAGCTATTTCTAAGCAACAGAAAAAAGTGTTAAGGTCACTTATCAAAAATCAGTTCAATCCCCAACCAAGAGCATGATGAAGATAATTTTATTTGTGTTTTTATATTTTCACCAACCTATGTTTTCTTATTAAGTAAAATTAAAGTGTTTGTGTGTGAATTTTAAATACTAGTTGTATTAATTATGTTTAAGTTCTTAATTCTCTAATTTCTTTTTCAAAGTGCCACAAATATGAAATGTGTATATATATGTAATAATATACCACAGATAAATATTACATGATGACGAGGGTGCTGTGAGAAAATTATAATTCTATTTAAGGGTGCCACCACTTGGATAAGTTTGGGAACCTCTGTGTTTGCTTATTCTTGTAGTTAGCAATAGAGATTAAGAGAGTAGAAATATACATTTTCACACTCAATCATTAAAATGTCAGCAGGAAAAAAAAGATCCAATATGACTTAAAACTAAGTGAAAATCCAATTATTATTGCTGCTTGGCAGTTTTTTTTTTTTAAATCAGAATTTACTATAGTCTGCTTATTTCTGAGTTCTATTCTACTTCTCAGACTATAGTTTAGGTCTGTCACTTACACTTACTGATAAATTTGTTAACATGATGATGTAATTTTCTCAAGGAAAACTATGTAGGATGTCAACTTGTGTTTTAAAGTTATATAAATGTTAAGTAAATATTGATTTACCATGTCACAAATTCTGATTGTTTACTTAAAGTAAACAATAAATATTGGTTTACAACAATAATGTAAAACAATAAATATTGGTTTACATGTCATGTCACAAACTCAATTTTTTATTTAACACATTTATATGTATTTATTATATAAACAGTGTTTAGGGCCTGCAGAAATTTAAATAGAAAAATCTTATTTAAATCAAAATAATCCGATTTAAATAAAATAAATCCAATTGATTTTTAAAAAATCATGATTTTTTTTACACCCTGGAAAAAATGTAAAAGTTACAATTTAAAAATTATTTATTTAAAGAAGATCAGATTTTTAGGTATAATCTGATGTAAAATTTTCTGTAGATTTCAAATTCATTGAAATTTTTACTCTATCTTATCTGTGATCCCTTTAAACAGTTGCCATTTTGGAAAGCCATAATAATTAATTAAATTAAAATTAATTAATTTAAAGATGTTCTAGATTAAATCTTAAAATTCGGGCTTAACCCAAAAATTGTTATAAATATTGACTACGTGTGTGCCAAATTTCATTATTGTAAGTGTCATAGATTTGTCAGGACACTATGTACAGTACACATAGACATTTCCTTTTATCATAGTAGAGATAATGCGGTAATAACTTTTACATCCATGTTTCTTCTGAGATAGACTGGCTCAGCAGGTATGCCTACTATGCTAACACTCTTTGAGCTGTAGGCGGCACAGTTTGATTCCTGTCAGGTGCATTCCTTCCTGCGAGTATTTCTCTTATGTTTCGATCCAAATTCTCATTGTATGTGTCTGTCTATTAGTTGATATTGTAAGTCTTATGTCTGGCACAGCTTGGCCAAATATCAGGGGTGAAAACAGTCAAAATGTAAAAAAGAGGAAAATATATGCAGCGTTATTTTGAACTACAAAAATAGCTGAATAAGAATACTATATTTGTGTACTAATGTGTGTACAGAACATTGGTGCAGCCAGAAATTTTTTTCTGAAGTGGGTAGGCAAATTTTTAGTCTGATAAAACCCTATTAAGTCCACTAAAAAAATAAATTTGTCTTTGGAAGTAGGGAGCTCAACCCAGAACTTCCCATGGCTGCGCCACTAATACAGAATGTGTTTATGATAAGCATGTATTTTTGCCTATTATTTAGCTTAAAACTCTACTTCGTCCACTATAAACAATGAAATTATTCTTTAGAAAAAGGGGAGAGGCACCTTACGCCTAAACTCAATTTTTGTAAAAGAGAAAAAATATCTCGACAACTCTGTAGACAGTATAAATAAGTTGCATGAAGTTGAAAATGTTATTTTTATCAATATTTTTGAACATTTCACCAATGGTGAGATATTTCTTTAAGAGTTGCAATTTTTCCAAAACCTTGATAAAAAAATGAAATTGACAGGAAATAAAAATGCTATGTTACAAAAGAACAAATCAAATAAATACTATTTTTATTAAATAGCATAAATTTTATATTACAAAAAAATAAGCAGACACCAAAAATGAAAATGGTACAGCTTAAGTCTACGTTTGTAGCAGTAGCAACAGACTTGGCGCACTTCTAGTAGCGAGTAATGACAAGTTAAAGTAACCTATCTGCATAACGGTTATTGCGGACTTTAATATAACCTGGGCAAGTGGAAAGTTTAAAAATTTCATTTAGAATAATCCAGAAAGTTCTTTCAAATTCCGTTAAACTGTCGTTTGATTTCATTAGTTCTATTGAAATAATTCTTTATTTGGAGACCTAAGTGTGCCAAGGGCAGGCCGTTGCCACCGCTATAAACGCAGATTGAAGCTGTACCACTGTGGTAAAAAAAAAAATAACTTAATTCAGTTTAAATTTACAACTTTATTTTCGAATATAAAATAACTTTTTTTTAAACCTCTAATATCTATATTTTTCCGTAAATATTCTTATTTTCTAATTAAATCAACTTTAAATCAAATAAAACTTAAAATTAATAACTTAAATTATCCAAGCAATAATTTAACTTATTAAAACAATCATAAATATTGCCCTTAAAAAAGCATAATTTTGAAAATTTCTGTTGCAAAAAATAGCTGCAGTGTATGTTTAAAACTGTGGTCACCGCCTTGGCGTGCTTCTAAAGTCATAAAAAAAAATTTGAACGTATTTTGAAAGTACTTTCTAGAGTATTCAAAATCAAAATTTTAACTTTCCGTTTGCCGGAGGTTACTATAAAAGACGAAAAACCAAGCATCTTATTTTCTAGTTGAAAGAAAAATTTAGGAGTGCAACATTTGCAATATATCTCACTAGGTGCATTTTACGTTTATAGAAGACAAAAAAGGGCAAAAGTCGTAATTTTTTCGTAAAAAATGATAAAAATCAGTCATTTTCTCAAAAATTTACTTAGAGTCGGAAATACCTACAAAAGTTGGAAGAATCTCATCCCTGAAGTAAGGACATTCACACTTTCCATATTATTTTTTTTACATTTATTCTTTGGCTATAATTCAATGATATAATTGAATTCTAAAAAAAAAATTGTAGAAAAAGCGGAAATTCCCGGAAGAAAAAAAAACGGAAATCCTCGTAAACGCGGAAGATTTTCACCCCTGCAAATATAGCCCGTTGCGCCATGAAACCTCAAAACCAACCAACCTGGGACAGGAGCATATGGTTTTTAGATTTACTGTTAGTAACTTGAAATCCTAATTGCAAATGATGGTGGTTACTGTCTAACAGTGAGGAGGCCTGGATGTGGGAAAATGTTATAAAAAACAAAATAGAAGTGAACTGAAGTGGTGACACTGCACTGGGAGCCATGAAACGAAAGGGTAACTGAAAAAGAGGTGATCCATTGTATGACCACCTTGAACCCTGATGTTGGCTTTGCACTATGTTTTCTCACAGAATGAGGTTCAGTTCTTGCCATAGCAGAATCCATTCATCTGTTTGTGTCTAATGTTGCAATTCCAACATTGGAATATGCACCAGTTTTCTATAGAATACTATCGGTTATGCAAATCGCTACTGTTCGTTAAGTTCAGGTTGTAATCTTAAAGGTAATGCTGTTCCTTAAGTTTTCCATGTCAGTGCATTTGTTTTTTTCTGTGCTATTAAACTATGTTTCGTAAATTGGTACTTTTTATTTAACAAAATATTTGCCACATGTTTTGGGACTAGGGTATGGGGCAAGCAAGCAAAAGTGAGCACGGTTCATGCAGCAATCTTCAAGGAGCTCTGAGTTGCTAATGTTTTTGATTGATTTCTAAGCATACCTTGGTTGTTAAAGTAGGATGTTTGTGATGGCTATTTTTATAAAAATCTTTGTTTTCATTGTAACTTGATGTGTTGTCTTTGATTGAATACAAATATAATCTCTATTTTCAGGACATGCAGAAAATGACATTGGTCCCCTCTCATCCAAAATTAAAGAAGAAATAAGAATTCCCTTAGGTGAAAGAATGGAATCTGCGGCATAGTGATCTTCATGTACAAATTTTCTTTAGTGAGGTGTAGTTCTATTTTTTGTTGCTATGAATTTCCAGTTATACAATGTTGTTTGGTCTTTGCCAATAAAGTTTATTTTAGCCTTTTGTAATTCCAGTGCATTTATTGAAATACATCTCATAATGTGACTACACACTGTTGATCCAAATGAAAGGTGGGCAGTAGTAGCCCAGTTGGTAGATTAACAGATTAGTGACCCGTACGGCCATATTCACAAGGCTCGAGTTAACTCGAGAATCAGTTGATCCGCGAGTAAGAGTTAACTTGAGGATTATCAAGAACGGTATTCTCAAACGGGGTGTTAAGTGATCCGGGGATTAAAATGACACTCGCTGTGATTGGCTACTACTGTCTCCTCACGATCACGTGGTATTGTTTATATTGGTTACGATGCCCGAATCTGCATTCATACTGATCAAGCAAGTACTTCACCGTAGAATTGATTCCAAATTGTGATTCAATATAATACATACAGCATTTTAATTTGGGTTAGGGGGAAAAAATGAAAAGGTTTTTAATTCCAAATTGGATTTTTATGGAAACCTAAATTTTGCAAGAAATAATTGTACGCAATGTTGACAAATGAATGTAATCTGATTATCTTGGTACTTGTCAGTATGGGTGTGTGTTGGTGGTGTGAAAAGTAACTTGCATGGTCAATTTTCTTTCATTCGTAATAAATCAAAAGAATAATTTTTATTCTACAACGAATTTGCATCTGCCATGGTTATATTCTACCTTTCGCTCTTGGCGCACAGAGGTGCCGCCATCTATTTTTCCGCCAAGCTGCTTGTTTACTTTTACGCAACTACCTTTATTTCCATTTTTCTTTTGAATTTCAATAAATGATGTTTAAAATTTTTCCATTTAAGCAGTATTATGATGAGGAGATGACCTGCTATGCAGCAGGTGCTCTGTAATGATAGGACCAGTCCAGTTGTCGCAAGAATGCTGTAATTTTGCATAGAATGAAATGTGTCATCCATTTTCTTTCCTTCGCAAAAAGATAGTACTATGCATGCGTAACTCTTATTCGCGCATAAACTCGCCGATTTCGGAGGATCAAAATGTAACACCCAAATGGCAGTTTAAACCACGGATCAAGACTTGTGAATACGGTTTTTTCGATAACTCGAGAATTATCGTTGATCCTTGAGTTAACTCGGACTTGTGAATACGACTGGAAGAGTTGAGAGTTCGAATCCAACCAAAGATTGCCGTGTAACAAAGGTGGCTGGTGCTACCCATATCGGGTGTGACCTTGTCATTGGACTGGTTCAAAAGTATGTGGCAACCTACAAGTTTGATCCCGGACTGGCATCAATAAGTTTTTACTTTGGACTTCAGAGTAAACATGGAGACTTATCTGGGAATTCCCGAGACTGTTTGGGTTAATTTCTCTGTCACTAAAACTTTGTCTATTACGTGATGTCTCGTGTTTGGCCCTTGCACCTATCCAACCTTAGAGGCTAATATTTCTAAGAGGTCAGTAGGGCTTTTCAATAGAGAAAATGTGCACATTGGACTGCAAGTTGTAGGTGTCGCAGGTTGTATTTTCCCACTGGTCTATTGTATGAGTAAACTTTTCCTTGTTCGTGTATGTCCATTTATTTCAAGATTGACCCTTGCACCATAAATCCTAATCACAGAAACCAGCTTTAGTTTACTATTGTAAGATGAAAGCAAGGCTGATCATTGTCCAAATGAAGGTGGATTTATAAATAATGGCATAGATATGCCATACCTTTAGTTCAAAACGTTTAGGAATGGCAGTTTTTTTCATAAATCTAACTAGGATGAATTTTGTAACATCTTGATAAAATATTTATAAATTCCACATGCATAGTTTTAATTTTGCCTTAAACAAGTGGACTATTGAATCTATAGTGAAATTTGAGGGGAAAGAGATCCTCCTATACTAATTATCCCTAATTTCCTTCCAAGGAAAAATTCCATGAGTGCAGGATTTTGACATTTCTAATTTTGTCCATTACAAAGGAAGAAATTCAATTTCTCAAAATTGATGGTATGAATTTCAAACATCTGAGGATATTTTCTCATTCGGGTTCTGACCTCCGAACCGTATGGACGTGCTACTGATCCTATCGTCTGTTCCCACCATGAGTGCAAAGAAAGGAACCAACCTCACCGAAGCTGAAAAGGCCTTCATCAAGAATGAACTGCCATATGAAAAGCTGATAATCAAAAAGGATTCCATCCTCATCGCTCTACTTAGTGGACGTGACTGCCCACAATCCAAAACCGTTATCCAGGAAGCAACATTACTGAATGTATCTATACATTCAGTAATGCGATGAATCTATACATTCCTTATATCAAATGTCATAGATACATTGCATTTTAATTCTATCTTTAAATGTTATTTTAATCCCCCTTATTTTTTAACTGCATTACTTGGTGTCCGTTTTCTACTCGGGAAACCGTTAGATACAGTCTCATCATGCTGTTTGTCTTAAATAAAAAAAATTCGATTCCTTTTAAATCTTTATACTTTTCCACTCCAAAATTGTTCAGAGTTCGTCCACCTTCCCTGCATAACTCATTGCCTTAGAGCATTCTTCCATCTGTTTGCAGCCAGCTCCTGATTCGTCAACGAGATGCCTTGGCACCTCCCCTATCTTGTGTTACCATACCAAGAATATTCAGTATTCCAAAGAACTGACTCGGAGACGGAGGGCTTGCGGCCCATGAGCTCCACCACTTCCAGCAAACATCTATAAGTTTCAGTATTTTCCCAGTTAAAATCTTCATTGCAATACAATGAGACAATCATTAAGAGGACTTCTCAATTTCTTAACATGTCGCAATGGTTATGCATTGAACTTTCATTGCCAAAATTGAGTGTAGCCCAGGGCTTGAAATACCCGGGTGCACATGAAAATAAAATTGTGCACCTAACGTTAAAAAGGTGGGGGGGGGGATGTGTTTTATCTTATTTTTATGTTTGAACAAAATATTAGTATCCACCTCTCGCTCTAAAGGAACGTCATTAAAATTCCTAAATACACACTATGCAAAAACAAAATCGTTGAGCCGTAACAGGTTTATACATTAGGAAGGTTTACTTGTTTCACTGCCACCAGAATTTTCCGATGATCGAAACAGTTTCCTGATGGCTTTGTTGAAGCGACGGAGAGTAGGGAGAATTTAGATGTTTAAATATTTTTATTTACTATCTACTACTGACCTATATAAACATACCCAACTAATAAAGTTGTTTACATCAGTGCTCCCCAACCTTTTTATCGTTTGATAATTTTAACGCGGCCCGCTGGGGGATCGTTGATTGTTTATATTTTAGATTATTATGATTTAATAATTTTAATTTTACTGTATCTAAACATGCCTTGAAAATAAATATAAAGTGATTTAACATTTTTACTCACTAGAAAGCTAAATCAATGAGAACCATGAGCTTGTTTCTTTGCAACGAGATGGTTTCAACTGGAGGTAATAGGAGACAATGACACCCAAAGTGTGTTGCTTATGTCCAGTTTATTCCGTTGTTTTATTTTGGTTGTTGTCACTTCAGAAAACCCTGCTTCACACAGATAGGTTGTCGGAAATGGCAATAGGGATTTAAGTTCTGTGGTGGAAATCTCAGGGTATTCCGCCATGACTTTAATCCAGAAGTTGTTGTCTTGAACGTAGTTTAAGGGCCGCCTTCATTTGCAATCTCCAGCAGTTGATCTTCTTGCACCGACATGCTAGATACGCCTGATTTCTTGACAAATGGGTCGCAGATCCATTCCTTACTAGTTCGTGGGTCTTTTGTGGCTTGGAAGTAGCGCTCGAACTCTTTTAAAAGCAAAGACAGGTGATCGTGCACCAACTGGGAGAATGAATGTTTAGGCCCAGTATCGCCTAAAATCCCCACTAATGCCTGAAACATGTCCAAAATGCCTCTGTTCACGCGCCGTCCCCACAACTTTAGTTTTGCTTTAAATGCAGCTATTTTGTCTGCCTACTTGAAAACAGCTGTCACATTTGTCAAAATTGGAAAATAGAGATGTTCAGAAATCAAAATTGAAGCTCTAGTAACAGAACAAATGTCAAGTTCTAATTTACCGCCTCCCAATTTGAGTGGACATTTCATAGATAAGAACCGCACAAACCCGAGAGAAATACAACACAGTAAATAAAATGGAAATAATATAATGTTCCTTGGGCAGCCCGGTACCATTTGATTCACGGACCGGTCCGCGGCCCGGAGACCACTGGTTTACATTACATTAATGCTCTTATATTACGTTTTTTTTTAAATATGCGCCTAAAATATAACCTGTGCACCTAATAACCAAACAACTGTAACAACAAGTGTAGTAACAACAAAATTGAGTGGAACAGCAATGTAATTATATTGTGAATAGAAGCATTGGCAATTTTTCTAATGATCCAAAGATATCAAAAATATTTTCAGTTACAATTTCATTTTAGATTTTTAATACAGCCGTTTTAAAATCAGTCAATTGATACTTTTTTTAATGAATTGGATTCATATCCAAAAGTATTACTTTTTGTTGGATATTCTATTCTATACGAAAAATACCAGCCTCCCCAGCAAACTTGGGTAATGCTTGATTCCATTGAATTTGAGGGAATAAAAATGTTACATTACATAGAGTAGCAAGTTGCTTATGAAACAAATTGTCTGTTTAAGGGTTTGCTGATATGAATTTTTTCCTTGAATACAAATTGAAACTAACTTAAATGGATTTTGTACCCGCTTTGTATAACAAAGCTGCTATAAGCTACATAAATTTATTTTTACATTAATTACAAAATTAAACACAATTCACCATAAATATTAATAGAACATAACTATTTGATATTAAGAATTTACTACTATTTGATGCACATGCTAGGTCAGTGATGGAGAAAATTTTGAGGGCACACTGTCAAAAACCTAACTTAACTCGGGTGTCGTGTCACATCTAGAAATATCCGTACTTTAGTAATATTTGAAGACCATGTAAAAAATTATATTTTTTGTAGAAAATGTATTAAAAAAGCAAAAACAAATAATTTACATTAGTGACTTTTGATGCTGAATTGCATTTGCAAAATCTTTAATTGATGGCCCATTCAAGCTGTACTAACTCCATCTGTCAGTCGGTTGCAATATTATTTAATGCTGAGAATAACTCAACGAAGTTTGTACAGGGAAAATAGTGAGTGAAACCATTGCTATATTTTCAGGTTGCTAAAATTGTCCATTAATCGGCTCCAAATTTCCTGTTTGTAGTGACACTCTTCATTCTCTAAACAATTTCTTACCAGATTCTCAAGTCATTTGAGATCAGATGCTGTCTTGAAATTCTGCGCATCCATTGGGACCCATTTAATTATAAAGTACTGTAGACTACTATATTCAAACACATAATTATATTGTCTGTTACGGAATTCTAAATTGATTAAATGAGTTTATAATATGCTGGTACTTTATATCTTTCATTTTGTAGTTGTGTTGGTCTCCTCAAAATAACTTTTTACCCGAGGAACGTACATGTAAGTTTTAGTCTCTAAATCTTGCTTTTGACAAAACCTTATAATTTTAAGTTCAGTTCATTCATATGAACAGAGGTCTGTAAAAAAAACCATCAGTGTTGACCTACTTATGATCATTGAGCTGAGGATAGTTTGTCAGATGCATAACCTCAAGAAATAAAGTAATTCATGAAAAACATCCCACAAATCGCTCAAGTACAAACGTCTGACTCCCAGAATGTCTCCTCTAGCACTGTCTGTTTCTTCTACTCCTTTCACTGTGTGAACGGGCGAAGTAAGTGCAGCTTACATTGACTGTTCTTGGGCGAAGACCATCCCTTAACGATACATGCCACCTGAAATGCCTTGCTGTGTCTCCAACCCTGTGCTAGGTTATAAACTCGACAAAATAAAAAGAATTAGAATTGACAAATGAATAGGGTAAACGCCATGTCAAAATTTAGTTAATATTGAGCTTTCGTACTTTTGTTACACTTCATGCCAATTTGTCACTATTTAATTCGAGTCCCTGTTTGAAAAGAGCTTCAGTGTAATTTAATTCAGATCCTCGCTGCTATAACTATTGCTGACTGGACTGATGAAAAACTTCCAATGGCGGCTGTCCTGATTTTCGATGTGTACGGGCAACTAAAATGATTGCTTGGAGCACCCTTGTTGAAAGCAAACTAGCTGAATTTTCATGAATGCAATGCTACCATTCAAAGCCCTTGTTAAATAGCATACATTATTTAATAACTAAACAGTGCTTTTAAACTCTGTTCTAGTTACCACAAGATTGAAAGTTAATCGACTCAAACACAAAATGTGCTAATGAAGTATAAAAAAAGTAATTTTTAATAAGGCATTAAAATTTTTGAGCTTTTGAGACTATTTTGCTTTAAAACATACCCCTAGTCACCAAAGTTAAACCAAAAATATTACCTGTGGAAGTCTCAAACATCGTCAGGGTTTTTCAGTGTAAAGAAACGGTACAGCTTCAGTCTACGTTTATAGCAGTGGCAATTACCTTGGCCAATTTTTTGGTGCACTTCTTAAGTCGCCAAGAAAATAATTATTTAAAATCAAATGACAGTTTAAACGGATTCTGAAATTTTTTTCCATAATATTCAAAATGAAAATTTAAACTTACCGAGGTTGCCATAAAGTCCGTAATACAGATGGGTTGCCTTAACCTGTCATTACTCGCTAGAAGTGTGCCAAAAAAAAACGCCACAAGACCATTATCATCGCTATAAACGTAGACTGAATCTGTACCAAACAAACTACCAAAATAACTGTCAGAAAGTGTGGTGTTTGATTTATCATACAATGAGAAGGCAACTAATGAGAATAATTTTTTTGTTTAAAGTGCAATAAATTAGGTAACAGTACAAAAAGATTTTGTGCAACATTCCATAGCTCAGAAACATCTTATTTATAGAAATCTAATGAGTTATTCTTTCTTTCAACTAGAGTACAAAACCAATCACAGAATTTAAATGGTTAACAGCAGTTAACCATTATTTTAAAGCACTCAGATACAAGAGCCTAAGAATTAATGTGCGAACCACTTTTACGATTATACTTAAATCAACCTGAACCTGGCACTGCATATTGCCAAGATGTAAACACCCGCTGAGACAGTAGTTCGAATCAACTATTCAATTTATAAAAATTGGAATTTTAAAACATTTTTATGTAAAAATATAACAGAATTAAAATAAATTTAGTTTTGTATTACTGCTATTAATCGAAAGTGTAAAATTCGCTTGTGCTGCATTATGGTGAGAATCCTGGCAAAATTGTGAAAACTATAGCAGTATTGATAATTAACTCATAATTACTGATTTATTTATTAAAAGATCAATAAATTGTTGGATTCAGTGAAAAAAGATCCATACCAAGGGAGTAATAATTTCCCAAATGAACATTACAATATGTGCAACTGAAATTTTTCAAAAAATAATATCAATTCTTCTTTCAGTGCTTAACACTAAAATATTGCTTTTCTTTTGTGTCAAAAATAGAAAAATTATTTGCCATGTTAATTTACATTCAAATTTTTATATTAAATAAATTGTTAACAATAAAAAGGTTAAGAAAATTCTTGTATTTTTTCTCAAAACAATAAAAATAAGTGTATACGTTAAAGAAACAAAGCTTTCATTGTGTCTGAAATCAGATTTCACTGCCCTCTGCAAATTTAACAATTATAGATGAGCTGGTAAACCTCAGTAAAAAGAGCTCATAAATAACAGTACCAGGTTAAGATTGGTTTCAAAACCGTAACATTAAGGACAGGAAAATAAAACCTGTCCACAAGGCACAAAATTTAAAAAAAAAATTAGTTCACATAATTTTGTGCAGTATCTATACAAATTCACAAATATCACAAGTTCAATCATTAACATTCATAATAATCAGCTAAACAAACTTGCATTGTATAAACACCTTTTTACAAGGTGAGTTAAACTAGAACTGTCAAAAGTTTCTTTGCATGGACTCGATAAACTGACAAAGTGATTTTGTGCAATGTCTACACAACCACTTCATTTCATAAAGGCAATTCAAGGTGGGTTAAACTCTGAACGAATTTTAACAAATCCGCATTCATTCTTCAGGGTGGCAACAAAATCTTGAAAAAAAGTTCCCAGATAGTCTTGCAAAAATTTCCCTGATTTTACAATTCCTTTAAGAAATGTTGTGATCCCTAATTGTTATCGAAAAAATATTTATATCAAAATATTTAATGTCAGGTGGGGTAATAGGATCATTTTCCACAAATATTTTGTATTATTTCTCTTTAGATATTTTAACTGTTACTGTAAAGGTTGGATCCTTAAATGGAAATCTTACCATATAGCAATTGAAAAAACTGGAGAAAAAATACTTTAAGTATGAACTTTTTGCAACTGACCCTACATTATCCTACTATACATCAAAATCAAATATAAATTTTCACAAAATATTGGTACAGCTTCAATCTACGTTTATAGTGGTGGCAACAGTCTTGACGTTTTTGCTTTTGGAGCATTTCTAGTAGCGAGTTATGGCAGGTTAAGGTAACCCATCTATTACAGTTATTGTGTTTTTCATGGCAACCTCAGCAAACGGAATCTAAATTTTAATTATTCCAGAAAGTTCTTTCAAAATCCGTTAAACTGCCGTTTGATTTCATTGGTTCATTTTAAATAATTATTTTCTTCGCGACTTTAGAAGTGTGCCAAAAAAGCATTTAGCACCAACCTTCGCTTTAAACGTAGACTGAAGCTGTACCAAAAAATTCTGCAAAAATGCAATTGCAAGCAAAAAATATTAATTTAATGCACCGAAAAGACATCATTAGTTACAAAAATTTTATACCACAAGTTATATCGCCTGCCTCACAACGACGAGACGTTGTTGTGCTCGCGGAAAAAAACGGTGTTTTTCATGATGTTCGAAAATTACGATGCAAGTGTACTTTATGCAAACTACAATTTCGGCAAATACAATTGATTTGATTCTCAAAAGTACTCGTAATCGTACATCTCAAAAACGGACAAACAATAATAGTTGCAAATTAAGGTGTCAAAAATTCCCTGATTTTTGGGAAATTTTTCCCTGATTTTTCCAGTATTAAAAATTTTTTTGAGAATTCCCTCATTTCCCGGTTTTGTTACCACCCTGTTCTTTGATAGCAAAATTACTAACATTAAAGGCTATAAAAATATGAGAGTAACATGTGTATTTTATGTCTGACCTCTTGAGCCTTCAACACTACAAGGGGCAAACTGACTTTGTGAGGGAGCACCTTGTGCATGAGCAGCCACTGATCCCAACAGACAATCGCCACCATACATGCGCTTGATTACAAATTGGCATTCAAATGCAATCTACTGGTTGGCAAGTAAGTGCTATAACCACAACACTAGTTAGGTGGCATAACATAAGGTTATAACATTTATTATTTTACCTGGTGGGGTAGTCTTGACGAGGTATCTTGTCACTAGCCCAGGTGCAGAATTATTATTCAGTGTTCTGCAACACAACTCCAAGCAATTACAATTGTTCTGCAAGCATTTTGTCCGAATTTTGAAAACTGCAGTCAAATCACGAACAGACGCAAAACACAGCTCATTATGTATTACATATTTATATAAGACATCAAAATTAATTAACTTACTTTATTTAAAACCAAGGCATACTTTTAGAATCTGCAATTCTGTCAATAACTTTTGAAGTTAAATAGTTTGTCATGGACATAAAAGACGTGTTATTTATAAAGTGTTTGTGGGAATTTGGGGCAGTGTAGGGAACAGAACATGATGTAACATGTTGATGAAATTTTTTAAGAGTATACATCAATATGTAAGGAGTCCAGAAAAAAATTAATTATACCTGCAAGTATCTTATACATGGTCAGAAAAAATTCCAAAAGTTCTATTTATAAATTTTAAAAATAAAAGGGTAAGTTCTACACTAAGTGGAATATCTTGAAAAGGGTTAAGGACAATCAAAAACATTTTTTTTGTATTCTTGTTCTAAAAGATACGCTCTACCACATGAAAAAATAAAATGAATGGTGTTTTCACTCCTTTGTTATTTTTTCTCACTTTAAAGATATAAAACACATGACTCACTCATTTTTCTTGAAATCGTTAAATTAAAATTACAATTTTAGTAAAAGTATAATAAAATTTTATTATTTATAATGTTTTTGGAATGGAAAATGTATTACAAAACTTACCATTGAAATATTTCAAATTCTAGGTAATTATTCTTTAATTTTCTCCAGTGTTTACATAAGGTTGATTGAATATGCATTCTTGAGAGAATTTGTAAGTTCTTCCAGTCATTGTTTGTGGGGGTTTCATAATTGCAATGACATGAGGGATGGGCACAACACATTCATTGTTGCAATGCCTTACCAATATACATTCTCTTCATGCTCCTTCACAATCAATATATGACAAGGTCTTTGTAATCCTCTTCAATACCTGCTCCGTGAATCAATTAAATCACATTTTGATGTAATGTGCAAACATACACTAAGTGTGTGCCACTGACACCAGCCAAAACACCATTTCAGGTACTAATCAAAATTGAAGACACTTCTTTTTTTGTCACAGCTTGAGTGTTTTGATTGCTTATAAGATTTCTTGAAATAAGTTACTGTGTTAGTGAGTTGAATAGGTTAGAAAGTTTTTAAAACAAAATTTAAATGTAATTTTCTTTTTTTTCACTACGCATAACTGTTAAAAATGATGGAATTAATTATATTAATTCTAAATAATCTCAAGATATAATTATGGATAACCTATTTTAAAACTTTTTTTGGACACACATACAGGTCTGATTAACAATATTAATTATACTCTTATTTTAATCATATACCAAAAGCCACTGATTCTTTTAAATTTGTGTTTGCCTTGTCTAATTTTATTTGAAAGTGGTTGATATGACATTTTTAGTTAAAATTTTACTAAAATAGGAACTTTAATTTAATGATTTCAAGACAATGAGCGAGTCAAGTGATTTCTATTTTAAAGTGAGAAAAAATAATGAAGGAGTGAAAAAACCATTCATTTTATTTTTCATGTGGTAGAGCATATCTTTTGGAACAAGAATACAAATTTTTTTTTGATTGTCCTTAACCCTTTTAAAGATATTCCACTTAACGTGGAACTCACCATTTTATTTTTAAAATCTATAAATAGAACTTTTGGAATTTTTTTCTGACCATGTATAAGATACTTTCTGGTTTAATTAATATTTTTCTGGACTCCTTACATATTAATGTATACTCTCAAAATCTGAGATCATGGGTGTCAGATAGGGTGGGTCGAAAAAAATCAATATTTTTTCTCCAGAACGCTTTAGTGTAGAAAAGTTGACTATTGTAATAAGAAAAAAAAACCGGCATAAAAAAATTAAAATCGGTTAACATCTTCCGTTTGGGCATCGTACTTAAAGTTTATGAAAAATTGTAAAAATCGTGCCTTTTTGGTAAATATTTTAAGTTAGTTAAAACTTTTTTTATAAACACGCTTTAGATTTTAATGCTAGTTTTATGGTTTAAATAACCTAAATAAATTAAATTCTGATCAATAATCTAATTTTTTCTGAAAAAATAGAAATGTACCAATTTTTTGCAATTTTTGCTGCAACACTTCGTTTGTTTTTCTATAACAAAACGACCCAGAGCTCACCACGTGGAACCTCACCCACAACCATCGAATTGTTCGGAGTGGTATATGCATTTTTAATATTTTCCATAGAGTAGGATTCTTTGGTTTACTGTGTTTTTTACTTTTCTTTTTTATATCTACTACAAATTTAAAGTCTGATTTTTTGGAGAAATGAAGCCTAACCGATCTAGACTTGCAGTGTTTCTCGGATATAGCCATCTCTAGCTTCATGGCATCATACTTTATTCGAGGCCCCTATCACAAGTTTGTAGCACCTCCCCACAGCCTGGGTGTGACAGGGAAACTTTTGTATTTCTCTGATGGGTGTAGCGTCAGAATTCATGAGTGATTTAGTATCATCTTCACTTAGGTCCCGCAGCATTGGGGGAGGATACATCACACAAAAATTCCAATGTAATGCTATCTTGAAAGTTTATCTTTGGTGTTACTAAATTTTTAACAGTCTTCTTTGGGACAGTCTGTCTTGCTTTTAGATCCTTCTGTAACCGAGTTCTCGAATATTTTCTCTATCATCGACAAGCATTGCCAGCAGAACGTTCTCTGGGTGCATTAAGAAAGCATTTTGTTGTATTACTGGATCTACAACGTGAAGTAAACCATTGGATAAATACCGTGATGTTTGGATTGCTTGAAAAACATGTTTTGGTCCATCAGTAAAATATTTGCTCTTTTTTATGGCAAACCACACAGGCATGTATCATTTTAAGATGAAGCCAACTATTTCTTTTAAATTTCCAGATGATCTGATGAACTTATATACAACCTAAGGACTCGGTTGGCTGCAGTTACCATCTGGAATGGGACAAAGGACCAGGGTCCCGATTTGTCAAGTCTTTTGGACAATGTCCCAAGGTGATTGCATTTGAAATGTCTAACAAAAACTGTTGGTCTTTGCTTAACAAATTTCTGTCTATATCAGGAATTGAACAATCTATGCGCTCAAAATCGACCACAAGGAGTTTTTCACAGTAAGTGAGCTGCTGCCTGATTGGTCCACTAAAAGATTTAGGCCCTGCAGTTTGACCGTCAACATGTTAGAAAATGTGGCGAAAATTAAGCTCTTTAAAATGCAGGAGGCATATGCTCCACAGTAGCGGGCGTCGTGATTTTCTAGTCGGTGGATGACACTGTTCTTCCTTTCATTTTAGGTTAAAGTGCTATCGCACCCTAATACTCCAAGTTTTTCTAGTGATATTGATAGTTCAGACAAACGAGAAATAATGCTTTGAGTTATACCATTTGATGAACTGGAGGATATACATGTTCAATATAAGTTGATCCAGGTTCCTGGATAAGAGAAAAGTGTTTTTCTTTCACATTCCTGAGAAATTGCTTGGCATTCAATTTTTCGACGAACAAAGTATCTTTTTGTCCGTCAAAGAAAAGACCCCAACTTTTCTCAGGAGGTTCAAACCAGTTCTATCTATTTCATGTGAGTTCTTGTTCGCTTTGTTCTAGCAAAACAAACAAAGAGTTGCACAGAAAAAATTACAAAATATTGATAAATTTCTGTGTTTTTTAAAACGTTGCGCGAATGGAAAAAATTAGATTTTTAATCAGAATTTAATTTATTTAGGTTATTTAAATCATAAATCAAGCATAAAAAATGAAAGCGTGTTTATTAAAAAAGTTTTAAATAACAGAATTTTTTTTAAACTATCGTGATTTTTGCAATTTTTCATAAACTTTAAGTACAATGCGCAAACGGAAGATGGTAATCAATAAAAAATTTTTTTGCCGTTTTTCTTCTTATTACAATAGTTAACTTTTCCGCACCAAAGCATTCCAAAAAAAAATATATTGATTTTTTCTACCCACCCTAGTGTTGGACCCTGGTTGAACTGAAGTGGAATGACCCTGAATGAAATATCTTACCAGAGGAAAACTAAAAATATTGACACAATCTTGATAAACTATATATCTCGTCATTAGAAAAATCAGTGGGATCTTGAGGGACAAGATGTCACGTTGAAACCACTTGGAGGGTTTATAATAAGCCACAAAAATTTAGTAGCAGCTTCCATTTCTGGAAGGACAATCTGACTATGTCTTCCATAAACAATTTTCCCTCACACTTTGTATTTTCAAGATTGCAATAAGGTGGATTTTACTGTGAATTTTGCACAAATCCATTCACTCTTTCATAACAAAATTAAAAGCTCTAACCTTTTGATGTCTATAGATACAACTATATCGCTTCTTATAATGCTCAAGGTAAAGCTGCTGTACCAGCCGTCATCTAAATTCTTTCTTGGCGCGATTCTCATAACTTTCAAGGTACAACTGCTATACTGGCAGTAGTCGAAATTCCTTCAACGCACGATCGGGGTACAACTGCTCTACCGACCGTAGTCTAAAGGATAAAGATACATCATAAATGAACAGTTAAAAATTTAAACAGCTGTGGTGGTACACCTCCAGACAAATCACTCACTATTTGCAACCTGTGCAGGTTTTGTACAGCTATCTTATAAGGAACATTCACAATGAAAACTTTTTGTCCCCACACACAAATCCTACTTAACTTTTCTTTTGGTAATACCAATTTGAGAGGTCTCTTGTATGGATTTATGTCTGATGTAGCCAGACTTTACAACTTAAAAATGTCGGGAAGAGCAACTTATCTAGCTAAAACTCAATCCTTGCCTAAATTCAGAACACTATATTGTACATGATACAGGAGAGGTCATCTCCTTGTGGGGGTTATTATATTGGCACATCTTTTCTTCAGTTATTGGTAAGGCTGACTAGTCATCTCGAGTAGATTGTCTAGTCTTTTTACGCTTACAAACCACCATTACTATCAATACTGTTTACATTTTGGCACTTCATTGACAATGTACCTAAAGTGTATTAAAAGGCAGAAACATTGTTGTTCAAATTCTTATTATGTATAGTTTGCTCTGCATCAAAGATAAAGAAAGTATGGGAAACACAATTTTTATAATTTTCTACTTTTTCTTGTGAATTTAAATTGTTTTGGTGTCACGAAAATGATTTGTTTTTAGTTTTATGTCTGTAACCTACTTTTCACTGCCATTTATCATCGAATCATTTATTAGTTATTTTAAGGTAATTGTTTTAGGAATGCAATAGTTGATTCCAAAACATTTTGTGAGATGTTTCGACAAAAAAAAAATACAGTCGACTGATTAGCTCTTGGTATAATTTTGATGATAAATAATTGTAGTCCATTGATGGTTTCCAATTAGAATACTGTATACTACAGCTAAATTTAATAAAGTAAGCTAAATATAAAGATTTTATGAAGTTAAATTTTTTGCCAACAATTTTTCATGAACAATTCAGTCAAATGAAAGTGGTAACATCTTGCAAACTCCCTAGCAGTTGTTTCTCACTTCAGTCCATGAATTAGTCATTCATATGATATAAAAAAAAAGAAAACTAGATGCAATAGATATATGAATATAAAATTTCAGACAGTACTTTAAACCATAACTATATAAATATACAGGGTGCTTCAACACTTCCAGTACAAACTTAAAGTGGAGGTAGGTACACAAAATTAAATATATAGATGCAAGCCTGGATTTGTTCAGCAGTTGGCCGATTTGTACAGCAATCCATGCATTGCCATTGTCAAGCATTGTTGGCAGTGGTCACAGCTTTGAGCACCTAGTGTGAAAGTGCAAGAGTCAAACTGTAAAATTATGACTAGTTAGAATCACACCATCTTTCATTTTGAACCTTAGTATACCCTCTAGCAGTGTCTTTATGATTATTGAAATAATTTTTCTTATGTTAGTTTATTTGAATTTGAAAAAAATTGGAGATAAATTTGTTGGAACTGGGCTTTTTTGTCTTATAAATAAGGATTTGTTGTGGATTCATAAAGGTTGAGAACTACTGCTCTAGCACATCTGACTGATGCACTTGCATGTGTGAATACTTTCATTTTGTAGAACCCCTTAAAGTTTGTACAGGAAATGTTGGAACACCCTTGTATTAATAGAATTTCACATCTGTATGTACATTTTATATTTTGAAGATTATATCTTAACAATACAAACAATGTTGCAAAAATAATCACCTTAACAATAATAAATATCTAGAGTTATAAAAATATAGTTTTGCAGAGGATAACAGTCTATACTTATAAAATTTTCATGGAAGCCAACTACTTCAAATTTAAGTACAAATATGGAAGTTGTAGGGCAGTTCTACACACACTGTTGCTGCTGTAGGAATCAACACCAGTTCCTACTGTTGGTCTTTCACACATGGCAGCATTGACGGTGTCAATCACCAGCAGAACATGTAACAAGAACATTCAGGTATTTGATTTATTGAGTACATTGCTTGCTGGACTGGGATATAAAAAAACTATAAAAAGCTATACTGTAAAGTTAAACTATAAAATAACTATAGGTACTAAACTGGTCTATAAAGGTGAAAATTAAGAAATTTTGGTAAGTGTCCACTTACGAGCGTTCACATATTTTGTAAAATACACACATATTATTTATACAGTATATGCACGTGTAGACTTTTTTCTTTCTTAAAAAAATTTTTAAGGTCAAAGAAAAAAAAGTAAAAATGGAGGTTTTACCATATAAACTAATGTTTTTAAGAAAGTGTGGTGACTGTAGCAAAATTATTCAGTCTCCACTTTCCAACATTCAGTGGCGACCGTTAATTTTCGTCATTACTGGGCTACATGCAAAATCCTCCATTATATTCCATTGTATCTGGTGACAGCAATGGCACTGGCTTTGCCAGTGTGTGAAAACAGCCTTAGCTTATTTCATACAATGAGTAAAAAGTCAGAAATTCTCGGAGGAAGGAGTCAAGATAAAACTCCTACACCCCTTTCACAACAAACTGCCAAAATGACCCATTATTTAAAGTGTTTGTTTTCTCCAATAAAATAATGTACTATTTCATACTGTTTGAGGATAAGAAAAAACTGAAAATAAAATCCAAGTTATTGAATGAGAAACCTGTGTGGAACAATATTCTTATGTGTGCATTGATTTCTGGCTTTGACATAATGTATAGTCAAAATCGTCTTGGATTCAATAGAAAAGGATCATGCAAAGAACTGTTGAGGGGCAGGAGCTACAATAAGAAAAGAGCACATAGTATAGGTTAGATTCTCATATTATTTTCTACACTTTTCCATACATACGATCATAGCTATAAAAATATTTTAATTAATTATTTTTAAAAAATACATTGATGGCTTAGAGCAGAAACTCATCAACATGTTTCCAGTCCTTTTGTAATAAGATATAAGAATTTTGATGATATAATTTTTACTTTTGAGCCTGAAAACTAATAGTAGAAAAAAAACAACTGTGCAGTACACTTTGTTTTTTGTTAGAGTTTCTGCTCTATACCAGCGATATACACAGAACCAGGGTCCTATGTCAAACGTAATAAGAGTATTCAGCATTTTCTGTCCGAGATTCTAGCTTCAACTTACAAAGGACTCAGTTGAATAAGGTTGTAAATAAAGAAATTCTGTAAAATCCAAGTTAATGGTGCACCTTCGGCGTGATTCGATTTTTGTCACCAGTCGAAAGGCAAATAATAATTACCAGTGCCGATAAGGCGCTAGCTTGGCATACTTTGATAACCACACAGTACATTAACCTTTTGACTATAGATATAACTGTTGCACTTCTTACTTTCAAGGTACTACTGCTGTACTGGTCACAGTCTACAGGTTAAGGTTTAACCAGAAATTACATGGTGTACTGTCTGTGTACCGTAAGAACTGCTCCAAAGTCTGTCGATGTCTATTGCCATACACATGTTATCTTATTTTCCATAGGGATGCTCGAAGAAATGTATTTAAATTACTCATTGGTGCACTCATTGACATATTGAAAATGTGCTAGTAAGTTTTTTACTTATTGCCCAAATCTATGCCAGTAGACTACCTCTTTCCTATATGCTAACATTTTCACAAAACAAAATTAAGTCACTCCTAGGAGTCACCCCAACTCACAATGAATGAACCCAGTTTCTATGCCTACCACCACTTAAATTTAGTGTTAGGAGCAGTTCTCGTGGTACACAAATAGTATATATGCAGCTATGAAATAAAAATATAACTAGATTCAATGAAAATTACGGAAATGTCTTTAAAATTCTAGACAACACATTCTTTCAAAATTATTAGTTTATCGATAGGTTATGACATCATACACCTTTTGGATGCACATCTAAGCACACACTTCAGATTTAACTCCACCATTTCGTGATGGGTTATCCTCAGCATGCATGATAGCATGCTGCACGAGTTTTTCTTTCAAAGAGAAACTCTGATCGCACACCAGACACACGTGAAGACGTTTTTCATAATGATTCAACACATGCTTTGTGAAGTCTGCCTTGCGCATGAAGCTCCGGTTGCAATAATCGCACGAATGCGGTCGTTCCCCCGTATGCTCCAGGTAATGCTCTTTTAGCTGAGTCTTGAATCGGAAGCTCTGGTGACACAAAACACACAAAAATGTCTTCTCTCCCGTGTGCGTGCGGAAATGGATTTTGAGCTGGTGCTTCGTCAAACATTTGCGGTTACACACCTCGCACACGTGTAGAGTATCGTACGTGCGCAAATACGAGTTGTTTTTGGCAGGAATAAGTTTCGATGTCACTCTGTCGTCGTCGTTTTCGTCGCTGATGCGTTTCCCTTTCGAGTGCATCTCCAGATGTTCGGACAGCTGTTGTTCTGTTTGGAAAGTCAAATTGCAAATTTTGCATGTGTGATACATATGCCCGAGGTAATGCTTGGCAAGACAAGAGCTACCGTTAAAGTTTTTGCCACAAACAGCGCAAACGAACGCACTTACATTCGTGAATGTTTTGTGACAGATTTCGCACTGGTCCGGTTTCCTTTCTGTTTTATTAGGATGAGATACTGACATCCTCACGATTTAAAAAAACAGAAAAATAACGAAGAATTTCCAAAGTTACCGCTACAAGTTTTTCATGCGACTTATATAATGTAGATCTATTTAAATTAGCTGGCAGTTTTTCTTGAATTCAAATAGAACGCAAACAAAACAATAAGATTAGCGGTTAACAGTTACAAGGAAGGATGTTGGAATATGAAATTTGTTTCCAAAGCGCAATGTTAGATAGTTGAAAGCTTAACATCACAATAGAACAACATAATGAGCTATTGGCGACGGTATAGCATCAATCATAAAAGAAAAATTCGATTTTGAAACACGGTGTAAGAAACTGACTGCTTTCGAGAATATACTTTAATTGTAACTTTAAAAACCTCTGTGTGGCAACAGTAGGATGAGTTATCATTTTTGTTCGTAGTTTTAGAATGTTATGCTTATTCGTAGTTTTAGATGTTCTTAAATATAAATATATGTAGATAAAATGAAAGTAAAAGCTTTATATAGTTTTTAAAGAGTATTGAGTTTTATATTCTACATTATATGAGTATTGAGAGCTAGGATGGTAATGGTAATGGTAATTTTAGTTAACGTCATACTAGAGCAACACAACGGGCTATTGACGACGGTCCGGAATCAGTTCCTTAAGGGAAAGATTCGAGGACAACACCTCGTAATTTTGAACCACGGTCAGATGACGAAGCAACACCTGAGCTGGCACCCCACTCTCCAAACTTGAGAGCTAGGAATATCGATCCTTAATAGAGTTTCGAAACCGGTATCCGACATCTGGCGCCCGCTGCAGGACATCTGCTACGATTCGAGTAAGTCATAACTGTTGAGCTTGTTATATTTTTTGTAATGGAGAAACTAAAAAACTCTCGAACACAATGTCGCAGGCTTTTTATGACGGCTCATAATGACTTTTTGAGTTGTGAAAAGAAGTTGACTGTCGAAAATAAAATTTCGAAATTAAAAATTGTTGAAAGTAAAGCGAAACTAATGGTAGCGAACGAATACGAATTTCGAGAACTGTTGTTTGCTTTCGAAAAGACTGAGGAAGCCATCGGAAAGGAAATCGATGCTTCAGAGAGTTATATTGATAAGTGGCGAGTTTTAGAAAATAAGTTACAGGATCTTATTGATGAGAAAAAAGAACATTCTTCGGCTTCTACTGTCTCTGGAGCTATGAGTACTACACCTAACAATTTATTACATTACCCTAAAATCAATCTACCCACTTTTGATGGAAATATAAAGAACTAGTTGTGTTTTTGGGGACAATTTCAAAAAATTGATAACGATTCCAACCTCGATAATCATGATAAATATGCTTATTTAGCACAAGCTATGGAGGGGGGGGGGACATCCTCTGACGAGTTGATTAAAAGTTTCCCCCCTGGCGGTGAAAACTATGAAAAGGAGGTTAAACAGTTAAAGCTACGCTATGGCAGAGAAGAGTTACTCATCGAGGTTTACGTGAGAGATCTGTTATCTATCGTGCTATTAAAACAAAAGTCGCAAAAAATCCCCATACTTAAACTATATGATCAGTTAGAAACAAAACTAAGAGCTCTAGAGGTTTTGGGAGTAACCAAGGATAAATACGCAGCAATGTTGTTCCCTCTAGTTGAGTCTGAACACCCTGACGAGTCTTTGAAGGCATGGGAGCGATTTCGAGCTGCACATAGACGAGTGAGGGAAGAGGCGCCGTGTAGTTCAACAACCGAGCAAGAAGATACCTCTTGGAGCAAGAAAATGACAAGTAATGATCTAGATCGGCTTTTAGACTTCCTCCAGGACGAAGTTGAAGGAGAGGAAATAATTTTGCTAGCTACCCAAAGTTTTGATCAATCTAAGAAGTCAAGCTTTTCTAACAACCGCCGAGAGTCTATCGACAAGAAGTTTCAACCCAGAGTATCATCAGCAACTGACCTTTTAGCATCTAATCTCAATAATAAGAAGCTTTGCATTTTTTGTGCGGAGGAACATAATTCGTGGAACTGTAAAAAAACTTCGAAAGAGAAACAAAGTGCTGTTGAGAAGGCCCGTTGTTGTTTTCTGTGTTTGAGAGAAGGACATGGAGTGAAGATGTGCCGTTCTGCCAATTGTGTGGAAAGAAACATAATTTATTTTTATGTAGAACATTGTCACCAGAACCCAATTCTTCATCTGTCCACAAAGATGGAGTTAGAGAATCAGTGATACAACGCGACGAGACTCTGGCCTTGACTTGAACTTGTCTAAATATTCCAATGTTTTTCTACAAACTTTAACCGTTATTGTGAGAGGTGAAAATATTAAACGTAAAGCTCGAGCACTCATAGATTCTGGATCTCAGCGATCGTATATTCTTAAAACAACAGCTGAAAAAATGAAGTACAAATCCAAAAGGAAAGAGTTTCTGCAACATTCCTTGTTCGGTGGTTCCAATACGTCAACTTGCCAACATGATGTGTACACAATGTACTTGTTAAGCGTTACAGAGGAGTATAACTGTCATTTTGAAGTACTCGGACAAGAAGTGATTTGTGACACAATATTATCTAGAAAACAAGGGTCACACTTTAAAGAACTAAGGGACTACAACATTCATTTGGCAGAAGATCTGGATGGTCCAATTGAAATTCTTATCGGAGCTGATGTTGCAGGAAAGCTGATTACAGGAAACCATCTACAACTAAACAATGGAATCACTGCAATTGAAACAAAATTGGGTTGGACTGTCATTGGGCGTGCCAATAGTGAGAATTCAAGTTTGTTAATCACTTCGATGCTCACAACAAGCGCTTGAATAACAGATTTATGGACTCTAGACTCTCTTGGTATCACAGATCCTTCTGAAAAGAAGACAGCGGTTGAACTACAAGAAGCAGCGAAGCAGCATTTCTTAGACACAGTTAAAATAGAGAACGATAGGTACGTTGTGAGTTTACCTTAGATTGACGATCATCTCCCACTTCCTGACAATTTTGAACTTTCGGAGAAGAGATTACAAAAAGTTGTAAAGAGACTTAAAACTGAAGGACTGTTCAAAGCCTACGGAGCGGTGTTTAAAGAGTGGTTAGAAGAAAATATCATAGAAGAAGTGCCTAAAGACGAAGTTGATCTCCCTGCACATTATTTACCACACCGTCCTGTTTTAAAGGAGAACAGTACGACCAAAATCCGACCTGTATTCGATGCTTCGGCCAAACATAGAGGTGCCCCAAGTCTCAATGATTGTTTGGAATCTGGAGTTAATTTAATTGAGTTGATACCAAATATCCTATATCGTTTTCGTTTGGAGAAAATTGGAGTTATTGCTGACATTCGAAAGGCATTTTTGCAAGTTAGTCTGTCGCCTTCTGATAAAGACTTTTTGCGTTTTCTGTGGATTAGAGAAGATGGCCAATTGAAGTAGTTTCGACATTGCTGTGTAGTGTTTGGTGTATCATGCAGTCCCTTTTTGCTTGGAATCGTGATTCTGCACCACTTAGAAGATGTTTTGGGCCGTCAAGATGAGAAATATCCCGAGAAGATGGTAAAATTATTGATGCAAAGTTTCTATGTGGATAAGTACGTGACAAGTGTGCCAAATGAGAAAGAACTAGAGCTCTTCATTGAAGTTGACACCAATGTTATGGCTGAGCGAAGTTTTGACGTAAGAGGATGGGAAAACACAAATTTCACCGATGAAAGCACTCCTGACACAAATGTTTTGGGAATGCAGTAGGACAAAGATACCGATATATTGGGTATCAACATGAACAGCATGAAGGAGCTTTGCGTGGAAAGCGTGACGAAGAAAACTATACTTTCCGCGGCTCATCGTATCTTCGATACTATCGGCACAACTTGGCCGATATCGGCTGGATATTGAGATTTTTGAGAAATTGTAGAAAACCAAAAGAGCTGAGAAAACGTGGTATTCTAGATGCCGAGGATTTTGCAGACGCGGAGAAATTAGTAATAAAGATCATTCAAAGCAAAGTATTCGTTGACGAGAAGAACGAAAAATTGAAAACTTTAAAAGTTTATAAAGATAAGGATGGTGTCATCAGGTTGAAAACAAAGATTGAATATCGCGAAGACAGCCATTCTTTTAGAAGACCAGTAGTTTTTCCTTCTCAACATCACGTTGTGAAACTTTTATTAGTTTCCTTTCACAAAAGACACGGTCATGTGGGGACTCAAATGCTACTTAACCTGCTGAGAGAACACTTCTGGATCTTAAATGGCCGAAAAACTGTACGATCGATCATCTCAAAATGTGTTATCTGCAAGAGGCATTCCAAAAGAAATTTAGAAGCAGACCCAGCCCCCATCACCAAAGATCGAATTGGAGATACTGCAGTATTTGAAGTTGTAGGAATAGACTTGGCCGGCCCATTATATTTGAAAGACAAAAAGAAGACTTGGATTTGTCTTTTCACATGCGCAGTGTACAGAGCAGTACGTCTTGAGCTGCTTTCAGACATTACTACTGACACCTTTTTGTTGGCCCTGCGTAGATTTGTGGCACGAAGAGGTAGATGCTCAATAATCTACTGTGACAATGGAACGAACTTTGTTTGTGCGGCTAATTTGCTGAATTCTTTGGACTGGGACCTGATAGTCGAGAACGGATCGGTAAATCGCATTCAGTGGAAATTTAACCCCCCTACTGCCTCCTGCTGGGGAGGTTAGTGGGAGAGGTTGATTCGAGTAATGAAAGATGTGCTAAAGAGAGTGATAGGTCGTGCCTGTTTGTCATATGAGGAGATGATCATGGTTTTATACGACTGTGAGTCGATTATTAACTCAAGACCTCTCACCTATATTTCAGAAACAGATTCAGATTTTGTTCCACTGTCGCCGTCATTATTCCTGCAAGACATCAAAGAAGTTGGAGTACCCGATTGTGATGCAGCTGACCACAAAAGCCTAAATAAAAGGATAAAATATCGACTTGCATTGCAAAAAGACCTTAGGAGAAGATTCAGGTCTGAGTATTTAGGTTCGTTGGTTCAAAGGCCTAAACAGCAAAAGTGGTCGACTATTTCTGTTGGTGATGTTGTTCTTGTAGGAAACGATAATCAGAAGCGTATCAACTGGCCTCTGGGACGTGTAACAGAAATTATCCCGGGAATAGACGGAATTACCAGGCTCGTGAGACTTAAAACGGCCCGTGGAGAAATGCTCAGACCAATTCAACGGCTGTTTCCGTTGGACATCACTTGTTATATGGCTGAGGATGTCAAAGCTAAAGTGCAACGTGAGCAAGTTCCTCCATCCGATTTGTCGCAGATACAAGCAGTAGACCTTGAAGGTCCTATTTCACAAACTGTAAGAACTCGGGCTGGAAAATTCGTCCACGGACCAAAGAGACTCGATTTGTGATTTGTTGAGTTGCGAACTCTCCCAACTCAAGGTAGGAGGATGTAAGAAACTGACTGCTTTCGAGAGTATATTTTAATTGTAACTTTAAAAACCTCTGTGTGGCAACAGTAGGATGAGCTATCGTTTTTGTTCGTAGTTTTAGAATGTTATGCTTGTTCGTAGTTTTAGATGTTCTTAAATGTAAATATATGTAGATAAAATGAAAGTAAAAGCTTTATATAGTTTTTAAAGAGTATTGAGTTTTATATTCTACATTATATGAGTACTGAGAGCTAGGAATATCGATCCTTAATAGATTTTCGAGACCGGTATCCGACACACGGTCAGATGACGAGGTCATACCTGAGCTTGCATCTCCTCTCCAAACTTAAACAACACGTCAACGTGCGTGAGGACCTTTGAAACCACGATAAATTTAACGTGCACCAGCTCCATGTACACGACTGTCTTTCGCTGGACCGAATTTTGAACTTTCAACCAACCGGCTGCTAATCCATTGTCCTCCAACCGTGTAACTGTCGACCAACCGGCCTGGTAGTTAAGGTGTTAGACTCTAGATTGGAAGGTTCCTGGTTTGAATCCGGGACAATGTGAGGATATTTGTAAACGTATGGTGTAGAGGCGGCTGGTGCACCTTAAATCTATCGTGGCCGAAAGTCCTCATGTTTGGTTGGTGTGGAAGTTTGGAGAGTGGAGTGCCTCGTCATCTCACCGTTGTTCGAAATGAAATGGTGTTGTCCTCTTATCTTTTCTTTAAGGGATTGATCCCGGACCGTCCTAAATAGCCCATTGTGTTGCTCATATACGACGTTAATTTAAATTACATGACCTTACCAACCGTGCTACAGTTATGTTCCTTCGAGTTTGATTCTGGACCGTCGCCGTCATGGCTCAAAAGGTATGCCCACTGCGCTAGCAACCTTCGAGGCGCAGAATCGATCCTGTCAGGTAGAAAATTTTTATCCCTCATAAGCCGAATATTCGATCCGATTGGATTTCTTGCTCCAGCTTTAATACGGCCTAAACTTTTACTTCAAGAAACATGGGATAATAGAGACCATTGGGATTCAGAAGTTAATGACGATATAAAGAAGAAATTTCTCTCATGGTTTAAAGGTTTACATTATCTAAAGGTTATTAAAATCTGGCGATGGCTTGGAGTCACTGCAGAATCGAACCTAAGCCTCCATACATTTGTTGATGCAAGTCAGACTGCTTATTCAGCTTGTGTTTTTGCGAGATATCAATCCTTTGATGGTGCTGTCAATGTCCAGCTACTCCAGGCTAAGTCTAGAATAACTCCGACGAAGAAAATAACGATCCCTCGCTTTGAAGTGATGGGAACACTACTATTGGAGCGAGGTTATTTGATTCCATGATCTGTGCTCTCAAGTTAGGAAATTATAATGTTGATACTTACTTTTAGACTGACTCATCGATAGTGTTAACCTGAATTAAGAGACAAGAACAGTGGTCCGTATTTGTGAACAATCGAATTACTGAAATAAGAAGGCTGACAGCTGCTGAGAACTTGTTCCACATGTTCCGGGAAATCAGAATCCTGCTGACCTTATATCTAGAGGATGTGGAGATAAACTACCTTTGAAGTCGGAGTGGTGGCGGGACCAGCTTGGCTGAAGAACTCTAAAGAAGATTGGCCTAAGTAATTTGGACTGTCAATGAAGAAGTCGAAAGGGAGAAGCGAAAAACTGTCGTCTTGGCTGGTAACGTAGAATTTGAATACACTGTAACTCTATTAGCGACAAGAATTTCAAGGTTTTCAGGAATAGTTAAAGTCTTAGCATGGATGTTACGCTTTCACCCGAAAGCTAAGGATTTAAGAAAACATACAGATTTAACACAAGAAGAAATTATAAATGCTCAGAAAACACTACTGCTTTCAATACAAAGAGAGTGCTTTAATGACGAAGACGGTAGAAAATCTTTGAAAATTTTTCAGGCATTTACAGATACAAATAAATACAAATACAAATACAAATATTGACGACCAGCTACAGGCTCAAGCCCAACAAGGCTGGTCCTTTGTTTATGAATTCTTCAATTCCATTCCCACTGACTATCCAATTGTGTCTTAAATTCGTACACTCCCTTTGAATCAACTATATTTTCTGGCAACGCGTTCCAACTGTCTATTACCCTATTAAAGTAGTAGTTTTTCCTTAAATCCCGATTAAAATGTGTCTTATTCAATTTATACCCATGGCCCCTTGTTCTGTTATCCCTATTGAAATTTAAGCCCTCTGTGTCCCCTTGTTTTACAAACTTGAAAAGCTGAATCAAATCCCCCCTCCTTCTTCTTCTTTCCAGTGTATACATGTTTAGCTTACTTAAACGTTCATTATAGTCGAAATTTGCAAGCCCCTTTATTATTTTTGTAGCTCTGTGCTGAACCCTTTCAATTGATTTTATGTCCTTTCTCATATATGGAGCCCAGAATTGTACAGCATATTCTAGATGTGGTCTTACTAAACCCTTATATAATGGCAAGATTATATTCTTATCCCTTGAAGTTACAGTCTTTTTAATATACCCCAATAACCTATTAGCCTTTTTACCCGCAGCTGAATACTGGTGACCCATTTTAAAATCCCTGTGAATTATCACCCCAAGATCCTTGACTGTTTCTCCCTCCTTTACCTTTACTCCCTGCAGACAGTACTCGGCTCCACTGTTCCTGTAACCCATATGCAGAACTTGACATTTCCCTACATTAAATGACATACCCCATTTTACAGCCCATTCGGATATCTTATCAAAATCTCCTTGTAAATTTTCTATCTGTAACTTGGTATCCACTGTCCCCCATATTTTTAAGTCATCTGCAAATATACTAATTCTATTCTTGATCCCCTGACCTATATCATCTATGAAAATTATAAATAAAATTGGTCCCAAAACCGATCCCTGAGGCACCCCACTTATAACTTCTGTCCACTGTGAATAATTTCCTTTTACCTGCACTCTCTGCTTTCTACCCAATAACCAATTCTTTATCCATATTAATGTTTTTCCCTGAATCCCCAGCCTTTCCAATTTAAACAGTAATGCCTCATGAGGTACTTTATCAAAAGCCTTTTGAAAATCTATGTACATGATATCCACACTGCTCTTATTATCCAGCTCCTCAGTAATTTTTTCGTAGAACTTCAAAAGGTTTGTAGAGCAGGATCTGCCCTTCCTAAACCCATACTGATTATCTGATAACAGTCCCCCCTCCTCCAAGTATAACATTATATGCTTTTTTAACAGAGATTCAAATATTTTGCAAATTACTGATGTTAGACTTACTGGTCTATAGTTGCCCGGATCACTTTGTATTCCCTTTTTGAAAATTGTAGTTATGTTGGCCAACTTCCAATCCATTGGCACCCAACCTGTGCTATATGTTGAATTAAATATCGTGTGAATTACTTCCCCCAGTTCTTCCGCGCATTCCACTAGTACTCTCGGATAAATATCGTCTGGCCCTGGTGCTTTAGATGGCTTAATTCTTTTCAACTGATGTACTATTTCTTCCCTGTTGAATTTGCATTCTTTAATTATACCCCCTGCAAAGGCTCCATCCTTGGGATCCTTTTTTAAACTATAGTTACCATTGAAAATCCCCAGAAAAAAGTTATTTCACACGTTTGCCATTCCCACCTCGTCTTGAATTAATTCACATCCCTTCCCCTCTAACGGACCCAGTGTAGTACTAAATTTATTTTTACCACTTGCATATGCAAAAAATTCTTTTGGGTTTATATTTATTTCCCTTGCTAATTTTTAATCCAAGGACACCTTTTGCTTCCGACTAATAGTTTTAAACTCCTTTCTGGCTTTCTGATATGCCTCCTTGTCCCTGTCGTTACCAGTGCTTTTATATACCCTGTATGTTCTTTGTTTTAATTTTAAAGCTTTGTGTGTTTCCCCTGAAAACCACATAGGGAGCAATTTTCTAGATTTTCCTTTTTTCCTGAACGTTACATGTTTTTTTAACACCCTGTCTAACTTATTCTTGAATTCCTCCCATTGTTCAGAATGATGCGGTGCTAATAATCCCCCTTTGAATGTTTCATTTAACTCTTCCCTTATCTTATGAAAATTTACCTTTCTGAAATTTGGAATTATTCTACTATTGATAAGAATAATATGCTTCGACTAAAGTCCAGACTTGCCAACGAAGATGATTCACCTGAATTCATTGCTCCATTGATTCTTCCATCAAAACATTTAGTGGTCAAACGACTTATAGAACAAGAACATTTAGTTAACAAGCACGCCGGAACTTCCATTCTTCTAACAATTCTGCGAGAGAGATTCTGGATCATTAAAGGCCGGAGAACTATTCGCTCCGTTATTAGAGTCTGTGTCACCTGTAAAAGACAAAAGGCGAAAAACCTTGAGGTTCCATTTGCACCTCTGCCTCGAGATCGAACTACATTATCAGCAGTGTTTGAAGTATCCGGTGATGATTTAGCCGGACCCTTGATAACCAAGTCTAATGAGAAAGTTTGGATTGTCCTCTTTTCTTGTGCTGTTTATAGGGCTGTCCACTTGGAGCTGATAACTTCTATCAGTACAAATGCTTTTATTCAAGCATTGAGAAGATTTATCGCAAGGAGAGGTAGAATATCCATTCTTTACTCAGACAATGGGACTAATTTTACTGTTTTAAATGCCTCGTTAAAGAAGCTTGATTGGACGAAAATCCAAAGAGAAATCCAAATAAGATGGAAGTTTAACGCACCCTCTGCCCCATGGTGGGGAGGATTCTGGGAACGGTTAATCGGAATCCTTAAAAACCCCCTCAGAAAAACTTAGGACGTTCAACTCTGACTTATGAAGAACTGTCGTCTGTGAGTGTGAGTCCATTATGAACAATAGACCGTTAACATATTTATCAGAAGAACCCGATTTGACACCTTTAATACCCGCATCTTTCCTTCAAGGTCTTCCTACCAATGATGTACCCGATCTGTACAAAATTGACAAGACCAATATTAATAAAAGGTATAGATATGTACAGAGACTAAGAGAAACATTTAAAGAAAGATTTGGAACTGAATATTTGGGATTTTTGCGGTCATCAATTCCTAAGAAAGTCGACCAAATCAAAGTTGGAGACGTTGTCTTAATTGGTAGGGACGATAAAAGGCGGCTTCACTGGCCCTTAGCCAGAGTGATCGAACTCTTCCCTGGAAGAGATGAACGGGTCAGACTGGTGAAACCGAAGACGTGCAAATGAACTTTACTCAGACCTATCCAAAGACTGTATCCCTTAAGGCTGCTACACACTAGGCCAGTAATTTAGTCGAGTTGCGAGTAATTTAGTAACTAAATGTGTTGGGACAAAACTATTTAGTCGAGTAGTTTAGTAAAACGATTTAGTGGACTCGATCTAGTCGAATGGATAGTAGGCGGTCGAGAAGTGCCTCCCACCCTACTCCATTAATCACTAGCGCGGCACTAGACAGGTGTGAACACGTCTGTTTTTTGTAGAGTTCATTAGTTATTCGTTTTCATTCCGCGAGGCCTCTTTCTTGTGTGTGTTTTGTTAAAGTATGCCTGTTATATATAAGTTTTAAATTTTGGCAGCAGTTTGTTGATCGTCTGTCCCGCAGATCGTTTTCATCGCTGTAATTTAAATTCATTCTTTTTCTTTAGTCAATAAATCTGTTCTGTCTAAATGTTTAACGTTTTTTATTCTCTTAAAATAACAGTTTTATCGGTAACATGATTCGTTGGAGTGATGATACTATGGTCACATTTGTTACTGCTTATGTGGAACAGAAGTGCTTATGGAATGTGAAGTCTTTCCTGTACAAAAATAAAGCATAGAAGGCAGTTGCAATCGATGATTTAGAAAAAGCGATGGGAATACTGGAATTTCACGAGAAGGAAATCAAACAAAAAATTAAAAACACTAGGAAAGTATTTTGTATTTATTTTTAAACTAGCAGAATTAATTATCCGGCGTTGCTCATGTTGAATTAATTAAATGCTGATTGAAAGTGATATGACTTCTCATTTCTCTTTCGTAAAAGAATGCTAGCTTCACTTAAGTGTACGGAAAATAATTTTTAATATCGTTTTAACTTTTTCATCGCTTCTATTTACTTTGAACGCAAATATGTATACATGATGCATTCATCTATATATGTACTCTATTTCATATCTTTTCCATCGCGATTCAGCTTCGCTCTCAGCAGCATCTTTAGCAGTCGACACTCGAACACCAACTAAATCGTGTGTGAACAACCACTCCCCCACTTGCCGTTTTCTCGTTTAGTAGAGCTACTATATCACTCGCTACTTGACTAAATTACTGACCTATAGTCTGTTTCACCCTAACTTGGCAGTACAGAAAAGGCTACGTTGACCGCATCGCAGCCGTTGTCATAGAAACTAGGGTTACACTGTCGGAAGAAGTCAACTACAAGCGACGAAATTCTCCCTTTTTGGCAAGGAGAGATAAAATGCACGTGGAAATTTATACGTTTCACAGATTTTTTTATTTCTAACGGCTCTTGCATTACAGTCGTTAAAAAACAAAAAGCTACTCTATGTTAATATAAATCCGTTTTGATTTTTCTAATTGAGTATTATTTTTAATTATTTAAAAAATTATATATTATAATCCTGTGTAGGTATAAAAAGATACAAATACATTCATAATAAATAAATATAATTTAAAAAAATACAAATATAGTGAATATACATAAAATAATAAAAAAAATGAGACCATTTTAAAAATTAGAGTTGAAAAAATAAACCTTATATGTTAAACATATTCTGAAACTGGCGCGGAACGGTGTCGGGTTGATTAGTAGTAAATTATTAATTTTATGAATCCTTTAAAATAGTTTACAAGAAAGTGTGCAGAAGAAACCAATCTCTTTCATGAATATTAGTTACAATGAGAAAACTATATTTACGTTATACTTATTCATCACTTGCATTTATACATCATCAATATATATAAAACTAGCAAAATACCCGACCTTACTCGGTTTGAATTGGTTTACTCTAGATTGAAGAGATAATCAAAATATATAATGACTTAAGTTTTTTGTAGAGTAAAAATTTATTTTAACACCTTTCGCCATCTTTATATTTTCTACAACTTACTTTGGACACAAATCCAACACATGCATATCCATTCATGTAATACATTTCACATACATCGCACAATTGCTGTATGACAAAGCTCAAAAAGACGAAAGGTGATACTAAGGTTACTACTATAAAAGACGATTTATAGGAAGATTTGGAATTCCCTTTCTTAAGTTGTTTTCATGTGCAACTGAATTAATTAAAATTACGATTTACGGCGAGTGCTCTCGCACTCATAGTCAACAAAACAATATTTTTTTACCTGTGGCACTCTTGCCTCCGGTATGCGACATTGTGAAATTTTGCAATCTTCTCCTGTCATTACTACAACGAATTTTTTAATGTTGGAAAAAGTTCTAGTTTGGATTTTTAAACATTATTATTATTTCAATAACGACATTATTCTTTAAATAACGGCATTATTCTTTAAATAACGTCATAACTACACTTAAAATTTACTGAAAATTTATACTGACTTACCTAACATTTTCAAGTCTAATACTTTGTGGTGCTGTTGGGTGTGATGAGAAGGAAAACACATTTATTAAAATAATAAATATTTAAAACAGGAAACAGCGAAGTAAAACAAAATAAAAGATGTCGTAAAAAATTGTTCCAAAGATATTAATTTGTGATTCAATTTTATCTCTTGATCTCGCACAGTTGCCACAACTTACAACTAAAAGTGTACAAAATTTAGAAATGTAAAATTAATTCAGAGCGAAAGAACCAGAAAAAATATCACTGCTCGCGCGATCGTGTTCATTTTCGTTTCATTGAAAAATATCGTCTGTCCCAAATTTTCGGAAATCGTTTTCATTGCGCAAAGAATAAAAATAAGACTCGAAATAAATAAAGTATCAGAGATGAAATTCCATAAAAAAAAAAAATATTTGAAGAATAATTACTTTTTCAGCAGTACTGGTAAAGCAATCGAATTAATCGTAATATTCAATAGACATTCCAATTTTTCCCAAACTACCAAATTATGGTTGATTTAAGTATACTTACTCAGGTGTTTTAGCATGAAACTCATCTAAATATAACAATAAAGAAATGTTTAATATTGCATTCACTAAATTAATAGATAATGTATAAAATACAATACAATGCAATCAAATATCTGGAATACAATTCATGTGATGCTTACACAAACACACAAACACAAAATCGAGCATAGAACAGAAAGACGGACAGACAGACTTTCGCAACCAATTCCACTCACTAAATCAAGATAAGTACTCTCTGTATGCAAATTTCCATGAAAATATCTTAAACCGCGTGGACGTGTATAGGGCACAACAGACAGACAGACAGACAGACAGACACCAAACGAGAAAAAGGCGGATTCGGCATCAGAAGGGTCCAAAACGGATAGAAAACTTGAAATGCGTCGAAAATATTGAATGTACAAACAAACACTCCATTCTTATTTATATAGATATAACAACCAAATCTTTCAGTATCCTGTACAGTGTACTTCGGCTAATGTTTGTCGAAAAAATATCCTTATCATTGTTAATTTCATTTAGAACTTTGTCCAATGTAGGAATTACATTTGGACGGAAAAAATCATGAATTTTTCGTCGGTTGCACGATAAAGTAAAGTTGTCATATTTCATCATTCTTGTTCTTTTTCCAACGACAGAAGGTCGTTTTTTTCCTGGAGTTCTCAAAAGACTTGACGTCTTCTTTTCTTTTTTAAAAGGAAAAACAGTTCTTTTGGTAATTAATTTGGTAATTTTTAGTTGACGTCGTACTAGAGCAACACAACGGGATATTGACGACGGTCCGGGATCAGTCCCTTAAGGGAAAGATCCGAGGACAACACCTCGTAATTTTGAACCACGGTCAGATTACGAAGCAACACCTGAGCTGGCACCCCACTCTCCAAACTTCCACGCCAACCCAACACAGTTCTTTTGGAAACACCAGTTAGTTGGGACACCTTTTCGACGATTTGGTTAATGGAATCACTAGGGTTTTCTTCTCGAAGTCGAGAATAAACATTCAATATGTTCCTCCGAGCTCCACTACCAATTGATTTTCCTTGCTTTGATGACGTATACAGTTTGGTTGGCGACGTTCCTTTTTCAGTCATGTTCAGAGTATCAAACACACTCCAATAAAAGAGAAACGAGAGATACGAACGTAGGTACGCACGCTAGCAAAGACACAGAGCGAAATGGCGCAGACTTGGCGGGAAAGCGTATTTAGCTCGCCAGAAATGTTACCTTGGAAACCGGTTTCAACCGAACTAGAATTCCGTTTTGGATATATTCATTCGCTTCGGTCAAAAAATAAACGCTTTTTACAAATAATTAACCAATTATAAATGGTCAAAAATCACTCCTTCCTCATTGTAGGACAATATTTACATGTTTATATGCATTTTCTTTATTTTAAATTCCAAATCAAGTTGGAACTATTTTTCATGCGGATGAACATCGTGTCTGCCTTTCCCAATGCTGACAAGTTAAGGTGAAACAGAGTATAGTGTGTAGCAGCCTTTAGAGGTCATCGAAAGCACTAGTTCCATGAACGTTAACTTAAACTTCAAATAGACTTTATTTTTAAAACGCTTTTAGTACTCCAGTTTTATTATTATTTTTTTTAACATTTAATTAATGTTTATTACTGTTTTTTACTCCACTTTAATTTTGAGAATTTGAGTCTTGTGTATATACCATTTGAACCATTTTGTAAATAACTGTATGTTTATGATGTTTTTAGTATAGTTCAGTTTTTTTTTTAATGCTTAAGATTTGTTGAGTTTTCTCCTAACAGTTCTAAAACTGAAGTGGGGAGAATGTTGCATATCCATGGAAACTATAAGACACTTATTCTGTTTTTTATACTTTGTTGTGAGAAGAGTGGCAACAGGAAGCTCGAAAAAAAGAAAAAATAGAACTGTTCGCATTTTTTCGATTGTGAGTTATTCAATTGAGTGGTGATTGTAAATAGTTAAGATATGCATATGAAATGGAAATAACTTATTAAAGAAACTTCTTGGATGTTAATTCATGAGAGCCATCTCATTTTATTAAAAGAAATTAGTGTTATTATAGTTCGCTGTCTTTAGCGACAGTAACCTCGGCAAACGATAACTTTTTTCATTTTGAATATTCTAGAAAGGTCTTCCGAAATCCGTTAAAGTCGTTTGATTTGATTGGTTCTGTGGTGAGATCCACACCCTTTAAGGGTTACTGTCGAGGGAAACCCGTGGGAAAGGATTCTATTGAAGCAGGCCGCTTCTTTGTGGACCATCTCTCCGATTCTACGCTATCCACACCCGTAGGGAGTTTCTCATGGGTAAGGAATGTGTCGGCGAGTCCGGACATTTTTTGGACTGACCGACAAACGAGCCAGTCGGCTCCTTTGATCCGTACCCTAAATAGAAGGAATTGATCCCCAGCTGTGAGGTCAGCTATAAGAAGGGGACTGGAAGAGACTTTCTGGACTGATTAGTCGGACTTCTGGAGAGAGCGTACGGTGTGCCTCTTTCGTATGATCTGTGATAGATCTCTGTGCAACTAAACGAGTGATGATTTTCACTCTCCTCAGTTTTGAAACTGCATTCCTTCATGTAAAAAGTGCGTAAATAGTTTATCTATCCAAGAGATAATAAATATATTTTTATTCTAAAAATATTCTATGTTTGGCTGGGCATAACGTCACAGCAATAGAATATAAAGTGGTGGCAGCGGTGTTGATTCGATCCGGCCACCTGAAGATTCCTTCGGTTTGTGATATCACTGTTCCAGTTGTGAGACAATCGTGCATCGCTTAAAAACCGTCCGGTCCTGTATGCAAGTCTCTTTCTGAATTGATAACATCGGATTCCAGATCGTTGGCTAGTGCAACAGTATCTTCGTCAGCGTAGTTTCCAGTTCTATGTGCCAGCGCCATCGTTAGTGATCGTGAGGTGGTGCAACAGTATCTTCGTCAGCGTAGTTTCCAGTTCTATGTGCCAGCGCCATCGTTAGTGATCGTAAGGCGGTGCAACACTATCTTCGTCAGCGTAGTGTCCAGTTCTATGTGGCAGAACCATCGTTCATGATATTCAAGGCAGTGCAACAGAGTGTCCTTCAATATCTTCCAACTACGTCTATGTGTGCCGTCGTTCCTGAGTGCAGTGCGTCGTCATAAAAATTTACCTCCTACATTTGTCAGGGCCATCGTACCTGATCGTCGAATCTGTGAGTACCCTTGATTTTCGTTTTCTACTGAGTTCTGGGGCAGCATGTTTCTTTTGTTGTGGTTATAAATGTGTGTTTAATTAATTTCCCTTAAATTTTGACTGTTGTTCTTTGTGAAGAGATACATATTTAGCTTGGCTATTGAATGTGATATACGTTAAATTTGAACTTTGTTGAGAGTAATTAGGTTAAATTATTATTTTTTCTGTGTATTGCAAGTAATTATTGAGTTGAACCATGACTTACTTAGCCAGAGCTTTAAAAAATGATTTAATTCTTCTCGCAGAAGACCTAGGAATTCGTGCCGGGTCCGAAATGAATAAGAGTGAAATCATAAAGTTAATTAGGGAAAATGTAGATTACGATGAAGAATGCACAAAGGCTATGTTAGAAATGATCCAGGAAGAGAAAAAAAGGGAACTAGAGAGGGACGAACGGGAAAAAGAAAGGGACGAACGGGAAAAAGAAAGGAATTACGAGTTAGAAAGATTAAGAATTACAAATATTGATAACAGTAGGGAATCTACTCCAAATCCATTTGAGCAATCTCTAAGGAGAGCTTCCCCGGAGATGAAAAAGATGATGCCTAAGTTTAACCTAGAGGAGACCGACATAAGCTTATACCTAAATATGTTTGAGCTTCAGGCAAAGAATATAGGGATTGTCGAGTCAGAATGGGCATCACAACTGTTATCTATATTACCACTGGAAATAGGGCAGATAGTTTTGCGTGAGTCAGAACAAGACTCACGAGACTATAAACGTGTTAAACAAATTCTATTAAAAGATTCAAATTAAGCCCTGAAACCTTCAGACAAAAATTCGTACAGCACACTCGAAAGGCAAATTCGAGATGGGTCGATTTTTCATACGAATTGCAGAGTTATCTAGAGGGATGGATTAAAGTGTTAAAGATTGAAACTTTCGAGGGTATAAAACAACTCATGATTACGGACCAGATTAAAAAGCGAACCAATAGTGACGTTCGCGAACATTTTTTGGATGAGTGGGGTGATATTGTATCCACGACAGAATTAGCGGAAAAATTAGACCGTTATGTGCGTCAGCACAAAAAGAAAGAAGTTCAGGCGCGGAAATCAATTTAGGGACATTTTAAAAATATGGGTAAGGAAAATTTCGGGAAAACAAACGAACGGCTTTATGCCGCTCCGCACAGACGATCAAATTCCTTTGAGGAAAAAAAAATTAAAAGATTTTGATAGACGGAAGACACTGAGGTGTTATAACTGTAATTCCGAAGAGCATTTGAGGCCAAATTGCCCGCTGCTCAAGAGAAGAGGATCAGAGCCCCTAAATAATATAGAGTCTTCCGACGATGTAGAAAAATGGTTGAGACCATATTTGAGTTCTGCAAAAGTAAATGGGTTCCCAATTACCATTCTGAGGGATTCCGGGGCAACATTCGATCTGGTAGCCCAAAAATATAATCCTCCTGGAACAATTACCGGTGAGGTTGTGTTTTTGAAACAACCTCTTGATGTTCAGCCAAAGTGCCTACCGGTAGCAAAAATTGAATTGGAGGGTTATTTTTGCCGGGTCACTACAAAGGCTGCGGTGTTTGAAAACGCCTTGAACCAGGATAGATACATTTTGAAAAATCGCACTTATGAGTTGATTCGCAAAAATGCGGGGAAAAGGGGCAAATTAGAGGAAATCAATGCACTTACGCGTTCACAAAGTAAGCGTGAACAAACTCATGTAGAAAACGCTGAGAAAATCCCAAGTTTGGTTGAAATGGACGGGACCGATAACTCATCCTTACAATCGGCTATTGTGAGTAAAAAGGGGACATGCCAAGAGGACGACCCGGCAATCATTAACAGCGATATTCCTGACTGTGAACAACGGTTTCTACAATTGAACCAGAACTCTGGAACGGGGGGTGAAAAGTTGACCTGTGACCCGGGCGAGTTGGGGAAGTTACAAATGGATTACAGCAGTCTTCAGGCCATTTGGGAAGGACTAAAGAGAAGAGAAGGGATAGGATCGAATCTGTATTCTGTTGAAAACGGGATTCTGTACCGAATACAAAACACGCACTTGGGGGAAGCGCGTAAGCTAATTGTTGTTCCTAAAGTATTTCGGGAAAGATTAAAGGAATTATGTCACAATGTGGGGGCTTCACATTTGGGAGTGACGAAGTCACGTGACCGATTGGCACGGAATTTCTTCTGGCCGGGGTGTCACAAAAAGATCGACGAATATGTACGTTCGTGCGATTCTTGCCAACGAGCGGGAAAGGCCTTTGACAAAAAGAAGGCTCCCATGAAGCTAGTGCCCATAATTCGTGAGGTTTTTTCGAAGATTAACATTGCCGCTTACCGAAAATGGAAACCGGTATATGATTACGGCGATATGTCTTTCCTCAAAATACCCAGTGGCTGTACCCGTCAAAGACATTAGTTCTGTCTCTGTGACCGACGCGTTGTTGCAAATTTTTAGCCGCCTTGGATTTCCGAGGGAGGTACAATGTGATAACGGCACTTCCTTTACCAGCAATCTCACGACGGAATTTTTTTCGCGGTTTGGAATAAAAGTTGCCCATAGTTCTGTAGCGCATCCCCAATCGAACCCAGTAGAAAGGTTTCACCGAACCCTTAAGCGTTTGTTGCGAGTCCTGTGCATTGAGGCAAATAATGAATGGGATAGACATTTACCAGCAGCTCTACTTGCGTTAAGAACAGTATGAGTCGGTAGGATTTTCGCCGTCGGAGTTGGTTTTGGGAAAAAATCTGAGAACCCCTGACGTGCTATTGTATGAGCATTGGGCTGGGTCAGGAGAAACCGAAAATCCAGTTACCGAACATGTTTTTAACATTCTAAATAGGCTAAAGCGATCTAAGGACCTAGCCGCTGAAAAAATGGCAGAAATGCAGAAAAAAAGAAAATTGTGGTATGACCGAAACGCCGTTAAAAGGGAATTTAAAGTGGGCGATCAAGTTTTGGTGTTGGCCACTACCAGGCCAAACAATCTATCCGTTCAGTGGCTTGGGCCGGCAGTGTGGTTGAGTCGAAACTTTCAGAAACCAACTACATTGTGCACTTGAGCGAAGGTAGAGAACGGTCGCAGATTTATCATATAAATATGCTTAATCCATACCACAAACGACCGGAACTAATAAACCTTGTATTAGCGGGTGGAAATGAAATAGAACCTACAGATGAGGATTGGGAATTTCCAAATGTAAACGATAATCCCAATGTATTTGACATCGAAGAATTGATGGGAGGGAGCCACCTCAGGCAGAGATTAGACGAGAAACAATTGAGGCAATTGACCAATCTTCTGATGCAACATCGTCACATCTTCTCAGAGACCCCTGGAGTTACTAATTTAGTCGCACATGACATTGAATTAACCACGGAGGAACCTATCAGGACCCGGGCTTACAGGGCATCTCATCGTCAGAATGACATATTAAAAAGGGAAATAGAAAAGATGCTTCGTATGGGAATCATAGAATTGGGGGAATCAGAATACGCTTCCCCTATGATACTTGTGGAAGTGCCTGGAAAAGATCTTCGTCCATGCATAGACTACCGGAAGCTAAACGAGATTTCGAGGACGCAATTTTTCCCTTTGCCGAACATTGAAGAACGTGTAGAATGCGTATCGTCGGCTAAATATATAACAGTACTCGACTTATGTAAAGGGTACTGGCAAATCCCCCTAAGTAAAAGGGCCCAACAAATTGCTGCTTTCGTGACCTCCTTCGGGACATATAGGCCGCTGCGATTGCCCTTTGGACTTAAAAATGCCCCATACTTCTTCAGTAAGCTGATGGCAGATATTTTGCAAGGCTGTGATAAATTCGCGGTACCGTACCTAGATGATATAGCTATATTTTCTGCAGATTGGGAAACTCATATTCGAGATATGAGAGTACTCGGGAGGCTAGGAAAAGCCAACCTTAAGGTAAAACCGGCTAAATGCAAATTTGCCCAAGATCGTGTGCAATATTTAGGTCATGTCGTAGGTAGTGGTATCAGGTCTCCTGCGGAAGCGAAAATTCAGTGTATAAAAGAATTTCCTCAGCCTAAGACAAAAAAACAAATGCGAGCTTTCCTGGGATTGACTGGATATTATAGCCGTTACGTTTAGAATTATGCTAACATCGCGACTCCAGTAACCGACACTTTAAAGGGGAAAGAGAAACAGGGCTTGATAAAATGGTCACAAGCGTGTGAAAGTGCATTTGCCACCCTTAAGGCAAACCTAATAAAATTTCTCATTGTTTGCGCCTGACTTTGAACGAGAATTCATCATACAGTGTGATGCCTCTGACTCTGCAATCGGGGTGGTCTTGACACAAATGTTTGGGGCAGAAGAACATCCAATCTTATATCTCAGTCGAAAATTTAGCCCTGCAGAAAAAAACTACTCTACCATCGAACGCGAATGTGCAGCTATCATTTTCGCCATTCGTAAACTGCATTTTTATATAGATGGCACCAGTTTTAAAATTGTCAGTGATCATAAACCATTGAAATGGCTAAAGACTCACTCTGGCACGAATTCTAGGATTCTCCGATGGTCATTAATACTCCAACCGTATAATTTTGAAATCGAATACAGGGCCGGTAAACTAAACCAAAATGCAGATACGCTTAGCCGTATAACAGGAGAATAATGTGTAATGTAAAGGCTTTTTGATTTCTTTATCTGTAAAAATATTTATTCCTTGTGTGTTTAAACCGAGCTTGTTGTATTGAATATGTTCCTTGCTATAATCTAGGGATTATGTTAATTTGTATGTATATGTATATTTGAAAAATTGTATGTGTGTAGTTAAGTCATAATGCTGTCTGCCTCAGATCTTAGGGAAGGGCGAAATTTATGGCCGGGATATCTCACCAAGGTAACCCTTAATTATTATCTAAGTGTGGGGGAGTTGTGGTGAGAACCACACCCTTTAAGGGTTACTGTCGAGGGAAACCCGTGGGAAAGGATTCTATTGAAGCAGGCCGCTTCTTTGTGGACCATCTCTCCGATTCTACGCTATCCACACCCGTAGGGAGTTTCTCATGGGAACGGAATGTGTCGGCGAGTCCGGACATTTTTTGGACTGACCGACAAACGAGTCAGTCGGTTCCTTTGATCCGTACCCTAAATAGAAGGAATTGGTCCCCAGCTGTGAGGTCAGCTATAAGAAGGGGACTGGAAGAGACTTTCTGGACTGATTAGTCGGACTTCTGGAGAGAGCGTACGGTGTGCCTCTTTCGTATGATCTGTGATAGATCTCTGTGCAACTAAACGAGTGATGATTTTCACTCTCCTCAGTTTTGAAACTGCATTCCTTCATGTAAAAAGTGTGTAAATAGTTTATCTATCCAAGCGATAATAAATATATTTTTATTCTAAAAATATTCTATGTTTGGCTGGGCATAACGTCACAGTTCGTTTGAAATGTTTTCTTTGCTTTCATTGGTTATTTTTATTTTAAAATAGCCTTTAATTGCATTGGTCCTTTAAAAATTTTTTTTCTTTGATACCATTAGTTCATTAATCTGTATTTATAGATGTGGAATTTTTATTTCAGTATAATTTTTTTTCACGGCAGAGTTCTGACATGGTATTGTATTTTCGCCATTTGTGGAACATTCTTATTTAATAATTTTTTTTCTCGGAACAGTTCTGATGTAACAGGTTGTATTATTTCTTACTTTTTTCTTTTAAAAATCTTTTTTTTTCAACATGCCCACTGTATTTAGTGTAATTGATGTTTCAGGTTTTTTTTTTCTTACCCAACATTTGCAGGTTAGTTTTTCTGCTGGTTCATAATTGTGTTTTGAAATGTGTTTAAACTTATTACTTTTTGTAAAAGTTTTAAAAAATATACTTTTTTCAAAACGTTTTCAAGTTTTCATTTTCCGTTGTAAAAAGAAAATTTTTTTGAAAGAAAAATATTTTTTAAATAATTCTTTGCTTGGCGACTTTAGAAGTGCGCCAAAAAATTCGCCAATGCCGTTGCCACTTCTCATAAACGTAGAGTGTAGCTGTACGCTTAACTCGAACAATTCGAAATTCAAATGAAAACTTGGAGCAAATTTCGACTTGAAATGTGAGCGATGCATTGGAAATCGAATAGCCATCATGTCGTTTGTAAGCTGCAACAGCTTGACTAATATTCATTTGTTTTCAATAAAATTTTATCCGATAACGCTGTAAATTCATTTGAAGCGCGAGGCTTTGTGGTAAACAAACAATCGTACAGTGTTGCCAAAAGGCGGTAAAAAATAACGTCTTTTTAATGTGCCACGTAAGAGAATTATATATATATACTAGGGGGCACGCCACCTGCTCGCTAACGCTCGTCAACCACCGGAGGATTACTTTGCAATCCTCATCGCTTCGCTGCGCGAACCTTGCTCGCTTCGCTCGCATCAATGAAGACATTGTTTACAAAATTTGATATTCCAAAATATATTTTTCAAACATAAATTTGTTGTCCTACAGAAAAATTATACAGTACCTCTGGAATCAGAACTCGAATAATTTGGAATTCAAATGAAAACTGAGAAAATTTTGACTCGAAATGTGGTAATTTTGGTAATTTTAGTTAACGTCGTACTAGAGCAACACAACGGGCTATGACTCGAAATGTGAGCACTGCTTTGGAAATCGAATACCCAGCAAAAATAATATTAAATTTTTTTCTTTTCAATTTTATCCGATAACGCTATAAATTCAATTGAATCACGAGATTTCGTGGTAAACAAACAATCGTACAGTGTTGCCAAAAGGCGATAACAAATAACGTCTTTTTTGCGTGCCACGCAAGAGAATTATATATATACTAGGGGGCCTGCCCCCTGCTCGATAACGCTCGCCAACCCCCGGAGGTAATGGTAATTTTAGTTAATGTCGTACTAGAGCAACACAATGGGCTATTGACGACGGTCCGGGAACCGTCCCTTAAGGGAAAGATCCGAGAACAACACCTCGTAATTTTGAACCACGGTCAGATGACGAAGCAACACCTGAACTGGCACCCCACTCTCCAAACTTCCACGCCAACCCAACGTGAGGACTTTCGGCCACGACAGATTTAAGGTGCACCAGCCAACCCCCGGAGGATTGCTTCGCAATCCTCATTGGTTCGCTGCGCGAACCTATGCTCGCTTCGCTCGCCTCAATGAAGACATGTGTCCTAGTAGAAGGGATTGTTTACAAAATATGTTACCCAAAAAATGTTTTTCAAATCTAAATTTGCTGTATTACAGAAAAAATATATACAGTATCTCTAAAATCAGAATTCAAATGAAAACTTTGTGCAAATTTTGACTCGAAATGTGAGCGTTGCTTTGGAAATGGAATACCCAGCATGTTGTTTGTGGTTACATTTTCCCAGCACTCAAACGACCCACACTTTTTCATTTTGTTGCCGAAAGTTGTAGTGCAAGCGTCTTGTTGAACTATAATTGTTGGCCCTGAAAAGGACCGTTTTTTAAATGGCCCTGAAAAGATCATCCGCTTTCTTTGATTTCTATTATAAACTAACTGCAACAGCACACTAAAATTTCCTTTTTTTTTCAATAAAATTTCATCCGATAACGCTATAAATTCAATCGATGCGCGAGACTTCACGATAAACAAACAATCGTACAGTGTTGCCAAAACGCGATTACAAATAACGTCTTTTTTGCGTGCCACGTAAGAGAATTATATATATAGATAGATAGATTTTAATCGTCTTTCAAAGAAAAGCTATATCAAAATTTTGAAATAGATTTGAACTACAACGTCTAACCACCCGTTTTATTTTAACGTAACCCATCTTGTTTTACAGTTATTTAAAAAAAAATTACTTGTAATTTTAAAATAACAAATTACACACTTTAAAACTAATTTGATTTGTATATATATATATATATATATATATATATATATATATATATATATATATATATATATATATATTTTATCTACATACTATTACGTATTCAACCAAAGATTTAAAGAAAGTTGGTTGAAATATACATGTACCACAACGAAAGTATCCATATCTAAGTGATATTTTGCAGGAAATAAATAAAACTCCTGAATAATAGTTCTGGAATACGTAATATACCGGAACACATAATGCAAACAGAAATAAAATTCCGATCCTTAAAAAAGGCAGAATTCTGAAAAATTAAAATATAACTTCTAAATAATATTTCTTGAATAGGGAATATACCGGAACACATATATACAAACAGAAACATAATTCCTATCCTTGCAAAAAATGCAGAATTTTGAAACGCAGAATATCGCCCATAGAACGCTTAGTATCCTTCTTTGTGCTGCTAGGGCTGAGTCATTTATTCCAGGCAGCATGTGTGAATGTACTACAGCTACGTCCGTTTCAATGTACACGAAACCTATTGGTGAATTCTGCAATCACCTCAATCTGTATATATGTGTGCTGTGTCTTCAATAAATACTCTCTTTCCATTTTGCGATCCACATGGCCTGTGCCATTTTTTTCCTCAGAAGGAATCGTATTTAATACAAATTACTTTTAGCTTAGACCTTAGGTCAATTTTAGGCCTCTTACGAATTGAATTTTTCAAAATCCTTTTATAGTACACCTCTACAGTATAAGAAGAATCGCCATTCAAAATTTCAGCTTCCTAGGACTGCTTTCATACTTCATAGCCCTGCTTTCCTTGATTCAATAATAACGGGAGACGAGTCTTGGTGCTACCAATACGACCCTGAAAGCAAGCGACAGAGCTCCGAATGACGGTCTTCAAGCTCTCCAAAACAGAAAAAATATCGATTTTAAAAGTCCAAAGTCGAGGTCATGTTAATCGCTTTCTTCGAAAGCGAAGGACTAATTCATTATGAATTCGTTACCCTTAGCAAGACTGTCAAGGGATTGTTCTTGCACGACTTTGACAAAGAATTCTCAGAGTAAGGCCTCGTTTTCGACAGAATGGGAATTGTCTTTTTTTTGCACGACAATGCCCGGCCCCACATTGCGTTGCCTGTGAAGCATTTTTGGGACAAGCATATGGTGGGGGGAGATGAATCATCCTCCATACTCTCTAGACTTAGCACCCGCAGACTTTTTCTTCTTTCCTAAACTGAAATATTTGCTGAAGGGAACAAGATTTGAAGACATCAAGGGCACCCATCTTGCGCACAGCTTTATCATGTCCAATTTTCTGTGAATTTTCGATGTACAGCATTTTTTGAAATGCCTACCCTATCTGCTAGCTCGCGCACTTTCAGTCGACGGTCATCCAATACTATTTTATGGATTTTCTTTACCATTTCTGGTGTAGTCACCTCATTGGGTCGACCAATGCGATGTTCGTCTCGGCAGCTCGTACGGCCACGTTTAAACTCTGACACCCAATATTTTGTAAACGAAGGAGTAGTGTTTCCCAGAGTAGATTCTAGCTCCGATTTAATATTGGTCGGACTGAAGCCTTTCAAATGAAAGTATTGTATCACATAGAGACCAATTTTTTCCATGTTTGCAAATGCACTGAGAGCGCTCACTATTGATGACTGCCAAACAAATACTAAACAACGTTGTGTCGCCAAATTTCAAACTTAAGCTTTATAAGGTTGACGCTTTCTGCAAATCATTTTTTTCAAACAACCACCGCCATTTATGCGTCAGGTCGGGTACTTCTGGGACCACTCTCGTAGTTTTCTGTACCCGTTCACTTCACTCTTTTTTTGCTCAATTCTTTGGTGAATAATTCGAGAATTTTCTCTTCAACTATATTTAAAACATTCAAAGCAGTATCTGGTAACAAATATTCATCCATTTCTTGAGAAATATAAGTTAAAATAGCATTGATTTTTGTTTGTTTCGAATTGATCACCCAAATATCAAAAATGGACTGACGAAAAATTTCCATACTCATTCTGAAATTTAAGGACTATTTATCAGTTCCTCAAGAAATGTTTTGTTCTGCTCGCGTCAAATGAGTCAGGCTATAATACATATGTAATGTTTTTGTGGTACACGGTGGTATATTTTAAAAGTCTAGTTGGAATTTGCAATCAGTTGTATAATACGCTAATTAGCTACAAATTCAAGGGGATCATACAAATTAATGAATTAGTACCCAAGAAACTCAAAGCACGTAAACATACCTCAATAAACAGAAGTTAATGATAGTATCCACAAAATAGCGCTAAAGAAAATATAGGACCTATATTTTTCAGTTTTCCTCAAAATACTAATTCACATTCGCCAGATGCGTTTTTGCAGCCAACGTAGAAAGTTCGACTTCGGACCCCTGTACTTCCTGTTAGGAAGAATTCTTCCGAAAAATAAAACCGTGATCTTGATAAGGGGACTTCTGAAATATGCTGCATTTTTGACAATCTGCGGCACTAAGAAAATTGAATTTTGTCCACCTAGAATAGAAAATGACTGCGGTGTGGTGAAAGTTGGTAAATACGAAGTCTTTGTGCAACGGGAGTTGCTAGAATCCATTTTTAGAGTCTAGAATACTAAATATCTTGCTACCGTGAAGTTTCGTTAAGAGGCGATTAGCAGGTGGGATTGGGCTGTGGGGTCTTTGTATAGCCTCATTTAACCAGATTCAGACAAATTCTCAGCTTATTAGGCGTGTAGACAACAGCAAACCCATTCGGTAGGTTCATCGACTTTGCGATGACACCGGTTTCCATCATGCGCTGTAGTTCTTTAACTCTTATCATGTGGAGCTAACGGTGTTTTACGTGGGGCAGCTACATTCGGGATGTAATTTTACTTCAATTTAATTTTTACCTCACGATTCAAACTTCTCTTACCACTGAACGCATTAGAAAACTGATGATTTGTTGAGGTGTTTCTATTCTACTACATCCTAAATTTTCACAAGCAGATATGCCTAGTATACGACTTGACTCTAGAGTTGTCACAACAAATTTCAAACCCTCTTTTACTTTGTTACGTTAGTTGTACAAGTTAGATGACAGATTCTAAATTTATTTTTTCCGTTTAATTTTGTAGAGGAACGATTTCAACGAAAGAAAATTTTTTGTTTTTAAATTGGAGTAATGCAATTTTTTTTCTATTTCCTAGATCGTTAAAGACAGTAACAATTTCAACGGATTTGAAACCTGCGGAAAATTTCACGTTAGATACATAAAAATAAGATTGTCTTTAAATAAATAATTTTTAAACTGTAACTTTAAAAATTTTCCCCATACGAATTTTACTTTCGCTGTCGAGAAATCAGATTCCAGCGAAGGAAAGCAAAAAAAATAAAAATAAAATTGACCGGTATTGTTTAGTTAATTTTTGTAAAATCGCGATCGTCTCTACTATTATAAAAGAAAGTTTTTTTTGTGTGTGTATGTTCGTGTATAGGGTACCCTGACGAATTTATGGCATTCACAATAATGAAATTTGGCACACATGTAGTCCCGAATTTTTTGCTGTTTTATAGACTAGCCCGATTTTTTAAATTAAATCTAGAAAATTTTACAAATTATTTAATAATTTAATGCGATATTAAATTATTATTTATTTTCCTCTGAATGGCAACAGTCTTGAATCGGTCTTGCCTCTGATTCAAATTCTGACTGTTAAGTGTGCGTATATTCACACTGATTACGCCACTAAAACGTTAATTCATTTAAATTTAATTTGTATTGTTTTTAATGCTTTTCTAAAAGCATAATTATCTTTTTTCTTTGTTTGTTATTGTTAATGCGTGTTTGATAACTTTTTTCAAAGCATAATTAAGTGTGCGTCTATTCACACTACTTTCGCCACTAAAACGGTAATAAATTTTTATTTCATTTGTATTGTTTATAATGATTTTCTAAAAGCATAATTCTTTTTTTTCTTTGTTTGTTATTGTTTATGTGTTTTTTATAACTTTTTTCAAAGCATCATTTTCTTTTTCCTTTGTTTCTGATTGTAATTTGAAATCGTAAGTAATTATATTTTTCCTTAACTATCGTTTTTAAAGTTATATATTAACGGTTTATTGTGAGATAAATATTACTTCTTTCAGCAATTTTTTGAAGTATTTTAAACTACGTTTTTTTTTTACTGTTAATTAAAAGCATAATATTATTTGTTTGTTTGTTATTGTCATTTATTAATTGTAACTATCGTTTTTAAAGTTATATATTAACGGTTTTTAATTTTGGTTTGTTTCAGCGATTTTTTAAAAGCATTATATTATTTGTTTGTTTGTTATTGTCATTTTTTAATCCATATCGAAAGCTAATCTATCGTAAAAACTATCGTTTTTAAAGTTTTTGTAATCATAAGCATAATTTACTTTTTTTTTGTAACAACTCTACTTTTCTGACAACCTTTTTCTTTTTTGTAATTGTAACAACTCTAACACGAACCATAAACTTCTAAGCACACAACAATACCTGAACAATTGAGGCAAAGGTGGTGAAAGCACCCAACAATCTTTACTTTTTTAAAGTATAGGAATAGCTTTCGATATGCCACAGCCTACCACAAAACGACAGAAGAAAGGTTTTGTAAGACAACAGCGAGAGTTGAGAGAAAGAGCACAAAGAATTAGAGAAGCTGAATCTACTACAGAAAGAGAAACTCGACTGCGAGAAAACAGAGAAAGAGATCGAAGAAGAATAGAAGCTGAATCCATCCTAGAAAGACAAACACGACAGCGACAAAACAGAGAACGACAACGAAGAAGAATACAAGCTGAATCCAGCCTACAAAGAGAAACACGACAGCGAAAAAACAGAGAACAACAACGAAGAAGAAGAGAAGCTGAATCCAGCCTAGAAAGAGAAACACGACAGCGACAAAACAGAGAACGACAACGAAGAATAAGAGAAGCTCAATCAAGTCTACAAAGAGAAACAGAACGAATAACACAAGCTCAATCCACCCCAGAAAGAGAAACACGACACAGCAAGAAAACAGAGAAATAGAACAAAGAAGAGAAGCTCAATCCACCCCACAAAGAGAAACTCGAATGCGCGCATTTTCAAATTTTGATAATGCAGCTTTTATTTACGACCCATCTGCAGATTATCAATCTCATCCTTTGTGCACCATTGGATCCATGTGTTTTACATGCCAACACTGTGGAGCAAAAAAGTGGAAGGGTGAAACTCCAGGTATGTGCTGCAGTGGAGGAAAGGTTAAACTGCCACTGTTAATGGATCCACCTGAGCCCCTACATTCTTTACTCATCGGAGATTCAGCAGAATCTAAACATTTCTTGGCACATATTAGAAGGTACAATTCAAGTTTCCAAATGACCTCTTTCGGCACAACAAAAGAAATCAGAGAGTCTGGGTACATGCCAACATTTAAGGTTCAGGGTCAAGTTTATCACCGCATTGGAAGTGTACACCCTCTACCGAATGAAGAGCCGAGGTTTCTGCAAGTATATTTTGTTGGAGATGATACACAACAAGCAGAGCAGCGTTGCAAAAACGTTCCGCAGACAAGGCCAGATGTAGTGCTTCAGTTGCAACACAAGTAATATTTCTTTTCTATCTATTTTAATATGTACAAAGCCACATGTGTCATGTCTGGTGGTAAATATTGGTTTGGTTAGATGTTCGATTTTTATTCCGTTCAAAAACATCAACAATAATGTTTAACGCTTATTGCCACCACCAATCTGTTCATCCATAAAGCAAAATTCAAATCTGTGCAAAGCCACCACTGTCATGTTTAAAGGTAAATATGCCATCATTAAAACAAAACAATACTAAATGCAGTATTTGTTTTAAGTCACCATCAACATTTTACATGCAATGTTATTGCCACTGTCAAATCTTTCCAAACCACCCGTCTTATGTCGGCTTCTAAATCCAATAGCTTTTGCAATAAACCATCAACATTTCCACCAAACTTCAAACCAAACACCTTCAAGCCTTATTGCTACCAACAGATTGCCCATCCATAAAGGCACCATCAAATCTCTCCAAGGCTACCCATGTCATGTCGGGTGCAGGTGGTAACATGCCCGCGTCATGTTGTGTCAAAACAGTAACTCATTTTTTACATTTTGGTTCTGTTCAAATACATAATCGATACTGTTTCAGGCTTATTCACACCACCAAACTTCAAATCTGTACAAAGCCGCCAGTGTTATGTAAGGTGGTACATTTTGCTCCTCTTCAAACACATCAAAAATAATGTTCAAGGCTTATTAACACCACCAATCTGTCCATCCATAAAGCCAACGTCAAATCTGTGCAAAGCCACCAGTGTCTGTTGGGTGGTAAATTTGCCATCATCTAAGCAAAAAGACATCAATAAATCCATTGCATTTCAACCCACTATCAGCATTTTACATGCAATGTTATTGCCACTGTCAAATCTCTCCAAACCACCAGTCTCAAGTCGGGTTCTAAATGTGTAAGGTTCGCCATCTCGCAAGAAGTGAAACGCCAAGTTGGCAACCCTACATAGAAAACGCCAAGCTGGCAACCTAAGAACAAAGCTTTTTCAATTAAAAGAAACGTCCACGAGATTTCAAGCGAGGAAGTGCGGCAAAAGCCAATTAAAAAAGTCAGAGCAATAAATAGTTACCGATACAACTAAAAGATAAAATCCATCTTTAGAACACAGGAGATCAAGTAAAGATTTTATACAGCGGTGGGAGGAAAGTTACAATTTTGAATGCCTATCCAAATGTAATTGCTACTTTATACTACATGTAACTTACGTGACGATCGATTAAATTTAGTAAAATATACTCCACATATAGAATTTTGACTCTGTGTCTTTTGAGTTTTTTTACTAAACTTTCACGACGGAGTTCATCAACAACCATCGGCCTCGGACCACTACTGGCGCAGTCGACAGGATCGTCGAACCCTGGAAATGAAGGTGAGAGCTCATCCTGAGGTTTAATTTTTTTTTAATTCATGCAACTCCCACACAATTACGGAGCGAAAGTAGACTTTGTTGAAATATAATGCTATTCATTTTTGTTTAGAACACTTACATGTTATGTGCACCACAGTGCAAATTTTATTTAGCACACCATGTGTTAATTAGTTTAATGGTTAATTGAGAAACAGTTCATCAGAACTAGATACTTTTTGTGTTATTGGGTTAGAGAATAACTATTTCGTTTTGGTAAACGGGGATTTCTACGAATGCTTGTTGCTAAGGCGTAGAGTTAATATAAATCATAATTTTAGACTATTTAGAGTGAGGTTTCCAACCCTTTTTTTTTATTTCTGCATTCTGTGGCGTAAATTTAATTCCTGCGTTAAATTCGTTTGGGATGGCGTATCTCGCGAAAGCAAGGAAGGAGGATTTGAAGGTGTTGGCAGATGAATTGGGGTTAGATGTGTTGCCGCAACACAAAATCATCGATTTAAAGAACTCAATATTGAACAGCGAAGAATATGAACAGGAGTTTACCGAAAATCTTTTAAACAGTATCATAACAGATCGGAAAAATGCCGAGGAAAGGCGTTTCTTGGCTGAAAGTGAGGAAAAGCGCCTCGCTGCTGAAACTGAGCAAAAGCGCCTCGCTGCTGAAACTGAGCAAAAGCGCATCGCTGCTGAGTCTGAAGAAAGACGTTTTGTGATGGAACTCGAGAAACGTTCTGCTTTCGAGTTAGAAAAGCTAAGGCTCGAAATGGAAGGCCGTCACAATACAGAAACATCAAATGAAGGGAATTCGAGCAACTCTAAGCACATATACGATCTACAAAGAGTGATGCAGAAGTTCGATCCTAAAGAAGGAGACATCAGTCTATATCTGGTTCTTTTCGAGAGGCAGGCAGAACATGCTCACATAAAAAGGGAGGACTGGGTGTCACAGCTTTTGGGTTTATTACCCTATGACATTACTCAGTTAATTGCTAGAGAAGAAGCGGCCGTCGCATATGACTACAGTCACGTGAAAGGGTTATTGCTAAAAAGGTTTAAACTAAGCCCAGAAACCTTCCGATTGAAATTTGTCCAGCTCAAGCGGACTGAAGATAAATCGTGGAAGGATTTTGCCTTTGAATTGACAAATTATTTTGAAGAATGGATTCAAGGTCTTGAGGTTGCGGATTTCGAAACGTTAAAGCATCTGGTAATTACGGATCAATTCAAACGTAAGGTACCTCCGGAAATGCGAGAGCATTTTGTCGATGAGTGGAGTACAATAAAATCTCCTACTACTCTAGCGGAACTCCTTGACAAATACGAAAGTGTTCGAGGGTTCAAGAAGAAATTCCATTCACCTGAAAACATAGTAAATAAGGAAAGAAATTCACATTTTCAAGAAAGAAGACGCTTTCAAGAAAGGAACTCCGATTTTCCTGCTAGATATGGACAGTTTCACGAGAGGAGTACTCATCAACGTAATACGAGTCCGAAAAATGAAGCGGGAAGGAAGAAGAAGATTCAGTGTTATTCTTGCGGATCATTTCAGCATCTTAGAAACGCATGTCCTAAGCTAGGAAGAAGACAAACTTCAGCAGTTGTGAGCAATATTGGAGCCCAAGACGCTACAACATCATGTGCAAGGGAAGACATGGTGGAGCCTCCATCGATGTTGACGGCAAAAGTGACCGTTCCAGTCACAAAGCCTGTAGAATACCAAAGAGGTATTGATGAACTCAAGATAGTGAGTTTAAAAAGCGGTAATAATATCTTCGACGGTATTATCGACTCTGGAGCGCAGATTTCAGTCATCCGGGCTGATCTGATTGAGGATTCTCAAAATGAAGGGGAAGGAAAAATTAAAATTGTATCCGCATTTGGTGAGACAGAAATGGCACCTCTCAAGATAATCCATGTGAAAATCAATGACGGGCGACACGGAGAAATCCCAGTGACATGTGCAGTGTCTGAAAAATTAGTAAGCGACATGCTCGTAAGCGTTTCAACGTATGACGCTTTAAACTCGAATGTGGAACTTTATGGCAATATTATTAGCCAAGAAGGGGTTTCTCGAGTTGGAGAAATTTATTCAGTTTCGTCCTTAAACGAACTTACCTTGGCCCGTAGTGACACCGCAAATCACCCTGGGGTTAATGAGAAACGGAACGAGTTCGTACAATTTCAATTGGAAGATGAAAGTTTAAAGGATATTTGGGAATTAGCAAGAAATAGAAGAAATGCATTCGAAGTGCAAGATGGGTTATTGGTACACTCAGAAATCGTAGGAGGAGAGAAAATTCAGCAGGTAGTTTTGCCTAAATTTAAAAGGCCGTATGTCCTAAAAATGGCACACGAAATTCCATTGGCCGGTCATTTAGAACAGAAAACCAAACAACGGATAAAGTATTCCTTTTACTGGCCGAATATCAAGATTGATGTCAAACATTTTTGTGAAAGCTGCAAGGTCTGCCAGCTACGTAGAGGTACCACTTACAATGACAGAATTCCTATCCAACCTATTGTGAGACCTGAAAATCCTTTTGAAGTGTGGAGTGTAGATTGTATTGGTCCCCTAGAGCCACCAGTTTGTGCTCGTCGTTTGTGCTGTGGATTTGTGCACGAGATGGGCGGAAGCCATACCAGTCAAGAACATTACTGCGAAAACAACTTGCGACGTCCTGATGAAGATTTTCTCCCAGACGGGGTTTCCTAAAACTATCTGTACCGATCAAGGGACAAATTTCACAGCACAGCTCACCAAGGGCTTCATGCAAGTTATCGGGGTGTCACCAAGATTTTCAACTCCGGGGCATCCAGAAAGCATGGGAGCCGTGGAGAGATGGAACAAAACCCTGAAGGATATGCTCAGTAAGAACATACAAGAAAATGGTCGACAATGGGATATTCATCTCCCTTTCTTACTATTCGCATACAGAGAAGTACCTCACAGTACCACGGGAGTATCGCCATTTCAGTTGGTGTATGGAAGGTTACCTCCAGGTCCATTAAAATTAATTAAGGAGAGTTGGTTAGGAGAAACCGAAATTCCAACAGGGGCATCTCCTTCTGTTGAAAAATACTTAGAAGACCTTCGTCAAAGGATGAAAACGGCACACGAGATTGCCGCAGGGAATGCCGAAAAGGCACAAGGCTATTACACATCTAAATATAATCTGAGAGCGAGAGAAAAGACTTTCAAGGTTGGTGATAAGGTACTAATCCTTATTCCATCTTCTAGTCACAAACTTCTGAAGAACTGGTCAGGACCTGCAACTATTATCCAGCTAACTCGACCTCATTCTGCGTTGGTCGAGATGGAGGATAAAAGCCGAAAAGAGCTGCATTTCAACAAACTACGACCTTATATAGCCCGAGTTGAACAGGTGGGGTTGATTTTCGAACAAGATCAGGACTTTGGGGAAATCTTTTATGCCCCTACTCGAAATAAGAGTCAATCTGCAGACGATATTAAGGGTCATGTGTTCCAGACTACAGAGGCGTTGTGCGAAGCCACCGAGTTACTATTTGAAATTGGTAGTGCTCCTTTCATCAGCGTTATAGATTTGACAAAGGGTTATTGGCAAATCCCTTTAGAAGAAGAAGCTAAACCATATTCGGCATTTGTGACACACTCTGGTCATTTTCAATGGAACGTTTTACCATTTGGACTTAAAAATGCTGGAAGTACGTTCCAAAAGTCCATAGACAAAGTACTTAAGACACACAGAAAGTACTGCCGTGCGTATATCGACGATCTGGCCATTTTTTCCAGCTCGTGGGAGAATCACTTGCGTCACATCAGAGCTGAGAACTCTACAGACCGTTGGATTAACAGTCAATCTTAAAAAGTGCGAGTTCGGTAAAAAACAAGTGAGGTTCCTGGGACACATTGTAGGTTCCGGAAGACATGCACCAGATCCCCAGAAAATCGAAGCCATGCAGAACTTAGCACGTCCAACTACTAAGAAAGAGTTAAGAGGCATAATTGGTCTGGCAAGCTACTATCGGGAGTACATTCAGGATTTCTCGTCCTTGGTTTTACCCTTAACAAACTTAACAAAGAAAAGGGTGCCCAACAAAATACCTTGGAGTGATGAAGAGGAAGCAAGCTTCCAACAATTGAAGCAAAGGCTGACGGAAATTCCATTCTTATATACTCCAGTGTTAGATCAGCCATACCAGTTGTACACCGATGCTTCTGCAACAGCGATTGGAGCGTGTCTAGCTCAGCAAGACGAAGACGGAAAAGAACGTCCTATCGCCTTTTACAGTAGAAAACTCACCCCATGCCAAACTCGTTGGGCCACTATCGAACGGGAGGCGTAGGCTGTTCTAAGTGCGTTGAAAAAATTTGACACTTGGATATTTGGAGCACAAGTCCAAATTGTCTCCGATCATAACCCCCTTACTTATTTGACCCAGGGAATGCCACAGGGTGCAAAACTTGCACGTTGGGCTTTGGCATTGCAAAGATATAACATGAATATATTGTACAGAAAGGGTAGTAAGCATGGCAATGCAGATGCCTTATCGCGCATCAAAATTGATGAACCCTAGTTTTTATTCAGTTCATATAAAAATGTATATATTTTTTTTTCTTCTCAAAACTGTAATCTGATTTAGATAATTTTGATAACGTTCTTGTGACTTGTATTATGTATTTTATGTGGGAGTTCATGAATGTTAGTGTAGATATTTTTTTTTGAGCTCTCACGCTTCTCTCGAAGGACTGGATATCGTAATGAAGACCAGCTAATTGATTATGACTTTTAGTTATGATTCTAGATGGCGATTGGCAGCAGCATCATCACTTATGACTTAAGTGATGGATGTGCTTCCCCGGAGGGACATGTAAGGTTCGCCATCTCGCAAGAAGTGAAACGCCAAGTTGGCAACCCTACATAGAAAACGCCAAGCTGGCAACCTAAGAACAAAGCTTTTTCAATTAAAAGAAACGTCCACGAGATTTCAAGCGAGGAAGTGCGGCAAAAGCCAATTAAAAAAGTCAGAGCAATAAATAGTTACCGATACAACTAAAAGATAAAATCCATCTTTAGAACACAGGAGATCAAGTAAAGATTTTATACAGCGGTGGGAGGAAAGTTACAATTTTGAATGCCTATCCAAATGTAATTGCTACTTTATACTACATGTAACTTACGTGACGATCGATTAAATTTAGTAAAATATACTCCACATATAGAATTTTGACTCTGTGTCTTTTGAGTTTTTTTACTAAACTTTCACGACGGAGTTCATCAACAACCATCGGCCTCGGACCACTACTAAATGCAATATCTGTTGCAAGCCACCATCAATATTTCCAGCAAACTTCAAATACAACGCCTTCAAGGCTTATTGCCACCAACAAACTGCCCATCCGTAAAGGCACCATCAAATCTCTCCAAGGATACCCATGCCCGTGTCATGTTGTGTCAAAACAACTCATTTTTTACATTTTGGTTCTGTTCAAATACATAATCGATACTGTTTCAGGCTTATCCACACCAACAAACTCCAAATTTGTACAAAGCCACCTGTTTCATCAAGGATGGTAAATTTTGTTTCTGTTCAAACATATCAACAATACTGTTCAAGGTTTATTGCCACCACCAATCTCTACATCCATAAAGCCACTGTCAAATCTGTTAAAAGCCATCGCTGTCTGTTGGGTGGTAAATTTGCCATCATCGAAACAAAAAAACAACACTACATTCAATGTGTTTCAAACCACTATCAGCATTTTACATGCAATGTTATTGCTACTGTCAAACTTTCTCCAAACTAGCAGTGTAAAGTCGGGATCTAAATACAATATCTGTTTCAAGCCACCATCAGCATTTCCACCAAACTTCTAAAACAGTGCCTTAAAGGCTTATTGCCACCAACAAACTGCCCATCCATAAAGACAAAGTGAAATCTCTGTAAAGCCACCAGTGTTATGTTGGGTGGTAAATTTGTCACCATCCAAAGTCAATCCAATATTTTTTTTAATCTACTTAAATCATTCCAAACCCACCTGTGTCATGTATGGTGGTCAATTTTGGTTCTGTTCAAACACACCATCAATACTGTTCAAGGCTTTTTGCCAACACCATACCTAAAATCTACAAAGCCAACATCTTTCAGGCTTATTCACACCAACATAAATATTTTTTGGTAAACTATTTTTATCTTTTCACAGTTTATTTTGCATTCTATTAATCCTTTTTTTCATTTCAGCAATCTTTCTATTATTTCCCATTATCATTATTTTTATTAATTGTGTTCTATTTATCGTAGCTAGCCCACTAATCTACAGCCAACAACTTTGTTCACAATAATCTCTTCAAATCTTATTGCCAACACCAAACCTCAAATCTACAAAGCCAACATCTTTCAGGCTTATTGCCACCTACAAAATTTATTATTACTTTTTTTAAAAATAGTAATTAATTTATTTTGTATATTATCTTTTATAAAATTTCAGCTATATTTATTTTTAAACTATTTATATAATTTCACAGTTTATTTTGCTTTCTATTAATCCTTTTACAATTTCAGCATTATTTATTTTGTATCCATTTTCTAAATTTTAATTATTTATATTGTTTGTGTTCTAATAATCTTTAAACTTTCAGTAAAGTCTTTTGTTGTTAATAATGTCTTTTGGAAACTACTGTTATTAAATTTTCTAATAATCTTTTTTAAATTTCACAAATATTTCTTTTTAATGTATTTTTATCTGTACAAACCCACCTGTGTCATGTCGGGTGGTAAATTTAGGTTCGGTTCAAACACACCATCAATACTGTTCCAGACTTATTCCATCCACCAAACTGTCCAACCATAAACCCAACTTCACACCTGTACAACTCTCTGGGTGTGTCATGCACACTGAATGTAAAAAAAACTTGGCATGGTTCAAAACTTAATAAGATCTCCAAAATTTTTAATTCGTGTTGCTTTTCAATGTTGAGAAAATTTTTATATTCGGGCTTTATATAAAACTACCTTACGGGGCCTTACATTTTAAGCCAGGGTTTAGGGTGTGCAGAGGAGCGACTCAAACAGCTCCTCGGGGGTTGTTCCTTATTACCGGTAGTGTGGAACAACCCTCTGGGGAACAAAAGTAGCACACCTCCACGTGGTGTTCCCCGGTCAACGCCGATAGCGTACACTCGGCGGCAAAGAGGCTACTGAAAACTTCAAAACAATTCATAGCGTGTGTGTCTCAACTCTACTCACAAATCTATCGCACATACAATAATAACATTTGCCATACACTCCAAAATTTTCGCAATCTTTGTAACGCGCTGCAATTTTTTAATTTTATCTACAACATATTTCAATAACTTTTTTCTGCCTTCTTCTCTTCCTTACAAAAAACAAGCCACACAATTTTGCTATTTTAGCCCTCTTTCTCAGCCTTTTCAACCATACTATCTTTTTTCCACCTTCTGTCTTTCGTTCCTAAATGTTTCGTTACCCATTCCCTCAGTTCACCTTGCGTATTCAATCTCTTCACATTTTAATACTTATGCGTACCAAACACAATTGCCCAGTGTTAGCAAGCAGTGCTCACACCCTACACCACAAAACAAACTGTCATGGCCAATATAATTTTTACTTAACAAATAATAAAGCCACGGCGTTGTTGGTGGTTTTAGTTTGCTAATTTTTTGCGCATTTGGTTTACGAAGCAAACCAACACAACGGGCAACGCCGGCCTAGCCACGCATAATATAATATTTATTATATTAATATATACACAACTATCTCTAATATTATAAAAGCAAGTGTTTTTTTGTTTGTCTGCAGCCACAAAATACTCATGATTCTATCGCCCTTACAGCAGTCAGATTTGACGCACAGGTAGTCCAAATTATTTCCATTTGTGAGTCGCGGCGAATTATAAAATTCAATCTAAAACATTTTTTTATTTATTCAATTGTTTTATCCTCCATTGCTTTACCAAACGCGTAGAACGTTTTCTACCCACGTTACGTTGCAGTCAGGGTTTGCAGACATGCCCATCCGCAGAACGCCGATTAATTTTTTTTTCCATTTCCGCTTTAATTTTCTATGTGCAAATAAATTTCCAGCCAGACCATAAATCTTTCAACTGAAGTCAGTTCTTTTTTCTATCTCCTACACCGTTAAAGATGGAGTAAAAATTTTAACGGATTTGAAATCTGCGGAAAATTTCAGTTTTAATTGTTACCTAAAAATATAATTTTCTTTTAATAAATATTTTTTTAATTCAATATATCTTCAACGAATTTAAAATAATCGGAAAATCTTACATCATATTAATACCTTACATCACGGCGTTGCCCGTGGTATGGTTTGCGGAGCAAACCAACACCATGGGCACGGGCAACGCCGGGCTAGCCACGCAGTGGCTAGTTAAAGAATATATTACAAATTTCAACGTATTTGAATCTATTCAATTTTACACCAGATAGATACCTTATACGTTTGATTTTCTTTTAATAAATAATTTTTCAATTAAATATTTATATTTTCGCAAGAGATTGTGACGTCACGCCGATTGTATCTCTTTTCAATTCGAATTTGGCCGCATTTGACAATGACGAGGCGTTGTTGCCCGTGGTGTTGGTTTGCGTACGTGCAACACCGTGATGGCTGTTATCCCATAGGCTGTCCTTAGCATTCACCGGAGGTTAGCGAGCAGTGGTCACACCAGACCACGAAAAGAACTGGCGAGAACTCTCTCGATAAAAGTAGTTTTTAAATCGTTACCATATAACAATAGCAGTATATAAACAGAATTACAGAATGCACATGAATGAATGTAAAAAGCAGCAAAACCTAACTACCGAGGCAGACTGAAAGAATTGCACGATACTAGCTGTGATCACAGTATAAATACTAAATATCACGGGGGCAAATCTGGATTTAAAAAGCTGAAGTAAAGATGGCCACTGCTAAACATTAGCCCGACCCAAGTTACATACGAATCCCACCAGAGCACGTGAAGGCATCTCAAATTGACAATTATCTTTGGTCTGTCTGTTCGCCAGCCGAATTGTAGGTATTTAAATTAAGAGACTTGTGAATAAAAACATTTTTTTAAACTAACTACATCGCATTTCACTATGCTACTGGTACCTGAAGAAAAGCCTTATATTTTTCATCTATATAAATAAGAATGGAGTGTTTGTTTGTACATTCAATATTTTCGACCCATTTCAAGTTTTCTATCCGTTTTGGACCCTTCTGATGCCGAATCCGCATTTTTCTCGTTTGGTGTCTGTCTGTCTGTCTGTATGTTGTGCCCTATACACGTCCACGCGGTTTAAGATATTTTCATGAAAATTTGCATACAGTGAGTACTTATCTTCATTTAGTGAGTGGCATTGGTTGCGAAAGTCTGTCTGTCCGTCTTTCTGATCTATGCTCGATTTTGTGTTTGTGTGTTTGTGTAGACATCACATGAATTGTATTCCAGATATTTGATTACAATGTGTTTTATTTAATACATTATTTATTAGTTTAGTGAATGCAATATTAAACATTTTTTTATTGTTATATTTAGAAGAGTTTCATGCTAAAACACCCGAGTAAGTATACTTAAATCATCCACAATTTGATAGTTTTCGAAAAATTGGAATGTAGTTTGAGTATTACGATTACTTTTATTTGCTTTACCAGTAATGCTGCAAACCTATTATTTTTCAAAAAAAAAATTTTTATGGTGAAATTTTAGCTCTGATACTTCATTTATTTCGAGTCTTATTTTTATTCTTTGCGCAATGAAAACGATTTCCGAATATTTGGGACAGACGATATTTTTCAACGAAACGAGAATGAACAAGATCGCGCGAGCAGAGATATTTTTTCTGATTCTTTCGCTATGAATTAATTTCACATTTCTAAATTTTGTACACTTTTAGTTGTAAGTTGTGGCAACTGTGCGAGATCAAGAGATAAAATTGAATCACAAATTAATATCTTTAGAACAATTTTTTGCGACATCTTTTATTTTGTTTTATTTCGCTGTTTCCTGTTTTAAATATTTATTATTTTAATACATGTGTTTTCCTTCTCATCACACGCAACAGCACCACAAAGTATTAGACTTAAAAATGTTAGGTAAGTCAGTATAAATTTTCAGTAAATTTTAAGTGTAGTTATGCCATTATTGAAAGAATAATGCCGTTATTTGAAGAATAATGCCGTTATTTAAAGAATAATGCCGTTATTTAAAGAATGATGCCGTTATTGAAAGAATAATGTTTAAAAATCCAAACTAGAACTTTTTCCAACATTAAAAAATTCGTTGTAATAATGACAGGAGAAGATTGCAAAATTTCACAATGTCGCATACCGGAGGCAAGAGTGCCACAAGTAAAAAATATTGTTTTTTTGACTATGAGTGCGAGAGCACTCGCCGTAAATCGTAATTTTGATTAATTGAGTTGAACATGAAAAGAACTTAAGAAAGAGAATTCCAAATCTCCCTCAAAATCGTCTTTTATAGTAGTAACCTTAGTACCACCTTTCGTCATTTTGTAGCTTTGTCATACAGCAATTGTGCGATGTATGTGAAATGTAATACATGAATGGATATGCATGTGTAGGATTTGTGTCCAAAGTAAGTTGTAGAAAATATAAAGATGGAGAAAAGTGTTAAAATAAATTTTTATTCTACAAAAAACGTAAGTCATTATATATTTTGATTATCTCTTCAATCTAGAGTAAACCAATTCAAACCGAGTAAGGTCGGGTATTTTGCTAGTTGTGAAATAAATGTATTTAATTTGGTTAGTGACAAACAATTTCACGCGACCCCCAGAAAGGGTCGCGAACCACGGTTTGCGCACCTCCGCACTAGATGGGCCAGTTGGGATTTAAAGTAAATATTTTTCAAATAGACCTTAATTTATGAGTGAAGTACAGGCAACCCTCATATAGCACGGTTAATTGGTACCGTGCTATAGAGAATTCGAGTTATACGAAACTTACCACGTCCCTCAAGTTTTGATACTGCGTACTGTGCTGTATGGAATACCTTGTTATAGGATACTCGTGCTACATGGAAACCGTATTAACCAAAACTCCGAGACCATATATATTTGACAATGCGTGCCGCGTGTTATAGGGAAACCACAATTTTCATCAAAAAGTATTAAACCGTGTGGGGGCACGGACCAGACGTGTATGGGGCACAGACCAGACAGACTACAAATCTAAAACTGTGTTATACAGAAACTATTATAGTGTTGTAGAGAATCAGTGTTATAAGGGTCACCTCTAGATCAATAATGTCGGTAACTCCTGAAACAGTTGTATTCATGTGTATTAATGTAAACTGTTAAAATACGGTTCAATTTGATAGGAGTACAATTAATATGTAGCTAATTTGACAAACCTTTTTAAAATTAGCATATTTTTGCATTCAAACAATTAAAAATGGTTAATATACTGTAAGATTAACCCATTCCCATTTTATTTTGTTCGGTGGAAATGGCAGCACCGCACATGCTGGCCCAGAATCCAATGAGGGGAGGAAAAATTCAAAACCACTCGCGACTTCAAACATGAATGTGGTCAAAAACAAAGGGTTCTAAAACACGTATCCATCTAAAAATTTTAGGCCAATTTTGATGTGTCCGCGTGTTTCGTTTCGATTTATGTTAAAATAAATGTTTAAATGTTCAGCTTCATAATCTTTAAGGGCTACCTCCTTCCTGGATTTTAGAATAAGTGCTGGTGCGTCGACGCAAAATATGTTCTGGCTTTGGTCAATACGAGTTCAATGTGCGGGATATCACTTCGAATCCTTATTCAAACTGGCATTTTACAATACCACCGAACACAACCATATTTCCCCCAAGTATAATAGCCGAGATTTTTCTTTTCAATCAACATCAAAACTTTATACTTGTAAAATAGAGCATAAGACTTCGGTTCTGCGATGTAATCTGGAGCCAAAAAACGGAACCAACCTAATAGCACATCGTCAGCAGTCATTCAGGGTTCCCACTCTTTTTTTTGTAACTAAAAATAAGGACTTTAAGACAAAATAAGGACTTAAATAAAACATTGAAGGAACCGTATTATACAATGTAATACCCGACTTTCGACCAAATGGGGATGCTCTTACAGATCAGTTAATCGTATAAGAATAGTAGTGTGTAAAAAATTTAATATTCAAGTCTATTTTCTAAAAATTATACACAAATATTGCCACACAAAAATGAGATTTTTCAAAATAAGCCGTCTGATTTTTACAGAATTCAGCAGTTAATATATGGGCATTTACGTACACACGTATTAGTAATATGTGTAGTACATAAACAAATTATAGAATGGAGACAGCAAGAAAAAAAACTTAGGATGTTTTTCTTTACTCTCGTAGCAGTGCATTTGCTTTTATAAAAAGGGAAAGAAAGAGTAAAGTTTGATGAGGACCGAACTTGGTGTGTTCGGTCTCAAAGCTGCTGTTGCGAGTTTGATTTTTCGTTTTCTTAGTACTTTCATATTGTTTTTTTTTCACCTTTTAATGGTCTTAAGGGGAGTGTATGAGCAATTTTTTAGCATATTGCCGATCATGGGTAGGAAACACCATTTTGTGTTGTCTGGGTCAGGCTCCTCCCTGATCCACCAACACTTTCATTTTCAAAAATTTCCTAATTTTTTTATTTTAAATTTCTTTTTGTTTTTGAAATTACAGTGCTTACCTTGTTGTGTCTGCAGCTTCAGCCTGCTTATGAAATGAAAATTACTCACACCAGTAATTATTTTATAATATAAATTCATAATGAAAGTAAGAAGTAAATTCATTTATTGGCACATCGAAGGCTTCAAAAAATAAAATTAGTGGCAAACTATTCATTTACTAAAAGGATTGCAAGTTGCATACGTCAGAGTCAAATTTGACTGGATCGGAGACGTAACGAGTTTCAAATAAAATATTTTTAAGTGAACCAAAATGAATCATAAGAGTTATGCAAAAACTTTAAATTTATAAAAAGGTAAAAAAAATGAAATGCAATTTTATTGAATAGATATTTAACTAGTTGCCACTGTCCCAGCCTAAGCCATTCGGTGTATTGCCAAATAATTTTGAACCATGGTCAGATGAATTGACAACCGAGCTGGCGCCCCACTCTCCAAACTTCCACACCAACCCAACGTGAGGACTTTCGGCCACGACAGATTTAAGGTGCACTAGCCGCCTCTGCACCATACGCTTATAAACATCATTACAATTAAACGAAATTAATTTGAAAATAATCATCCAAGCTGACGATGGAAAGATATTGCGCATGGCATAACAAAAGCAAAGTGAAATTCAAGCACAGTCGGCCATTGAGTATTTTGTCACGCATACAAAGAGAAAAATTATAAAGCATAAAAAAATTACTTTCGTGTTAGGTCAGCGGCCAAATACGATGAGAGTCCGAAACTTCCCGTTTTCAAACGACTTTTCCCGATTCATGAAATTTCCCGACTATTCTCGGTTCTCCAGCACTCTGGTTTACGTTTTTGTGATCTTTTCCTCCAATGTTTATTTTTATCGAGCGGGGTTTTTTTTGGAACTGATAACCGATTGCTTCAAATTTGCAAAGCAGAATCACCCCAAAAATCATCCTTTTTTTTATTTGGGAGGGGGGAGATAGTTTTTACAATGAATTGGAAGCAAAAAAAAGCTAGTTTTAAAACAAAAATTGCAGCACATCGGGTTGCCACCTCAGATAGCAGTATTGATTAAAATAAATTATGTTTATATTGTTTTCGATTCACCTACAAACTTAAAAATACACTTCCCCATACTTATAATACATTTTTAAAACATTGCACTCACGGTTAACTGATAAAACAAAATTCATTAAGATTTGATGATTGTATTCTAGTTTCCTCTACCAGGGCAACTATTTTGTGCATTGCAAGATCCACTCACAAGTCGAAAACAGACCGATTTTCATGGGTTTTAAAGTATTTAAAGTGTTTTATGTTCTCATCAAGAGATACTTGCTCATCAAGAGTCCGATCGACGATTTGTATATCGAGTAACAAGGGTTGCCATTCAAGCAAGCCAGTTCCCGAATCATCACCAAAACCGTACTTGTAGGCAGTTCTATCGCCAATCAGCCGCTAAAAAGAGGTCGGAAATACTGTGAAAAAATATCATTTGAAAACAGAGTTTTATTTTCAAAGGAAAATAAGCACTTTCTAAGGACTATTTATGAAAAATAAGCACTTCTAAGGGCCCTTACAAATGGAAGGTCAAAATAAGCACTTTGTAAGCACCCGTGGGAACCCTGTCATTGTCAATTTAAGAGATCAATTTTTACCATATATATAAATTGAATGCTTAATAGCATGCAATTTTTCCGTGACTGTTTCAAACATAGAATCCAATAAAAATTCAAATTAACAAGCGTCACTACTGATCAATCCAAATGACCCGCCAAGAAATTTTCGAATGATTAACGCAGACAAGAATTAACAGTAAAAAATAGAAACGACTTTATTCATTTAAACGTCAACAAAATCTTTCACGGAAAGTTCGGCAAAACGTAAAACGTCGCTCCTCTTGGTATAGTTAGTAGGAAATGTAGAATCGCGTATTTACAGTAATAATAAGTCCTAAAGCACCCTTCTCACTTGGTCCCCACAGTCAGAGTCTCTGAACCAATATATGAGGTGGTCATCTCGCTGAGGTGTCAGAAGAGCCGGAGCTGAAATGAGACGGTTACGATCAAAATGGCAGTTAAGTTCATTAAATAATACCTCAATATACTCTATTTCAAAACACTAAAAATTGTATTAACTTCGCACTGGAGCAACACAACGGCCTATTGAAGACTGTCTGAAATCAACACCCAAAGGGAAAGATCATAGGACAACGCCACGTCATATTGAACCAGTAAACTTTCTACCAGAGTTGATGCTAGTTTATAATGCGAGACTCAAACCGATCCGACACATCGAGTGACGCTTTTCATGAGCGTTCACCCATTGACCAAAAATGTGCTCTTAAGAGGCGTGTATACATTAGAGAGCCACTAGTTCTCTTGACTGGGATGAGGTTTTGGGCGATAAACGAACGTCTCGTGGCGATCCGCTTCCTGTCAGTTGTTCGACGAACACAAAGGCGAACTCTGTTCAGATTGGGAAGGCGTCGTAATTTGCTTTTATTTCTGCACGCGAACCTCCACGTTCCATCGCCATCACCATCACCGGGGATTGACAAATGACTTCCTTTCCCATGGATCACTGGAAGCTCACTATGAAAATTTCAACGAACGGTTCGGCTCGCAAATGTATAAGCACCTTTAGATGACCGGACTAATATTTTCTTTAATACTTCCAACAGTAGTTACATCGATTACTACTACATCATCCCCTTCGCTTGTTAATACCACATCTTCATAAACACCTTCACCAAAAGATCCCACTTCCCATCTAATCCGTCATCGACATCTCAAGTGATGACGACTCCTCCCTCTCCATGACATATCACTATGTACTAGGGATGACAACTCTCAGAAAATAACAGGTTTTTCATCTGGTTAAAACGGAGCAGTTATAACCAAAGTAAAAAAAAAACGGTTTTTAAAATAACCGGAAAAAGTAACAGATATTTAAAACTAAGGTTTTTTTTTATTTAGTTGTATATAAAAAATGCTATAAGTCGTCAACTGTTTTTATTTATCACATCACAACTGTTACAAAAATTCACATTAATTCTAACATAAACCAAAACTTTAATTGTTTCAAAATGAAGGTACAAACAAATAAATTAAAACATTAGTTACCTTGTTCATATTGTTTTATCTATTCAACCCAATACTTTTAATTTACTCTGCTCATAAATACTCCCTCGGTTATATGCTGGTTAGGTAAATCGACTTGTCATCCGAAACCACAGAATTCAGAGCAGATGCTAACCTTTCAGACAGCACTGAACCTCCAACAACCGTGAAATACTTAAAATCTACAAAGCTAATGCAGACGAACGTTTTTCTTTGACTTCAAAATTCAAGTGGACTACTATCCCTTAATAGAGGCTGCTGCAAATACAGTTTGTTATTGTGGTTTTATTAGTTATTTTAGTTAGTGACGCTATCTCGAATACATTTTTAGATCTTATTTGCTTACTTTATTGCTCGTTTCTCATTTTGTTGATGGGTACTTATACAGCTGCATTACGACTGCTAGATAACGGCTCCGTTTTAGCAACGGTTTCCTAAGAAAGCGGTCTTTGATTGGATTTGAATTCGCAACCCTAGTAGTCCGTAACTCTTCCTACAGGGCTACCTATTACAGGTGGCCACCCGTGAAGGAACAATTCCTCGCAGCTAAGCAAGATAGAGAGCACTTACACGTGTCTATAGTCTTGACGGTCGAGACGTGCCTGTTGTGATCGACGTCCCTCTGCAGACAGAGGCGCCAGTAGCGGTTTCCCTCGGCATCGTTGGGCACGCCGGAAATGCTGTAGACACTGGGATGGTGGTTGTCGTCGAGGTAGTAGGAAAAGCTGAAAATGTAGAGAAGAGATCATAATAGTATAGTTTTGTGATTAGGCTTCTCTACTATAATAAAAGGAAGCGTTTCTCTGCGTCTCAGTATCTGGACGAATCTTGCAATGAAATTTAGCACACAGGTAATCCTAATGTTTTTCGAATTTTTTTTGTCCACGTGAATTTTAATATTTAATCTAGAACTTAAAATTTATTGGCATTTAATTATCGTTTTCTTTAGAATGGCAACAGTATAAAAAGATCAGATTCTCAATTTTTTCTTTTCCGATCAATTATTTCAACCGACGAACAAAACAAATAAACAGTTTTAACTGGAGTTCTAAATTTTTTTTCTTCTATCTTTGACGATCCAGGAGAATAAAAAACTAAAGAGGATTTGAAACCTGCGGAAAATTTTACATCAGATCGATACATTATTTATTAAAAGAAAAACAAATGGTATACTTTTTCAATTGTAACTTATTTTGGCAATATGAATATGGGCGCATTAGACAGTGAAGTCGCATCTTTTTCGTCCTTCGGAATAGTCTTCGTGATTGTTTTTGGTAGGTATTTAATACAGGCGCCTCAATCCCATTATAGTACTTTACGCAAGTCCAACTTGATTGGCTAATCGGATCACATGACCTAGATACGTATGTCAATAAGGTTTATAGTTGTTGGCGATTTATCTCTTCCTTTCAGCTTTCTTCTTTTCTTTTCAGATCCATGGCTATGGGTGGGTAGAGGTGGGAGCCGAAAATTGTATCCTTTTATAAAAAAGTTAATAATTATATAAGTTAGTGTTTTATGTATGCTTTTTGTTACATCAGAATGGTCCTAAGCCAGCGGTGGATACGACACCAACATCCTAAAGCAAAGGGGACGGCAGAGGGGCGGAAAAATATCAGCTGGTAGTGAGTTCAGGAGTGGTTCTTAGATTATTTATGTAAAATCAACGGAAGCTTGGAAAAATATGAAAAGGGTATTAAAAATTAGGAAAAGTAAATTAGAATGAAAAGGAATTTTTTAAAAATAATTTGGAGGATCTAAAAATTTTTCCGGCAGCTGGGTTCGAACGCGGGAAGTCATCCTCCGCTGCCGACGCTAATCTGAAGGTGGGTAACTTTAGCCATTAGACCATCGTTGCTTCACGAAAAGAAGCTCTTTAAAGTATAAGTACCCTTAATATAAGTTGGCAAGAAATACTACTAACAACCACCATACAACATATATATGAGGAGCAAATCAGAGTCAACTTGTCGGACACTTACAATGTACGCTGAGACGCTAGTGTATGTATTGTATTTCTACGAAACAACGCGCATATTCAAAATAAAATGGTTACTGCAACAATCAGATTGGCGAGATATCCAAGTGAAGCCAAGCTCGTGAAACTAGCCAATCAAGTTGGACTTGCGTAAAGTACTATCATGGGATTGAGCCGCTTCTTATTTAATTAACGTCGTATTGGACCAACACCGTGGGCTATTGAGATATTATTTGGAATAGTGTAGCAATCACCGGGAGGTGACGAGCGTTATTTTTTTACGATAATGAAATTTGGCACACAGGTAGTTCTAATTTAAAAAGAATTATGTCCAGCACGAATTTTCAAATTTAATCTAGAACATTAAAATGGGGGAAAAAAAATCGTAAGTTTCTCCCCTGGATCAACGTTTTAGACCTTTTTGGAATTGTGTCAACTCTGACGACGGGCCTCCTCCGCTGTGTCTCTCATTAGGGCAAACGTGAAAGAATGCAAAGCACCCCTTTTCGTTCGGACAATTCCTTTTCACCAATCCAGTTCCGTCCATACACGAGATGAAAAGAGTGCCATCGATGATCAATTAGTAAAAGATTAAAATTCAAAATATGACAAAAATAGATTAAAAACAAACCAATCGGTTTATTTGGTCAGGATGCTGTCTTTTGGATCGAATCGGGGTAAGGCATGGATGTTTGTCCGTCTTGCATCGATTAGAGATGTTGAAATCACTATTGTATTCGAATACTTGTTTTTATGAAATAATCTCTTCGTCTCAGCCGATTCTAACTACGGATTAATCGATTTGTGAATATGTATTCGAATTCTTCCTAGATACTTGGTTTGGGTTTTATGGTACAACGTGTGTTATAGGACTAGCTGCGCAAAACGCAAGATTAAACTCGATACTTTGAAGTACTCGAATGCCAAGTGTTCTATGCTAAAAAGTATTCGATTATACCCATATCTTGTTTCGATGTATGGCCTCCGGAGCAAAGGGTTGTGTCGGTAGAGAATCTAGACAAAAATCATTAAAATATCCTAAAATAAAGTTACTGCCGCCAGATTGAAAACCCGCTATTTTCGATCTATTCTCAGACTGTTTCCCGAGCAATTACGCATCACAAAATTAACATGGTTTATTCAAAATTGTACAGGGAACAAGATGGAGGTAAGCAAAGTCCAAAGATCGAAATTTCTGCCGCGAGTGAGCAAATCACATACGAATATTAGAGTAAAATTTCGAGACAGCACAGTTTTTTTCGCGGAAATTAAAAGGTTACATTTCTAACGGGTTTGCCAGAGATCAAATTCATCGCCGTAGCACCGTTTATTTTTTTTGGCCTGTGACTGAATCGAAGCAAGCGCTCAGCGGAAAAGTTGAAAGGAGGAAAAGACTAGATGCCGAGAGGTCACGCCGCGCATGAACCCAGATGTCTTTGTCGCGATGCCCGGCAAGACGCAGGGGCAGTTCATTTCCGCCGCTTCCAGGATCAGAGGAGACCGCAGAGACCTTTGTGCCACCGCCTGGCTAATGAAGTTCCCGTAAGGGGAACATTAACTACCAGTGAACAGCCCGATTTTGAACCATCCATTGGCGAAAGGACAAGTGTGTCGAATGAAATTAGAGGGGGGGGGCCCCCAACAACCCGTGGAATTTTCGGAGTCGAGAGATACGCGAGAAAGTTTTCGAAGAGAGAAGTCAAAAAACCCGAGGGATCAAAGTTATCCGACTAAGTAAGACTAACCCGTTCACGTTTCCCGATACCCAGTTCTCAGAAGTGCTCGTCTCGAGCACTGGAAAAAGGCTAGCATAAGCCTGCAGAAATCATGACGGTTGTTCGTTGATTCTGACAAATTTCCCGAAATGGATTCGTAAAGCTCATAAATGGGATTCGTGAAGATCAGAAAAGCTCAAACCAAAAAAAGATGAGCTATTTTAAAAGTCACAACACAATTTTGTTGATCAAACTAATTACCTGTTTATCAACATCTCATTTACAATTTTTTTTGCATTGAATAGCAAGCACGTTCTCTTTTATTTATTGCTTAGTTTGACATCGTAACAAACTTCCATACTCATTTTTCAGAGTATATTCGGCGTTTTTGTACGAGATCCGTAGTTTTTCACTATACATCCATAGCTCCGTAGTTTTCACCTAATTTCCGTAGCAACTAAGGAAATTGCGTAACAGATGGAGAGTGCCATCCCGAAAACGTCACAGGCCGTTGAAACTAGCCGTGACGTCAAGGCCAGAAAGGTCCAATCAGGAATAACGAAATATTATGCGCTATATTCAAATACCGGAAAACATGCCTTTCCCACCCGTGTCATGTTGGTTGGTGGGACCGATTCCTCAACTAAATTTCTTTTTTTTCTCTTAAAGGGAAGGAATGAGAGCAACATGCCCGTGTCATGTTGGGTGGTGGTGGAACCGATTCCTTATTGGAACTTACGCATCTAGCAAGCTTTTATTGCCAGTTTGCTTGCGAAGTTTGATTGTGTAGCAATCACTAGGGTTTGGCCAGCGTAAGCGAGCAGGGGGAGAAGCCCCTAGTTTGAATAAAAAATACTTACTTAAACTTAGAGTCATGCTGGGCACTCAGTTTCATAACATCGAAGAATGTAGAATTCTTGGGTACCAGAATAGTGATTGTAAAATATACATCGGCCACATTTCCTACTCTTACTGTGTACTGAATGTAATGCCCTTCGGCTTGTTTTACAGGCACAGGTTCTGAAAAAGCATTAAGATATATAAATTTTATTAATACACACATCTTAATTGAATTTGATTGAATACAAGATCCCATTCCGGTATAGTGTCCAGAGTCAAAATTTTAATGTTTGACAGTTAAGATTTTGTTATGGAAGATAAAATATTTACACTCATTGCCACCACTACGAGAAGACATTTAAGTGGAGGTAATTAATGTCGCACTGGAGCCACACAACGGGTACTGGCGACGGTCCGGTATCAATCCCCTAGGGAAAGATTCCAGGACAACATAATTTTAAACAAAGGTCAGATGAGGCAATACATGAAGTGGCTTTCCACTTTCTAAACCAGGTCAACTAAGCTGAATATTCGAAGTCATGACAGACTTTACGTGCACCAGTCCCCATGTACACGACAGTTTATGATGTACCATGTCTACCCTAGCGTTATAATTCGCAGCCCCATAGTATTACAAAGATTAGTCGTACCTAAAGGCAGCTCCGGATACAAGTTCTTGATGAATGGGAATTTATTGCAGTGAAGTGCAAGTTGAATCAGGTATGTGGAAACCATGTTTGGGTTCACAGTAGACTGCTTCCGCAAGAACTCCAGAGCAGCATCCCTGTCCCAGTCGAGTCTGCTGTTGGCCAGAGCCTTAAAACAGAAAAACAAGTAAATTTAGTACTAACACAGGGCCAGTCTTGAAATTTCAGATAAGACCATTTCGTAGCTACTTGACCTAGGTATTCAAAAGTCGTATCTACAAAACATCAAGACTGCATCCCCTTTGCTTCAGACATCTTGGGGATATATATAAGTTTATAATCAATATCAATACACAGTAACACTCATATTTCTTAGTAATAAAAATCAACATGGTACACTCTCTTGCCAAATTGGTTACTGCAATTTTTGCCATTTGGATAGGCCGCTAACGCAATCTTTTCTACTTGTGGACAAGTTGAAATGTAGTAAACCTACGACAGGTTACACTATTCCAAAATGTTCGCCAGTTGGCGATGCTACCGTATTCTTCAGACTAACATTAGTTTTGATGCCTTGACAACATTACTCTTTGAGAACAATTTTCGTCAATATACAATTTCTAAAAAATTCAACACGACTGCACTAATTTTTCAAAACAATTTTTGCACTTCATTCTTTACATGTAAACAAAACAGAAACGGCAGTATCATTATTTAACACTAGAAATCCAACCTTATGAACATTTTACGCATGATTATATTACGCAACGTCTAAAAGAAGCGGTTAACAATCTTACCTGTACAATTAAAGACGTTGTGTACAAGTTTCCAAAACTACCGTCTCCCAACTGATGCGCGAGAAGTGCGTTTTGCGCTTCATCAATAAGAACCTCTTCAACGTCAAACTTCATAGTCTTCATGCATGAATATGCATTTAATGCCAATGCTAAGAAATCTGAAAAGACACGCAGAGATTTCAGAAATTCGGATACACAAGAAATTCAACGTCTATTTTGCCGTGATAGTTGAGAAAGGATCTTTTCCGCGTTGGATCGTTTAGGTTAAGTGCTACAAGCCGCGTGTAGTAGCCACCAAGTATTCATACCGTATAATTCAATTAACCCTCCAAATGGTTTCAACAAGATAACTCGTCTATCAAGATCAGACCAAATTTGCTAATCACGGGATATGAAAAATTTGACTAGTTCCATACCAAGTTAGTTTTCTAGTGAGGGATATATATCGTCCTCGTCAAGATCTGGTTAGTTTTGCTAATGATTGAGTTTCCGATGAGATACCGTTGAGACAACGAGGGTTAACATACAGGGTGTCCCCAAATATGACCGACACATTTCAAAAATGAATTTAAAAAAAAAAAAAAGGCGATAGGCATGTGTAGCTTGCTGTGTAACTTAGGAAACCAGGGAGTTTTATCATACAAATCTTCAAAATTAGTTACGAAGTTCACCAACAGATGGCGCTGTATATATACACGAAAGCATTCTGGTCATGGTTTGAGACGCTATTTGCTCCAAACGACTCGTAGGCCATGTTCACATGAGGAAGGAGGCGAAGCTCTCGAGGTTAGATTTTCATTTACATTAAACAATGTTTTTTTTTCATCCCTCTAATTCAAGTTTCTATCTTTGCGATCGTTGAAGACACTTATCTTTGGGGACACTTATCTTCAAGACGAGGAGTATCGACAAAATCCACAAACGATTGCGGAACTGGTACAATACATCTATTGAATGAGAGACCATGCCAGTTGAAATGCTTGCACGGGGTCTGCGAATTTTGTTCCCAGACTGTGGCATGTTGTTACTGCAAATTGTTATTTTGGAAACATCGTTTTGTAGTTTTTGCAAAAGTCATTGTAACTTGTTCATACCGTTTTTTTCTCAGTTTTTCCCATTCAACACAACAGCGCCATCTGTTGGTGAACTTCATAATTAATTTTGATAATTGACGAGATGATAATTCCTTGATTTGCCAAGTAGAATGCAGCAAACTGTACATTTCTATCGCCTTCCGTTTTTTTTAAATTCATTTTTCTAATGTGTCAGTCTTATTAGGGACACCCTGTAGTACTCGTACCGTATTTTCTATCATAAGCCATCAGGTACTTGAAACCGCAATGTCCGATGATTTTGGGGGAATTATAGATCAGAAAAATATACTAAAGAATTCAAAGTTGTGAATAGAAACCCCGATTCATACGAATTGGTTTGTCGCCATAGGGTAGTGTCTGCTACACAAGGGTCAGACCATAGAATTGAAATACAAGAACTCCGAGGATTCTTATCGAGACGAGAGCTTCAAACATAGAACGTGTTCTCGCAGCTGTTATTTCTTTCCATTCGAAGATGTCTCACGTGGCTGTGGGGAAATAATGAATTGATTTGGCTAAATTACAATTATCCACCGCGATCAAAAACACTTGACTGCGCCGCGATAGCCAATAAGCTTAGCCAATAGTCGATTCGTAAGCCCACGTGATTTACCCTTCAGAGATCTTACGACAGCGACTCCGCCAACATGCTATTTCACTAGACGGCCGATTGCTAGTAGTCACGTGGCCGTTGTGAAAAATGGACTTATCGCCTCGTTTAGAGATAGTAGCATCTTATGACACACAATTGCGCATTTTTGTAGTGGCGACAGAAATGGAGAAACATCCAAAATCGAGTACCATGTACCACTCAAATGACTGTTACCGCCCGATATTATAGGATCCGTTAAAAAATGACAGCAGGCATTTTGATTTGTCGCGATGGTCTGCTACACCGGACCGTAATTCGTTTTCGCATTCCGAAACTGCAGTCGGTTACACATTTATCTGCATTTTATTTAGCCGCAGTAATCGGCTTCCCGCGTTTTAAATTATACGAGTTAAAAACTTACATTATTTACGGGGCTTACAAAACATTGTATAAAATCGCACCTTCCACAAAACGTTCGGCTATTAGTGGATGAATCCAAAAGCGCGTCTATAATTGCTACGCCTTTCTCAAGTACACACATCCAGTACAAAACTTATTTTTTTAAATGATACACGCGTATGCACTTTATAATTTTAGCTTCTAAAAACCGTTGAAAAATTTGTACAATACAATTTGATTACGTTTAAACGAAAGTAATTCAGATAAAAATCTGACGCAATGTACAAGAGACACCGCCACTCCGATAATTAAGTCTCCGACATCCGATAATTATCGGTGTGTGCACAAACGCTCTTCCTCTTTTATGTTCTTTTCTATGAATTAGAACCCTATTTATAGTTTGCCGGTCAATAAGCGATTGCTTAAGTGTGTCGGCTTGAGCGGTAGGTATAAGAAGTCAAGTGGTTTCTACGAGATAGTTCTTCCATCAAGATATGATCAGTTTTGCCAATGACGAGGTCAGATTCGATAATGACGAGATTCCTCGTCGTTACGACCCACCAGGAGCGTCCCACTCACCTATGTTGTTCCTGGCCAGCTGGTTTTTGAGGATGGCCTTGGCGTAGTGCAGGTGGTGCTGCGTGGCGGCGTTGCTGTTGCACAGCGCCAGCAGGAGGAAGGGGTTGACTTCGTAGCGAGACTCGTCCACGAACTGCACGAGCAGGGACACCAGGTCGTTGCCGTAGAAGTCGCGCGGGTTCCGCCGGGTGGCGATGAGGGCGTGGATGTGCAGGACCAGGTCGTTCGGGTGAATGGGCGAGGAACGCTGGCTGAAACACAAAGTAGAAACCGATTAAGCAAGCGCTTCATCTGCAGCCTGTCGCTACCACGACGACAGTCCGTTGCCGTAGAAACGAATCTACACATTTTATATAGGGTTGGTTGAATCTGTTCTTTTTTTCGCAAGGTCCAATATTGAAAAAGTAAAAACCAAAGGGTGCCATTTCGGAAAATCGAGCCAAACCAGCAATAAAAGGTACACTCTAAGACGAAAAAACAGTTGCACCTAGAAATGAGTGTCAGAATGCAATGAAATTTACAAGGTCGGTAAAGTGCATATGAATGAGTAAATGATTAAAATTTGAGACTAAAATATGCCAACTTTGAGAAAAATTAAAAAAAAAAAAAAAAAAAAAAGAAAGAAAAAAAAAAAAGTGGCATTCAGTATGGCGTATGACCGCCATTATTCCTAACGCAGCCTGCCAAGCGCCTTGGTAGCGAGTCATATAAGGCTCTTTATCAATTCCCATGACAGTCCGTCTCATGCGGCTTGAATCCTACCACCGAAGTTCCAGATGATTACACGGAGTGGCGACATCTCGCCCAATGGCATCCCACACATTCTCGATCGGGGACAGGTCCAGGGAGTATGCCGGCCATGGTAAGATATCGTTGTATCGTAGACAAACTCTAGAGACAGCTGCGACATGGGGTCGAGCAGTCTTGTTGAAAAAGCAGGTGCACTTGGGAGTTCAGGAATGGGAGCGTAAGGCTACGTCCATAGTGCGCCGCTTCCAGCTTCCGGCTTTATCGCGGTAGTTGAGCGGGAATGAAAAGTAGCGTAAACTGTATTGGTGCGGTTATAGTGCACCTGCTTCCTTGCTTCCGCCTGCTTTACCCGCTTCCACCCGCTTTTTCCGGAATGAATTATTAATTCTTTTTCCCGCTTGAACCGCTTACCCGCTTGGCTCGCTCGTTTAGTTTGCTGTGTTATTCCGTTCTGCACTTCTACGCTCTTTGGTTGTTGGAATAAAATGGAAGCAGACAAAGATGTTTTAATTTCCAAGTGTTCCTAAAAAGTGTAATTTGGGACAAAATATTTTTTTACGTGATTATGTGGATCCAAACATCGTTAAAATAGCATTTGCAACTTTCTTCATTGATATAAATTATTTGGTAAAGAATCCCATACGTTTAATATATTAGTGCGGGTTCATTCTAATTTGCACTAATTTCAGATATTTTCCCTTCTACTTTGGAAATCAAGTTATCAAATATATTTTTCCAAACTATACTGCTCTGAAATATTCAAGTAATTCCATTTCTAAATCATGGATACCCAGCCACTTGAATTGGTTTTACTCCATTGTTTCGAATTTCGTTTTGTATGGATATAAAATAAAGTGAAATGCATTTTCCATGTTTTTAAATTGATTAAATCTATCTTCAAAGGCCTTGTTTTATTTACTGTATATAATCATCAAATATTTTTTTATTGTATTTTATTGAATGTCAAGCGTTTTTTCCATTGTTATTGTGTTTTAAAAATGTTTTTGTAACTGAGGAAAATATTTCATGATTTTCATTTCCAAATCCCTAGTAAAAATGTCAAGTGTCGTCATAAATATCCTAATATTCTCAAACATCATTAAAACAATTTGTCCATTTCCTTGAAGTTTTTTTTATTTACTTCATTAAAATGCTGAGTGATGTCGCATAAAAACATTTAACTAATCTAGATTTGAAAATTCGTCAAAATTATTGTTTTATTTTTCATTCAAAAAGAGTGTAATTTCTTCTTAATAAATGACAAACCGATTAAGAACTTGACCCGAACTGAGCCATCGAACATTATTGTATGTCAAAATGTTGTCGCCAAACGCGCGTTTTACGCGCCTCATATGAACGGGGCCTTAATAAATATGTCTTTATTATTAGTATTTAACATATGTTTTCATTCTCAAGCGGTACTTTATAAATTTACATATTCTACTCAATAGGCATTCACATACATTTTAAAACAGCAATATGTATGTATAATCAATAAATCTAAAACCAGGGTGTCAAGATTTAAATCAACAATTAAAATCATGATTTTAATCAAATGATTTTTTTTTAATCACTGATTTAAATCACAACTAAACACACATTTTTATAACTAAGTAAATGCACCACAGAATAATCACAGAAGCGGTCAAATGCTTTAATCTTTCTTTACTCATGGTGATTTCAGCACTAATGGCTACACCCAGCAAAGAGGGAACTGGGTCAATTACTGCACATTATAAAAGATTGCAACATCCAGTTGTAACTTAGATTATACTATATACTGGAAACAGTAATGTAAATACACATGACATCATAAATCTAAATGCCAGGAAGAGTAATGTATAAACATTCCTGATTAACAACACTTATAATATAAGCACTTAAAGGAAGTACGTAACCGTTTGATTCAAAATTATAAATAAAGGGGTGACTGATTTCATAAACAAAAAAAAACACAGTTCGAAGTAAAGTTTTTTAAGGCTCAGCTTATTCTTGTGGTGTGCAATAGAGATTAAAGAATAGAAATATACATATTCACACAGCCATTAAAATGTCAGCAGGAAGAAAGAAAGATCCAATATGAATTAAAAGTAAGTGAAAATTCATTTATTATTGCTGCTCGGCAGTTTTATTATTAGAATTTACTATAGTATGATTATTTCTCTATCCTCTATTCTACTTCTCACACTGTAGTTCAGGTCTGTCACTTACTCTTACTGATAAATTTTTTAACATGATGATGTAATTTACTCAAGAAAAACTATGTAGGATGTCAACTTGTGTTTTAAAGTTGAACAAATGTTAAGTAAATATTGATTTACCATGTCACAAACTCAATTTTTTATTTTAAAAATTTATACAATTTTTTTGTAAAAACAGTTGAGAAACTACAGAAATTTAAATAAAAAAATCTGATTTAAATAAAAAAAATCCGATTTAAATAAAAAATTCCAATTGATTTATTTTTTAATCGTGATTTTTTTACACCCTGTCTAAAACATTTTACAAAAATCCTTTGTGCAATTTTTTTTTTCAATTTTAAGTTTTTTATTAACACTGATATTTTTTTCATGTTTTTTAAAAGAAGGGTTCGAAAAATATCAAAAATTTATGTATATGATGAAATGATAAGTTTATAAAAATAAACGCGTGTGTCATTTAAAAAGCCTGCGTGGGCCAGTGTGACCCGCGGGTCATAGGTTCGCCATCCCTGCAATAGATCCTCGTGTTGCAAACTGACAGGCGGTCCAACGCGCGTTGCACTATAACCACCCCCAGCTAGAATCGCGCGGTTTTACAACGCTGTTTGCAACTGCCGCGGTTTAAGCGGTAAGGCAGGAAGCTGGAAGCGGTGCACTATGGACGTACCCTAACGCTAGTCTGTAACGAATATGAAAGGTGTTTTGGCATCATACGCAATGGCACCCCACACCACGTCTTCTGGACACTGCACAACAAATCGTGAATATTGGCGTTGACCACGTTGCCTCCACACACAGATTCGACTGTTGTCTTTCCTAGACAGAAGCGGGATTCATCCATGAAGAGTACTCGATGCCATTCGGCGCCCTATGTCAATATGGCACGATACCATTCCAGTCTTTGATGACGATGCAATGCTATTAAAGGCAGTCGTCGTAACAGTCTACGCGAGTTTAGTCACACGCCGTGAAGCCGTCTACAAATGGTGCGATCGTTTATTGGATGATAGAGAAGTTCACAGCCCGTTGGACGTCTGCAATAGTGGCTGTTTGATCAGAACGCGCATGTCTTGCAACACGTCGATCCTCTCAGTCCGGTTTCTCTAGGCCTTCCTGAGCCTCGTTGACGCTGCCAACAGCGTGGAACAGTATCATAACTACAACCAATACCCAAGGAAGGTGGATGGCAATCCGTCGATTGGACCATCCAGCTTCTCGGAGGCCAATTACTTGGCTTCGGTCAAACTCTCCCAGTAGCTTAAATTGGTTGCGAACTTTTTCCGAGGCATAACTCAAAGAGAAACGTTGAAACCAACACAACAGCGTGAATCGAGATAAATTTGCCGAGCTACTGTATTTCCTTTTATGCTCCGGTATGCAGCGTGTTTGAGAGCTGCCATGCGTGGGCTCAAACGATTGTGAAAATTTGATCAGTTACATCTCCAACGCAGATGCACCACTTTTCCAAATTTCATTTATACCGGTCTACTCCTTCCAGGTTGAACTTTTTACTCTCTTAAGAGTGTATATTAAAAGAGAACATAAACGTAACATTTTCTATAGGTATTCTTGGTAGGTAGTTGAATTTGTGTGACACACGGACTATTGGCTACTGTCGGGGATGGTTTGGGCGGTTTTATGGAACGCAAGGGCCATTTTTTGAACATGCTGCGCCACACAATATCAAGTAACATACACGATGAAAGTTTTACTGACGCAGAAAAGAGAAATACACCCAGGGAAGAATGTACCTGCGCCGCCTACAAGGTTGCTAGAACAGTGAACATACCACGACGGCCCCGGCTACGGTCCGGGATCCATTTCTAAGGAAATGATCTGATCACAACAGTCGCTTGAACCACGGTCAAATGAAGAGGTCAACACCCGAGCTGGCACCCCACTCTCCCACCACGCGAGCAATTTTTCGCGAGATTAAAAAAGGAACTCTTGTTTTGGTATCCCACTTGAGCCACGTTTATACGAAGCGTTTCAACGCGTGTATAGCTAGGCTATCACGGTCCCGCCATTAAATTAGGTTTATTCATTCATTCCTCCAATTCAAGTATCTATCTTTGCGACCTTGAAGAGTCGGACCCTGATGGCCTCGCCAAACGCGCGTTTTACGCGCCTCATGTGAACGGGGCCTTATTTTTTTTTAACAGTCGTAACTGATCTTTTTTGCCGACGTTTCCCGTCCGTTTCTAAGTGAAATGCCGATCCCCAAATGCAGTGTTGCGCTCTACTCTCAATTCATCCGATAGGTGCCATCCATCCGATGCGGAATAGTGAGCGCTCACCTTATAGATAAAAGCTTTCGATAGTTTTAATAGTACATCAGTATGGCATTGGTTCACGAGTCATCTGCACCATTGCCTACCTTACTCACAATTCACACACGACTAGTGATGTGAGCCTGGCAAATGTACAGTGGGCAGGACATTAAAAAATGGGCATTTGCCCAAAGCATTTTTAAGCGCCCGAAATCTGGACATTTATGGAATAAAAAAAAAAATTTTTTTTTGACACCATTTGTTTTAAGTATTAGAGCTTACAAATACCATTACAATTATTGTTTATAATACTTTTTTGTAAAGTAAAATTTTAAATAGAATTTATGTGAAGAAAAGTAAGTCATTTTTCAGTAATTCAATTTTTAATTTATAACTGGCATCACTTCTAGATTCTAGCACAAACAGACAGAATGGAGAAGTTGCGGATCTGAGGAAATTGCTCAAATTTATAATTTTCTGGTAATTTTAGCTTCACCTTTTTCGAATATGCCGCTTTAAATATAGGAAAGAAGTTAAATAAATTATAAATTTAGTTTTAAAAAAGCGAAAAATGACGTAATTGCACAACGCTACGTGATTGGCTTTGACGTCACTGTGCATGAAGTATCAATATTTACGTGTTGAAACTGATGCTGTTTTCGCTCGCCTTTTTGCCACTTCAATCCTTTTATAGTTTTTAACTAAATTTTATACCTGTGTTTAACTTTTAAAATCATCTTTCGTTTATTTTATTGTATATTTCGTTTACGATGTCGATTTTACCGGGATTTGTCAAAGGCCAATCTGATAACCTTCCCAAGATAGATACGATTTCCATGTTTTCTTTCTTGGGAAAAAATCCGGATTTTATAGGAGCAGAAATACGAAGAGTTAAAGCTATGAGGTATGTATGATCTTTAGTGACATTCATAAATTGACCTAAAACTAATTGAGATTAAGGAAATTCTCCGTTAATACTAACAAATTTAATTTTTATTGCACATTGAAGCACTATAATACTATTCTGCCTGTAGGCCTATAACTGACTTGTACTAGTTCATTGTTCACTAGTTCATCACCCCGTTTCATTGCGCTAGTCCACGCTTTTCTTTTAACTGGATCCTTTGGAACGCTAAAAAACACATAGATCTAAAACACTTAGATCGTTAAAGATAGAAGAAAAATTTCATCGGATTTCAAATCTGCGGAAAATTTTTACATTAGATCGATACCTAAAAACATGATTTTCTTTAAATAAATAATTTTTAAATTGTAACTTTTATATTTTTTCCAATACGAATTTCGCCGTCAAGAAGAATGACATACGTTTGATTAGAGATTCATTTTGAAGATTAATTATTTCTTTTGCTGCACCCGAATCCGTTAAAGTTATGACTGGCGTTCTTCAGTGCTTTTTTCTATCTCGGCGATTGTTTAAAATAAAATGAAAATATCAACGGATTTCAAATATGCGAAAAATTTTACACCAGATATACCTTATACGTTTGATTTTCTTTTAATAAATAATTTTTCAATTAAATATTTATATTTCATAGGAGATTGTGACGTTACGCTGATTGGATCTCTTCGCAAACGATTTTGGCCGCATTTGATAAAGACGAATCCATCACGAAAAGAACTGTAACGCGAGCAACGCAAACTTTTCAACAAAAAACCTCAGAGTTCGAAAAAAAATAATAACTTCTAACACACATGTATTAAAAAACATATGCATAATCTAAATTGGTACTTTTCCGTTAGCCGGGCGCAATTTAGGACCAAAATCAAAATTGCCAATCTAGGTATTTTAGGGGGGGGGAATTAATGTTGATTAAATTGGAACCGGATGTTTAACTTTTGCAAGTTCTTCCGGCCTTTATTATTTTTCAAAGCCGCAAGGCACTACGTTCCTATTATTGACTCTTTTTTCTGGATGTTTACGTAAAAAATACACTGCTCATTTTCGGAATGAAAACAAAATTGGCGACATTTTGATTTTGGTTCCAAGTGGCGCCCACATGGCTTACGGAAAAGTACCAAATGGGTGCCGTTTGCAAAACGAAATTCCAACTTTTCCCCTGAGTTAAACGAAACTTCCCGAGTTTTCCCCAATTTTTCCAGAAAATGATTCTTCCCTGGGAAATTCCCGATTTCCCGGTTCTGTCGCCACCCTGTTTGTAATGGAATTCCGAAATAAAACTACTCTATATGTTAAAATTTATTAGTGTAATTGTCAAATAATTCCTACACCAACCCTAATGAAGTTTCAGAAAAAGTTATATTGTATATAACGTCAATTAGACTGAACATAAAAAGATTATACATCAGATTTGATCAATAAGCATCAATAAGCGTTTGTTGGACAATAATTTTCAGAAATATATAAATGCCCAGGCATTTTTGGATTTTGGGCATTTCATGGTTCCCAGACCTTTGTCCAAAAAAAAATTCAAGGACTTTTCAAAACTAAAAATATTTTTTTCAAGGACCTAATTTTTTTAATTGACCAAAAACAAATCATGTGCAAAAGTTGTCAAGTAAAAAGAAAAATGTGGGGAAAAAAAACACCAATTTATTTACTCTTTTTTAAAACTTACCGACAGTCTAAGAAAATAGGAAAGGTTGTCATCAATTTTGGTTATAATTTGGATTCTATTTTATCACAGAACCTGCGAATTTTTTTGCACAGTGGGCTTCTCGTCTCAATGCTAACTATCAGGCTATTTGCACACATTGATTTGGGTCGTGCGGTAAAATATCGTACGATAAATTCTTTGGTGGCACGAAGAAGAGTATGGGAGCTTGCACAGACGGTTCGATCGACACAATCTCCGTTTTCGTTTTGATCTCGTCCACAGACACTACAGCAGACGGCTGTCGTGGTTTATTTTGTTTGAGAAACAAAACAAATCCAAAGTTTTGAAGCCGATGTTACGGCTTTTTTGTTCTCTGGTCCAAGTTTCTATCTTCACGATCGTTACAGATAGTAAAAATTTCAACGGATTTGAAATCTGTAGAAAATTTTACAAGGATACTTTAAATGTGCTTTTCTGTAAATAAATAATTTTTCAATTGTAACTTTTATAGTTTTGCAATACGAATTCGGCCACATTTGACGAAGATATTCATTACGAACACAAAAAGTGTCCATTAGAGGTTTTCTATCTTCGCGATCGTTAAAAATAGAGCAAACATTTTAACGGATTTGAAATCTGCGAAAACTTTTACACCAGATTGATACCTTAGGTAATCCGAATTGTATGCAAAGCCCGAATTGTGAGCGTGCTTGAAGAAATTTCTTCGTTTTACGAAAACGGATAATTCAGTATCCTAAACTGTTAAGTTTTCATTCTTGAACGTACGACGCCAATTGTATAATTTCTTTAATATAAAAATTAAAAACAGTGACCCCTTCAAAAACCTTAATATTTTCTTTGTATTTCTTCATCAATCCCCGAGACAATTTTAAGAAATGTTCAAAGAGGCGGAACTCTTTCATGTTTGTATTGTTTATGCAAAAAAGCGATGGGACGGCGCGTCAATTCTTGTGTTCATATATACATATCAAGTGGTTCATGTATACATCACCCATTATGGTTGTTCATATATATATAAAACGTGGTGTCAAAACACGTAACACTTCAAAATGACGCTCAAATTGAGCACCTGTCGTGAAGGAAACTAGTTTGAACACAAGTTCCAACGTAATTATGTACTAGTCAAAAAATCAAGTACTTTCAAGGACGTTTTACCAAATTTCGTAATTTTCAAGGGCCCCTAGTTAGGAAAACAAAATTCAAGGACTTTCAGGGACCGTGGGAACCCTGCATTTGCCCCAATTTACAAGTGCCTGGGCATTTTACATCACCACACAGGACAATTGAGTATGTAGGAAGTGGTGGGTCCACTTACCGGAGCAAGCTCTTGGTCACTTCAACGTCCAGCTGCAGTTCAATATGCCGGATTTCATTGGCCGGGATGCCCTTCCACTTGTTGAGCGCCAGTGCAATGACGGCCCGGTGAGTCTCGCCCCCCCAGCCGTAGTCGGCGTTCTTCACGGACAGGATCCACTCCACCCCGCCTAGTTGCCTTGGCACGCACACGTCCGCACGGAACGATACTTCAGTGGATTCATCCAAGTCATCGTAGTCGGTCTCGTACTCATCTAGATAAATTGAATCGGTTGTTTGAGAAACACCACAAGTCAGGCGAAAACATTTTTTGGAAAATCGAGAAAAAACTGTTTCTGCGTTAACCGACAACCTCTATTATTTCTAATAAAATGTATTGTTTGGAGCCCAAGTACAATCTTCGTGCTCAATGGCAGTCTTGATAGATAAATAATTAAATTATTATGAATTTTTAAGTCAGTTGAACTATGGAGTTTCTCAAATACATATACTTTGGGCAAAAAGTAATTGCATTCTAAACTGTATAAAATAAAAAGTACACCTAAAAAATGTATTCTAAAACAAGTAGAAACATTAAATAAATATGAAACACAAATAAGATTACTTAGTTCTATGAATAACAGTGGTATAAATGGTGAAATAAAATGCATTCATCCGTAGCGTAGTTCTCTGGCAACTGAGAATCAGATGTGCCTGTAAAACACTGGTGAACTATCTCTTTGTAAAATGCTTGAATGTTTTCTTCATTTGGAATGTATTTCATCAGTTTATTTAAGTCTTCAATTTTTCCCACTTTGTTGATGGGGATTTTCACACTTTGATATACTGGTTCATTTGGGAGTGTGATAGAAGCAGCTTTTTATTGTTGTCAAACCGAAAAGTGTGGGTTCAAAACCAATCATTAAAAGGTTTGGCGATTTCAACATCCTAATGTTTGAAGGAATGGGAAAACTGCATGAACTGCGCGATTTTAAGTGCGACCTTCTCATCCTTTTGAACTTTACGACAATAAGTCACTTTTTTCTCGAAATAGAGTTTTCGGTAAAACAGTATTCTTCAGAGGTAGACGCACCTTTTGAAGTGAAATACCACGAGTCGAGTCATTCTACATAGAGTTGGCCAGTATGAAAGTTTTCGTTTAATCGAGAAAGCCCGTAAGTCAGTGACGTATGGGCTTCGTTTATTCGAGAAAGCCCATACGTCACTGACTCATGGGCTTTCTCGAATAAACTAAAACTTTCATAATAGCTTAACTCTATGTAGAATGACCAGACTGGTGGGGTTTAGCTTCTAAAAGATGCGTCTACCTCCAAAGAATAGTGTTTTATCGAAAACTCGATTTGGACAAAAAGCGACTAATGGGGTTTCTCAAACAACCGATTCAATTAGTTGACTCAATGAAAAGTGGTTTGTTTTGGCGTTTTATGGCCATGTCTGACCAAGCCGAGTCAAGAGACAACGTCAAGTCAAAAAAGGCAGGTATTTTAATTAACGTCGCACTTCAGCAACACAGTCGAAAATGGCACGAAAAGGGTTGGTTGAATTTTATGGCACTATGTCAGTCATCGGACACGCTGCGCCAAACGCAAGATTAAATACCTCTACTATTAGAAAAGGGAAGTGTTTATCTGTGTTGTCTCTTGTCTGTAGAGTGTCCCCACCAATCTTGCAATGAAATGTGGCACACTGGTAGACACAATTGTTTTGCGATATTTTCCCCAGCCCGAATTTTAAAATTAAACTAGAACATTTTTGGTAATTTTATAATACTAGGGGGATCCGCCCCCTGCTCGCTTACGCTCGCCAACCCCCGGGGATTGCTGCGCAATCCCATTTGGTTTGCTTCGCAAACCAACACTCCTTTCACAGATGTCATTTGGTTTGCTTCGCAAACCAACATTCCTTTCACACAGTGAAACTATCTGAATAATTCGTATTATGCTGATTTCACTTTCCGGTACATGACGTCACAGCGAGGGATTCGCGCCCTGCTCGCTTACGCTCGCCGACCCCGGGGATTGCTACGCAATCCCGTTTGGTTTGCTTTCTCAAACCAATACTTCTTTCGCAATTGATTTCACTTTTTTTTGCTTTAACACTTAATGCACCCTAAACTAATAGCCGCATCAGTAAAAAATCTTCTGTATCTTGTTCCCTGTACACTTTTAAGTAAACAGTGTTAATATCAAAACTTTACGATTGTACTTTGTCGGTAAACTGTCTTGAGAACAGAGGGAAAAAAGCGAGCCTTTTTCCTCGCCAAATAAAAAGAAATCGTTTTTATGGCAATTGTTGCTACGATAAATTTGATATCTGGCAAACCCGATAGTAGAAAATGCAACCCACTGCTGTTTGCGGAACCAGCTATGCGAACTGAAAAATACGAAATTTGTGTCACCAACTTTTGATTGCATCGAATTTATTTATGAACCAATTTTAAAATTAAAAACTAACAGTAATACTATATAGATATGACCATTTTAGTTTTGTATCGGAAGTTACGATCTGAAAGTTCCGAAAATTGTATGACCTACTTTTAATTGCATCGATTTTGTTTATTAACCAATTTGAAAAATAATTGTACCATAAGAAAGAGTAATGTAGTGTATTCAGTGATGTTCTCAAATTTAAAAAATAATGGTTTTTGCCGTAGACATAACGGTTTTAACAAAACGTAGCGAAAATATCCGAAGATTCCGAATTTTGTATCACGAACTTTTGATCGCATCCAATTTAATTATTAACCGATTTCAAAAATACTAGTACCGTAAGAAAGAGTATATTCTGAGGTATACTGCGATATTTTAAAAATTAAAAACTAATAGTAATTAGATATAGATACGGCAGTTTTAAAAAAAAGTAACAAAAATGTCCCGATTTTTCCCGAATTTCAAAAAAAAAATATTATCAAGAACTAAATTGAAATTTTAAGAAAAACTCGACGATCTGCAAAAATTTACGTTGAGAGGTACTCTTAAAAAAAACTCACGACTAAAGACTGAAATTTTGAATATGTTTTGCTCACTCGCGGAAGAAATTTCACTTCTTCAACTTTAACACTTAATAAAACCTAAACTAATAGCCACATCGGAAAAAAATCTTAATAATTATCCAGGGAATACGATGAAGAACAAAGCATGTTAATTTCATATTTTTCCGATCAGTACTTTCTCGGGAAACCGTCTAAGAATGGAGCTAAACAACAAAAATTTCAATTCTGCGGCGGCGGTAACTTTTTTTTAATATAGAGAGACATGGTTCTCACACCTTTGTTCAAAAGAAAATTCAAGAACTTTTCAAAACCAAAAAATATTTTTCAAGGACCTAAAATTTTTTATAACGACCTAAAACAAAAGTTGTCGATAAAAATGGAGAGGGGGGGGAATTTTAACTACCGAGTCAAAAAAAAAAGAAAGGTTATCATCAATTTTGGTTATAATTTGGATTTTCTTTTGTTGCAAAGTGGGCTTCTCGTCTCAATGCTAACTATCAGGCTACTTGCGCACCTATCGATTTTGGTCTGCGATAACATATTGTACGATAAATTCTTTTGGTGGCACGAAGAGTATGGGAGCTTGCATCCCGTGTCCTTGCACAATCTCCATTTTGATGACGTCCACTGCCACTACAACAGACGGCTGTCGTGGTTTATTTTGTTTGAGAAACAAAACAAATCAAAAGTTTTGTCTGGTGATAGAAACTTACACTAGAGAATAAAAAAGCCCTATTTTTGCAACCATTAAAAATAGATTGAAAATTTCAACGGATTTGAAACATGCAAAAAATTTTTCACCTAAAAACTATCTTAAATATTATTTTCTTTAAAATTTTTTTGGCTTCCTTTCTTTGAACGCATATCAGGTTTCCAATGACGTCCTGACTGCTAAAGCTACGATTAACTAAGAAAGTGGTGCTGTTGTCTAGCAACCGCGATACGTCATGATGCAGTGGGCATAGCAAGGCGGCCGTCTTAACGGAGATCAGAGGTGTCAATTTAGACAGACAGAATACGGTGGAGAATGGATTATCTAGACGTAGCATTATTAGTATATCACGTGATGTCAAAGCGCAAAACACCGGTTTCATTCAGTATGACGCTCAAATGGCGCACCTAGTACTAGTCTGAACAAAGGAGGAAACTAGTCTGGACAAGTTCCAATGCAAGACAAATTACACAATTATGTACTAGTTTAAAAAATCTAGTACTTTTCACCAAGTTCCGTAATTTTCAAGGGACCCTAGTTAGGAAAAAAAAATTCAAGGACTTTTAAGGACCGTGGGAACCCTGTAATAATTTATTAGCATTTAATTATTTCCATAGAATGGCAACAATGATTTTTCCCTCTCCGCTCTTTTCGGGAATCTGACGTCATAGCAATACGATTGAAGAAAATAATATACGTTTTTAGTCTTTGGGTTTGTGACAAGTTACGACGCCACTCGCAAAGTTGAAGTCACATTGAAAAAGGACAGGTTCTACGTTTTCGTCCCAATGCCTTTGGAACCATGCCAAACGGATTTCAGATTCAAACGCGTTTCGAATTACGATGTTGATGTAAAACTTAGTTGCTAGCGATTTAAACTTTGTCAAGGGCAGACTATGAGGTTTTCTATCTTCGCGATAGTTAAAGATACGAGGGTAGTCCCAGAAGTACCTGATCTGATGTATAGATAACGGTTGTAGTTTGAAAAGAATGACTATGGTAGAAAGTGCCAACCTTATAAAGCTTAAGTTTGGTGATGCTACGTTGTTTAGTATATGTTTGGCAGTCATCAATAGTGAACACTCAGTGCATTTGCAAACATGGAAAAAATTAGTCACCGTTATGCGATAGAATACTTCATTTGAACGGCCTCGGTCCAACCAATATCAAAGCGGAGCTAGATTCTACTCTGGGGAAGACTGCTCCTTCGTTTACAACAGTCAAATATTGGGTATTAGATTTTAAACGAGGACGTACGAGTTGCCGAAACGAACATCGCAGTGGTCAACCAAATAAAGTGACCATGCCAGAAATAGTGCAGAAAATCCACAAAATGGTATAAGATGATCGTCGACTGAGTGTGCGCGAGCTAGCAGGTATGGTAGTCATTTCAAAAAGTGCTGTACATCGAATATTGACAGAAAATTTGGACATGAGAAAGCTGTGCGCAAGATGGGTGCTGCGATTACTCACAATGGAACAAAAACAGCGTCGTGAAGATGTTTCAATCGAGTGTTTGGCGAAGTTTCACAGCAATACAGTAGAGTTTTTGCGTCGATTCATAACCATAGATGAAACATACGTCCATCACTTCACACCCGAGACGAAGGAACAGTCAAAACAATGGACCGAAAGGAGAGAATCTGCTCCAAAGAAAGCAAAGACAGTTCCATCTGCAGGCAAGGTTATGGCATCAGTTTTTTGGGATGCGCGTAGGATAATTTTCTTTGATTACCTTCAGAAAGGAAAAACAATCAACGGTGAGTATTATGCGAACTTATTGCAGCGTTTGAGTGATGAAATCAAGAAAAAACGGCCGCATTTTGCGAAAAAGAAAGTCGTTTCATTAAGACAATGCACCAGTTTACACATCCGTTATCGAGATGGCCCAAATCAATGAATTAAAAGTTCGAATTGCTTCCTCACGCACTCTTTTCGTCAGATTTAGCCTCCTCAGATTATTTTCTGTTTAAAAACATGAAAAAATGGCTCGGTGGTAAGAGATTTTCCAACAATGAAGAGGTGGAGACTGCAGTTGATGGCTATTTTGAGGAGCTCGGCGATTCTCACTACAAACAGGGTATCGAACATCGCTGGGGGAAATGTATAGATCTAAAAGGAGATTATGTAGAGAAATAAAGATATTTTCCCCAAAATATTTTGTGTTTTCTTTGTTAGGTCGGGTACTTCTGGGACTACCCTCGTAGATTGATAAGTTCAACGGATTTGAAATCTGCGGAAAATATTACACCAGATCGAAAACTTGGGAGTGATTTTCTTTATAAATAGATAATTCTTCCATTGTCATGTCGAATGGAGGAGAAACTCAACATTAAAAGAAACAATTTTAAGAATTTCAGTATCAATAAGATTTAGTGTATCCAGCCCGATTTTTAAATTTTGATCTAAAATATTGGTTGGGGTTTAATGCCGCAAGGTCCAATAGTGAACAAGCTGCGCCAGACAAGATCTAAAATATTGAGAAATAAATTTATTCTCATTTATTATTCGCCACTTCGAGGCCATCACGGCGTTGCCTTGTGGTATTGGTTTGTAAAGCAAACCAAATGGGAATGCGTAGCAATCACCGGGGTCGGCGAGCCACCCACTGAGTGTGCATCCACTGAGCCACGACGAACCTTTAGTACAATATATCGTAAGGTGTGTAATTTAATTAACGTCGCACTGGAGCAACACAACGGGATATTGGCGACGGTCGGAGATGAAACCCGAAAAGATCGAACCAAATCGTGTCATTTTGAACCACGGTCAGATGACGTGGAATCCCGAGCTGGCACCTTACTGTCCAAACTACCACACGGCACCAACGTGAATTGATAATGCAAGAAAGAATGAAAGGAAAATGGGTAGCAACGTTCAAGATTAATATTTATGATCCAGATTTTTCAGATTTAAAACCATGTCAAAAGATTTCCATTTTAAAAAATCCAAAATCCTTTCAATGAACGGTCTCCTGACACGTTGAAAGTTTAGTTGAGCTTTAGGTCATGCTTTGTCTAACAATAACGAGCAAGATAAATTGAAAGATGGGAAAAGTTAGAATATTTACTGATAGAAATTCGCTCAAGTGTGTCGACCCTCGTAAAAAAACGAGAAATTTTGCACGTAGCCATTCCGACGGCCAACGTATTTGAGTAATAGTTATAACATTCAACACTTGGGCAATAGGAAACCTTAACAGACGCTTCCTCAATTGACCAGAAGCAGGTTTACGAGGATGCTGTTCGCGAAGACGCCGCCGGAACTGACCTTGAAACTGATGGAATGAATTTCAGACTGGCGTATGGGAAATCGCGGATGCAAACTCCACTGATGTCGTGAGAAAGACACCCGGAAGTCTGTGCTTCCCTCGACACATCGGAATCACATCCACAAAGAGGCACTTGCTCATTGAAGAAGCAAAGTATTTCGGAGGTGTAGTACTTCGAACCCAAACAGCAACAAGAGTTGTCATTGGTTTTAGTAGTGATGCGTTTGATTTGGGTTTTATGACGCCATTAGCGGACACGCTGTGCCAAATGCAAGATGAAATGCACCCAATAAAAACAGCCGACACCAAGCCAAAGGAATAAAAGTCAAGCTTTTAAATATCAGAGAAAAGGTCAAAAATGTTAAGTTGAAACACAAATAAATTTTGCATTGAAAATAATTGTCCATCTCTGTGAAAAAGGATAAATTATGCATTAAAAAATGATCGATGACAACTATATTAATTTGAAACAGGGTTTGGATTGAGTTTTAACGTTAACGGATCGTTAGCGAACAAGCTGCTGCAAGCGCAAGATCAAACATTCCCAATAAAAACAGGTAGAAGCTAGCCAAAGTAGTCTAAAAGTATAGTTTTAAATTTTATATGAAAGTTGAAAAACAAATACGTGACTATTCTTTGTTTTCAATACCAAAGAATGGTAGATGGCCGTTAAAAACCTTAGAGGAGAATTTATGTATTTAAAAATATGGCAACTGAACATGGAAACAGTATACAGATTTAAAAAATTCATAACAGCGTCAAAGAGAAGAGGATTACCCAGCAAAGCAAATTAGCAGGGAAGGGAAATCCCGTTCGTTTCAAAAACCTTAAACCACCTACTCACCGTTCTCCACTATCTAACATGCAAGCCCTCTTCCCATGTTGCGTCAGATGTTTTCACCATACACACAGGGCCTGAATTTGACGCTCATGCCATCTTTTGGAACAACATAGAAAACTCGACGAGCTTTTTGTGGGTGGATTTCTCTCGTTTAAACGGGAAGACGAAAGAAAATAATTTGGATTATCCCAATTGCGAATCTATTTTTATGGTGCAAGGAGAAAGTCTGGCCAAACTATCAGTAAATAAGATCTTTATAAGAGGGTGGCTAAAATTACGCGACGCTTTCCTTCGGGATTGATCCCGGAGCGTCGTCATTAGCCCGTTGTGTTGCTCTAGTCCGATGTTAATTAAAACCTACCTATCAGTAAGCGAGTAAATAAAATCAGACTATGCCCGTAAATTTAAAAACTTCTCGTTGATCGAAACATTTACATTCTCTCTGGGTCACCAGTGGCGGCCAATAAAGTCCAAAATCTGAACCATTTCGAGTAAGATTTCCCCCAACAGATACGCGGAGCCTTGAACAAAACAAGGCAATTAATATCGCACAGAAAAAACTCCACATCAGAATTAATAGTGAATTTAATGGTTGTAAACATAAAAATGAGGGAAGAAAGTTAAAGGTAGTGACAATGCACTATGAAAAAGGTAAATAATTTAGATAGACGATAGAATTCAGTAATTGATACAATTAGGAGTCCAATTCACGTTCCAAAGGGGAAGGAGACAATGAGGTGGGGCAAGCAATCAGTACCGAAAAGAAGTGGCAAAATGCATGAGCTGTGGTAATGATTGGGGAGTTTGGTGATAAGATAGGGAGGAAAAAAGTCAGTGTGACTTTTACACCACACTGACTTTTGACCTGGACCCACTCACCACACAGCTCAGGGTCCCCGAGCTCACCACATCGACTTTTTTTGTGTGGAGGAAAAGTGGAAATCTCGATCGAGACGGGTTTAGTCTCGATCCATCAAGAAAAAGCACATATTTTTAACCATGGTCAGATGACGAGGCAACACCAGTGCTGGCACCCCACACTCCAAACTTCCACGCCTATGTAAGGATATTAGAGGCCACGACAGATTTAAGGTATCCAGCCCCATTTGTATACAACGGTCTTTGGTATTTTTAATTAACGTCATACTGGAGCAACAAAACGGACTATTGATGAACGGTCTTTGGTTGGATTTGAACTCTGAACCCTCCCGATGCTAGTCCGATACTCTTCCAACCGAGCTGCCGCGGCTCCAGTCTGAATGAGGAAAGGCAATTTTAATTAACGTCGCACTAGAGACAACGGGCTAGACGACGATCCGTGATCAATCCCCAAGGGAAAGATTCGAGGACAAGATCGCGTCATTTCGAACCACGGTCAGTTGACGAGGCAACACCCGAGCTGGCACCCCACTCTCCAAACTTCCACACCAACCCAACGTGACGACTTTCGGCCTCTAAACCAACGCTTACAAATATCGCCGCACTGACCTGGATTCGAACCAGGAATATTCCTATCTGGAGGCAACTATTTTAACCACCAGACCGGTGGGTCGGCAGACTAAATGAGGAGGTTCAGTACTAAAGCGAGATGCCTTGTTTGCCGGAAATAGTGAATGGCAGCCGTTAATATTTTACGCTACCAGAAATAATTCCAGACCGAAAAGAGTGTCAACCCGGAAATTGAGTAGTCCTTGGAAGCATTGCAACGCCGCTTTACTTCCTAAAAGCAGTAATTCATCAGGATCCTCTCGTTAGCAACACTTCCCTGACATTAGAATGGGAGCTTATTCGCCCATAACGAGGCTTGATCGATGTTCAAAGGCATCGGCGGGCCAAAAGTCTCGCGATTCAAATTGTTTTCGGTTGGGTTGGCGCAAGGTTTAAAAATGGATTTCGTTACATGGGCTGTATTGGGACTTCTGGATCTCGCTTCACCATCGGATAATCGCAAACACACACGTTTTCACCATTCAGATTGCCCGAAACCAACTTTCAGATAAACCTTAAGCTCATGAATAATTAAGTTATTGGTGTCTTTTCTTGACAGGCAACTACTCGAAGGGTGCGAAACACCCTGCACGACGCAGGTCTGCGTAGCCCCGTGTGGCGGCCTTAAAAACCTGCTTTGACTACAGATCACCTCAGACAACGACTGTCTCGCCCGATCTCACCTACACTAGACCATGGTCGAATGGGACTGTTCCGTTTTCAGATGAGATGCGTCCAGTCGTACACAGCTGCGGTTAGAGCATATCGACCGGAAGGCTATAGGTTTAACCAGGCGTATGATAAACCTATTCCAGGGTGGCAACAAAATTCTAGAAAAAAGTTCCCCGATATTCTATTTTCTATTACAAATTTTACTGTGAAGGACAACTCCGAAAACATCAAAAATTTTCAGTATTATGTGTCAAGATGTATATTATTTGCCCTGATATTTCCATTATTGTAATTTGTTTATTTTGTCCCAGGAACATTTTTTTTGACTAGATGGAAATCATTTTATTTTATCGCATGACGAGTCAAAAAAGGCGGGAACACGCCAGTACGACAGCCATTTCCGCCTTTGAAATAGTTGCTTTTACATTCAAGGGCAGATAACCGAATAAATAAACACTATTAAATGAATTATGGTTATAAATGTGCTTGGTTTGATTTCCAAAAGCTTTCGAACACCGGCGAATGCTCTATGGCAGTGGTCCCCAACCCCCGGGCTGCGGACCGGTACCGGTCCGTGGATCAAATGGTACCGGGCCGCACAAGGAACATTAAATTATTTCCATTTTATTTACTGTGGTGTATTTCTCTCGGTTTGTGCGGTTCTTATCTGTAAAATGACCACTCAAATTAAGAGGCGGTAAATCAGAACTTTAAATTTGTTCTGTTACTAGAGCTTCAATTATGATTTCTGAATTCTGTATGTCTATTTTCCAATTTTGACAAATGTAACAACTGCTTTCAAGTTGGCAGACAAAGCAGCTGCATTTAAAGCCAAACTGAAGTTGTGTGGACGGCGCGTTAACACAGGCATTTTGGACGTGTTTCAGACATTAGTGGGCACTTTAGGCGAGACTGAGCCTAAACATTCATTCTCCCAGTTGGTGCACGATCACCCTTTGCCTTTAAAAGAGTTCGAGCGCTACTTCCCAACCACAAAAGACCCACGAACTAGTAAGGAATGGATCCGCGACCCATTTGTCTACATATCAGGCGAATCTAACATGTCTGTGCAAGAAGATCAACTGCTGTAGATCGCAAATGAAGGTGGTCTTAAAACTACGTTCGAGACAACTCCATCGGTGTTCTGGATTAAAGTCATGGCGGAATACCCCGATATTGCCACCACAGCACTTAAATCACTATTGCCATTTCTGACAACCTATCTGTGTGAAGAGGGATTTTCTGCAGTGACAGCAACCAAAACAAAACTGAATAAACTTGACATAAGAAACACACTTCGGGTGTCATTGTCTCTATTACCCCCAGATGAAACCGTCTAGTCGCAAAGAAACAAGCTCAGGGTTCTCATTGATTTAGCGTTCTAGTGAGTTAAAATGTTAAATCACTTTTTCATTTTTGGTGTAAATGCATTTTCTTGAAGGCATGTTTAAATACAATTAAATTAAAATTATTAAAACAAAACGATCTAAAATATAAACAATCAATCCATTACCATACGGCAACAGATTTTTCCGGATGTTTGTTCAGTTCACGTGTGGAATGACCCAAAAATAAGATGCTTGCGTCTGCTGGAGGATTTGTTTTGTGGCCCCATTTGTATAGAACAGGATGGCAACAAAATAGTCAAAAAAGTTCCGTGATATTCCCATGATTTCCCCGAGTCTCACAAAACTTTCCTCCATTTTACAATTCCCTTAAGAAATGTTGTGATCCGTGATTGGTATCGATATACAGTATCCATACATTACTTTTTAAATATTTGGGGTCCGATAGGGTGAAAGCATAATTCCACAAATACTTTGGAATCCTTAACGGAACTCTTACAGTAGCAATTGTAAAAAAAAATGGAGAAAAATTATTTTGTTTACATATGAAGTTATTACATCCGACCTACATTCTCATACTATACATCGAAATCAAATGCAAATATACATAAATTCTACAAAAATGTAATTGCAAGAAAGAAATATTAATTTAATGCACGAAAAACATGATTAGTTACAAATTTCAAATTGTATAGTTTAAATTGTATCTCCGGCCTCACGGCGACGAGATGTGGAAAATGGCGGCGGCGGTTTTCACGGTGTTCAAAAAATCACCGAAGCTAGATTTCTTTATTCGCATTACAATTTTGATTAGTACGATTTATTCGATTCACAAAAGCAAGTTATCAGAATTTTCCCCGACTTTTTGCAAAATTTGAAAATTTTCCCTCGAGATTTTCAGAATTAAAAAATTTTCCGAGAATTCCCCAATCTACCCGTTTCCACCCTGTAGAAAAGTAATGTGCATTAATAAAGAGTTACAGAATACAAGCAAAATAAGCCATTACAAAAGGGTAAATCTTAAAAAACGCGTTCAATAGTTTTTAGTCTTATCCAGTTATTTCGCTTGACCAGATATAGATTAATGGAATTAAATCAAAGTATCGACATTGATATTATTAAATACAATCACTTGTAAAGCTAGCGCAGACGGTTCGATAGTTGTTCAATAAAACACAATAGCTCTACCCATAAATAAATTAAAATTTTGCAGTCAAGTCAAGATTAATCAGGCTAGATTAATTCCTAGGTCATCAAATAGTAAATGTCAAATAGTAAATGTCAAATTTTTAATTTGAACAGGTAAAATGGTTGGTCGGGTTTATGGTGCAATGACCATAATGCGCTAGACCAGTGTGGTAATGGACGTACACGCAAGGGAACTTTTCCTTGCACAGAAGAGAAAAAATGGGCCCGTTGAAAACTGAACAAGATGTGTGTTGGTAAACCACTAGCAAATAACTCTGAACATTGAGATAAATTTATTCAGCTGTTTAAAAATTATACTAGTCAAACTTTCAGTGAATTTTAGCCATTTTCGTTTTTAGATATCAAGCACAAGAAGTGCCAATTAGCATAACGATAATGTTCATGAATAATGGACACAAATAGGCTGCCGGTTCACCAAACCCCAAGAAACAAAATAAGAAAAAAACAATTTCACACAAAAAAAACAAAGTTTTTCCAACTTTCGTTTCGTGACCAAAACCGTAAGTTGAACACCAATAACAATCGAAACATACTCACATGCACTCAGGGGGAGAGCAATAGATACGATTAGACACAACAAGCTCCTCATAAATAAAGACATCCTTTAATTTTTTTCAGAATACGTTCTACCCGATTAAAAAGCGAACACTCTGTGGAAGAATTTATAATGCCGGCATCACACACTGCAGTTTCTTTTGCCGATCGAGTTGAGTGGAGCTGCTGCTGCTGCTTCCGAGTGGCAGAAGTGACACAGCGCTATCGAAAGTTTGTGTTTAGGAAGTACTTGACCTCCTTAATTGAATTCATTCGGCGAATTAATCACTCGATTACGTGAATCAGCTTTCTCCTCGGTAAAAGGTTGTTTTTTTTTCTTTCGCAGAGTGACGCGGAACTGAATATTACACAGTTTAGCTGGAAAAGAAAACAAACTTCGAAAATGTAAACACTGATCACCACGATAGGATCAGTGATTAGGTTGTTGAGTTCGATTTCCGGCGGCCAGTTTACGTCAGCGTAGTGTGGAGAGAGGGATGCCGGCTCAGGTGTGATCACGTCATCTGACCGTGGTTAGGAATTACGTGGTGTTGCCCTCGAATCTTTCGCTTCGGATTTGATCCCGGACCGTCGCCAAAAGAACGTTGTGTTGCTCCCCCCCCCCAGTGCGACATTCATTAAATTACCTACCACACCTTAGCATCTCCAGCCGTGTCGCCGACCAACCGGTATAGTGGTTAAGGTGTTAGCCTTTAGATCGGAAGGTTCCTGGTTCGAATCCGGGTCCGGACATGGATGTTTGTAAGCGTGTGGTGTAGAGGCGGCTGAAGCACCTTGAATCTGTCGTGGCCGAAAGTCCTCACGTTGGGTTGGTGTGGAAGTTTGGAGAGTGGTGGGCCAGCTCAGGTGTTGCTTCGTTATCTGATTGTGGTTCGAAATTACGAGGCTACACCTGAGCTGGCACCCCACTCTCCAAACTTCCACACCAGGAAACGAATCAAAAGGTTTTCTTCGGGACGCTTATTTGTGTTATATGGCTCTATTTGCCAAGTTTTGCGAAACAATGTCAAGTGAATAGATATACACACACGATGAATGATTCTGGACACAAAAGAAAGAGAATTGCACAGGAATAAAGTTGAATAGCGGCTGAGGTAGGAATTAGAACAAAAGTCGGAATATGGGGTAGTAACACAACGGGCTATTGACAACGGTCCGTGATCAATCCCCTAAGGATAATTACCGAGGACAACAATTCGTAATTTTTGAACCAAGGTCAGATGATGAGGCAACATCTGACCCCACTCTCCAAACTTCCACACCAACCCAACGTGAGGACCTTCGGCCTCGACGGATTTAAGGTGCACCAGCCGCCTCTACACCATACGCTTACAAACATGCATGCACTGATCCGGATTCTAACCAGGAACCTTCCGATCGAGAGGCTAACACCTTAACCACCAGACCGGTTGTGTAATTACCGAGGACAACACAACGTAGTTTTGAACCACATTCAGATGACGAGGTCATACATGATCTGGCACACTCCAAACTTATACGGCCGACCAACCGGTATAGTGGTTAAGGTGTTAGCCTCTAGATAGGAAGTTTCTTGGTTCGAATCCGATTCCAGACATGGATGTTTGTAAGCGTGTGGTGTAGAGGCGGCTAGTGCACCTTAAATCTGTAGTGGCCGAAAGACATCATGTTGGGTTGGTATGGAAGTTTGGAGAGTGGGGTGTCAGCTCAGGCGTGTTCTCGTCATCTGACCGTGTCTCAAAACGAAATGGTGTTGTCTTCGGGTCTTTCCTTTTTCGCCAATAGCCCGGTTTGTTGCTCCAGTACGATGTTAATTGAATACCTACCTGACAGGTGTGCTATAAACCAGCCACCGAAACTCATTCATTGGGATGCACATTTAGCATCCACCATTGGGGTTTCGCACATCCTGCCATTATCCCAAGTTCAGTGGCAAAAAAAGACTAGAGATCATAAGGTTGAGATGGCGCGTCAAGTTGGGGTGCTTACATGATCAAAGACAAGCGATGGATGCATCCGAAAACGGTAATATTTTGTTTTCCAATGAAGCTTATTTATGCGTTATGTTGGTTTAGTAGAATTGGTTCGAGGATCTCAAATGCCATTTTCACCAGTGCACGATTTATAAAAATATCGAAATTCCAATGGACAAAGGGCAAAATCTCAACACGGTGTTTTCCAGGGATGGGAGCCGGTCCAGCGGTCTGATATGGTTAAGGTGTTAGCCTCTGGATCGGAAGGTTCTGGTTTGAATCCGGGTCAATACAAGGATGTTTGTAAGCGTATGATATAGAGTCGTTTAATGCACCTTAAATCTGTCGTGGGCGAAAGTCCTCACGTTGAGTTGGCGTGGAGGTTTGGAGAGGGGTGCCAGCTCAGATGTTGCCTCGTTATCTGACCGGGGTTCAAAATGACTTGGTGTTGTCCTGCGATCTTTTCCTTGGGAGATGGATCCCGGATCGTCGTCAATAGCCCGTTGTGTTGCCATAGTACGACGTTATTAAAATTGACTAAACTTCCAGGGTTAAGAAATCGTCTGCAATGAGATCATAAGGGAGGTAGATCATTTATAATTGTACTCGGTTAAAAAGGCTCGGAGAGCTTTGCAGACGCAAGGCGACACTTTGGCGCGTGCTTTTTATGTGGCCAGGGATGGAAGGTAGTTATAATTAACGTTGCGCTGAAGGAACACAACGGTCAATTTATGGGGTCAAGGAAGAAATTCTCAAAAAAACAAACAGTCTTGGGCTTGACGGTAAATATTTAAAAAAATAAATTCCACAACTGATTATTATTTTTACTATTAGCATATATAATGAAAAAATATTTACTTTTCCGCAATATTGGGGGCCGTTATGGGCCATAGGGTACCAGTCGCTATATCCACTGCGCTAGCTACCTGCGAGTTATAAACGCAGGTTCGATTTCTCCTCGGGTGTATTTTTCTTCTGCGTCACTAATACTTTGTGTGTGTATGTTCATTACATGGTATTGTCTGTCTTGTGTCGGGCACAGCGTGACCAAATAGGGCCAATGCGTCTATCTACCAATGTGTCAATGAAAATAAAATCTATAAGGTATCGATCTAATGTAAAACTTTCCGCAGATTTCAAATCCCTTGAAATTTTTACTCTATCTTAAACGATCTAGGAGATAGAAAAAAGAACTACATAACGTCAGTTAAAACAGTTTATCTGTTTTGTTCATCCGCTGAAATCGTTGCTCGTAAAATGAAACGGTAAAAATAAATTTAGAATCTGATCGCTTTATACTGTTGCCATTATAAGAAAACAAAAAAATATTAAATGCCAATTCATTAATTAAAAAATGTTCCAGAAGTAATTTTAAAACTCGGGCGCATAGAAAAATTTCAAAAAATTTGGACTACCTGTGTGCCACATTTCATTACTGTAAGTGCCATAGATTCGTCAGGACACACACAGGACAACAGAAACACTTCCTTGTATATTAGTAGACCCTAGACATCAAGACTAGCCGGTCAGCACGGCGTTACCCGTGACAGTTCTTTTCGTGTCCTTACTGATACTGAAAAGATATAAAGAAGAAAATTCGGACTACCTGAGGTATCGATCTGGTGAAAAATGTTCCACAGATTTCAAATCCGTTGAAATTTTCATTATCTTTAACAATCGTGAAGATAAGAAACTTGGACTAAAGTATAAAGTCAAAATTTTTTGTTTCGCTTCGCTGGAATCGTTTGTACTCGGGAAATGAAAGGGAAAATATCAGTGTTGCTAATCTAAGGAAAACGAATAATAAATACATGCTAATTAAAAAATGTTCTAGATTAAATTTTAAAATTCGGGCGTAGCACAAAATTCGCATAAAATTAATCTACGTGTGTGCCAAATTTTATTACTGTTACAGCCGTATTCACAGGTCCGATAAAAACCGGAGAACAAAAATAATCCCCGGGTTATCGATAATACCGTATTCACAATGCTTGATCCGAGACTTAAGCCGCCGTTTTGGTATTGTATTTTGATCGGTGTTATTTTTTGCATCAATCACGAAGTGTCTGGTGCATCCTCCAATCCTTGAAGTATGGCGACAAACTATCCGGGATGAGGTCAGTTTCTCACATGGAAAAACAGCCCTATGATCCATTTACCAGAGCCGACTAACCGGTATAATGGTTAAGGTGTTAGCCTCTAGATCGGAAGGTTCCTGGTTCGAATCCGTGTCCGGGCATGGATGTTTGTAAACGTATGGTGCAGAGGCGGCTGGTGCACCTTAAATCGGTCGTGGCCGAAAGTCCTCACATTGGGTTGGTGTGGAAGTTAGGAGAGTGGGGTGCCAGCTCAGGTGTTACTTCGTCATTTGACCGTGGTTCAAAATCACGAGGTGTTGTCCTCGATCTTTCCTTTAAGGGACTGATCCTGGACCGTCGTCAATAGCCCGTTCTGTTGCTCTAGTACGACGTTAACTAAAATTACCATTTCAATTTACCAGAGGCATACCTTCTTTAGGTTTGTACGGGCTTCGCAACCCTAGGTACCTGAGTAATCTTTCCCTCTTTCATTTTCCCTCTCCTCTACCCTTCTGCTCTTTCTTCCTCCCTCGTAGTGATTCCTCTAGGGAGGCGAGGGCTCCTCTTGAGAAGCTTTTTGTCACTCTGTTGCTTTCAGCTCCTCTTGGGGATTATATCACCCACGTGTTTTCCGTTCGTAGAGACCCGTGTCCCTGGAAAAGGGGTTCCTGGTAGTTGAGGTTCGATGGACTGGCCCACTACACTGGTTTGGCCCCGGCTTCAGGTAAACGGGAGGTGTGAATTGGTCCCGTGTGCACCAATCGGCTGGTCGATTGGACCTTTTCATCAGCTAGGGATCAAGCGAACTGTCACTTACTGAGCAACACGTTAAGAGGTGATTTGCAAGCTTGTAGATCTTGTTAGCATCGGTGCAATCTGTATCCCCTTGTTGGACTCGGTGGTGGGTGGTGCTGCAGGGCCCGAATTTTAATTTTTTATAATTATGACTACTTTTTCTTCTCTCCCTGGAGGAGAAGAACAAACTTGCTCGAATTCTTTCAATTCTAACCAACCAATTTTCTCGAATGCCCGTTTAATATGATAAAATTCATTAATGAAACAAATACTTTTTCTCGGGTTTCGCCGTTCTTAAATAACAAAACCATTGAATCTCTCGTGGGTATAGTAAAATCAATTAAAAACTTTGTTTTGGAGACCTTTTAGGTGAGGTCTCTTCAAAAACTCAATCTAAGCTACTGACCAATTCGACAACATTGGTCTTTTAATGTATCAATCAGTGCTCATAGATCTTTAAATTCATCCCTAGGAGTTGTATCAGAGCCCTATGTATTATATCCATCAGAAGAAATTTTGGAAAATCTACGAAATGAACAGGTTTATGGAGTACGTCGGATCACCATTCGTCGTCCAGATGGGCAGATACTTCCCACTAAGCACCCGATTCTAACTTTTGATAACACTACACTACCGTCCAGAATAAAAGCTGGGTACCTTAGTTGCCCAGTCCGTCTATTTATTCCGAACCCCCAGCGCTGTTTCAACTACCAGCGATTCGGACACTCGAAACCATCTTGTCGAAGTTACTCGAAATACTCCAGCTGTGAAGAAGTGGGCCATGAAGCTCATTTGTGCTCTGCTAATCCCCATTGCATTAATTGCAGTGGCTATCATCCGGCTTACTCCCGATCCTGCCCTAAATGGACATTCGAGAAGTAGGTACAATCGATAAAAACGCTACAAAACTTATCTTTCCCGGAGACTAGTGGAATCTCAAACCCCAGTGACAGGAAATTCATATGCTTCTGTAACTTAACAAAAAAATCGACTTAAATAGTGTGTTCAAACTGAATCCTCTTTTAGAATCAATATTCCAATTGCAAACTTTTCAGTGCTTCCAATACTACAATAACCTGGAACTTCAAAACACACAAACCATTGAATAAACATGCAACCAATTCCACTTTTAATCCTTCCTCTGCAAGTCTTGAGGCCAGTACCACCCAAATACCAAAACCATTCCCACGACCAACATTCAAAAGTAAAACATCGCACCAGTGTCGGAATATCAGGTAAAAAAGACTACAAAATTCCTCGGCTGATTGCTGAGGACAGGATACATCACCTCCACACCTCGGGAATATCAGAAAACGGCATAAACGTCGATATGAATATCGCAAGCAAACCAGAGCCAAGAGCTGCTCTTACTCCTAGTAAATAATAACTGATTTCTTGGAACTGTCGTGGCTACCGTAGCAAACTGGATGACATTAGAGATCTAATTGCAGAGTACCATCCTGCCTCATCGCAGTTCAGGAAACAAACCTAAAATCTGCTGACGCAGCAAAAAATACGTCGCTATACCTGCTCTCGGTGTGAGGGTAATAATGTTGGAAGAGCATCGGGAGGTGTTGCACTCTTTGCCTCAAGCATACCCATCTCTAGTTCTATCGCTCAGCACACCTTTACAGGCTGTCGCTGCCCGAATGGAAATACGATAGACAATCACCATCTGCACCCTGTACCTACCACCCAGTGAAACCATTCAACAGCAGAGCCTTAACAATCAGCTACCGGAGCCTTTTATCCTCCTCGGAGACTTCAATGCACATAGTGCGCTTTGGGAAGTGTGAACACTAATTCCCAAGGCGGCAGATTGAACAGCTGATATCTGATCACTGTCTCTGTTTGCTGAACAACGGTGAAGTTACCCACTTCCAAGAACCACCCCGCACTTTCCATGCTATCGACCTTGTCATCTGCTCTCCTTCAATTATACCTTTTTTTGTCGTTAATGATCTGCGTAAGGCTACTTGTACACACATAGATTTCCTGTCGAGCGATAAACAAACATACAAATATTTAATCGCGCCTTGCTTGCACACTATAGACGGCTGTCGTGGTTTATTTTATTCGAGAAACAAAACAAAAGGACTTTTATTCCCTTGTCCAATTTTCTATCTTGGCGCTCGTTAAAGATAGAATAAAATTTTAACAGATTTGAAATCTGCGGAAAATTTCAAACAAGATCGATACATTAAATGTGATTTTCTTTAAATAAATAATTTTTTCAATTGTAACTTTTACATTTTCGCAATACGAATTTAGCCGCATTTGACGAAGATATTGATTACGAACACAAAAAGGGCTATTTATCTCGATTTATAGAAAATATATAACTTGAATGGAGTACTTGGTTGTCTAAATTTACAGCTTTATATAAGTAGCAGCTAAAAATAGGATGAATATTTAATTTTATTCGATGTAAGAGTTTATACAAAGGGGATAGTAGTTAATTTTATTTCTGAGACAACGTATACCGACAACGGTCCGTTTAATTTTTCATGTGTGCCAAATGTCTTTAAAATAAAGCTAAATTGAAACATTTAATTTTGAAGTTATTTTATACATTTATTTTAATTTTGAAGTTATTATATAATATATTTGAATCGTTATATATTTTAATCTTGAAATTACTATTTTTAACGAAATTTTTATATTATAGACAAAAATTATCTTTGCGATCTTCCTGTTTTTGACATAAACTGTTTTTAGGTCATTCTTAGATTGTTTTTAGTTTAGCATAATTCTTACGTTTCGTCGTGGGTTTTAATCAAATTATTGTTGAAACATTCCCCAGTACTTTACAGCAGACGTCTTCCTACGCATTTTCTGGTAGAATTTTTATCTTTGCACAGTTGTAATGTTTTATCCCATAGCACCGATCTTATTCATACCTATTTCCAAAAATTAAATCGAAATATCTAATTTCTTTATTTCAACATTCAGTTTTGTGAACAAAATTTTAAATCCTTACTTATTCAAGTTTCTGTGTTTGACATGTCATTTAAAAAGCCACGATTTCCATGCTATCGATGCTATATTACAATAAAAGGGGAAAAAAAATCGAATATTTTTCTATTTAATTGTTAAATACAATTCTAAAAAGTGAATAGCAAAGACCCTGTTATCAGTTCTTCCCGATTTATGGAACTATATTTTCGTTTCGAAGAAGTTTTTATTTTCTAAATTCTATTTTAGGTAATTTAACATAATTTTTTAAATCTACCTTTTTAAACAATGATTTTTTGATTCTTTAAACTAATATAATTTTTAGACCTATACGTGTTATTTTCCTACTGTATTTAGAAACAATATTGCACTTCTGACCTCAAATTAAATTTTTCTGTGTTTACTCTAAACCTTATCTTAATTTTCTTCAAATAATTAGGTGTATTAGGTAGTGTACCTACTTACCCACCAATAAAATACGTAGATGACAGCACACAAATACAAATATTGACGACCAGCTACAGGCTCAAGCCCAACAAGGCTGGTCCTTTGTTTATGAACTCCCCAATTCCCACTGACTATCCAATTGTATCTTAAATTCGTACACTCCCTTTGAATTAACTATATTCTCTGGCAACGCGTTCCAACTGTCTATTACCCTATTAAAGTAGTAGTTTTTCCTTAAATCCCGATTAAAATATGTCTTATTCAATTTATACCCATGGCCCCTTGTTCTGTTATCCCTATTGAAATTTAAGCCCTCTGTGTCCCCTTGTTTTACAAACTTGAAAAGCTGAATCAAATCACCCCCTCCTTCTTTCCAGTGTATACATGTTTAGTTTACTTAAACGTTCATTGTAGTCGAGATTTGCTATCCCCTTTTTTATTTTTGTAACTCTGTGCTGAACCCTTTCAATTAATTCTATATCCTTTCTCCTATATGGAGCCCAGAATTGTACAGCATATTCTAGATGTGGTCTTACTAAACCCTTATATAACGGCAAGATTATATTCTTGTCCCTTGAAGTTAGTCTTTTTAATATACCCCAATAACCTATTAGCCTTTTTACCCGCAGCACAATTAACACACCGGGCAAAGCACAATTGACACATCAGTCAATTTAACTACAATTGGACTATCCGAAACGAAGATAAATCCACCAACCTTATCTCTTTCGGGGCATTTGTAGTACAAATGGAACCACGAATGGTATAACGACTGGAGAATATTTCAACAAAAATGTGATTAAAATCTACGACAAAACGTGAGAATTATGCTAAACTAAAAACAATCTAAGAATGACCAACAAACTGTTTGTCAAATACCGGAAGATCGCAAAGATAATTTCTGTCTATATAATTTAAAAATTTCGATAAAATAGTAATAACATTAACTTCAAGATTAAAATATAAATTCTACGAAAATAAGCTCACAGTAAATTAAGTTCAGTAAATCAGGCTAATAAGTTCCTTTTCAAAAACCGTATCGAGTTCAATTTAACACAGGATGTGAAAACTGAATGAAAATTGAAACTTATTTTTCACCATTTCACGTTAAAGACATTAAAAAAATAACTTCGAATTGAATGTTTAAATTTAGCTTTATTTTAAAGACATTTGCACGCATGAAAAATTAAACGGACCGTTGTCGGTATACGTTATCTCAGACGTAAAATTACCTACTATCCCCTCTGCTGTAAATTCTTCAAAAAATCGATTCTGATTAAATATTCATCCTATTTTAAGTTGCTATTTATGTAAGTACTAGCCGGGTAAAGCTCCGAGCAAACCGGAAGCGTGGGGTATGTTTTTCAATTCATTAGAAAGAGCATTTGACACAAAAGGTGTCCCGAAACAATTCAAAGCTGAGATTTTACTTAATTTACTCGGAGAAAAGGCTTCGAATATTATTGTGTACATAAAAGATGATGAAATAAGTGATTATGAAAAAATTAAATCGATCGTGTTAAGAGAGTTTGAGCCGACACCTCAAAAATGCTTGGAAAACTTTAAACTTGCTAATCGCCAACCAAACGAAACGTACGTGCAATTTGCTTCTAGATTAACTACAAATTTCAATTACTATCTTAAACTGAGAAATGTAACTGATTTTGAAAGCTTAAAACAGCTTACAGTTTCTGATAAAATGTTTGAAATTTTGGATAAGCAAACAGCTACACATGTCCGTATTAGACAAGGGGAATCTTGGATGAAACCACAAGAGTTAGGAAAGGAATGCGACGTTTTTCCCTCATCTCGAGGCACGTCGTACTTTCCTCCGAAACATCCAGATAAGTTTTCAAAACATGTTCCAAAGGTTTTCCTTTCGGATTTCAAATCCGCAAAATGGGATTTTTGTAAATCGGGAACTCATTCCTTACATAGGTGCTATAACTTTAAGAGGTTATAGGTGAAGGAGAGACTTGATATTGTGAAAAGAAACAAACTATGTTTCAACTGTCTCTCTGCTAATCATTCGGTTTCGAATTGTGAATAATCGACTTCTTGTTCGCAGTGTAACAAGAAGCACCATGATAGCTTGCATTTTTGGCATGAGAAAAAACCCGTCCCTCCAGATAGATCTGAAGTGGATTATCAATCGGCTCCAGCTGTTGAGACTCCGAGTGTTAATAGGCTAAACGCCAACGCAGTTCCATTCGAAACAAACATAGTAGATCAAACTTTCGTTGGTGCATCAAGCATGCAGGCTACTCCTAAATCTGTTTTGCTCTCCACAGCGATTGTTTATGTTAAAAGTAAAGATGGACGATTTATTAGTTGCAGGTGCTTACTGGATAGTGGTTCAATGAGTCATTTCTGTACAACTGATCTAATTGAGTGCTTACAGATTCGAAAAGAGAAAATTAATGTGGCTGTTTCTTGTTTGTCAGGCGCCTCATTAAATGTAAAGTCCAAAACATCGGTCGTTGTTAGTGATAAAACTGGAAGTTTCCAGCAACAACTAGAGTTTCTTATAGTGCCCAAAATTACGCACATAACTCCCGCGAAGTTAATTGATATCTCTGAATTGAATATCCCCGAGACCGTAGATCTGGCTGATCCTGAGTTTAATAAACCTAGTAGAATTGATTTATTGTTGGGATCGGAAGTTTTTATGAGTTTATTGAGGTCTGGGCAATTAAGCCTTTGTAACTCCAAATTGATTCTCCAAAATACGGTTTTTGGATATATTGTGAGTGGGAGTATATATGATAGCTTCGATACGGATAGAATGTATTGCGGTTTAGTTAGTAATTTGGGAAATTTAGAGCGAGAAATTCAAAAGTTTTGGGAATTGGAAAATGTTGAAGAGTCCTTGACAAAAACCGAAGAAACTAAATTTTGTGATGAGTAACTATGCTAGGACATATTTAAGAGATAATGATGGGAGATATATTGTAAAAATGCCTCTCAAAGAGGATCCCTCGTGTTTAGGGGAATCGAGAGAGATCGCACTAAAAAGGTTAAACTCTTTGATTAGAAAGCTATCTAGAGATCCTGATTATTATAACCTTTATAAGTCTTTTATAAGAGTATGAAACTTTAGGTCATATGACAGAAGTTTTAGAGAAACAACAACCACAGGCTACTTATTATATCCCGCATCACAGCGTTTACAGAGCAGATAGTGCAACAACCAAACTGAGAGTTGTGTTTAACGCATCAACAGTGACAACTGCTGAGAATTCTTTGAATTCCATTCAGCTAAATGGAGGCGTGATACAAGACGACCTTTTTGCAATCATGTGTCGTTTTAGAAAACATCGATATGTTTTTACCGCAGACATTAAAAAGATGTTCAGAATGATTCTCATTAATGAGGATCAAAGAGATTTACAGAGGATTTTGTGGAAATCCGCAATAGACGCTCCACTTAAAACCTATCGTCTGAACACTGTCACGTACGGGACAGTTAGTGCTCCATATCTCGCCATGAGAACTTTGAAACAACTGTCTATTAATGAGAGAATAGATTTTCCTGAAGCACAGCGTCAGCCCTAGTTACAGACGTGTATATGAACGACATTTTGACTGGCGGTGATGACCTACTTCAAACTAAAGTACTTCAGCAGCAGTTAATTGGCATCCTTCAGAGAAGTGGAATGGAGCTCCACAAATGGTTCGCCAATTGTCCTGAACTGTCTGTACAATCAAGTGCCGAGTATTCGTTCGCACATCCAGAAGAGACCAAGACGTTGGGTGTCTCCTGGAAGCCGTACAGTGACTATTTCTCGTTCAACCTTCTTGATGAGAATATGGGTGTCACTAAGAGAGCTGTGCTGTCTACAATAGCTCGTATCTTTGACCCACTTGGTCTTCTGGGACCAGTCATCTCAAGGGCTAAAATATTCCTCCAACGTCTTTGGCTGCTGAAATTGGGTTGGAACGATCCATTGCCATCGGCTGAGGTGACGGAGTGGAGAAATTTCATTGCAGCGCTTGCGGCCACGAGAACCTTACACATTGATCGTCGAATCCTAACGGATGATCCTGCTTCGATCCAGATGCATGGCTTCTCGGATGCCTCAGAGAAAGCGTATGGCGCCGCGGTGTACCTTCGATCAACAAATTCTTCAACTGGTGCTATATTGGTTAGTTTAGTGGGTAGCAAGTCCAGAGTTGCACCCATAAAAAGTGTGATAATCCCTCGTCTTGAGTTGTGTGCTGCCGTGCTTCTAGCTAAACTGACCTATAATATTCTCAAAGCCTTGAAGCTAAAAGTGTCCCACACCTACCTTTGGAGTGATTCCATGATAGTTCTTTCATGGATACAAAGGAAACCCTGTGATCTCAAAACTTTCGTGGCTAACAGAGCTACCACGATTCAGGAGTTGACGTCTGTTGCCCAATGGCGTCATGTACCATCCGCCTCAAATCCAGCAGATCTTATCTCACGAGGTATTGATCCTGACAAGCTAATCCATAACGAACTGTGGTGGCATGGACCCAAGTTCTTACACGAGGCAGGTGATCCTATTCCCGAGGATTGGGAAGTGGTAATTCCCGATGAAGAGATTGGAAGAGAGCTTAGAACAAACTCTAAGGACAACAGTAACTGTTTAGTGAATTTAAATGATTGTGATGATTTTCTTTTGTGCAAATTACTTGATTTAAGTAACAATTATATACATATTTTGAGAGTTATGTTATTTGTTTAGATTTTCATACAACCTTGGAACCACAACTCAAAAGCAAGGCCCTCTCACACCAAAAGAGTTGAGAGGTGGTGAGGTAAGTTTAATCAGATTATTACAGCAATCTGAATTCAAGTATGAATATGGTGTTTTGAAGAAGGATAAGCCTGTTACAGGCAAATTATCATCTTTAAATTGTTTTTTGGATAATGATCAAATTATTAGAATTGGTGGACGTTTAAGTAATTCTAATTTAAGTATTAGTGCAAAATATCCTATGCTGTTACCTGCTAATCATAAATTAACTTGTATTATTTTGAAACATTTTCATTTGAAATATTTGCATGTTGGACCAACTTCCTTGTTATATCATGTACGTCAAAATTTCTGGCCTTTAAATGGCAGAAACATGTGTCGCAAAATAGTACACGAGTGTATTACTTGTTTCAAAAACAAGCCTGTGTCAGTGACACAAATCATGAGTGATTTGCCAAGTGAGCGTGTTGTTTCACCCTTTCCTTTTCATTTCACTGGTGTTGACTTTTGCGGACCCTTTTTTATTAAGTTTAAGAATCAAAGAAAAGGTGTGCTAAATAAAATTTATGTAGCTATATTTGTATGCCTGTGCACTAAAGCCTTACACCTGGACTTTGTTTCCGATTTAACATCTGATGCATTTATTGCATGTTTAAAGCGATTTTTCAGTCGTAGGGGCAAATCTGCGAAGTTGTGAGTGATAATGGTACCAACTTTGTAGGTGCAAATTCTGAAATGAAAAGATTATTTCGTCTAGTTAAATGTCCAGATGAAACCTTGGCAAATTACTACACTTGGGAAGGTATAGATTGGAAATTCATTCCTCCAAAATCGCCGAATTTTGGTGGCTTGTGGGAAGCAGGGGTGAAATCCTTTAAGTTTCAGTTGAAACGTGTCATTGGTAATTCCAGACTCACGCTAGAAGAATTCCAAACGGTGATTTTGGAAATTGAGGGAGTTCTAAATTCGAGACCCCTTACACCCCTATCTCCAGAATTCGACAATTTTGAAACACTAACACCAGGTCACTTCTTAATTGGTCGGCCTGTATCGAATATAGTAGAACCTCAGTTAATTAATATTACTGAAAGTAAATTGTCTAAATGGCAGAGAATTACAAAATTCTCGCAACAAATCATAAAAATTTGGAAGCGAGACTATCTGAACACTCTACAGCAGAGATGCAAATGGAAATTTTGTAAAACCGATGTATCGTGTGGAGCATTGGTGCTGATAAAAAATGATTTACCTGGCACTAAATGGCTTCCGGGTAGAATAGTGAAAATATACCAAAGTTCAGACCAAAGGGTAAGAGTCATTGATATCAAAATTCCTAATGGAAAAGTATTAAAAAGAAATGTCCGTGACGTTTGCATATTGCCTTTAGAAACTTAAATATTATAATAATTGTAAATTTAAAAGTATTTGATTTATTGCACATGTTTAAGAAGTTGTATTGAAATGTGTTTGAATATATTTGTAAGTGTTAATTTTCTGTTAATTGAGTTGTAGTTTGTTATTTAGTTTGAAACCCCAATTGTTTCAACGTGGGGAGTGTACAGACTCTTGTCGCGAGGTGGCGTTGCTAACAGTGACGTATCGCCAACGAGGAAATGTGCCCTGCGTGGCAAAGCTTTAAAAGAGTTCAGAGTTGAAAATAAAGTGTGTTACAGTCCACGTGTGTTTTTACTGAGCTAGCGAGAACACATTCTGTATCTTTTAACATTTCGCACTCCGCAGAACACTGTTTATCATGGAAGAACGACACAATGTCGTCTTTCAGCTGCCAAACTCGCTCGAAAACACATCCTGCACTAAGCCACCTTTCTTTCGTGTAATACAGTACATCAGAGTATTCAGATTACACATACTGAAGAAAATCTCGAAATTGACTGAGTAAGCCCACGAGATCGAATATTATTTATAAGCTTCACGACTGCATCAAGCACGGGTTTCATATTCAATGCAGATTTACACAGCATCTTGATGTATAGCACAATGTAGAAAAACAAACATTGTTCCCGGGATAGTTTTGATTAAAAAGTTTAAGAAATCCAGATTTTTTCATGTCTTATTTGATGCTCCATCGGTCGTAATATTACATATACTTGTTATAGGCACTTTCAAAGTTAGAAGCTCTTCCTGAAATTCACGAAAAAATATCACATCCCGTTGTAGTTCCCTTTAAAGAACGCCTGCACGCCAGTTCCTCGGTAATTTCAAAGTTCTCATCAATACCTCTTATAAATAATACTAATTGAGCAGTATCATTTATATCAGTGCTTTCATCCATAGCTATGGAGCAAAATTTAAACTGGCCAATCTTTGACTCTAATTGTGATGTCAAATTTTTATCGATGGCTTCGATTCTAGAAGTCACCGTTTTTCGAGATAAGCTTACATTCTCAAAATTATTTTTCTTGTCTGGACATAAAATATCACAAACTTGGAGCATGCATTGTTTAACGAACTCCCCATCACTGAGAGCTTTATTATTTTTAGCAATATTGTATGCTACAATGTAACTTGCATGTGTAGCTGCTTCTTGGATAGTGTTTACCTTGAAAAAATTTTGTCGGCCTGATAATTTTTTACAAAGACTTTCTACATTTTGTTTTCTTTCATATTCGGACATTGCTTCGTAATTGGAATTCTTATGCTTGGATGTGAAATGACGGGAAATGTTATATTCTTTGAAGACTACTACAGCTTCATTGCAGATGAGACACACTGGTTTATCTTTAACAACTGTAAAAAAATATTTCCAAGTCCATTCATCATTAAAAGCACGGCACTCTGAATCAACTTTACGTTTTTTAGTAGCCATTTTGGGGTTGAAATATTTTACGAATAACCCAAACAAGCACTAGCTACGGTATGCTTTTAATATTTTCACCACTATTCACAATGATGCTATATGTCCGCAATCTTTTCATACGCTATCAATAATATTAAAACTCGCGCCAAAAGAAAAAGCTGCTTGCTGGAGCTTAAAATGCGCAGTCTGCCACATGTGAGGTCTAATTCATCTATATTGGATTCCCATATGTCTGCTCCACGAGAAAGATATAGCTGTAGACTGGCGCCAACAAGCGTTAACTAACAAAGAACTTCCGCTTTTAACACTTTACCGATTGAAAGCTGCCTGTGCTTGCTATTTCCGTCGATTTATGTTTTGTAGAACAAAAATAGAGAAAGTAAAAAGATCATCAGTCCTTTGAAAAAAAGGAAGGAAAAAAATATTTAAATAAAGTAGAAAAAGAGATGGATACATAATATATAAATCATATTTTCTTTTAATTTCCGTCGGACCGGCAAATTAAAATTCTATCCCCGGGCCGGATAAAACCTTCCGGCGGGCCGTAATTTACCCATTCCTGATCTAAAAAGTTGTGAGGTAAGGTGAGGAGAGCTTTAGGAATGTACTCCGAACATACCATTTCATTCGTTAAGGAAAATAGGCATTGTGTGTCTGAAACTATTGAAATAGCAAATTCAATTGCTAGCGCCTTTTCTTCAGCTTCAAACTGTCAGCTACACGCAGACATTTCTACGCTTAAAATGCTGCGCAGAATATCAGACCATTAATTTCCATTTTCATTCCGAAGTTGCTTACAACTGTCATTTCACAAAACAAGAGTTGATGCGGAGCCTTCAGAAGACCAGGATAACGGCACCTGGTCCGGATGGCATCACTTACGTTATGCTACAACATCTATCCCATCACTCTCTGTCTAACCTCTTGAAACTTTATAATCGCATGGGCTTTATATCGCATATAACTTTATAATCGCATTTCGTTTCTTCCTTTGGCTTGGAGGCGTGCTTTTGTTGTACCTTTTCCCAAACCTGAAAAGGACCCCACCAAATCGTACAACTATCGACCTATACCTCTTACAAGCTGCATATGCAAACTCGTCGAAAGAATGGTAAATTTTCGTCTCGTCCTCATCTTAGAGACGACATAGGCTCTTTCATCGTATCAAAGTGGCTTTAGAACTGGACGTTCCACAGTGGATAAAATCTTAAATCTCGATATGCAAGTTCGCAATGCATTTTTATACCGAAACCATCTGGTTTCAATATTTTTTGACAGTGAAAAAGCGTATGCTCGCACTTGGCGACATGGTACACTTCGTGATCTTTATGCTCTTAAACTACGGGGTTACTTAACTTTAAAAAAACTTTAAAAAACTTTAAACTTTACCCATATTCATCCAGAAATTTTTAGAACTACGACAGTTCCAAGTAAGAATTGGTTCTACCCTCTCTCTCGGTCTCTTCCAACCAGGAGGAAGGTGCAGCTCAGGGTAGCATTCTTAGTGTAACTCTATTTTCAGTCAAAATTAATAACATCTTGCATCAACAACCACCCTCAATACAAGGAAATTTTTATATGGATGACCTTAACATCTTCAGTCAAGGAAAAGACATGCAATATATTGAACAACTCCAGACTGCCGTTTCTCGCTTGACGAGATGGAGTGACGAAAACGGCTTTGGCTTCTCATCTCAAAAGACGTCCTGCGTTCATTTCTGTCGACGTCGAAACTTGAATCCTGACCCAGAGATCTATCTGGATGGTAACAGGATTGCAGTGGTGGACAAAGTAAGGTTTCTCGGTATTGTTTCTCGTCGAACAGCTGTGGACGTCTTGCGAGAGGAAGCTTAACCTTTTAAAGGTACTCTCCAATGCATCTTGGCGATAGAACGGTCCTCCATGCTCAACCTCTATCGTGCAACAATTAGAACCAGATTGGACTATGGGTGTGCAGCCTATGGCTCTGCCCGTCCATCTGTTCTTCAAAAGCTGGATACAGTGTACCACGCCACATTAAGGATTTGTTCTGGAGCCTTTAGAACTTCTCCCGTAAAAAGCCTCTATATGTTATGTGCGGAACCACCATTGAGTTCGACACGTCTTTTGTTATCGATTCGGCTATGTTTTCGCATTCTATGTCATCACTATCATCCACTTCGAGGTTTACTCCTTGGTCCATCTCTTGATTTCCTTTTTAGGAATCGACCGTCCTGCATTCCATCCTTCGGGTTACGAATGCGAAATACTAAGAGTAGTACATCTCTTAATAATATCAACGTTTTTGAGAACCCTTTATTTTCTATTGCCCCTTGGAACCCTACAAATATTTCTCTTTTGGACCTTTTCTCAGGTTACCAAGTCACGCTGGGATTACCGGCAATGAACTTGCTAACGCAACCACAAAGAATGCTGTAAACTTCATAACACTTAGCGTACCATACAAAGATTTCCGACGAAATGTCAGACATCATTTGGAATGATTGGAAGAATAAATGAAGTGTGCAGAGTGAAAACAAACTCCACAGAATTCAACCCAACATCTCTTTTTGGCCTTTGTATCCTCGTCTTCTAGACGTAATTTTAACTAGTCTCCGTAACGGACATTAGAGTGTTACTCATCAATACTTGCTGGAAGGAGAGAACTCTCCTTTGTGCCAACACTGCAACGGCGATCTTACAATCTCGCATTTCTTAACGTCATGTCCTGGTTTATGGCATTTTTACATTCAATTTTTTAAAACTTCCTCGCCTTGTTTGTCTGCCTTGCTGGGTAATCCTCTTTACTCTGCACTCCTTCCTTTTTAAGATGTCCTAAATTTTTAAATTGTATATAGTTGTCATCTTCATATTCTAAATACTTCATCAATACATTTTATTGCAGTCATGACGAAGCTAATCCTATACATTTTTAGGACCAAAATACTTTTAAATTCCCCACTTCCTTACTTATTTCTAATTTACTTTTATTTGACTGAATATATTATTATTTTAAATTTTACTGGGTCAAATTTCGATTTGTCTGGCGCAGCTTGCTCTTTATTGGACCTTGCGCCATTAAACCCAAACCAACCAACTGTCAACACTATACGTCCATTGTTGAAGACGCCATTAAAGAAAAATAGAAGTGACAGGAAGGGGAGATATTTTGCTACCATCCTACAGCGACACTAAAGCAGGCCTCGAAATATATTTTTTAATACAGGTGCACAAGGTGCACCTAAGTTTTTAAATTAGGTACACAGGTGCGCCTAGCGGGAAAAAATTAGGTGCACAATTTTATTTTCACGTGCACAGTGCACCCGGGTATTCGAGCCCTGCACTAAAGGATACACAAATATCACCTTAGCAAATGTGCTATACATACCAAGGCTAGGAGGGAACCTACTCTCAATTGGGAGAATAGAAGGACTAGGTTTCGAATCGAATTTGCTGACGGAGAATTTGCAATTCTGTCGATCACTTTTGATGTAAAATATTTTGTCATTGACATAAAAGTTGTGTTATTTATAAAGTGTTTGTGTTAATTTGGAGCGGTGTATGGATGTTGTTCCGTAGCTAGGGAAGAAACAAAAGGTGTTATGATGTTCTACAGCACACAAAACGTGTTCCTTGCAACTTACAATTTAAAAAAAAAGGCCAAAATTCTGATAAAATTAAGGAAAAACTGTTGTGCAAAGACTTCGTTCTGCGACGTACTACCCAGTTTTAAGCACTTTTTGCTCCCGTGCACGTGACCTCCCATGTTTGGGTGTGGGAAATGAATCAAAAACTAACTATCAATTTTAAACAGCATGTAGTACCTGTACAATGTTCCATAAACTTTGGTTAGCTTCTGGAGCTCAATGTAATGCGTACTTGTCATAAAAGGAATGTATCCGACGATCGGCATTCCCATAGGACCGAGATGCGTTACTCCGCTTTTACTTTGGGAGAGGAAGAAAAGGACGATAATAACGAAAGTGGCGATCACGAGAGAAGCGGTAACATCCATTGCGAGATGTATTCGGCCAGCAGTCGAAGCAGTAGTGGAAAGACGACAATGCTTTGCAACGGATATCACCTGTGAACTGTAGATAAGGGCGTAACAACTGGAGAGATTACAATCCATTTTAAGATAATGGGTTACACAACTCCTTAAATTCTACAATGGAACTCAAACATACATTAGATTAGTGCAGGGGCGTAACTGGCTAGGGGACGAATAATATTTTTATAAAAGTTTGCCACATAAGTATTTTTTATAAAAGGGGCCCAGTATTTCCCAAACATGAGATACAAATTAGCAGTAGCACGAGTCGTGAAATATATCAATAAACTAAATTGTTTCGAAAACCCGCATAAAAACCACCTTTGTGTGCACAACACATCCCCTGCAATTAATATCATCAATTGCTTAATAGATTTGCTGAAAATTCATACACTAATCTATATCATGAAAGATTGAATTTATGGGTAAAGCTAACTTAAGTTACGCTACAGTAGTTTCAGTCAAGTGGTTTCTTTATCTCATGAGAGGACGAGTCTATCTCCACTCCTAGAGGTGTAGAAACCTACCCTTTTCCGTAACGTAGCACCAAAACGAATAATGGGATAGGGGTAATCGATTGGGGATGTGTTGCCGAAAGTAAGAAGCTTTGTACTCCGTAAGGCCCGATGCACACATCCGATCCCAACTATGCACACATAACCGTGAAATGACGCGAGTACTCATTTCGCGCCATTTGCGATATTCTATCGAAGAAAATATGGATACAACCATTTATTATTAATTATTTATTTTCCATTTATTTATGAAAGCAAGGTACTTCAGACCGGAGGAGCGTGTGCGGCGCCGTGGGGAACTGCGGTACAAATTGCACGCAAGTTGGACGTGCGTCGCCGCACGTTGAAAAACCGTATGTGTGCACCGGGTCTAGGACGTTTAGCGCTGGAAATAACCATATTTAGCCCATTTGATGCCGCGGTAATTTCAAAGAGAGTTCAAGATTTCAACATCTTAAAAGGTTAGAACATTCTTGGATGATTTAGAACTAGCTCTCGACGTCTTTTATTAAATGCTGAAGCGAACTCTATAAGGATTACATTGCTGAATTTGAACTGCAGACTGCAATAACTAATCTCGTCCCAATGGAAGGATTGCTTTAATGGCGTATGGGATTTATAATTATGGGACTGAGGTGAACTACTTCCTTAAGAAGTAGAATGAGACACTAAACTCATCAAAAGCAAGCATTTTAAATAAAAGTAATGTACCCTTTATACTGATGGAATTAGTCGTGATTGTAGCGTAATTGATCCCTACGGGGTAATAGTGGGAAAAATCTAGATATGCTCTTTTTAATGGTTTGTATAGTCCAATGCTTGCTAATTTTACACTATGCAAAAACTTAAAATTTCTACATTTGCATTTCTACGTTTTGCATTATTTTTAATTAAAAGGAGAATATTACTTACCTCTTCCTTTTAAAGGACTTAATGTTAAGAATAATTTTTTTAAAATTAGCATATAAGTATTTCTCTTTCTAGATTATGAAATGCTTTTTATGGCATGCTAAATAAGAGACGGTGGTAAACGTTTTCATGTAGAATGTGTTTTTAAACTTATTCCGGATATGTCATTGAACCTGTTTTTCGCATACAATTTCAGTCGCCAATACAAATTCAAGATATTTTCTTCGAAACTCAAACTTTATTTTATAATTTATTTATTTACAATCTCAAAAAAATGTTACAACTATCTTTTTTGCATAAGATTTGAAACATACTTTAGTAAATACATATCTATGAATAAAGACTTACGGATGATACAAAACATAATTTAACATAGTCAAGAGAAGAAACTGAATCAAGAAATATATTTGAGTTAAAGGTGATTCATTTTATAATTTGTTTTATGGAACACTGTAATGAAATGAAAATGGAACACATCAAATGTGACATTTTAATGTGAGAATATTGAGACAATCTTAAAAAGACTTTAAGATCTTTTATGTATACACAGTTCGTAGGGTTTAGGCGAAAGACCGATTCCGAGTTCACCGTCGAAATTCGGCACTGCACCTTCTGGAAGACTAACATCAAATTTTTGCAAGATAGAAGTGAAGTACAAGAAAACTTCCATTCTAGCATAAGATTCACCTGGACAAGATCTCTTACCTGGAATAAAAAACATTTATCAAGATGCAGGTCACTGCTAATCGAGGCTAACTTTTAACTACCTCACATGAAGTTAGTTACCGTAATATATTAAAAATTCGAGCTACTATTAAATAATTAGTTTATAAAACATTCTATGGAGTGTAGTCAAAACCCATTATCCTGAAAACTGAATATATAAAATATTCTTATATAAGAGAAAATTAATAAAATCTTAATTGATCTTATTAAATATATCAAAATACGTAAATTCACCTGAGATTACAAGAACTTAAATATATTGTTTGTGTTTTGAAATAGTTAACAACCAAAAAATCTAAGATTAAAGTGTTTAGGTAATTTTTTAGGTGTTATGAATTGAAGAAAAGGCTGATTTTTTAAAGATAACAACATTTTAAGATGGTCAATCAATAAAAATTAAAATTTTAAAATAATTTTCTACATCTGTAAAACTATATATTTCTGTACAAGGAAGTATATAATTTTTTTTAAATACAAGAAATTCTGATCGACTCGAGTATGTACTATATTAATACGAAATATTTTCTGTTCTGAATCATCCATGTGACAAAATTAAAACTACTATAAGTAATTAGCATAGCGTCACTCAAATTGCAAAAGGTCTTATGTCTAAAAGCTGCAATTTCAGAAGAGCAAAAAAACTTAGTTTTCCTTATGATCCGATTCTACAATTATTATATATATATATATTTGGTTATAGCTTTTATTGGATCAGCTGAAGACATAAGAGATTTTGCCACCATGTGGAAATCACAAAATGACATAGCAATAATAAAAGAGAAAATGTAATTTTGGACATACATTTCTTTTGTACTTTGAGTGATGATTTCTAGCCTTTATTGTCTCGCTCTATTGAATCAATTATATTTGTATTCAACATATTTTCAAAATTTTGTTTTACATTCCTATTTTAATTTTAATAAGAAAGACTTTACAGACATGGGCAAATAAAATACTTCGATTCATGTTTTGTATAACCGAGGAAATTCCAACATTTTTGTTTTCCCAAAAAAAGACAGATAAAAAAAAATTCCTATTTTTATTCAATAAAATATATTATTGTAGAATAGTTTATTGTGAAAATCGGTCCTTACTTTAACATTGTCTTGAAAATAAGTAATACCGTTTTGTCAAACAATAGCTATAAACAATTTAAATTAGATATTTGAGCATAGATGAAAACAGAACGTTTGGAAATTTCTCAATAGGTCATTGTGATCCCTGACCACCTAAAAAAGCACTAGTATTGTAGGCACAAAGCATAATACCAGCGGTTTGTAAAAAAAATTCGGTTCGTAATGTTTAATAAACAGTTTTCCTACATCAAGTTGCTTTTCTATTGAGTTTCTCAATGAAGATGAATAAATCAAAGGAACATTGTATGTAGATCAGGGTGAATCCAAACCGAACCAAATGTCCCTGTAATCGAATTAAAGGTAAAATTTATGTAATTTAAAACATGTGTTCGATTAATTCATGCTTACTCACGTTAACCGTTTCATTTGAATGTATCCTAAAATGTCACCTGAATGGCTATCTGTTATTATGAAATTTAAAATGCTTTCTGCTATTTGAGACAGCACGAGCTTAAATTCCGTTTTTTCAACGCTTGAGATATTAGAGAACTACTCACCGATGGAGAATGGTATGAAGTATTCGGGCTTGATCACGTCTTTTTTATCTTCAGTCAGAAATCTCTCTGGACGGAAGACATCGACATCTTCCCCCCAGTATTTGGGATCATGGTGAATGGCCCACAAATTGGCTAAAATGTAAGTATCCTTGGGGATTAAGTAGTCATTCAGTTCTGCATCCCAAAGAGTGCTATAAGATAAAACGAAAAAGTTACCTGAATTAAAGGGCATTTTCTAAAATATTTCAAATTGAATTTCAATTTTAAAAAACTTGCTTGATTTCCCAGCTCGGCCCGAAATTTTTGAGGCTTCAGACAAACCGTCACTGTTTCCACGACAGTTTTATTGCGTCGTCGAGCAGCTTTTTGAGCTGTGTTCTTGCTACGTGCCTGTGTTCTTTCCTCTTCCGATTGCTCTGCTTGTGAGTTTTGGGTCTATTGTGTTGATTCGAGGAAAAATTAAAAAAAAAATGGTCCATCTTCTAATGTTCTACATTATATGTATCGTTTCTATGGTTCCAAAGGAATAACTCGGCGATCTGAAAACAGTTGCGTTGAACAAAAATTCCAACATAATAAGCTGGGCGAATTTCATGACGCCAGAGCTCGGCGTTCAAGAGTTTTCGCTGCATCAGAGAAACAGATTTTCTGCTCTATATAAGACACTAAGGATTTAACGCGAGTATAAATACGATTTTTGCTTGTGATCAAACATCAGTAAAACTCGGTCATAGCATGCACTACGGAGATGTTACTGTCTTAACCACACAAATTACATTCATAAATAAAAAACAGCCACCCTAAGATACGATACGAAACGAGACATTCTGCAAAATATAACGTCAGAGCAGAAACCAGTACATGGTTTCTAACGGGTCTATTTTAACAGGCGTCGCCACGAAAGCACCTTACCCTTTAACCTAAATTAATATCGTCGCATCACACCAACCTCATCTGATTAGTATCGCCACAGGTAGAAGACTTTATACTCGAGGTAAGTTAATCGTTTCCGAAACAGTCCAATGCCATCATAGATTAACACTTCTACACCAAATATGTGCCCTTCTCATCCTATCTTAGTATGTTTCATATTAAATGAAGTCCCGATTGCTTTCGGGGTGAAATTGGTTCAGCAATCTACTGTATAACAAACTGTCCCATCATTTCTAAATGGCATTTAAAATACCAAATGCTGTTAATTTCAACACTCGGAATACAAAAATAATAAACACTGATCTAAATTATACAAACCATGAACTATTTTTGCAGTAAAACCGATACTATCTGCGAAACGCTGTTTAAAATAGTCATAACTTGTCTTCCTAATAATGCAGATCAGCCTTTTTTGCGTATCAATCTTAATCCTTCACTCCTATATTAAAGTACAACACCCAATTCAGTTTCATCAAATATTAAGCTATCTAAACCTGCAGATTAAATATCTGCAGGTTTTAAATAGCTCCCTTTATAGATCAATTAAAATCCGGTCACTTTATAAAGCTAAACAATAATAGTCTTTAGAGCACTGCAAGGTCCACAGCGTGCATAGTGAAGATGGAAATCCAAACGGACATTTTTCTTTGATAAGCACACTCTAAGATACATCATAGACCACCTGTAGTGTCGAGTATTTAGCCGAACATGAGAAGATCGAGCTTACAACCAGGTGCTTCAGACTACAGCTCTTCAAACAAGTGCTCAAACTAATAAGCCATTAGGGTGGTAAAAATACGAACTTAATTTTATTCTTACTATCTCAGGATATTAATTGGTATGATTGTCCTCCATCTCATCAATTCCATGATAGTGGCTTGAGTATAGGGCATCTTGGTTTGATCTGTCCACGATGGCATACGACTCTGACCAACGACATTGTCGATTTCATCTTGTACCCTCTTCTGCACGTCAGTGTAAGCGCCCATGGTCAACATCAGCCAATCCGTGGTAAGCTTGACGGTTTCGCTTCCAGCTCCAAAAAATGTTCCAATCATGTCTTCAAGTACTTCCTCTGTTGAAGATAATGAGGTGAACATTATACAATGAAATGCAATTTGTAAGCATTAAAGTAAATTATATTTTATACGAAGAGGCAGAAAACTTTCAAAAATTGCTCTGGACTGTAAACAATGATTTTTAACAAGATGTTTCTCCGGGAAATAAATTTAATTACTGTGTTATTTAAATCCTAAATATACTGGTTTTTATTAATTAAGGAACAAATTTAAAAATCTTCGCAAACAGAAATATGCGACTGGCTTCAAACTGCGTAAAGTAACCAATGATGTTATATCGCTCGCACATTGTATCAAAATTTGTCTAACTGGTATTTGGAAAATGGGGTGCCAGCTGAGGTGTTATCCTCTGATAGTTCTCTTGAGGATTAATTCCAGACCGTCGCCAATAACCCGTTGCGTTGCTTTAGAACGACGTTATTTAAAAAAAATGCCTACCTCTCAAGGTGTGGAACCAATTCCAGGAGAACAATTTCCGATGATCGCTGTGTGCGCTTATCTGTGCCAAGGAACATTACCTACCCCAACACACTCGCGGTATGCGCTTGTTTGTATCAACAGAGAGGGCTCGTTTAAATTGGACACGATTGCATGCAAACTGGAGTGAAGATGAAGAGGGCTCGCATTATTTACGGATGAGTCCTAGTTATTCTCCTCATTACAGTGATTAAAAATATTGAAATTTGACAGTTGTAAAGAAAATTTAGATTAGACAAAAATGAATGTTTCAAATTGATAAGTATTAGTGATAGAGGAGGATTATGTTAACATAGAGTTGTGCATAATTACATTATTGTTCAAAAACTTGTCAGTAAGTAATAAATTGATTTAAGTGTCAAATCAAAGACATTTGGCAGCAATATTAACTCGAGATCTACTGCATGATAAAGAAATGCTTATTGAAAAGTGTTTCAATGGACATTCTTCTTCCAAAAAAATGAGTTTAATAATAAGATCCTCAACTAACGCTTTGTCTATTCCAAATCTAAAATTGATATTAAAAAAAGTGGTGAACAAAAGAAAATTAAAGACTTTAACAAAATAATTTGTGTAATTTTTATACTTATATTGCTGTTAATTTAGACGGATTGTTTTATGAATAAATATTTTTGGAACTTATTGTTTCAGTTTTTATTTAACATACAAATCTCTAATACTATTTCAGGATGAAATTGGGCTTAATGTATAAGTATTTCTGTTAAATAATATTACTTATGAATGCTGATGAACGATTACATAAATTCATATACGAATCCAACTTAATCCGTAATGTAAGAAAATTCCGTGCTATTTAGTAAATATCCGGTTAAGAATGAATAGGTTTTCAAATTCCGAAAGTTCACATATCCCAAACAACTCCGCACGAAGAAATTAATTGCCTCCTAGTCATGACGTCACAATCCAGACAAGACTTTCTTCTCTAGGAGGCATTGGATGGCCGCGATATCCCCTTCATGTCTACGAAGTGTTATAGCGACAGTGTACTTTTTTGGGGAGGCATCTCTTTAGGGGTTGAGGAAGTGACCTCATCTACACTCCCGCGGGGTACCGCAACCGCTAATTATTCTAGCTAGAAATGAGTTTCTGGACATCGAGGTGGGTGCAACCCGCGATTCATTTATGCCGATAATGCTCGCCCCCACACAACCCACCTTTCGTGAATGTAGCTGCTTGAAAATGAGACTGTTGGTATGGATCTGCGTACTCTATCGACCTGAATCAAATAAACTTTTTGACTAGGGCTATAGATATAATTGACGCGATTCTTTCTCGGCGGGATCCTGATAACTTTCAAGGTACAACTGCTGTACCAGCCGTAGTCTAAAGGTTAAGCATGTGTGGGATTCTTTTTAGAGACGTATTGCTGTCTTAAACCCTGCATGGACTTCGAAATGCCTTGCGAGAACATTGGGAGTTGATGCCTACTTTTACTACCTTTATTAAGGGTCCGGGACTCGAAATTCTAAAATCTTCAATTTTAAAGATTTTGTTCCAAAATGTTTTCTGTAGGAATACATTTTATTTTGCAATTATAATAACTATTTTATTTTTAAAACTTTAAATTTTTTTTTATTAAAATTGAATTTTTTTAAATTTGACGTATTGCAAAATTGATACGTTTTAAAATATTTTGTAGCAAATCATTTTAGTTTTGCATTAATAACTCCCAAAAGTTCATACTATAAACTGTCTTCGGGATTTTTGGTTAAAACAATTGAAAAAATTTGTAAAAAAAATATTTTGTTCACAAACTATATGAAACACATAAGTACCGTTTACATGAGCCAAATACCCGGGTAAAAGGAGAGTAAAACCGTTTTTTTCTACTCCGCTTCCCCTACGTGGGGAAAAAGCGAGGAAATACGCGGGTTGATTTCAACCCTAGTCAAGTCCGGTGTCATTGAGATTACCCTCCTTTCCCATAATGCAACGCGGGTAATCTTCGAAAATCCCTTTCACCCTCGAATTACCCGGGTCGATTGGTTTGGTCATGTAAACGGCACTATAGTATACAAAGTTCGAAAAATTATAGGAAATAAATATCACAAATTTACACAACTGTACATCACAATAATACACAATTGCTGAAGACAAATTAAAGAAATATATTTAAAGAGTAAATGTTGAAAATTTCATTTATTTATGACATGTAGTTTTTAAGTTATATCCATTTTTTTACTATGAAAATCCCATTTAATACAAAAGGAGAAAAAGAGCGTTTAAAATTATGAAGACTCGTTTGATTTGCAGCTGTCATGTTATAAAAAGTTGAATATTTCCGGTTCTACTAATAGTATAAACAAAATTTAGGTGTCATTTTATTCAGAAATGTCTGTATTGTTTGTTAAGATAATAAAAAAAATTGGACCTTTTCTTATTTTGAGTCTCAGACCCCTTTAAGTTATGTTTTCCTCTTCAATTGGTATGTGCACTTATGATTCTTGTATTTTTGATAAGACAAAATGTAAAAACTTATTCGTATTTACTTGTTTTTTTTGTAGTATATATAAGATATGATGAAGGCTTTCAACAAATTTCATTCAAATTGGCAGAATAGTTTTTGATTTATACCAGGTTTTCCATTTGTTCCTTAATTTATGGAAATCAGTGTAGTATGTGTAGGATTTAGTCTTCCAACTATAAGATCTTATAGAATGGGCGCTCTATTTTTTGAATGGTCCTTACCATTACACAGAAACATACTTTGAGATAATATGCAGTTATTTCTGTACATTACAGTGTACAGAAATTAATTTTAATGCAAATATTCGTATATTCTCTCAGTTTAGTTCAAGGATTTAAATCACCCTACAGATCGATACTGTTATGGAATAAATATTTCTTTTGTTCATAAATAAATTATATTTATTACGCATAAAGTTAATTTTAGTGGAACAATATCGTATTAAGTGCACATTTTGTGCATTCCCATAAGTATAAAAAAATTTGTTATACTATGCAAATTATAATTATAGGTACTTACTACAAAAAGCAGGTTCATTTCTTTTCCGAATCTCTAGTAAATAACCATCTATGTAATCTCTGATATTATTCTCATCTAATGTTTTTTCATGTTCTTCGATCTCAGCCCTAAAAACAAAATATATGTAAATCGTCTTTACCTCAATGAATATAGAATGTAGTTATAATTCTTGTTCAAACGAAACATTCTTAACGCATAATAAAACTTTTAAAAATTGTAACAAAGCTACTGATTTTAATTATGGTGTTTTATGTTCCTCAAAAAGACAATCACAGAATCTTGGCTAATAAAAAAAATAAGTAATTGAAATTCAAAAATTTAAAGCAAACACATTTCACGTAAAAGTTTAAATAGAAAACTTACTTTTTAATTGAAATATTTGCAATGATTTAAACAAGAAATCTTAAACTCAAATATCTGAACAGAAAATTAAACAAGACTGTTATTTTACGCCCTGTCGAGAGCTTTCAAATTATTCGGTCAATTTCTGAAACTATCACTACGTTGCTTTACTCATGATTATGGAAAGGCCCATAACTGTTTGGATGCCATGGATGTTTTGATAGATTGCACTGTTTTGTGCTAACATGACTTTGTTTTGCTGTTCTGAATTTCATCGTATATATTAATCTGTACATATTATCCTGTTCATATTCTGTTCTACATCAGTATTTTTAAACTTTGAATATTTATGAAAAGGGGAACAAATATTAAGTTTTCCCAACAATGGTGCTGTCAATATATTCACATCACTGATCGGCATCACTTGTGACAGGTTTTCTTGATTACCGAATTCTACAAGAGTCGGGCCTAAATCCCCAAGGACCCAATTCCTTAGGGTGGTCAAAATCAAAATTTAATTTAGCTTCTCATTTGAAGAATACGTTGAATGTTCCGTTTAACTTGTTAGAACAGAGTCTCGTTGAGATTTATTAGAGATTACTAAGTTAAGTTTACACTAAGTTTTCATCCATTTGTAAATAAAGTTCCATATATTTAACGAGATATCAGACCATTTATATAATTCACAGGAATAATCTTTCAGTCACCATCCAAAAAATTACAAAAAAGGCTTAGACATACAAGGACCTCCTCAACTTTTACTTCTCACATAATTCCAAATTATAGCCATCACCAAGAAAGATCTATTTAATTTCATTCGGTACATTAATGTCACTTGTACGTGAAACTTTAATTGTAGTTAAGTGTAAAAGTGTCGAAAGACTGGTAAATACTACACTGTTAAAATAAAAAAAGCGCTCTTGTACCATCCAGTGTTCCCATATCTTCACTTCGTTACACAGTACCAGGTTAGATAATGGGAATATTTGATTTTACCCCACAACAAATAACCACATCCATTAGCTGAAAGAATTGTAGGAAAGATGAAGATGGAATCCATGAAACTGGCTAGAAATCTTACTGGGAAAACTACAGGTTGTAAGAGAGTTTACTTTCACAGCTATGTAATTTTTCTCTATTCCTTTGTACACTTCTTGAACAGTTTTATTTGTACAAATATAATTATTTAACTCTAAAGTAAATGCACAAAAACAGCGCACGTGCTTTTCACGGGCCATCCCCTTGGGGCTCGGTACCGCTGTATCGAGGGTCTCACCACCACCTACATGGGTTAATATCCCCCCTGGTAACACTATCAGTTTATGAATGATAATAACTACTGACTGAGACTAATTTGTACTGTGGTGCAAAACACAAATAAGTTGTAAGCACTTTCCTGTGCTCTAAATACAGCTTAGCCCAGGCTTCACCTGAACACATTATTGCTGTCTATCTGTCAGGCCAGCTTATTCATCCTCCCTAGTCTGTTCTTGGGATGGTTTGGTTTTTTTTTTTTTGCAGAGACCCTATTCGCTCACGCGGCCAAGATGCACCCAATAGGACAATGTACAGAAATTGTGAAAAGAAAGGATAAAGAGAAAAATTGCTTGGGAATCCTGGGATCACGACCCCATGTTTACCAGATGTACCATGGGAAAATAATAGATTACCAGGGTGTCTCGCGAAGCCGTGACGCAGCTAAAGGTGTAACCGAGGGCTTTTATTTAAATGTCGCACCTTTATTTAACATTTTCTTTTAATCATTGTTTGACTCCTTTATTCTTTATTTCACATTTATCTCTAAAGCTAATTGGTTCTTGGGAGCCTCTCGTTTGTCACGGGCTAATTTTTTATGCCAAGTGTGGTAAATAAAACAACATAAAGCACAACTGAATGATCTCTAGAATAAAGCTTACAGCGCTATATTTCTGGCTTCCTGAAGAATCTTGTCGAACTTTGATTCCCTGCCTAGTCGTAAAATCTTCATAAGCTTCGTAACCCACGGAAAGAAGATCTGCCAGGCCACCTGTCCCGCTTGGGCTGCAGATTCGGACAACGTCTTGTCCATCCTGATGCGAACGGGATCGTCGTACTTTCGCCTCTTGCCGTACACCAGGGAAGCGATGTTGTTCGACATACTCGGGGTTAAGAGGGCCTTGATGGCCATGGAGCGGCCCTTTGATTCCTCGAAGTGATCCAACAAGTCGCTGATTTCTTCCTGAATGAATAAAAGATACAGATGGTTAAAAGCATTTACGTATTTTTGGAAACTTGAAATCAATTTATGTATACAATGAAGCTGTTTTCAGTTTAATCCTAATAATGGATTAGACAAGACATATCGTCTATAAAAATCTGACCAATTTTTCAAATGATGTGATATTTCTTCATCAAGATATTCTCAGTTTTCTTCTAATGGCCGTCGAGACAACCACCAGAAGAATTAAACATGAAATTACTTGAGACACATTTTATCAATTTCATACGTTTCGGGAAACTGAATGCACTGCACAGGTACGATGAATGAACGAATTCTTATCGGAAAGGTGAAATGAATCTATCAAATCTTCGATTTGAAACTTAATTCAAAAAGTTCTCTGGCATAAATTTAAAAAATTGCTATAGATTCTAACGTTTTCTTATATTTTTCAAGTTATGATAAGTGTAAGACACACACTTGGTAAATGTACCAATCACCTCATTTCGAGTGAGTGTATCCATAGAATTAATTCAGGCGTGTACTGGCATTTTTTTAAGTTATAAAATCAATCATGGTTTAGGTCTTTAAGTTATTGAAAGGCTTGACTATTTATGCTGTAATGATTTTTATTAAATGCTGATGTCCCAGAGAGAATATTTGTTCAACTGCGATAAAATACCATCCGACATTTCAAAATTCCATAACAGGTGACTAATGCTTCATTATCACATAACTACACTCATGTCAGAATCGCACGGAAATCGAATTCTAAAGTAAAAATTTCACCTGTAGAATTATCGCACACATCTTCAAGAATAATATTTAAATTACAGGAAGCCACCAGATGACGCCGATAGTTCGTCACAATGACGAGTGTAAGAGAGGTGTATATAAAGAATGGTAGCAACGAAGTAAAATTGTTCACAAGCGTTCTGTAAACCGCTCAGTGCCACAACCAAATAGTTATGGCACAGAGGACGCATGTCGATAATTTTTTACGCGGTAGAAATATCGGCCGCCTGGAATGTGGGCGTACTCAGACGGAAGTTTCAGTGGAACTTGGAATCGCCCAAAGTGTCATCTCTAGGCTTTGGCAACGATTCCAAAATGATGGAAATGTCAGAAGCCGTTACAGTACAGATCACCCCCGAGTTACAACGCCGAATGACAACCGGTATTCGACAATAACTGCAAAAAGGAGCACAGCATCCGACCTTTCTCGTCGGCTATCTTCAGCCCGGAGTACGACGGTTTCAAGGCAAAGCGTTTACAGACGTTTTGGAACATGTTTGTCAATATGTTTGCAGGCCTGTCAGATGTGTTCCGCTCACGGCAACTCACTGTCACCAGCGGTTAGCCTGGAGTAGAGAATATGCAATGTGGACACCATCACAGTGGGCTTGTGTGATTTTTTCCGACGAGTCCAGGTTTAGCTTGCAGTCAGGTTCACGGCAGACGTTCATATGGAGAACGCCAGGTACCCGCTACAACCAAGACAACATCATTGAACGACACCGTTATGGTGGTGCAGGATTGCTCGTTTCTGGCGAAATTATACTGGACTCCATAACAGATCTACATGTTCAAATCGGTACCATGAGAGGCAAAATTTATTGGGACATCATTTTGGAACAACATGTACGTATGTTTAGGGGTGCCATGGGCGCAGAATTTGTGTTTATGGATGACAACGCCCGTCCTCACTGTGCAAACATTGTAAACGAATGCCTTGAATCTGAGGATATCACCTGTATAGAATGGCCTGCATTATCACCTGACTTGTAACCGATAGAGCATGCGTGGGACATGCTTGGCCAACGAGTTGCAGCCCGTCAACCATCTCCTACATGTGTACCGGAGAGCATTGCTTGCTGAGTGGAGTGATCTGCTTGATAATTTGATCCTCGGCATGCCTAGGCGTTGTACGGACTGTATTTCATCGTCTGGGAGACATAGAATGTATTAACCATCATACCAACCATGTCATGTTAAGTTTTTGTAAGGTCGATATTTTTTGTAATTTCTCCAGTGAATAAAATTCGTAGTCTTTATGAATATCATACATACACCATCTTTTTTGTTCTTTATTATCTTTTGTTTTATAAATGGGCTTTATGAATGTCACGTTTATTTTGTTTCTGAACCTTTATTTGCCGGAGCTGCATTATCCTTAATTTATGGATACTAGTGTATATAAAATCACGAAATAAAACACTTCCAAACTTGTTTTTGTCATTTTTATAAATTGCAAGACAGTGTGAATAAGTTATTTTTCTAAGTTTAAATCTTAATCTATTTCAAAATTTCTTACGTGGATAATCTGTGATAGAAATGTTATAGTTCAATTTATGCTGTCTACACATTTGTGGACAGTCAACTGAAATCCATTGAATATATTTTTAACCCGCAAAGAACTTTTGCATCATTCTGAAATGCATTTTTACTTCTGCAATGCAATCGAGTTTTCTAGAGTAGATAGAATCGTGATAGTTCCGTTTTATAGTGTGTATTCGTGTTTATCAGTGAAATAAATGATAAGCAGAATGATGAACAGAAAACTCGAGGTCGTAGAATGCGTTATAAACAGATAGTCGAAGGGGATAAACAAAAAGGCAGAACTAAACAAATTCGCATCTATTTCAATAATTTCTTCTCCTTAATACTGACGAATTATAACTAAAATACATTCAAAATAATTAAACTGTAAAGTTATTGTCATATTTTTGCATACTTTAGTTTCATGAGAATGGCAACAGTGTGTGGCTTTTATTGAAAAATTCCTTTTGCATAAAAAGATTTTAAACATTTAAGGGGTCCCGGTCAGCACATAGGAGTCCATGTTAAATTGAGCACTTTCAGTAACACTTTTCACGAGAACTACTCAGTCAAAAATTCTAAAATAAATCCACCTTATTAAGAGTACATTTTTAACATTTTGACACAGTTTTTTTTTTTTTTTTTAACAAAAAATGCAAAAAGATTAAATTTTTTGAATACACAAAAAAAATTATAAATTTCTTCAGTTTAGAAAAAAAATATTGCATATAGATATTATTAAAGCTTGTGAATGTACTCAAGCCTTTGAAACTTTTTACACATATATTTTATCTCAAGAAGATTTTTAGAAAAGTGTTCCTAAAGTCAATAATATGGGATTCTTAGAAAATGAGTGTTAAAGTTGACTATTTGAGTACCGCTAACTGGAGCGGGTTACGTTAAAATATTAAATATAAATACTTCTAATACTCGTAATTCGTCATGTAATACACCATTTTATTCAGTATTTTTCAAATATTAATAAAATGCAAAAATCCCCAAACCGACATTTTAATGTTTAATGTATTAAAATGTTTAAAATCTTTTTATATAAAAATAATTTTTCAATAACAGCCACACACTGTTGCCAAAACTTCCCCTTAAAAAGGTAGCTGTGTAAATAATTGTATATAGTCTTCATGGAGTCAGATTGAAAATAGTAAATATTTTGCAGAGAATAACTGAAAAAATTTTAATTCGAGTCTCGTAGCACAGGTTTTCCTTCGAGTTTCCATGTTCACGTCAATTTCTAATATTGTGCAATAGTGGATGCGTAAACTCACCGATGGTCTTAGACATTTCTCATTTCACTATTTGATGTATTTGCGTTCTTATGTTTTCAGATATTTTTGCTGTTAGTATATAAAAACGTTTTTTTGTTAATCGTATTGAGATAAAGTCGGTAAATTATTCGTACACTTCAGAAAAATACTTTCTACACGAAATCTTTCTAATTCATCATTACAATAAAAGGTAATTGGATTGTGAAAGCTATTCAACACAGGTAAACGTACTTTAACCATGTCTTCCAAGTGAGATTTTCCAAAACCCAAGTCTTTGAGCAAATGCAAAGAAAACCTCCGCTGTTCTTTCCACGGAAGTCCATTGAAAGCTCCAGTCTCTATGAAAATAAAAATAAATCGAATAGTTCTTTAAAAAATGCATGATTTTTCGAATTTTAACTGAATTTGAAATCTTATACAAAAGCAATTGTAAGTTTTTGGAAAAATAAATTTATGAGCTATTTATTTCTCGCATAATCACGTTCTCTATTGAACAACGTACTATAGTATTCTAATCACTGGTCTACAGGGTTTTCAGAATTTATGTTATAAAATCTTACTATTGTGTTATGTAACATGGTCGTGTACTTCATGTACATTATCAAGCACTAACATTTTATAAGTAGCATTTCTTTTGTGCCATTCACTTAATTTTTTTAAGTACATGAGGTACAGGTGGATAAAAATAAACAAAATCGCAAAATAATGTTTTGGCGAAGTTGTCGTATTTATAACTAATAATCATTGATGAAAAGCTTCATAAGAATTATAAGAGCACAACATGATCTTATATACAGTTCGTTTCACTGAAAAGTGATGTTATTTTCTTTAACAGATGGAAATGCAGTGAGTTTACTAAATATTACTGTTGAAGAGGGTGCTACACGTTTTAATATCTTTAACTTTGTTTTTTATATGTAAAATGAATTAACTCACCTAAGGTTGCTTTTCTGAGTTGAAACGGATTTTCTGGGGGTCTTCCCATGAAGGCATCTTGAGCGAAAGCATCCCTAGTTGTTTCAAAGTCGCTCAAGACGATTATATTTTGACTTCCCAACTGAACACTAAAAATAAAATCAAAACGGCAGTTCCAATAATTAAAGAATCGGGTTGTTAGAAGGTCAACTAAAACTATAGAAACATGTCTGAAGATTAAAAAAAAAAACATGTCACAGCAGCTATAATTGTTCAGCTAGTGCATATTGGAACTTATGACTTTGTTTTCTACCAATCTACAAATTTAAATATTCTATTGCGATAAAGGTGTGACGAGTAGTCCTCTCCACGCAAAATTTCATACCATTTTCATTAGCAAAGTTTGTTTAACAAGATAATCAGGCAATGACCCATGAAAGTCAGATGGGGAAGTTCCATGTAATAAGGTGAGTTCGGCAATACTTCCCGTGCCAACTCATGCAGGTATTTCTAGGTCATAAAGCGACATGCGGACAACTCCATGTCGATTAATTTCTTGTGGTTCAGCATGTAGATGGTCCAACTGTTGGGTGTACGAATCTTCGACTCTTGTTTTGTTACATGTTACGAGTCTAGTGAATCAAACGGCTTCCATCTCACTAGAAATATTTCCCGTTCCAACTCGTCTGTGTTTTGCTGGGTCCGTAAAGCGACATGCAGACACGAGTGTTATCCAGGAGAAACATAACTCCACGTCGAGTAACTTCTTGCGGTTGTGGTGTTTTGGGTCACCACAATAATACAAATTTGGTTGGACTCGACAGTTTCCGTTTTAAGCTATTTATTGCACTTAAAAGGATTTCAATACAATTGGACTTCTATTTACAGACGTATGTACAACAAACGATCACTGCACGATCGTTCATGAAGACACAGTAAGTTTCTCTTCTCACCGTTTGTATTTTTGTTTCCCCGGAGTTTGACACTTCCCCTTATAACTGTCTCGAGAGCTATGACGTCCACCACCTTCCTCTGTGGCTTCTGTCGCTCGAGTCCTTTGCCTTCCTTTTCGGGGCATCATCTTCCATTTATGAACAGGTGGCCGTGCAGCCTTCTGTGCTTTTTGTCTGCACTTGGACCAAACTCTTTTCGCCTATATGATTCATTTTTGTCAACCATTGACTTCCGCAGTTGGATGTTGGTTGCCGTATGAGAGGCCTTCAGATCCCGTTCAACAGGGTTGGTCTATTGCACGTGTAGCACGGCTACATTTTCAAATTTACTGGGTATTCCTCTTCTGATCGCATCAGACAGATCCCGTACACCATTTACTAATCTTTTTGTTCCAATCATACGGCCGATAGTATCGTCTCCAAACGCTTTTCCAATATTTCAAGTACTTCTGGGACATTCATGCCATTCAAGTTTATTCGCCTAATACTGCACACATAAATTTATAGATACCGGCGTCGTTGGCATTCAAACCGGGAAATCCTGTCAAATGATACTGAAAGTTTTCTAAGAATTACCCTATGTGGCTAAAAACAGTATTAACCTTTTCAGTATGTCTGTATTTACCATCATCACTCCCAGCCACAAAGTTGCAAGCACCATGGTACCAGGAAATACGAAAATCTTTTGATACTGAGATGTACAGTGCATTTGCCAAGTTTGAAATGTTAACGTTTTCCATTGACAATAATAATTAAGCCGTACATGTGAATAAAGAAAACAAAATAAGAGGTTAGAGTAGGTAGTTAATTAACGTCACCCTGTAGTTATTCAACGGTCTAAGTGACCGTCCGAGATCATTGAAATCCCGAAGGGAGATCCAAGGACAACGTCTCGCAACTTTGAACACGACCATATGTCTAAGTCAACACCCAAGCTGACACCTCACTCTCCAAACTTCCACGTTACGCTAACGTGATGCCATGACAAATTTCACGTACATTAGCGTCAGTGGACACGACGGTCTTTGAATGTATCGAGTTTCGAACTCGTAACCCTCCGGTAGCTAATGCGTTATTCTTCCAACTGGGCTACCTCGGCCCTAATGCAGGAATTAATGCAAGTTAAACATAGAATATTTTTGATACATATTTATAATTCCTGAAGAACCGGTTAGAATCGAATACCGAGATTCTTTACCCAACTTGATGTTTGAGCTCAGACTGCAATTACGGTGGAAAAATTTATACACGTGTTTAACCTCTTCTTATTAATATTGTTAAGCGATAGAAATAGACCAAATATTGTCTATTCATTCCTCGTATAAACAATGTTATCAGAAAAAAATAAGTTTCATACCTTGAAATAAAGATAACATTCTCTCTCTCACACACATTCTTTATATAATCATAGATAAAAGTCCGACTTTATTAATTTTTCTTACGATGGTAAAACTATTTCTAAAGCACCATTCAATTTTATCTTAAAATCAATTACAAAACATTACTGAGCAAACATATATTAATAGGAAATGCAAAATTGAATACATTAAAAAATATTATGGAAGAAGCTATCGCCCCATTTCAAAACATTTTAGGAATAATATAAATACTAAATCGAAAATGAGCTAGAATTAAATAACACAATTCTTTAGAGGAAGTTCTTTTCTCAACAGTGAAGGTCCTTTGCGAAACAGATAAGGAGGTAGGTAAAATTTTGCTAATGAGGTAACAAGAATGTAGTAGTGCTTTGATGTATTGCCCCTTTTGGGAAAAAAAAAATATTTTCTTAGCTAGTTTCAATTGAGATTAAGCTACATTGACTTCAACCGGTGTTGGTTCACGTAACTTCAAGCATTTCGTTCAATACTAAAAAATGGAATTGATGCGACTAGTATATTTTTCTCTTTGGGTCTCAGTCTTGTTTTCGTGTGCCATCTTTATTGCCAGATCAACGGGAAATGATTAAGAGCAACACACCGGTCTTAACAGATCGAGAGACCAGAGCAGCCGTTCGCGGGTTGGACCCTCGTTTCTTCCATCCATTTCGTTGTTTGGGTAGTTTCCTGGTTTACCTCTTGAGATATCCAAAGTTTGCTCGTTATCTGACCGTAGTTCAAAATTGCGAGGCGTTGTTCTTGGTTCTTTCCCTTCGGGATTGCTCCCGAACCGTCGCGAATAGCCCCTTGTGTTGCCCATAATTTGCGACGGTAATTAATTACCTACCAAAATTTGTTTAACTTCATCACGAGGTTTTGAATGAGTCGATTATTTATAGTATTTTTGTAGGAGACTGGTGGTAAAATGTAACCAAAGCGCTTTTACAACTAGCGCCCTTTTCGGGGTATTCTAGAGCGTTCCTTCTCAAAATTCATAAATTGGAATAAAATTAAAATTGAAAACACTGATTTTTTTTGTATGGAAATATGACTATAAGTAATAATTACTAACCGACCATTTAAAACATGAAAACAGCTAATTAAGAAAAAAAACATCAGATGTGTATGCTATCCTTCTTTGCGGGAACCATCGCCTGTCGAATTTTTTTAGATTAAGATAGCTTCTACTTCCGAAATTTATCCGAAAATATACAAGCTTATTAAATGACATTGTTTGTTCTTGCAATAACTATTATATTGTGAGCTATTTTTTTTAAGGGGGGGGGATGTCTTAAAGCTTTGGCGTCTCAATCACCCTTTAAAACTTAAGTCGTGGACTTGGCATATATCTTCTGCACACTTGTATTACACATTTATTTTAAAAACGTAAAGATTCATAGCATTTTTGACTTGTGTAGGTAGTGTAATACGTATGTTCCGCACTTGGAGCAGCATAACGTGCTATTCGCGACGGTTCTGGATCAAAGCGGTATTTTAAACTAAGAAAAGACTACACATTAAAACAAAAAATGTTCTACATTTAGCCCAGTACTGTAGTACTAGTGGCCTTCCATGTGTGGGTGGTGGAACTGAATCAAAAACTAAATCAATTTGAAATACATATAGTACCTGTAAACTGGTCCATATACTTTGGCTAGCTTCTGGAGATCAATATAGGGCGCACTGCTCATAAAAGGAATGTATCCTACTATCGGTAGTCCTATAGGACCAGGTGGTGTTCTTCCCCTTTTACTTCGGGTGAGGAAGTAGAGGACGATAATAACGACAGACGCGATCACGAGAGTTGCGGTGACGTCCATCGCGTGGTGGCCGGCAGTCGAGTCTGTTGTGGAAAGGCTGCGATCTTTTTGAACGGATTGCAGCAGATGTGGACTTTAATATCTCCAGTTACGCCCTTATCTAAAATCGATTTTAAGATTATGGGTTTATATAACTCCTTAAATTATACAACGAAACAAAGAGATATTAAAATCTATTTTTATGAGATAGTAGTGCTTTATATAACTCTTTAAACTATGCAGCGAAACCTAGCGATCTCAACTCTATACGGATGTTGACTCGACCCAACGAAGGGTTTTCGGTATAAAAAAAAATTTCCCACGGTGTGAAAGATAACTAAATGAAGATGAGGAAGAATTTTTTTTAAACAGAAATTTTGAGCTATGAAATGCACACTCGGGTGCAGCTCTAAACAATTTTTTCTGTGAGCGTTTGGGAGGCAAGAGAACGAATCGAAGTGTTGTTATTTTTAGGTGAAAAGAGGGGTTAGGCCCAAGGTATATTTTGTACGTCAAAGTCGACTGAATTTAAAACGCTTGCTTCATTTTAAACTCCCTGGAGGCCACAAATCGCACGATTTGTATGAGTTTTCTTTGTAGTATGGGGTGAATCGCCAGGCGTTTACACCAGGCGTCATAGTACTGTGTTGTTGGTTCCTTGATGTTTAGATGAGTTGTAGTGGGGTAGTAACATAGAGGTCCGGGTTTGCTTAAATACCACAGATGCAGAGGTCACTGCAATGAATATTTATCTATATATCTATTACAAAGGAAGTGTCCGATTTCTGTTTTCGGTTATAAAAGTCCTGACGAATCTGGCACATACAGTAATGGGATTTGGCACACACTTAGTCCAAATTTTTTGCAATTTTTGGGTCGTGGCGAATTTTAAAATTCAATCTAGAACATTTTAAATGAATTTAATGAAATTTAATTATTGTTTTCTTTGGAATGACAACAGCATAATAGATAACAGATTCTAAATTTATTTTTTCCGTTTTCATTTTGAGCGGAGGAAGGATTTTCTAGCATACGATAAAAACACAAAGTTCTTACTTTGGCTATGTAGTTATTTATTCTATCTCCTAGACCGTTAAAGATAGAGTATGAATTTCAAAGGATTTGAAATCTGTGGAAAATTTCACATTAGATCAATACTTAAAAATATGATTTTTTTTTTTTAATTGAATGTCTTTTAGTATATTTTTTGCAAGAGATTGTGACGTCACGTCAACCTTCACGTTCAAGAAATAAACAGATTACATTTCCTGCCCTCTTACGATTTCAGCAAAGGAAATAAAAACATTTTGATTGGCATTGTTTAGTTTTTTTTTTTTTTTTTTGTAAAATCAGAATCGTTAAAGATTGAAAATTTTAACGGATTTGAAAACTGCGGAAAATTTTACACTTGATTGATACCTTTCACCACGGGCAAAGCCTTGCTAGCCACGCAGTGGCTTGTATATATATATATATATATATATATATATATATATATATATATATATATATATATATAACAAATATAACAAAATCTGGGGGATAATATATCTGGGGAATATATGTAACAAAAAGATGTGTGTATATTCTCTATACAAATGTACACCGTTTGACCAATCCCCACCAAATTTGGTGTACTTATACTTTAGGACATAGGCTATTTCTTTCCCATCTTCAGACCAAACTGTAGCCATGAAATTTGGCACTAAAAATACTAAAGTGCCTCGAAGCTCCAATTTTGAAATCTAAAGTTTGTTTTTCTGCAATAATTGGACATGGAGAATAAAACACGTTCTACAGGGTTTGTGTTTTTAAGCTAACACAAGAAAATGTCGCGGCAGGAAACACGTTTTACAGAGTTAGTGTATTTGAGTTCACACAGGGAAATGTCGCCATCATATTTGAAACCCGAGCAATGGCGAGTTATTCAGCTTGTACGAAATAAGTACTGCATAAACGGGCACGTGTAAAAGCATGTGAACTCTGGGGTGGAGATGAGGCGCTTCGTACATACCTCGGGGAAAGACCTGAACGTTCTCTGATCTTTGGTAGACTTCAGCCAACTCTCTTACCAGCTGATTAGGGATGCTAGTTTGAGGGACCTCTTCAGATGAGATGCCGGGAGAGCAAAGTAGGGGCTCGAATCCCTCCTCAACATTTTTATAATGGGACCCAGTTCCCCAAACAGGAGATACAAATAAACAGTGAAATGTGAGTCGTGAAATGCATAAACGTAATAGTTTCGGAAACACACAAACCCTTGGGTGCGTTATCCACTTCAATGCATATACTTACCGTGTATTGTTAGGTAGATTTTATAAAAGTTCTACGTTAATCTCTTGTGGAAGAAATAAATCTCGTATGGGGACAAGTCGATCTCCACTTTTGGTGGAGTCAATTTTCACTCTTTTCCGTTAGGTAGAACCGGTCGATATAGGCCATTTTGGGAATGTCTGATTTATAGCATTTATTATTTTTCCTAGATGCTTATGACAGTTACAGCTTCCCCCTTAGGGTGTAGCTTTTGCAAAGCTATACCTCCATTTTGTATAGCTTTGCAATTTCAGAGATAAGGGAAGATGTTTTACTATAACCTCCCATCTATTGGTGGAGGAATCAAAGAATTGTACAGGAAATTAAGTATGCCAAATAATACTCTGCCTCCGGTGACAAGCTAGCAGAATTCGCACCAACTAAGTTTAGCGATTGTGCTGCAAATGTCACAAAATACGCCATATTATTTAATTCATGAATTCGAGATAGAACTCCTTTGTACTTGCCGGCCATGTTTGACCCGTTATCATAAGACTGCCCTCTGCAGTTCTAATACATCTTTTTGAGTTTTTCTAAAATATCTTCCCAAAGATCAATCCATTTTCTCACTAACTATTACAAAATCAACGAAACTTTCCACTATCTCAGGGCCATTTTCGGTGATCTGTACATAACGAAGAACTTCAGACATTTGTTCCGTTTGTCTTGTATCGGGCGTGCAGTCAAACATAAAGCAAAAGTATTTCGAAGCTTTGATGTCATTAACTATATGTTCTCTTATTTTTCTAGAGATGATTTCTAAACATTCATTCTGAATATTAGGAGAAAAGTACCTGACTTATCCCTTCTTATGGCGAAGAATGTGCTCTTAATTGAGGATGATAATAAGAAATTAGCACTATTGTGTTTAAAAACTTACCACATTTAGGGTCACCAAAGTCTAGGTGTTCATCAGAACCTCGTAAAGGATTACCTCGTTTTGCTGAATGTATAATAACAATTCTTTACTTGTGAGTATTTACATTAATTTAGTGACGACTCGATTGTGTAAGTCTGTCCGTCTTCCCTTTCTGTTTCATTTTGTGTCTGTACAAGTATCACATAAAAAAAAAAAAAATTCAACATGCGTTAATGCTATGTTCTTATTATGATACATCATCTTTTAGTTTAGTGAATACATTTTTTTTAAATTTCTTTGCTTATGTATTTAGACAAGTTTCATGTTAAAACATCACAATAACTATACTTGAATCAACCCTAATTCCGTAGTTTTGGAGTTGCATCTTTTGATTGGTTGCGGCTCACTACAATCAGATACGTAGGTATTTCAATTAAAGTTGCACTGTACCAACATAACGGGCTATTCACTACAATCAGGGAAATTGACAGCTTGTTTTAAAATAGAACAGCAGAGTATGTAGTTGGGGGGGGGGCGAAAAAATGCAAAAAAAATTTTCAAGTCGTAATAACGCGGAAAAGTTGCGAATTTGAGATTAAAAAGGGGTAAAAAAGAAATGAAATCGGTTTATATCTTCCGGTCGCGCATTTGCTATAAAGTTTGCCAAAAGTATGGAAAAATTCACATTTTTACGATAATTTTTAACATTTTACTTTACGGCTTTTCCTGAATATAATAGCTCAAATTATGGTGAAATAGAACTACAGAAAATGTTTAAATATTTTTTTAATCGGGCCTCGAAATGGAACTTTTATTACAGGGGTACCTTGTGCACCTAAGTTTGTAAATTAGGTGCACAGGTTATATTTTAGGAGCACATTTAAAAAACGTAATATTAGAGCATTAATGTAATGTAAACTACATTATTAGTTGGGTATGTTTAGATAGGTTAGTAGTAGATGGTAAATAAATATATTTAAACATCAAATTCTCCTGCGAACGGCTGTCGCGACAGTCGCTTCAACAGAGCCATCTGGAAAATGTTTCGATCATCGGAAAGTTCTGGTGGCAGTGGCACAAGTAAACCTTCCTCCTCTATAAACCTGTTACGGCCCAGCAATTTTGTTTTCTTATAGTGTGTATTTAGGAATTTTAATTACGTTCCTTTAGAGCGAGAGAGGTCGATACTAATATTTTGTTCAAACATCAAAATAACATAAAACACGTTCCCCGCCCTTTATTTTACGCTAGGTGCACTGCGTGCACCTAGCGTAAAAATTAGGTGCACAATTTCATTTTCATGTGCACAGTGCACCTGTGCACCCGGGTATTTCGAGCCCTGATTTAAATCCATCAATATCTTACGGTCGCGCATTGCCTTCAAAGTTAATGACATTTTGAAAAAAAAATGTACAAATAAAGGTAGATTACAGTTCAAGGGGAAAAAATACTAACAACTTGCATGTTTTTTGGTTTTCTTTATTGAATACAAGTTTAAATGCTTGAAACCAAATTATTTTAGACCATTAGTAATATTTATAAACAGATTTTTTTTATTGAAAAAACTAAGTTCAAGAAAATCATGTTGAACAATTACACATCTCCGTTTTCACTCATTCTTTGCTGAAGGAACTTTTAAATCTGATTTATGAGCGAAGTTAGGCATGGTTGACCTTGACAGCAAAGTGTCGTTCTGACAAAACCATCCTTAGACTCAGCTCCGCAAACTTTTCTTGAGGCTTCTGTCACGAGTTGCACACATCGTACATCGTTGAACTGCCTGTATGTAAACTGGGTATGTCTTAAATGTTACATCCCAATTAGGGACTGAGTCACTTTTAATAGATGATTTAATCTCATCACGCTTGTATAGCTTGTTTACAATTACCCCGCCTTCCTGTACGGAACCTTTTCGTATGAGCTAGATGAGGGGTGGCCAACCTTTTACACACCATGCGCCAATTTTTTTCACATACGAATTCAGGTGCGCCATAAAACTCGATTCTACCTTCTTACGTTAATGATTGCTGTTGGAAAATACACAGTGTATTCAAGACATTCCAGAACTGATCGCACACAGACCATATAACACAGAGGATATACTTATATTTGAAATTAAACTTCTACATAGTCTCCTCTCAATTCAATACAAAGCTTGGAACGAGTGTCCGTAAGCGCCTTCTGTGTAACGCTTCCACTCCAACACTATTGAGTTCCGATGTCACAGCCACTTCAATCTCCTCTATCGTCTCAAACAGCTGCCCCTTCATCTTAACTTGCAACTAAAAAATAGTCCTGGTAGGAGGCGATGCTCACAACCTGCCTTCTCGCCAAAAATTGCTGCACACTGATTGTGAGAGGGTGCATTGTCGTACAAGAGGCACCAATTTCAACTGTAAGTTGACAAATTACAACCAAATAATTTTTTTTCCGATCCACAACATCTTTGTAGAATGCGCCAGTCACAATGGAACCTTGACGAAGAAATTCTCGATGAATGATGCCCCGACTGTCAAAAATGTGATCAGCATCGGTTTTGTTTTCGAAGCGCGAGCTTTCATGGGCCGACTCTTTTTTCAACTGATCTACTCAGAACTTTGGCGTTTTGTTTGTAGATCGTACTCGAGACACCAAGTCTCATCTCTGTTGACAATGTTTTGCAAAAAATTTGGACCCTGATTGACCACGACAGTCAAATCTTTGAATGTGGAAATTAGGTGTTGTTTTTGCTCAAGAGTCAGACTGTGTGGTGTGTGACACAAATGATCATTTTTCAAACCATCCGTCAATATAGTGAAAACAGATCCCACACTAACGTTTAACGACTGTGCAATCATTTCTATCGTTAATCGATGGTCGGACCTCACCAACGCTTGCACATGCTCAACATTTTCATCATTTAGACTAGAACATGGACGACCTGATCTCTCATCGTCTTCTATCGAGTCTCTACCTGCTTTAAACCTCGAAAACCACTCAAATACTCACAAACCACTCATAGAATCGGCATCATACGTAGATTAAATCATTTCTGTGGTCGATGTTTTACAATTTGAAACAAAATGTGTTGTTTGTTGCTTCATTTTTCGATGACAATGACGCACACGCTTTACGCAAATGAACGCTGCCAAGTTGGAACTAGTCAGAAATGAATGCAATCACTTTAGATGCGTGGTCCTTGCTATGTCATCCCGCCTGGTCTCACAGAGATAGCGTCATCTGTACTTTTTTACGAGTCCTGGAACTTTGAGAATAGACTGTGTAGAGATAGGATCTGCTTCACTTAGGGGAAACTAAATTAATTAATGAACGTAAGTTTAAAAGACACGCGTTTATTGGAGCACCAACATACAATAGTGATCTCTCGGACGAGAGGGGGATCGCAGTCGTGGAGTCCGCTGATGGTGCTTTGGAGCCTGTTCCGATTTCGCTCGTGCCTATTTGTTACTGAGAGCTGCAGAGAATTCTACAAATTTGAGTAAAGTCATTCGCGAAATCGTTTTGCTTTTAATAAATTCCATGAATTAAAATGTTGGTTCATATCTGTATGTCGTTCCAAAACGACTTATATAATTTTTTTTAAAGATTTTCTCAGATCTGGGAAATGTTCACAGGGTAATAAATGCTAGAAATTAATCGGGCCAAAAACATTTAGATCTGATAAAAAATAATCAAATTTCATTATTGGTAATGAATTTGCTTTTAAAAAATTGCGACGAACTGATAAGTAAGAAGTCTGTATCAATTGTACTAAGAGCACTCTGGTGTTAAAAATTTGAAGATGGATTCAATTATGGCGCCTACTTTAAAAAAATAAGTGGGCGAAAGGATACAATGCTCCACTTGTAATCATCCAATGCGCCACAAGTTGGCCACACCTGAGCCTAGATCAACCAATAACGTGTCGTCCTTCCTCCCGTCGAAATAAAGACCTTGTAGTGGAAATTCAGATTTACTACACAATCCAGCCATAACATTTTGTTTTTCTTTTGTCTATAACATGGTAGACGTCAGAATATGTAATTAATCCAACTTCGTGCAAAACAATTGATGCGATTGTAGTGGTAGTGCGATCAGAATCTCCATAACGATCGCTCAGTAATGCAGTAGATTTTAGCTGAATTCTCATGTGCCAATTAATAGAGGAAATTTTTTAGGCACTTTAAAATCTGGGTCGGTATCTCTATCTTCATGAGACGTAAGTTGTAAGTTAGTATTTCCCCCCCCCCCCCTTAAACTGTGATCTTCCTTTATTCGTAATTTTTTTTTTCAAAATTTCATAAACTTTGAAGGTAATGCGCGACCGGAAGATGTTGATGGATTTAAATAATATTTAAACATTATTTTCTGTAGTTCTACTATACAAGAATTTGAGCTATTATATTCGAGAAGATAATTTTAAAATGTTAAAAATTATCGTAAAAATGTGAATTTTCCCAAATTTTGGCAAACTTTAGAACACATGCAGGACCGGAAGATATAAACCGATTTAATTTCTTTTTTTACCCCTTTTTAGTCTTCCAAATTCGCAACTTTTCCGCTATAATACGACTTGAAAAAAAATTGTGAATTTTTTCAGTCCCACCCTAGTATGTAAGTGTTGAAAGGAAAACAATTCATAGATAAAATGGAATAATAAATAGCTAATACTTTCAAATTGAATTTAAGCACTATCTCGTTTTCTTCTGTCAAAACAAGATTTAAAAAAATCTTCTCAGACTTCCCCGATAAAAAATCGTTTATCGCGATGGCAATTAATTTTTTGTTCTTAACCATTTCCCGTTATCTACAATAGGTACGAACAAAAAGATAAGGTGCAGGGATCCGGCACCTTATCTACCACATAGAATCTAGGCCCTGTATGTCTACCACGAAATCTCCCGTCTTAAAGGGGACGGTTGCTTTTGGAACAAGGCTCTTATGTCAAGTTGAAGGTGAGAACAGTTGTGGGCAAAAGATCAGTTCTTTTGGAAACAACAGAAGAGAACTACTCATAAAAGATTAGCATTTCCCATACTAAACACACTCATGGTTGACTAGCAACTGGGCAGTTATGGCGGGAACAATTCCGAGGAAAAGTTATAACGCCGTCTGTTGGTATGTAGGCTTGCTGTAGTATTTTTATTTTACACCTTGAAAAGTTTCAAAAATTGTTTTATTTAGATGATTTTCAGTCCGAGTCAGATCCACTACAATGTGAAGTGCTTCCCCATTGCTGTCATTCGACAAAATCTTATCGATGTAGAATCGTGCACCATTTAACAGGAATTTTGTGAGGGTCGGCTGAATTTTAGTGTCGCAAGTGCCGAACATTGGCTAGTCTGCACTACAAATTTGACAAAACAACCAACATCGCAATTAAAAGTAAAAAAATGTACGGTCTGTGTCGAGACACGGCAGCTAAGTTTAAAGCGTAGAATATGTCAGGTGGCCATATGTAGAATTCAAGCCAACCGTCACTTATGCTGATTTACAAACTAAATTTCTCTGCTCGATCGTCATTCAAATGGCGCGGCAATGCAAATCGACTGGAACATTTTTAACTTGTCCCACAATCGTACGTCATTCACAGTGCATCGCCGCAGTTCCTTGAATGTTAGTCGCGGTGATGTAAGTCGCTCTGTGAATCACATCAAGTGATAGCAAATCGGGCTTTGGTAGTTGCTGTTGATGGCTGTATCTCATTACCTACCTCCATAGGTTGAATTCCATCACTCGACAATGAAGCGTTTGTCTTCAGACATGCTATTCGCATCAAACTTTGCGGTGGAAGTACTCCCGTCAGCGCAAGTTCAATGAGTATTTATAACATGCTTTGTCTAACGCTCTATTGAACGTGATATCGTTCATTTATGTATCATTTTTAGGTCAATAGATTTTTTGTGATCATCAAAAATTAAGCGTGGAACCCTGGTTTTGAAAGGTAAGACTTATTCTACGTCAAAATGTCGCTCATCTCGACCTTATTTATTTAACCAAATGTGCGGTAACCTGCTGAGTCAGCCTCCTATAGCATCCGGTTGAAAATCCTAAACCAAACCACTAATACTCTGTCACAGTTTTCACTGCTATCGCATCATTGAACCCGGTCGCAATCACCGATCGCAAAAGCATTAGCGATATCAGCCCAAAGAGAATCGGGAAATATATCACCTAAGCGATATCAGCCGTAGTCACTAACCGAATCCCCAATATCAATCATTGTTATTTTGATTTTCCAGAAAGGGGTATAAGAACTGATTCAAAAGTATTGGTGATTGAGTAGCAGTTCTATGATTCGTTTAACATCCCTAGTTCATAACAGTATTAGCAGTTAACTACAACTGTTATTGCAAATTAACAACTCAAATCTAAACTGTTAATAACACATCATTGGGATAGATAAGTAAATGCAATGATTTAAGCAAGTAATAACAGTCTAAACTAGCTATTAGCATCATTTTCTAACAGTGAATAATACACACTATAACAAAAAAATCGACGCACCAAGAAGGAATCATCCGATTGCTTTGAAATTTCGCATGCAAATTTTGTTTGATTATATGTAAATGATTAAAATTTGGTGTCCGATGAATGAATTGTGCGATCTCCAGCGCATCGGAACTGCGTATCCAGCAGATGTATATAAGGAGTTGTTCTTGAACTGTTGTTAAAAATTTCTACTGCATTGCAATTTAAGATACCTTTCAACGACTAAAAAAATGCCTCGCCGCAGGATTCGAGCTCATTACGAGCAACTTTCAGAGTTTGAAAGAGGTCGTATCATTGGATTGAAAGAGGTCGTATCATTGGATTGAAAGAGGTCGTATCATTGGATTGAAAGAGGTCGTATCATTGGATTGAAAGAGGTCGTATCATTGGATTGAAAGAGGCAGGCAGGTTGGGCAAATCGGAGAATCGCTCGTCATGTGAGTCGAAGCGATGCGGCGATTAGAAGATGCTGGCAAGAGTGGTTGGACAATGACAGATTTCAGCGTCATGGTGGTAGCGGTCGACGTAGGGCCACAACAGATCGCAAGGACAGAGTGATTGTCAGATCAGCTGTCACAGCGCCTGCTTCATCGCTATGAACCATCAGTCGTGCGACCCACACATGAGTGTCCACCATGACCATTCACAGACGGCTGAGAGAGCGAAATTTACGCTCGTACCGACCGTTATGCCACCTGCCACTCACGCCTGCACACTGTCGAGCCAGATTACAGTGGTGCTTGGCTCGATCAGGCTGGAATGATGCTGACTGGGGACGTATAGTCTTTAGCGACGAATCCCGCTTCCAACTGTGTCCTGACGATCATCGAAGACGTACGCCCAGGTCAGCGTGCCGATCCTGCTTTCACTATTGCACGCCACACGGGCCCACAACAAGGAGTTATGGTCTGGGGTGCCATTTCCCTTGATAGCCGGATCTCTTTGGTCGTAATTAGAGGTACACTTACTGCACAGCGGTACGTTGACGACATTCTGAGACCTGTTTTGCTACCGTTCCTTTCGCAGTACCCTGGGCATATTTTTCAGCAAGACAATGCCAGACCACATACGGCATGTGTTGCTTTGAACTGTCTTCAAGCTTGTCAAACACTTCTTTGGCCAGCCAGATCACCAGATCTCTTGAGCATGTCTGGGATATGATGGGAAGGCGACTGCATCCGACAGGGAATGTTGATGACGTAGTCCGTCAATTGGAGCAAATTTGGCAAGAAATACCGCAGGAGACCATCCTGGAGCTTTCTCGGTCTATGCCACGCCGTTTGGCAGCTTGCATCCAGGCTAGAGGCGGGTCAATACCTTATTGAGCTCGTTACTGTAACTCTGAAATAAATCATTCAATTGTTCTGAAATTTTAATCATTTTCTATTCTGTACCTAATTTTCCTATCCTTTAATTTTTGTCTCCATCGGACAACTCCTTCTTGGTGCGTCAATTTTTTTGTTATAGAGTGTATTTGTCAATTCATGTTGATTATGAATTTTTAACAGATGTTAATATTAGCAATTAATAGTTACTGTTATTCCAAAATAGCAATGATCGTTAACACTGTTATCCTAAAATAGCAGCCATGCTTTTCTAAAATTTCTCTGAAAAATGGTAATGTTTCCCAGTCTGTAAACGGAGTGGATCAGCTTGTGACCAACGGTCCGTCAGGATGTGGATTCAAATCCTGGTCGAGATAGATGTTTGTCATCTTAATTTCTGCCTATTTGGAAAGGAAATAATCATGTGAGCCTCTTTGATGGTAGCTTAAATATTTAGTTTTGTAAAGACCCGTTCGCACAGCACGGAAGTAGTCTTGATACCTTGTTTAGTGATGACAATGCAATAAAATCGAATTGCGTTTTATTTCATCTTTTGTAACTTTTTAAAATGATATCTCTTTCGAGATATCTGGGTTATTATTGTTATATAAATGAAAATAATAATAGTAATATATAAAACCTCCTTTTGAAACGTTCTGGACTGAAACCATTAGCACCAAATGAGACTTCCTGATAATTAAATATTTCAAAATCAAATAATAAAAATATTAATAATTTTAAATACTTAAGATATTTAAATATTTATTTTAGAAAAAGGTATGCTATATCCTCGAATATTCGTTGTTCCGAATCCAAGCCCCTTCATTGTCTCTTAATAAAGTATTTTCAAAATGCCTTGTTTTGTGAAGGCAATGCAATAAAATCAAATTACGTTTAATTCAATTTTGTGTAGCTTTATTAAAATGACATTAACTCCCGAGATATCGAGGTATTATTATTATATTAATGTTAAGTTAATAATATAATAATAGTAATAATTAATAACAACCTTAAGACTATTTTTAATTAGTGCTAAAAGGCGTGAGATATGACTAGCCGTTAAAACGCTCTTTAAAAATAAAATTGAATTAAATTAAAAATAATAACATTTATGATAATACACAGATATTTAAAAATTTAAAACTTCAAATAAGTAACAAATATATATACGTATTCTTTACAGATACATTATTATGCACTAATATATAAATAATAATGTAGTATGCATACCTACAGTGTTGTGTATAACAATATTACGATGAGCTGAACTCGAAGATTGAACGCAGAGTCAAGATAGTGAACCATGAAGTGGGCAGGAGTGCTAGAAGAGCTATTGAGCAAAAGAGTCGGTAAGCGCGAAAGAGTCGATGAGCGCAAAAGAACGATTGCTGAAACTACTCTTCGAGAGCGGTAGCTCTCAGAAGAGTCAGTGAGCGAGTGAGCGCTAGGGATGTTAAGAGAATCACAGAACTGCTACTCAATCACTGATACTTGTGAATCACAGTTCTTACCTGTTACTACTCAAATATCAAAATAACAGTGATTGGGTAGCAGTGATTGAGTAGCAGTGATTCGGTAACAGTGAGTAAACTGATATTGCTAAGCTGATACCTTGACTAATATAGATACTGCTACTGCGATCGCGACCGGGATAGGTGATTCGGTAGCAGTGAAAGCTGTGACTGAATATCGGTGATTTGGAAGGGGGTGAATGTTGATCTGACGGATTCGGATTTCTCTGGAGGATTTTAAACCGAATGCTTAAGTAGGTTTTATGACACACCAGATTCCAGCGTTTTTTCCTAAACAAAAAAAAGAAGCCGACAGTTTTAAGTAAAGTTCAGATAAAAACATTTAAACTCGCTATTTTAAATGGCAATTTTTTTTCGTTCTTTAACTATCACTGATTATTTTTTCGCTATACCTTGAATAACATGAGCTAGCGCAGGTTTTATTATTTTTTTATAATTTTGTTTATATAATTTGAAATTTTCTTTTTAACCTCTTGTAAATTATTTTTAATTCTAAAAAATGAACTATGTGCTTCTGAAGCAGGCTCGCCGTAAGCGGGCGTGCACATCCAGAGGGGGCGGCAAATCTAGCGATCTGTCACGTAATATTCAAAGTCATTGTCATAATACCCACCCCAAATATAGCATAAGAAATGACATCACATGGAGGAAAAAATCGGACCGGCGCGCAGTTACTATTTTCTCTTATAGTACTGGGGGCTCCGCCACCTGCTCGCTTACGCTCGCCAACCCCCACAAAATTCACGTTTAGAGGTACTCTTAAAAAAAACTCACGGCTGAAGACTAAAAAAATTGTATGTGTTTTCCTCACTGGCATTAGAAATTTCGCTCTTTCAACTTTGAAACTTAATAAACCATAACTAATAGTTGCATCGGAAAAAATTTTTCCCTGTACAATTAAAAACAAACCATGTCAATTTTTTATTTTTCTGATCCGTACTTTCTCGGGAAACCGTCTAAGAATGGAGCTAAACAACACAGTTTTCAATCCTGCGGCGGCGGCAATTAATTTTAAATATAGAGACAAGGGGGCTCCGCTCCCTGCTCGCCAACCCCCGGGGATTGCACACAATCCCATATGGTTTGCTTCACAAATCAAAAGTCATTACGCAGAGACAATTTCCTGCATCGGCGAAATCTCCGCTCTTTGCTCGCCTACGCACGCAATCCCATTTGGTTTGCTTCTCAAACCAACACTCATTTTGCTGATACAATTTGGTTTGCTTCTCAAACCAAAACTACTTTTGCATAGTCAAACTCCTGCGACGGTGAAACTATCTTAATAATTCGTATAATACTGATTTTACTCGATTGGATGCGAACAGGGGGCGGAGCCCCTAGTTGTATTAAAAATTTAAAAAATACTTACTGTTTACGAAAAGTTTCAGGAATCGCAGAAAACGGAAAAAAAATCAAGAGCGCAATGGAAAACACAATGGATTGCAAAAAATTCTTTGGAATTCAGTAACCGCGCATTTTACGCTCCTTGCTGGTCTCAGTCTCAATTTGGTAGTCAATGATTCAACAAATATTAGATACGAAACTAACTAAACTTAATATAATTCAAGAAATTTACGTTTTTTTTTTCATCGTTTTCAAAAAGGTGGTAGATAATTTGCAGACATTTACCAGATTTCAAATTAAAAGCTTTAAGTTCCACGCAGTGGTCTAGCAGAATCGATGTAGTCAAACCATTACGGTATCACCTCGAAAAAATATGTGATGCTTTGCTGGAAATATATCTGATAACTCGTCGGATTGGGATTGTACATCTCACAAAGCTCATTCGTTTGCTTTGAACATTTAAAATTATAGTTTTATTTGCTCGGTTGTAATTTTGTTCGATATTTTAAACGAAATTAATGCTCTGAGTGAAATGATGCAAAGTCCCACAATAAGTACTCAAATCTGCATAAATGTGTTAAATAAGTTGATAGATAAGTTCACAGAATATCGTACGGATGAACACTTTGAAAGGGTGTTAGAAGAAGTTACCAATGTGGCTCACAAAATCAATGTAGAAACAGATTTTCCACCAAGAAACACAATTCGTCCAAGAAAACTAACACAATTTCAATTTGAACATAGTGATGAAGTTTTACTAGACCCCAAAATCAAATACAAAGTAGTTTTTTTTAGAATCCTAGATCAGACAATAGCTTCTTTAAAGTATAGATTCGAGGAGTTAAAAACATTTACCGACGTATTTGGTATTTTCAGCAATAACTTATTTAATTACTCCAATGATGAATTAGTGAAACATTGTAAAGATTTAAATCTGAAGCTTAAAGTCGATTCAAGTAGTCAAACAGACATGATCCACAAACCCTTTTACAATAGATTTTTACTAATGACTTAATTTCAACATTTCCGAACACAGCAATAGCGCTAAGAATATTACTTACATTGCCGGTTTCAGTTGTATCTGGTAAAAAGTCTTTTCAAAGTTAAAAATTGAAAAAAAAAAAAAACTATTTAAGATCAACAATGCACCAGCAAAGACTATATAGGCACTCTAGCAAAGATTAAGTAATTTAGCTATAGTTTCAATTGAACATGAAATCTTATACAGTTTGGTTACAATAAAATTGATAGCAGATTTCGCAAAAGGTAAGAGTTCAATTTCTGTAGATAAATATTTATATGGGTTTTACACTTAAGTGAACAAAACTAAGTAATAAAAATAAATAGTTTTTCTTTGTAAAGTATATTTTCTTTTTTCCCACCCTTATGAAACAACCCTAAAGAGCATTTATGGCAAGCTCTGCTTAGTTAGTCGTAGTTTAACAGGGGGCGGCATTATCGGTGTTGCACACGGGCGTTCAAACATCTGGTGGCGGGCCTGTTCTGAAGTATAAATTGAATGAGTCGAAATCACAGGGAAGGGGGAAAAGAAGATTATTTAATTTCGCTTGTGAATAGAATACGTTTTACTAGTTTCTGCCTACTTTAAAGTTCGTCTCGTAAGATGAAACAGTTTCAGAGGGAGGTGATGATGTTTACAGCGTTAATGAATGCATTCTGAAATATCGCAATGCAAATATAAAATATAATGACTGAATATTTAATCATTAAAGCGTATAATTTGTTGTTTGTAAAAACATTGATTCTCTGGAATTCTTTGTCAGACGGTTTTCAAAACAAATAAAAATATTACTTGTTAGAATATTCCTTGTTTGTTTTAGAGATAAATTATATACTTTCACTCAGCTTATCAATTTTAAAGTACTTCTAAAGAGAATATCTCCCTCTATTGTCTTTTTAGACCAAGAGATAGACCACTTTTATTTACACCAAATTTACCATAAACTTTGATGTGTGCTTAAGAATACCCATAACCTAGAGTGCCTATATAATAAGAGTGGCGACAAGGGACCAAATTTGGCCCAATGCGCATGCGCGGCAGCCATTTTTCTACCAGAATCGTCTCAAAGAAGGTTGCTGGGCGAATTAATATATCATTTCAGAGAGAACAAAAAGCATATGATTGTTATACTAAGGATAAATTCAATATAAATGAATCATATAAACGCTCAATTACATGCGTAATTGATGAGATGGATTGCACAACGCGCTAACTTAGATTGCGGGAAACACCAAGTTGTTCAAAAAAAGCTATTTACTTAAATTCTTTAAATTTATACTGACAAAATACTAAAATAATAATAAATAAACATTCTACAACACGAAATAAAACATGAAAAAGCTATATTTTCTTTAAAATTTAATATACACACGTTTTTCTGGAACACACGAAAAGTTCCCATGTTAAGTCTACGGGAGCTAGAAAAAGACCGCCTCGGGCGGTAGAAAAGGTCTCTAAGCCAATCAGAAAGTGTTTCCCGTATGTCGCCACTCTTATTATATAGGCACTCTACCATAACCCACAGTCTTCAAAAAAGTATTTCTTAAGGTTGGCGTGTGGTGGGGGGCCGAGAAATGACGTCATCAATATGGCTGCCGCGCAAACTTGTGACACTTTACTTAAACGAACCTAGCTCCTCAACGAAGCGTCTTAGAGCATTGTACTTTTTTTAATTGCTCGTAATTAAATTACCATTGTGTGTTTTATCTAATAACAGTATAGTTCATAAGTGTAATAGTTTTCCTGATATTTAGCCCCAAACGTACATTTTACGAGTTTTTCTGTTTCATAGTGAATGTTTAAAGTCCAACAACTCTTAAACCGATAAGACAATAAAAAATAGGCAAGATTTAAAATGTTTTCTAAGATTGTAGGGATTTAAAAAATACCATAAACATGGCTATGGATGCATAACGAGATAGTAAATGGCGGTTATTGTCTTACACTTGAAGCCAAGAACTGCTTGACCAGCCCTCTGTGGCGGGGATCTTGAGAGTTAACACTGACCTCTCTGTTGTATTAGTATGGAGTTGTAATGCATTATAATCACAAACTAAGACTAAATAACAAATGTTTATGTATATTGTGTCTTTTGTATTGTAAGTGTCTTCATAGTAGTACCTATGAATTAAAAATATGTTATAATAATTACTCTATTATAATATTTACCAGCTAATTAACTAATGCTAAGTTAACATTGCACTTCTAAATTTAAGATAAAGGAGAGGTAGTTATTGTATCTAATATCTATTTTGACTTTTTTTGCAATCTAAGAAAATGTAAAATTGTTGCACTGACAATATTAATACGTTTTACCGAAATTAGTCGAATCGAAAGAAACATTCTGCATCTGTGACACATTAGGAAAATATTGCATTAAGAAATTTTTATCTTGATAAGGGTAATAATCTGCTTACAAATTTTAATTTTGTATGGATGGATGCATGATTAATATTACAGCGTTTGCCAACTCTGATTCAGCTAGGGCTATGTGGATGAAAACTAGATAATTACGGAGCAAATATTAACAAGTTTGTTTGAAGGCAATGATGCATCCAGGAAACCAGACTCTAAACAAGACCTTCAAGAAAGTCGGATCGAAAAAGACAACAAAGATGTTGAGTTTGTAATATCTTCACTCAAGAACTTTTCAGATCCTTTTGAAGAAATGGACAGAGAAACTACTTTTAGAAACATATTCAATGGGCATGTTGTGGACGATAAAGTAAGTAAAGATCTACATAGTGCATACTTCAAAGGCACATAGGCTTTTGAAAATTTTATGATGTTGTATGTTAGTGATCCAAGAAATGTTGAACTTCCAATACCAAGGAAAATTGTTTTGAACTGTGCTTTTCAGTGTGCTTCTAAAACTATCCAAGGATCAGATTAAAAGCTCCATGTCGTAAAATGCACGCGTGATCTTTTTGCAAGACCAATATTGCCTCTGAACAGAAGTGTGATATGAGGGATGTTTTGGCCTATCCTCTTACCCCAGTTCCCCTAGCTCTTGGACAGATGGATGGCTCACTGAATAAAACATGCAAATCAAATCTGGTGCATAAGTTGGAAGAGCTTCAAACAGAAGATATCGTATCTGCTCCACTTACTGTGGACACAATAGTCTTTGATGCCATGTTCATTCTGCACACAATTCAATTCCCAGATAACTATGGAGCTCTTGCCAACAACATTCTGGGATTAATCTGTAAAGAAGAAGCCAGAGAAATTCACTTAGTGTTTGACGTCTATGGCACTCCAACTATCAAGGATACGGAACATGACATACGTAATGCTAAAACACTAGTGACTGAAATAAAAATGTTTGGACCTGAACAAAAAACTCCAAAAACGTTTTCAGTGGCTCTAAGAAGTGAATCGTTCAAGACATCTTTAACAAAGTTTTTATGTAAAGAGTCGAGAACTTCCAAATATTGTCACTTACTTGTCAATAAAAAGTTATATGTTGCTGTAGAACAGACTTGTTACATGTACTCATGTATAGGCACCAACATGAACGTACATGAGGCGAAAGAACTTGCAATGCCAACACAATGAAGCAGATAAGAGGATAATTTGGTATATTACACACACACGACTCGAAATGGTGAAGAGAAAAATGTTTTGGTGCGAGCAAACGATTCGGATATTTTTGTGTTAATGATCTATCACCAAAAGAACTTAAAGAATGCACACTTATGGTTTGAATGTGGTGTATCTTCAAACAACTCTAGAAGATATATCAACGTCTCAAAAATAGCAAAAGAAATAGGAAGTAAAATAGTTGACGGCCTGCCAGGCTTTCACGCCTTGACTGGTTCAGATTACACTGCTGCTTTTAACAGACAAGGTAAAATAAAACCTTTTAATATTCTCACAAAAAAGCATAGCTCATCAAAAAAATCTGGCTAAATTAGGAGAATCCGTCATGGTGGATGAATCATTGCTGATTGGTGTAGAGACATTTCTGTGTGGTATGTATGGCCATCCTTCGTACATCTCAGTATCAGAAGTGCGATACAGTATTTTTAAAAAGAAAACGTCTCCTCTGCTAACAAGTAAACCGTTGACAAAACTTAGGCCTGTTGCTCCTACTCTTCCTCCATCAAAAGCTGCTTTGGAACAAAAAGTCAAGCGGAGCAATGCTGTATCTTGGATGTGGAAACGTGCAAACCTCTGTAACCCTCTGAAAAACATTGACCCAACCTGTCATGGATGGAACTTAGAAAACAGGAAATACCAGGTTAAGTGGTATGAAGGGTCTATGCCACCTGGCATTATCCCGCCTGATAATGACGATACTTCTGCACAGGATAAAGTTGCTTTAAAAAGCAGTGATAGTGACACAGACTCCGATGATGAGTTATAAGGACGGTAGATTAAAAAAACTACTTAAACAAGAACGCAAGTGCTAATTTTAAATTGTTTTTGTTTAAAGCATTTTTTTCAATTTGACATCTATTGTACGATTTAGCATTACTTTTAGACTTAGTTCATTAGCAGATAAATATTACGTTAGAGAACTTTTCAAAACATATTTTAGAGGTCCATAAGTACTACTATGAAGATACACACAATACAATAGACGAAATACACATAAAAATTATTTATTTATTTGCTTGTTATTTAGTGTTTGTTTGTGATTATAATACATTACAACTCCAAACTAATATATCAGAGAGGGGTTAACTCTCAAGATCCCCGCCACAGAGGGCTGGTCAAGCAGTTCTTGGTTTCAAGAGTAAGACAATAACCGCCATTTACTATCTCGTTATGCATCCATAGCCATGTTTATGGTATTTTTTAAATCCCTATAATCTTAGAAAACATTTTAAATCTTGCCTATTTTTTATTGTCTTATCGGTTTAAGAGTTGTTGGGCTTTAAACATTCACTATGAAACAGAAAAACTCGTAAAATGTACGTTTGGGGCTAAATATCAGGAAAACTATTACACTTATGAACTATACTGTTATTAGATAAAACACACAATGGTAATTTAATTACGAGCAATTAAAAAAAGTACAATGCTCTACGACGCTTCGTTGAGGAGCTAGGTTCGTTTAAGTAAAGTGTCACAAATTTGCGCGGCAGCCATATTGATGACGTCATTTCTCGGCTCCCCACCACTCGCCAACCTTAAGACATAGCTTTTTGAAGATTGGGTTATGGGTATTCTTAAGCACACAACAAAGTTTATGGTAAACTCGGGTAAATAAAACGTGCCCTATCTCTTGGTCTATTTTGGTTGATCCAGGTCCGTCAACAATAGTCCGTGGTTATGCCAGTGTGTCGTAAATTAACTACTTCTCCACATTTCAATTAATATTTTATAAAAATTATTTGATTTATAAAATAAAGTATGGGACAGAAATTGTTGAAACATGTCAAAAGTTACCAGATTTTTCACATAAAAGTTTGACTTGTTTATAATAATTTGGAAAACATAAAAGAATTGAGAATAGGTGGTAAACAAAATGGAAAATAAAAATTTGAAAGAAATCTCATTTCAGGATCGGAGGGTCGCATGTTAAATCTGAAGGGCCGAAAAGAATATGAGGAAGTAAAACAATCGTAAACGAGACAATTTATGGCTGAAAGAGTTGTGGATAGTATTTAGATAAAATTTACTTTTCTATGCTACAACCTGTGCATAAGAAATGAGGTTCGGAATTTCTATAACAATACGAAATAAATAATCATCAAGAGTTTGAGCATTAGGTAATTTAGATGTAATAATTTTTATAACATATTTATTATTATTATTTTTTTAAATTTTTGTACGTAATTAAAACTTTTTTAAATAAAAAAAATAGGTTCAAAATTATGTAATCACTTACCCCTGCCATAAATTTACTATTTCAATTTGAACTGCTGAGTTCATTCACATACTATATCGCATTTTTATGAAAATGCGGCTTTTAATTTGCACTTTTAGTATAAAAATTACAAACGTTCATCATAAGAGGAAAAAATATAATATGTAGCAGATAACCGACTTCTGCAATCTACTGCTTGTATTTTTAAGTGATGACATGTTTGGAATAAAAATTAATAGAAATCTGTTAGCATAAGCAAACAGCCAATAATGAATTGGGTAATAAAAATTTGCAGAAGAAAAAGCTGTCTGTATTAGTCGAAGCTAAACCGAGTATTCTACAAACCTTAGAGTAAGAGTACTATCACTGGCTCAAGATTTTTCCCAACCTTTTTTTTACGATACTCGTTTACAGCCAGAACCCTGGAGCTTTTCATAATTTCTATTTGACTATCAGATATAACAAGATCATATTTCATTTGTAGGAGAGCGATGAATCACTCTCTAGCGGTGAAATTCAATTTTTATATAAGTTATAAATTTTACATTAAAATTTGAGTGTATGTATGCAATTTAATACGAAGACAATAACAATCTTTTATATAAATTTTTCGCATAAGAATTTATAAAAATGATTAAAACTATATTATCTAAGGCAAAGAAAACATTTTTCTTTGAATTTAAATGCTATAAATATTAAAGTGCGCATTGAAAATCCCGGCTCCTTGCCAAGAGCAGACGATACGTGACCTCTCCCGCAGCGAAAGTTTTGAGCATGCGCTATGCACAAACTCAAAGAAAGCGCGAAAATATTTTTACTTTTCTGTTGTGCTTTCTTCGTCTTAAACAAAATTGTTATGTTTTAAACTCGTCTTTGCACACCACGAACACTATAATACGAATGTATTCGGATGTTACAAGAGATTTAGAAATTTTCTTGATGTTTTGGGGTTCTTTGACTATTTTAGTCTCAGATCATCAAATGTAAAGGGATTGTCTCACGATACTTACACGATGAAATCATTTTTCTTCAGCAAACAAATATTTTAGACAAAAAATGTTTAGTGAAACGGACTTAAAGAGAAAAAAAAATAGGTATGCCAATTATTTACTTGATAATTAAAATTCCATATTTTGAATTCAGTTAGAAATAAAAATTATCAAGTATTTTATTGCATATTTCTTGATTTTAATGTTTAATTAATTATAAAATTCAAAATTTAAAAAATATCAAACAAATATAATCTGCAAAAACCATCTAACTTACCTTTTAGTAAAGGGGAAACAAATATTAAAAATAAATAAATTACGAACGGTATAAAAATGTTTAATTCACTTTAAATTGAAGGTTTATTGAGTAACACATTGCGTTTTATTAAATTAAAAAATATTACAGTAGATTTGGATGAAAAAAAATGGGGTTTTGAACTCTTTTCAAGAAAACCACGACGGCTTACGACTTATTCCTTTTAAATTGTAAAACTAAAAATTTTGATACATGTTTAAGAGCATTCCGTTGCTTCGAGTGGTAGAGATACTTAGTCAACCAATCAGATTCAGTCGCCGCAGTTTTGAATCGCAAGCAGTTTAGAATCACAGATATTGGTCAGTAGCAGTCACAGTTAGAACTGTTACTGTGAAATCACTGTTTGTAAAATACCTAGTGAACGCAAAAGAGCGATTACGGAAATGACTCTTCGAGAACGGAAGCTCTCAGAAGAGTCAGTGAGCTACCGCTCTTTTTTGACGAATCGGCGCTCGCTCACTCCGTCAAAGGAGCTAACTCTTTGAGTCTGATCATGAGCGGATCGCCCATCTGTGATTACTAGTGGACCTGGACGCATACATGCAGTTTCATAATTCATTTCATTTTCTGATGCACTAATACCCAAAACTTGACTATTACCTGCCAAGTAGTAAGAGTTCTGCCGATTATTGTCCATTTGGAGCTATGAACACCGATCGATTTTTGCCTGGACCAATGGCTCATGGATTACCGAAATTGGGTAATTATTTGAACTTTCCAGTTTCATAACTTTTTATTTTTAAACTGGGCTTGTCCAATAAACCCCTTTGCTTTAATTTTTTTCTTCGCAAAAATCATCAACACAAATCCACATTTTCGATCCCTCGATCCCTCCCTGATGTCAGCTGGTTTTATTTTCCCTTTTGTTTACAATTTCAAACTTTCTTTCATATGAACATGCTTATGAAAAAGTTGATTAATTCGGAGCAATGTTTACAATCTTTCGTTTGGATGAAATTTACTCAATTCTACCCAGAGAGATTCTAAATCAGACAAATTTTTAAATGGTCTCAATGTGTGAGATTAGTTTTCTTAATTTAGTCTGTCAGTAAAAAAATTTCTCAAATAAAAGTGTTGAGGAGCTGGATAATAAGAGCAGTGTGGATATCATGTACATAGATTTTCAAAAGGCTTTTGATAAAGTACCTCATGAGGCATTACTGTTTAAATTGGAAAGGCTGGGGATTCAGGGAAAAACATTAATATGGATAAAGAATTGGTTATTGGGTAGAAAGCAGAGAGTGCAGGTAAAAGGAAATTATTCACAGTGGACAGAAGTTATAAGTGGGGTGCCTCAGGGATCAGTTTTGGGACCAATTTTATTTATAATTTTCATAGATGATATAGGTCAGGGGATCAAGAATAGAATCAGTATATTTGCAGATGACTTAAAAATATGGGGACAGTGGATACCAAGTTACAGATAGAAAATTTACAAGGGGATTTTGATAAGATATCCGAATGGGCTGTAAAATGGGGTATGTCATTTAATGTAGGGAAATGTCAAGTTCTGCATATGGGTTACAGGAATAGTGGAGCCGAGTACTGTCTGCAGGGAGTAAAGGTAAAGGAGGGAGAAACAGTCAAGGATCTTGGGGTGATAATTCACAGGGATTTTAAAATGGGTCACCAATGTTCAGCTGCGGGTAAAAAGGCTAATAGGTTATTGGGGTATATTAAAAAGACTGTAACTTCAAGGGATAAGAATATAATCTTGCCATTATATAAGGGTTTAGTAAGACCACATCTAGAATATGCTGTACAATTCTGGGCTCCATATATGAGAAAGGACATAGAATCAATTGAAAGGGTTCAGCACAGAGCTACAAAAATAATAAAGGGGCTAGCAAATTTCGACTATAATGAACGTTTAAGTAAGCTAAACATGTATACACTGGAAAGAAGAAGAAGGAGGGGGGATTTGATTCAGCTTTTCAAGTTTGTAAAACAAGGGGACACAGAGGGCTTAAATTTCAATAGGGATAACAGAACAAGGGGCCATGGGTATAAATTGAATAAGACACATTTTAATCGGGATTTAAGGAAAAACTACTACTTTAATAGGGTAATAGACAGTTGGAACGCGTTGCCAGAAAATATAGTTAATTCAAAGGGAGTGTACGAATTTAAGACACAATTGGATAGTCAGTGGGAATTGGAGAATTCATAAACAAAGGACCAGCCTTGTTGGGCTTGAGCCTGTAGCTGGTCGTCAATATTTGTATTTGTATTTGTATTTGAGTTTTTCCTCAGATTTTATTTTATTAAAATTCTAGAACACAGTACTTGTCCACTGAGATTTAGGGGAAGATGGGGTACAATGAAACAAAATTTACTAATATTTTTTCTATCCACAATTTTGCATGCACAAAAACATAATTAATACATTCTTTTAATCTTGTATTTTCCCCATCTAAATAAATTTTTATTAGGTTCTAAACAATATCTTTATGCTTGAAAAATAACAAAACATATATGTCTCACAGTGTTTCATTGTACCCCGTATGCCGGGGTACAATGAAACACATACTGGGGTACAATGAAACACTCCAAATGATGCAACCAATTTTCACCCTATATAGTTTATTTTAGTCACATTCGACTACATTTAAATTTATGATTTCTCCAACAGAATATATTTCCTTACGTTTCCTCCTTGATTATATAAAAAATAATCATTTGTACAAATACTGCTTGTGTCACATGTTATGTGTGGATATCTCATTCTTAGTACTTCAGTGATCAGCTGGAGCTGGAAAAAAATCTGGATCGTCATCTTCAGAGTCTGTAGGAGGTAGTTTGTTTTGAAAACAATAACTTCTTAGTTTTTTTCCTCTTTTTACTTTCTAATTGCTTAACAAGAGCATTTTTTACTGGTGTGGTTAGAACAAAACTTTTTTTTTTCTGCTTTCCAAGTCTTACTACTTTTCTTGGACCAGCCTTGGGGAAATGTATTTACTCGCAGTTTTAGAGCTAGTGCATGGTGCATGAACAGTTGCTGAACAACCTGCAGTCGGTGATTCTAATCTACTAATGGCAAGATCCACCACTTCTGGGATTCTTGTGTTTTGTCTGTCTGGTCTTCAGTTTCATTAGTCAGTTCTTCAGTTTCATTGATCTGACCATGGAAATATTTTTCAGTAGGACAAGACCTGTCTGACACGTACAAACACAAATAATCTGCTTCACAAAACTTTTCTTTATTGAAAGGTCATATTCCGGTCGCTGAAAGACTTACAATAAGCAGTGCCAAGTAAAGAAGATTTCTCAGAGATTGTACAACCTGGATTACACAGCATCCAACCATTTGCAGCTAGATTGAAGAAATTTTTAAGTGACTTGAACACAGTTTTGTCTAAAGGCTGCAATTTGTTACTGGTATGTGGGGGCAGGGTTACATCAACAATTCCGTTATCTTTTGTAAAATTTAGACTGGAAATCGTAATATGTGATTCATGATTGTCCGTTATTAGTACAGCTAGATTTTCTTTCGAACAGCGTGTATGTGCCTGGAAATGTGTTAGAACATTAACAAAAATATCTCCATTCATCCAACCCGATTTTGTTGCATCACCCGCAGTTCCAGGTGGAGCTCCATTAAACATGCAAAACCTGAAATTTACTCTAGGAAAAAAAAATACTAAATAAAGGGGTATAGAATTTCCAGAAGCCTTAATAAATCCACACATAGTAACAATAATTTGTTTTTGGGCACTTTGACTGAGAACTTTAGGAGGATTGTGAACAGTAGCAAGTGCAGTTTAGGCCTATGAAATAAATAAACTATTCTTAAATGTTTTTGAATCTATAAAAACTAACTTGCTATTGAAATCTGTAGACTGTAATTGAAACTTGCAGACGGGGTACAATGAAACTTGTTTCATTGTACCCCGTCTGCAAGTTTTTCATTGTACCCCTTACTAAAGTTACTAAATAAAAAAAAATTTCAAAGTCTAATATATATATTTTTTAAATTTTGGTTTTGGAGGTATGAAGACAACAACACAAAGATAACAATGTATAGAAAAAATAATTATTACATATAGCAACAAGGAAAAAGAAACAAAATTACTTTTAGTAAAGAAACTTACTTTCAATGGTTAAATACCAATAATCTTCTATTGCTAATGTTGTAGAGAAGTGCGAATGTATCCAAATCACATCAGTAATTGGAACATATAGTTGCATAAAATATATATAAATTGCAACTTTCTGTGAAAATTTTTACTGATTTTAGAAGTAATGTTTCATTCATTGTACCCCGTCTTCCCCTATGCTAATTATTAATAAAATCTTGCTTACCCGACTGGCCTTTATATATGATGCCGGCCCTGTTCCAAATGTAAATCTTTTCGAAATGTAATCTAAATAACTAGTCATATTTTCACGCTACATATTTATTGTTTTATTTACAGTTGAAAGAGCTTGAAGGTTCAGTGCTGAATTCCAGGCTACTGACATATTAATTGCTGGTATCAAAACATAACAATTTGACTAATAAGCTGCTCGAAGTCACACGCTGTCAACCTATACTTTTATACAAGAGAACTGACTCCCAAGCAAAACCCTAACCAAAAGTCTGTTTTCTGTATCCGATGCCAAAACTCCAAAGTTAAATTTTTAAAAATGGTAGAACGACCTGCCACACGTGACTGTAAGCATGGGTCAGTACTGGTCTTTCACTGAATTAACGACTAGCGAACAAATTAGCAATGGAAAATCATTTTCAATGGTACAGAGTTTTTGAGTCACCATTATTGGATGCTGATGGGTGATATGAAATTGTGATTTTGACATTGTTTATAGATTTGCTGGTTATGTATTTTATTAACCAAAAATGTTAAAAATGACCCAACTGTAAGAAATGTATATTGTTTTGTCTAAGTATTTTCCATTGCAGACAAATTGTCTAAGAATGAAAAATATGCATCAGTAGCAAATGTGTTTTAACTTCATTGTGTATACAAACATTATGAGAAAAAGAAGAAAAAAATTGAGATCCTTTAAATTGTCCAAGTGGTTAATCAACAAGATGTTGCTTATTTTTTATGACAAGATCTGGTCAGCTTTATAAAATATCTTATATGTTAAGATCAGGTCATTTGGCTAAGGAAGAGATACCTTGCTGCAACAACCACCTGGAGCAGAGTTTGCTTTTGCTTCTGCAGTCAATCTCGATTATTTTTGGACATTTTTGTGTTTGACATTTTAAAACATTTTGGTCTACATTTTGTCCTAGGAACTCACAACACCTCATTGATCACTGTTTTTGGAATGATGCTTCTTTCAACTGACATTTCAAAGATCCACTAGTAAATTGAGATCCTTCGTTACTTCTGTTGAGACGTGTGTGCGAGATCCCCCTTCAGCCTCGATTATTTACTCGGGTTTTTGTCGTTTTTCGATGGTTTGTGAAGTGTTTAGTTGGAAAAATGGAACGTTGAATAAGATTGTGATTGTAAAAATGTTTTTTATAAAAATTTGATAAAACATAGAGTAAAACAAAAATGCATGTCAGCCAACTACTGGAGTTTCTGGGTAAACTCCTTTTTCTTCTGGTAAGTGGAAATATCTTTTGAATTTGTTTTTTCATTCTGAGAAATTTAAAATGATAACCAATGCGTTATTTGGCATTCCTGCCAAATGACGGAATGCCTTTCTGGAAGTTTTGTTGATAAACATTTAGTTTTTTCCACGTAGAAATAGTGTATAGATTTTTCTTTAGGAGTGAATTTTCAAGTGACCAATTTCGAAGTTATGGCACCAAACCATAGTAACCATGATAAATAACAGGGTGGTATATATAATAGAACCGAAAAATAAAAAAACTCTAAATTTTAAAATCTTGGAAAATTTTCAAATTTCACAAAAAAAATCAAAGAACTTTTAAAATTTTGATAACTTAAACAGCAACTATTATTCGCTTATCCTATTTAGAGATGAGCGATTATGAGTACTTTTGAGAGTCGAATAAATCGTATTAATATTTTTTGCAATTACACACATTTTTGTAAAGTTTTTTGATACAGTTTCAGTCTTTGTTTATAGCGATGTTTATAGCGGAAACAGTCTTGGCGCTTTTTTTGGCGCACTTCTAAAGTTGCCTAGAAAGGAAACATTTCAAATAAACCAATGAAATCAAACGGCAGTTTAACGGACTTTGAAAGAACTTTCTAGAATAGTAGTTCTTTCAAATTCAGGTTGCCATGAAAACTGCAATTTTCTTAATTCAGATGGGTTGCCTTAACCTGCCATAACTCGCTACTAAAAAAAAAGTGTCTAGACCATTGCCACTGTTATAAATGTAGACTGAAAACGTACCAATTTTTTATGTTGCATTTGATTTCTATGTATGGTAGCATAATGTAAAGTCGGGTGTAAAAAGTTCATAATCAAAATATTTTGAATTTTTTCTCCAGTTTTTTCAATTGTTATTGTATGAGTTCCATTAAGGGTTCCAACCATTACAATGACAGTTAAAATATTTGAAGAGAAAAAAATACAAAATATTTGGAAAATGATCCTTTTACCCCATCTGATCCTAAATATTTAAACATATTGTCATGTGGATACTGTATATTGATACCAATTACGGATCACAACATTTCTTAAAGGAATTGTAAAATCAGGGAAATGTTTGTGACAGTACCTGGGAAATCAGGGAATTGTATTTCGAGGATTTTGTTGCCTGCTTGAATAAACATCAGAATTAGTGTTTTTTAGATTGTATGTAGTACAAACCTTATTTGCACTAATTATGAAGAAAAACTTTAAAATATACCTTCTAAAACACCGAAAGTTAAAAATTGGAAAAATGATAAATATACGCAAAAAATTTTTTAAATGACATTAAAAGTACACTTCTAGAATTGAGAGATAAAATATGGCAATATCTTTATCTAGAAAATGATATTGAAAGGCAACTTGTCAACAAAATCCATGTCCTGGATATTTCCTATTCAAAAATCTGATTTTTATGCAACTAAATTTCGGATTTCATACTAACCATTGATTTTGTTTTATTTCAGAAAATCCTCTCAGCATTTCATGGCACGACAGCTCGTGGATACCTATGCTTAATACAAACAATGTGATGGAATATTTCTCGGAGCGTACTAATCCTTTCTATGATCGGACGTGTAATAACGAAAACTTGAAAATGCAAAGGCTTGGGCCAGAACATTTAGGGTATGTAAAAGCATTGATTTGATTTTGAAAAAACATGGGTGGTGGTATAAGAGGTTGAAAAGATTTTATAACATGTGGTACTAGTCAACTCTGAAAAAATTGGATAGGTATTTACAAGTTCTTTATGCACTTAGCTAACATAAGTATAATGGTGTAATTATAAAAGTAGTAATATTTATATAATTAATAAAAAGTGATTAATAAAAACAATAAAAAAGTATATATACTGCATGGCATGTTGACAAGTATAAAATTTCATTTAAATGGGTTATAATTCACTGAACGAATGAAATCTTGTAGTGTATTGTTACGTCGTCTCCAGAACTCTGAATAGATGACTCCAAACGCAACGAAATGAAGGGTTCGATATTGGAGGAATAAAATTTAGTTTATTTACAATGGAAGCAAATTATAATATTTACACAATATGTACTGAATACAGCCGACGATATCTTCACAACAACACCATGCTTCAAGCAGCGAAAATCCCGAGCGTGTTGTATCTCGGGTAATCACAATCAACCACTCCTCCATCGTCCTCGTTCTACCTTTTTCAAAATGGTACGATGTATTTTCTTTCTTTCAGGATTTGGCTTCAGATTTAGAGCTGTGCTTTTGCCTGTAGTTGTGGATCGCACTTTCGAAAGTTGGTTCCCAGCAAAGTTCATTTCACTGCGTGAAAAGCAACTGTAGCTGACATTTCAATATTGTAGTTTCCTCAGGCCACTATTAAATTAATTTATGCTAAATTATATTGGCATATACTCTGTTGTCCCAAAAAATTTTTGGTGCACACAAACATTTTCATTGAAGATTTTGTAACACCCAAATTATTTAAAATCCTGTGTCTCTTATTCACAATACTAAATAATTTGATTAATAATCAGTGTACAGTTTTAAATTTTAATATTCATATTAAAATTTAAAACTGTAAGGCCTGTTACTTTTAAAGAATCAAGTCACTTGGGTTTCAAAACAAGCCTTTACTTGCAGCACTGCTAACTTGTGAAGCAACTGCTTTCAGAAAAGATTTGATTAATAGATACAGCGGGGTCTGCCATGATCTTCAACTTCAGTGGGAAAAATTTCTCTGTCCTTGCTGATTGCCACTGACATTTGCTTCACTGTTATTTAGGATCTGAGCACATTAAAATTCGGCACATTTAAATATTATTCTCTTCCGAATATAATTCGATATACTATTGATTCATGAAAATGCTTTAAAAACAAAAGTGACTAATTCCAGGAGAACCTCTCGGGGTCAGGTAAAATTGATGTGGGTTCCGCTGCCCAGTGGTTGGAAATGCTGATCTCTACAATCTCATTAGTTTACTGATATTTCTAATGTTGCTCATGACAATGCTATTTTACCTTAATATTAATTATTAATATAAAATTATTTATCAGGGTTTTAAAAAGGATCCACATGTGGAAACCTTGATGAACTTTGTTTTTTAAATTGGACACCAGACCTCAGCCTTTTTGCCATAAGACTCTCTGGCAGCCCAATTTAGTCTAGATAAAGAAATAAAATGTGTAACTCTATCTCTCTCAATGGTATTATTCACTGACATCAGTAAGACCAGGACACTTACGATGTGTGTTCCTGTCATGTCAGAAAGGACACAAATTCTGCTCAGGTAACAGACACTCAGTTAATTGGTTCTGTATGCTCAAAACGCAGCACACCCGTACCTCACTTTACAGGGTAGATATGTTCAGGAAATGTTGGCCATAAAACGAAAAGCCGTATAACGAATCAAATATTTTGATACAAACCCATACACATTCAATTGGACCTGTTCCAATTTTTTATAAATTAATATAGCTTTTAGTTCATAAAGAGCATTTTATTATTTTTATTTCCTATAAAAATGCCTTGCATAAAAATAAAGGTACAAAAACAATGTACTAATAAACAAAAATTCAAAAAATAAACATAAAATAAAATGTTTAAAAACTGTTTTAATCTGATGACGACCATTAACATGAAGAATTGGTAAGCTATGATATGCTGCCATCATCACTCTCCACTGTTGTGGATTGACCCAGTTTAAAATATTGGTCCAGCATTGTCTGCTTTGCCTTGCTTTCTGCTTCTTTTTGCAGTGTTTTGTAATAGGTATTGGCTGAGTTTACTCCTCGAGCCACTTGCACTGCGTTCTTCGCCGGGATCATTTTGAAGAAGGATGTTCATAACCTGCTCGAAATAAGAAAGTGCATTCAACAAGTTTTTTGCTATTGACATAGCAGGCTCTGGCTCCTCATCAAATGCTCATTTTGTTTAGAACATGATCAGTTCCTCGTTTGAAAGAGGTTCTCTGTCAGCATTTAGAAAATCAATCAAATCGCCTATTCCAAATCCTCAAAACCGAAATTATTTGTTAAGTTTAATATGTTTAGTCGAATTTCAGAAAGAATTAACTTTAGGCTCATTAGTTTTTATGCATTCTGGCCATATTTTTTTCCCAACATGGTTCATTGTGGTGGATTTTAATTCCTTCTGTGATTTTTTTTTTTGGCCATATAACGAAACATTGTGGGCCGTGAATAAAAAAAGTGGCATAATTAAAAAAGGCCATAATAGCAATATGCTGTATAAAGAGAGGCACTATAGCGCAGTATAGCTGTAATAATATTTATTGAGCATTGTCCCTGTGTATGACGATTCTGAAGTTTGTGCTATTTGTTGTGAAGACAATCCCTTGTGCAAATTTCATACATAAAAAAATTATGGAAGATGTTATTCTTTCTCTGAAATTGTATGTTATCGAGAAACCTTTGATTTTGCTTTGATATGAACCATGAATAGATAAAGAGGGGTGGTTTTTACCCCTACAGATGTGTATCTAGAAACTAGCTAGAGTAACTGTCAAGTGCTTTAAAATTACAGAAATAATTTCTTTTCATTTTGTTTTGTAGGAATATGATTGGATTAGAGTATTGTTTGCTGCATGTACAGGAACCAATTCTGTATGTCATTCGTAAGCAGCATCGTCACTCGCCCAATCAAGGTAGAATAATCTAATAGCTGCATTTCTTTTGCTGCATGTTGTGTTTGTAATTTTTGACATTTTTTTATGATTTCGTTTTTTTATAACACATTATTTTTTTATTACCACTGAGTTTATGAATAGTATTTCCAAGAAGGTAAACTTCAGTCTTAGATCTTGTTTCCATGGTTTCATACAGCTTTTAAGCAAAAAACACTACTTTTTAATAGTTAAATTAAAAAGAAGTATATAAAGAAAACACAGAACAAAGTACTAAGCAAAACAAACCTAAATCAGATGGTTACGGTTAAAGGGTTAGTTACAGTTGTAGTTAAACTCAATAAAACTAAGTTTAAAAATACTAAATAGCAGAATTTAGAAACCAAAAAAAAATATTTTACAAATACTGCCAACTTAATAAACTAAAAATAATTTAAAAAACAATAACCTGTAACACTGAAAGTCTGGTACTGCCATCTATGAGAGGTAAGTGATGCAACATTATACTGCTGAAATTACTTTTAAGCAAACATTATTTACAAATGGTCTAATTTTTTATGTATCTTTAAATGACTTTTAAATACAGTTAAATTATTTTTATATATTGAGATGAGAGATATTTTTCTAAGTAAAATATGACAAAATGACCACAAATTATGAAACTTGGGCTACCTCTAAATATTGTTTGTTAATGATTAAATTTTGCCATAATTGCTTTTAGATGTATTGGAACAAATTTGGAGGGTGAAAACGTCAAAATTTAAAACTTTGGACCACCCTAGAGGAGTATCATTTTATGTATATGACAGATTTTGAATTAAATGCCTGCTTTTATTCAGTCAGGAAGTCAGTGCATGAAGACAATATGTTATTTAAAATTTCTATTTATAAAAGTAATAAAAATAAGTCAAAATGGTATCAATGCATTGGTGACTGTATTGAAATATAGTAACTGAAGAATAAAGTTTTTGTGTAAAGAATGCAAATATTTCCAGTGGCATTTCTGTAATAATTTCACTATTCATCGCAATGTCGTAATAAAAGTAGAACATAACAATTCTATAAACCTAATGTTCGGCATCTTGCTTTTGATATTTGCTATTAAAGATGACTGCTATTTTAATCTTAATTTGAATGTTTTCTGTCGTTATAAAATCCAGATTCTGCAAGAGGAAGTTGTTAGATAATAATTGCATCTTGTTTTTGCAGTTACTCCCATCTCAGATTACTATATTTTAGCTGGAGTAGTATATCAAGCACCAGACTTGGCATCTGTCATCGGCTCTCGAATGGTAATTGTTATTTTATTTTTTAACTGCTGTTTTTTATTATTAAGTCTCTTTACTCTTAATGCTATTTAAAAGTATTACTCTTGGTATGTAAGATTTAACCTCGAAAGAAAAATAAATCTTTTAATTTCCGATTAAATCTTTCCTTTCCATCTTTTTTATAAATGTGACAACTATTCCAGAACAATATTAATGTATTAAATAGGACACTTATTTTAAGATGGGTGGTAGTTATTTTATAATTGGTTAATTTTATAATGGTTATTATGTTTAATAGCTATTTTTAAATGTTATTCAATTGTTTATTCAACTGTTATTTTTACTTAAAGAAGTTTTAGTAGTGAGTAAAAACAAGTTTCATTATAATTTAATGTAATTACTTGAAATAGGGTAGTGTGTATTTAAATATAAGTGAACACAGGTTTATACATTCAACACATGTTTGTTAAACTCTATATATGCATATCTAGTAACACTTCAGGTTGCACCTTGATATATCGTGCATTTGGTTACATTGACCTTTTTAGCTGTTACCTAATGAATTTCTGGTGTGGAAAGTGGGCAAAATCCAGACTCTTTAAAATTTGAATACATCAACCAAGACAACAGAATTTTTTAAAGATACAAAAGTATTTCGTGTTCATGCACCTAAATTTGTACTGTAATCCTAAAAAATAGGATTTACCTACTATCAGGGTATGCCAATTTAAGACTACCATTTGTATTGATCAATTAATTTTTTTAAATTGTTGATTTGATTCATTAATATTCCCCTACACACCATATTTCTCTTGACTCAAATAAATAACTTTCATCTGATTGGTAATTTTTTTTATTTGTAACATGTTGAAAAAGGAATTTGATTTTTGTATGCTGTCAATTTTTTTGTTTGAATGTATTGGTTTTAAAACAACTCTTCAAATTTTTTATAGCTCACTATGGTACATCATCTACAGTCAGCATTTGATGAAGGTAACTATCTTATTATTTGTTTTGCTTAATTTAAAATTTTTATTTTTGTTCAAACTCTTCATGCTTTGGAATTTATATTAACAAGCCACTGTGTGGCTAGCACAGAATTGCTTGTGACAGTTCTTTTCATGAGGTTAGGTGTGACCATTGCTCGACAACAATTCATTTAAAAATGTTTTAGATTAAATTTTAAAATTCGGGCTGGACACATAGTTTGCAAAATTTTAGGACTACTTGTGTGCCAAATTTCATTATCTTAAAAAAGAAAACACAACGCTCGCCAATCCCAGGTAATAGCTATGCAAGTCCAAAAACGATCGCAAGAGCCTGTTGTGTTGGTCCACTGCGACGTTAATTAAATACCTACCTACCAAAAACAATCATGAAGACGATTCCAAAGGACAAAAAAGTCGTGACGTCATCGTCTAATGTGCCCTTATTCATATTGCAAAAATAAAAGTTACATTTGAAAAATTATTTATGTAAAGAAAATCAAATGTAGGTATCAATAGATCTGTTGTAAAACACAGGGTTCCCACAGGCCTTGAAAATCTCTGAAAACTACTTGAATTTCCTTTTCCTTTTCAAGGGCCTTGGAAAGTACTTGAATTTGGTGCAAAGTACTTGATTTAATTTTGAAAAATTTTAATCTTGTATTTTCTCGAGTATGAATCGGCTCGAAAAACATGCGCTTAGAATGTGTGGTTTTATTCCGATTCCGAAGGATACGCCGAATACGCTTGTTCATCTATAGGCAAATGTTTATTTTATTTTCTCAAGGTCAGTGGGATTCTGTGTCAGTTTGAACATTTAGAACATAAGTATAATAACTTAGCTATTTTACTTTTTCGTTTTATGAATTTTTTCTTTCCCTTAACATGCTTGGAATATTGACTAGAAATATGTTTGGAATTGTTAAGTATGTGAATGGTAATGAAAAGGTTACATTACACGAGAGGTTCTTCAGAAAATTTGTCTTCTGAAATGGGGGGGGGGTTAAAGAGGGAGTTTCTGCCTTTTTACAATAGTCCTTAAAAACTTCAAATGGGCCTGGAAAAGTTCTTAAATTTTTTTCCCACCAAAGAGTGGGAACCATGTAAAAATTTCCACATATTTCAAATCTGCTCAAATTTTTATTCTATCTTTAACAATCCAGGAGATAGAAAAAAGAACTCCAGTTGAAACTGTTTATCTTTTTTGTTTGTCCACTGAAATCGTTGTTCGAAAAATGAAAGGGATAAAATAAATTTAGAATCTGATCTCTTTATACTATTGCCACTGTAAGGAAAACAATAATAATTAAATGCCAATAAATTAAAAAAGGTTCTAATAAAATCTCAAAATTTGGCTGGATGCAAAATTTGCAAAAAAATTAGGACTATATGTGCCAAATTTCACTATTGTAGGTGCCATAGATTTTCCAGGACACTGTTTCTCTGTGTGTATGTATGTATTTCAATACAGAGAAACACTTCCTTTTATTATACAGATATACTCTAGTTCAGGGTACTCTAGTTATCATGGAGTTTACTGCACTAAACGGGGTGTAACGCTCAAAGGATACCCAAGTGATCTCTTCTGCTTTCATTCTACTCTATTCCCCAATCCCTCTTTTTCCCCCTTTCACTACATTTTTACTTTAAATGTTCTTGGCAGAGCTTGATCAAATATGGCCCTTGTGCTGTAAAACCTAAAAACCAAATTTTATGCATGTAAAATTTGCTTTTTTTAATAAAGAGCAGTGTTTCCTAATTTTCTGTTTTAATGTTTTGATTGTGTAAAACAACAAAATAGTTTGCACCTTCTTGTGCAAATGCTCAATATGGCTTTCCATAGAACCCTAACTGACCAAACTCTGTGAAATATATCACCACGTTTGTACTTCCGCCATGCATGTAACAATAGCATAGAACATGGGCTAATTTTTCTGCTTTCATAAAAACCAATTGAGTGCTTTTGTCTATGATTTGGCAATTATTGTAATTATTTTTTATTTTGAGATTTGCTTTTAGGCATTTTTTTGTTTGAGAGATTGCATATTAAATTTTATGTCTTACTAGCCACTGTGTGGCTATCCTGGCATTGCCCGTGATGCAAGATATCAATCTGGTATAAAATTTTCTGCAGATTTCAAATCCGTTGAAGATATATTCAATTTAAAAATTATTTATTTAAAGAAAATCTTTTTTTTTAGGTATCGATCTAAAGTGAAATTTTCCGCAGATTTCAAATCCGTTGAAATTTTTACTCTATCTTTAACGGTCTAGGAGATAGAAAAAAGAACTACATAACTAAAGTTAAAACTTTTTTTTAATCCTATGCTGGAAAATCATTCTTCTGCGCAAAATGAAAACAGGAAAACATAAATTTAGAATCTGTCATATCTTTATGTGGTTGCTATTCTAAAGAAAACAATAATAAGTAAATTTCATTAAATTCATTTTGAAATGTTCTAGATTGAATTTTAAAATTCGCCGCGACCCAAAAATTGCAAAAAATTTGGACTAGCTGTGTGCCAAATCTAATTGCTGAAGGTGCCATAGAATTGTCAATATTTTTGTGGCAAGAAAAAGACAAACAAACACTTCCTTTTATAATAGTAGAGAAAAACCTTACAAATTTCTTTTCTTGGAGATTTGCTGGTATCAACCATTCATAGCATACTTTTGTCTTTATAATAGCTGCATCGTATTCACATTATCATATCCTCTATACCATAATGTCTGGGTCAGCTATTATTAGTGCCTTGCAGCCCACTAACTATCAACGTTGTTGAAGTTGCGTGAATAAATCTACTGAAAAAAATCTTGAGCTCTTTCAACATCAAGACGTTTAATGATAGAGAGATAGAGTGAGAATACCCACCCATTTTATACTCGCAACAAACAAAACACAGTTTCGTTTACAGTCAAACTTTTACCACAGTTCATACAAATAATATAAAATTAATTATAAAATCAATCTTAAAAAATTGATAGTTATTTACTTAATAAATAATTATTAGTGAAAAATTTTAAATTCTTATTATTTTACTACTAATATTTTATTTTTACTTTTCGTAAAATCAATAACTGTTAACTGGGTATGATGTAACACAACTTTATTAGTTCAGCCATCTATTGGCAGGAATTGGAATTATTCTGTCCCAACATCTTTCTCGTGCCATAGGTGTAATTTCGTAAAGTTGATGTTCTATTCCTTCAAATATGGGCAGGAGCCTTGCCAAGGGTTTGAGTTTAAGACAGCTGATCTAGTATGTAAATAAAATGCTTTGTAACATTCCGTCATGGTTCAATGGGTTTGCTCCATTGGGCTAGCAACCTACAATTTGTGCAGGTTTGATTCCTCCCTGGGTGTATTTCTCTCCTATTTTGTCCTCATGTTGGCATGGTGTGGAACTTTGTAGAGTGGGGTGGCCAGATCAGGCATTGACCTCATCATCTGACCATGGAGGACATCACCAATAGCTCGTTATGTTCCACCAGTTTGATGTTAATTTAACTATTCTCCGAGTCTTCATTGCATAATTGTCCATTTACTTGGCATTGTTTGACTGTTGTGCCATGAAAACCATCCATTCATAATATACTGTTGTCTTTATTACAGCTGCATCTTATTCACATTATCATCCTTCAAAAGGCTACTGGTGGGAATTCAAAGATAATGAAAAAATAGGTATGTATTTTATCAACCAATAAATTAGATCTTGAATATTTCTTTCTGGAACAAATTCTTGGAAGTTTAAATAAGTGATTTGTAAAAATTTAAAAATACACAGTTAAAAAATTTTTCATAACAAAAAGTACCAACTGCAAAATACGAATGCATTCCTAAGTAACACATCAAAATAAGAATTTTATCTAGGTTTTGATTTGTTGCTGTAATTTTATGCTTTATGAGGGCAAATTGACCTATCATTGTTGAAAATATTGGAAGTATTGGTTCTCACTATTTCAGGTTGCTGAGCACACAAGACTTGCATGTCACCTGTTGTGGTGAAGACCGAAATTCTAAACCTATTAACCAAGTTAAATCAGCCACTGTAGAGATTAAACACATTATGTCTAAAATGCATTGCATTGATAAATGAATGGCATGATTTGTAGGGAAGCTCTAAAATTAGAGCCCTAAAAATAACGTATTTTTAAACTTAAATGCTTACTTTTTACCAATATTTAGGTTGTGACTGCAATTTTATCAGTGAATCAATGCTATACTTGATCCAATCATCTGCTGTTTTAAATATCTGTCATCTACTATCGATCTGGTTTTAATGTTATTTTTTGCTGGATACCCAGGCATGTCCAGATAGCTGGTGACAAACTTCCTGGTAATGCTGAAAATAATTCTACAGTAATGGGTATCCTTGGGGAAACTCGGGGTCACCCTGACTTATTGGGGATGCCTACTAGTGGACTGTGAATCCTAAGGGTGCAGATTCTAGATTTGTTTTTCTCTTCAGTGTCTTTAAAAATTTTTCCAAGTGTGTATACGTCCATTTACTTTCTGTTGTCCGTCTTGTGTCTGGCCCAGCTTGTCCATAAAAAAAAGTCTGGGCGATCACTCAAATTTGGCAATATTCTTTACAAAAAATATTAGTAAATTTGAACTAAGCATACAACAGTTACACCTTTTGTCTTTTAAAGCGGCTACTTCGGAAGGAGCCATGGGAGCCCAGTTTGTAGAGTAGCAGATTAGCTACTGAAGGGTTACGAGTTTAATACGTTATCCAACCGACTACCACAGTGTATGTGAGGTGTGGTGCACCTTGAATCTCTTATGTCCTCGCATTGGGGCGATATAGGTAGTAGGGTGCCAAAGCGATTAGAAATTAGGTGTTGTCCTCAGATTGTTCCGCTTGGGGTTGATTCAGTGTGACATTATTGAAACTATTAACCTACGCATTCTGAAATTTCTATTCAGAAAAAGCAAAGACGAAAGAGGAGCCTGGATCTGCCTTCCAGCGAAGAAGAGTGGATGTCCTGCTCACAGAACTGGCCAAGAAGTTCCCACCAAAGCTTCCGTCACCCCCACAATTGGAAAAGCAAACCACAGGTATTTATCATCCAACTCCAAAAAAAAGCCACCTCGTGGTATTCAAGAAAGTTATAAAAAATTGAGTTAAACGTGAACACAGGGATGTTAATTCCATTCCATACTGAACCAAATGCTTCTTTGCTTCAAAATCTAGGCAAAATGATGTTCCTATAACTGATCTTTGCATCAACCATTCGTGAGAAGCAATTGTAAATATTAGAAATTGTGTCATTATTTCCAATATAATTTTTCTATATGCCACATTTTAATCTTTTGTGTTCCTGTTAAAAGTGCTCACTGTCAAGAATTCCTCTGTATAGATCATGTAATAGAAGTTTTCCATTATCTATATAAATAAGAATGGAGTGTTTGTACATTCAATATTTTCGGCCCATTTCAAGTTTTCTATCCGTTTTGAACCCTTCTGATGCCAAATCCACCTTTTTCACGTTTGGTGTCTGTCTGTATGTATGTGCCCTATACACGTCCCCACGGTTTAATATATTTTCATGGAAATTTGCATACAGTGAGTATTTATCTTCATTTAGTGAGTGGAATTGGTTGCGAAAGTCTGTCTTTCTGTTCGATTTTGTGTTTGTGTAGGCATCACATGAATTTTATTGCATATATTTGATTGTGCAATATGTTTTATTGTATACATTATCTATTAGTTTAGTGAATACAATACTAAACTTTTCTTTATTGTTATATTTAGTTGATTTTCATGCTAAAACACCTGAGTAAGTATACTTAAATCACCCATAATTTGGTGGTTTTAGAAAATTTGAAATGTATATTGAATATAATGATTACTTCGATTGCTTTACCAGTACTGCTAAAAAAGTAATTATTCTTCAAAAAATTATTTATCTTTTTTTATGGAATTTCAGCTCTGATATTTCATTTATTTCGAGTCTTATTTTTGTTCTTTGCGCAATGAAAACTATTTCCGGATATTTGGGACAGACGATATTTTTCAACGAATGAACAAGATCGCGCGAGCAGTGATATTTTTTGTTTCTTTCGCTCTGAATAAATTTCACATTTCTAAATTTTGTGCACTTTTAGTTGCAAGTTGTGGCAACTGTGCGAGATCAAGAGATAAAAATGAATCGCAAATGAATATCTTTAGAACAATTTTTTCCGATATCTTTTATTTTGTTTTATCTTGCTGTTTTAAATATTTATTATTTTTATAAATGTTTTCTTTCTCATCACACGCAACACCACCACAAAGTATTCGACAAAAAAATGGCAGGCAAGTCAGAATAAATTTTTAGTAAATTTAAAGTGTAGTTATTCCATTATTGAAAGAATAATGCCGTTATTGAAAGAATAATGCCGTTATTGAAAGAATAATGCCGTTATTGAAAGAATAATGCCGTTATTGAAAGACTAATGCCGTTATTGAAATTTATTTATATTTATTGAAAGAAGAATAATGTTTAAAAAACTGAACTAGAACTTTTCAAACATTAAAAAATTCGTTGTCATAATGACAGGAGAAGATTGCAAAATTTCACAATGTCACATACTGGATGCAAGAGTGCCACAAGTAAAAAAATATTGTTTTGTTAACTATGAGTGCGAGAGCACTCTCCGTAAATCATAATTTTTATTAATTGAGTTGAACATGAAAAGAATTTAAGGGAATTCCAAATCTCCCTCAAAATAGTCTTTTGTAGTGGTAACCTTAGTGTTACTTTTCGTCATTTTGTAGCTTTGTCATACAGCAAGGGTGCGATGTATGTGAAATGTATTACATGAAAGGATATGCATGTGTAGGATTTGTGTTCAAAGTAAGTTGTAAGAATTATAAAGATGGCGAAAGGTATTCAAATTAATTTTTTTTTATTCTACAAAAAACGTAAGTCATTATATATTTTGATTATCTCTTCAATTTAGAGTACACCAATTCAAACAGAGTAAGGTCGGGTATTTTGCTAGTCATTAATAAAATTTTTACTGTCATTAAAAATAAAATAATTTTTTTTTTTAACAAATTCAAAAAACCCTAGAAAATAAAAATAAAAACAGGAAACCACTAAATAATGGGTGAAAAGTTCAAAAAACGTGAAAAAAATGTTTTGTCTGGTGTTGGCGGTGGAAATAGAACTCGTGGATGGGAAGCGGGCACGTTACCTTAGCGCCACTTGTCCTTGAACTTTGCATCTCTCTTGTAATGCAGGATAAATGTTTTTTTTTTTTTTTTTCAAATAACTTGTGAACCATTCAAGTGGCCCAAAGTTAAATAACATATTTGAATTCAGCACCTCAAAATCAATTAAAAAAAAGTTTTGTTTAATAACAAGATTTTATGTTACACTTGGTGCCATTCCCTTGTTAGTTATCATTTCATTAGAATTATTTTTTTAGGATTAAAATTTTAACCCTCGCATTTTATGTTTAGACAACTTGATTTTATTTATTACATCTTCTGTTTTAATGTTGATCTAATATCCCAATGGCCCTTTAGACATTCTATTGAATTTTATTCTCTTGTGTTTGGCGCAGCTCGTCTATGGTTCGAACTTGCACCATAAAACCCAAACCGACCATCTTGCTCCAAAATACATTTTAGAAAATGGGCATTAAATCATAAGTTCTTGATGACACAAGTCGATGGTTTACGAAGATTTGAATTGTTCCAAATTTTATTCTTGAAAAAATTATAGATCAGATCGAAATTCAGATTTTATACTAAGAAATGACAGAATACTAAATGCATTTATTTTGTATTATTTTAAACCAATTCATTTAAATATGGGCCACTAAAATAAGTATTGGAGGAGCCTGTTTTTATTTATGTGTATTTATGCTTCCTGTGTATAATATATAAAGTTGGTATTTTATTTTGCAAATGTTTTAGGTCCAACTCTATTTAAAAACGCTTCTCCTGTTAAATAAAAGTATCAGCTTAAAAGGAAAGGCTGCTATCTTTGAAACAAATATTTTTAAAAGATAACTTTGGATTGGAGTCTTAAAAGTGAATTGTTTAGAGCCAAGTTAAAGAAGGTTTTCTATGAACACATTTCATTTTCAACACGCGTTTGTGATTCACTCTCAATGAAGACACCTTTAATTTTTATTTCCATGAATAGAAGCAGTGTTTGGGGTGAAGGTAATCAGATCAGGAAGTGGATGTATCTTGGCTTTTATGTTCATTAATGTCTAACAAAGCACTGATATTTCTATTGATAAATTGTTTCTTAGTTTTTCCAGGATTTTTTTAATTAAATCATCCTTAACATTTATCAACTGTCCATGATTCTCCTTTGTATTTTTTAGTTATTTTTTTTTCAATTTGGGGAAATTCATATTTAGCATTTTGTGAGAGTTTCTTCATTTGTTGGTCCAGAATTATTTTTAAATAACAAAGGCATGCAATTTATCAATAACAGTTTTTGTATGGGCATACTTAACTGATTTATCACTAGAAGCAAATTTTCGCAAACTACCTTTGCATAGTATGTTATGTTAAATATATACTCTATAACGATAACATCGACACACCACGAAGGTGCAGAATTACAGTGGTGCCGGGCTCATTCCACTCGGGACGGCACCGACTGGGGACGTTTAGTCTTTAGTGACGAGTCCCGTTTCAAACTGTCCTGAAGTGATTACAACCGCAGACTTGTCTGGAGACGTCCAGGGCAGCATGGGGATCCTGCCTTCTCAAGGTCTCATTGATTGCAAGATGGTGGCCTCTTTTATTTTTTCAAAACCTTTGGATGCTAATCTATTATTTGTGTGTCAGGAGTTGGCGAATTCAGCCTAAGGTAAAACAAATGATTACATTAAACTTGAATGGGTCTTTTGTTTACACAAGAAATGTTGCTCCATGTTTGTTTTTATTTGCTCCATCAGTAGCTTTTAAAACTGCACTTACAAGCACTACCTCGTCATAAAGTTTTCTTTGATTGGTAGAGCTTATAGTGTGACTTTGTCATCTAGCCATGGTTTTGAATCACTTGGTGTTGTCTTCGCATCTTTCCCTTAGGGGTTGATCCCGAACCATTGCCGATAGCCCATTGTGTTGCTCCAGTGTAACATTGATTAAAAAGTACCGAAACGCCTTTGATTTGAGAATAAGTGAAACACTCGCCCAGCAATTGGAAGTATGTGACATTTGAATTATAACCAACACATTCATTTTTCTTGCAGAAGAGACGGCGGCAGTCGTGGTTAAAGTGGAGCCCAAGGTCGACATCAAGACCGAGAAAGCAGACACTCCCCCCGCAACGTCCACAACAACTGCTACAACGGCTCCAGCCATCACCACCCCACCGACCACCACCACTGCATCTCTTCCGCCACCTCCTCCCCCGCCACCACCACCAGCACCCGTCTCCTCCACCCAGGCAGCTCTCCAGCGCAACAGCATGAAGCCTCCACCCGAAAAGAAGCAGAGGATGGCATAAAATGGCACGCTTCACGATTTACACTTGTATATACATTACTCATGCTGTCTTTGATAGCATTTATAAATAAATATTATTTTTCCTGGTTTCAAAGGGAAACTTTTTGTAATGAATAATTTTCCTCATTAACAGGTTTTGTTCATATTACAATGGGAAATTGAATCCTTCTCAGGACTACTGCTGGTCTACCACGAGATAAATCTGCCCCTGTAGAAACAAACTTTTCCCCAACTTGACACTTGAAGTGGGGTTTTTTTCTAAGTTTGTCACATCGGTACACTTGATGACAAATTGCGAACATTATTTGTTTAGACTTTTACTTGCCACTGACCGTTTTTCACGCATGGCATTGCATCGCGAAACCAAAGTGTTATCAAAACTTTATGCATGTGAAGTAGACGTTTTTAAGAAGGAATTTCCCATGGGTCAGGGAAAACCTGGAATTGTCTGAGAATTTAATTTTGTCCAAAAAGTCGGGGAAAATTATGAATTTTTGTCTAAAACCTGGGAAATGATTGATTATGGCTTCTCGGATAATTTGGAGAAAAGTAGCCAGTAAGATTTGCACACAGTTTCGTATCACTTCAAGTTTATGAATTGAATTTTTCAACCAATTTTAAAAGAAACAGCTAATATTTAACAGGTAAACACTGGTTTAAATTGAAGAATTTTATGCTAATGATACATTAAATCACAAATTGATTAAGTCAAATAGGTTGGAAATATTTGAAAGTTATTTTAATGCAAAATTACTTGTGCTTTAATTTTTAGTGTATAATTCTTAAATTGGTATTTATTGGCTATTGAATGCTAGATTATTTCTTGGTTTTTCACCTTTAAAATGTCATGAATTGCTTAAGTATGTCCTGGAATTTTGTAAAAATTTGTCTGGAAAAATCTTGGAATTCTATTTCTGATGTAGAGTGGGAATCCTGATTTCAGAGTACTTGGGAAAAAATTGTGTTATTGGGTTGTGTTTTTAAAAATTTTGTTGAGCATTCAAAAGGGTAGAGAATAAGAAGCCTTTTCAAGAGGCAAGAATGCTTCACAGACAAGATAAGTGTTGCGTAGGATGAGGGTGCATTAGGGTGGTCCAAAAAAGGCCTTTTTTTTTAAAAGAAAGATTTTTATTGGTCCTACCCTCCTATTTGGTTCCATTTATGTAAAAAATAATTATTGTGAAGTTTGAGCTCATAATTTTAATATTTAAGGGTAGCTCCACACCCTCAAAGTTCTGTATTTTTCTATTTTATGCTATAGATGTAGAAGGAAACAAAACTCCATCTAGAAAACACATGCAATTTTAGTTTCTTGAAATTTCTAGCATTTTATGAGTTAAAAATATACAAGTGACATTTAAATAGCAATGGGTGTGCTTGTGCAAGAGCCTGCTAAACTCTGTTTTTTGCAATCGGGATAAACTCATCAGTGTTCTTCGATAACCTGCAACAAGAATTGTAGTTGGTCTTCACTTTGTGTTATTTTCCTATTTCCTTTTATGAGGGCTATACCCCTTTCAACAAGATCATTAGCAGCTGGAATTCCTTAAATAATTTTTAGTGCTTTGTAATAATACTCCTGATGCTCCCAGATTTGTTGATCTACGTGAAGAAATGTTTTTGGTAAACTCATTCTTTTAAATAACAAAGCTGACTGCTTTGTTACAAAGTCCTCAAATCTCATATTAATAAAAGTTGTGATCTTAATGTCAGGACGTTTTGCAAAATTATTTTTTCCATTTACTTCTTTCATAGCCTTTATCATTTGACTTTTAATGCAATGAGGCACTTGATTGTCAAAAAGAGCTAGGGAAACAAGATCCTCTGATAAATACCAAAGGTGATTGGCTAGTTTTTCTGATGCAACTTTGCTTATTTCTTCATCATTCTTTTTATACTGTAATAAAGATTTCATTAAATTAAAAGCATTGTATGGTGCATTTTGAGGTAAAGAGAAGCTGTCTTCCAAGCTTTTAAATACACATGTATAGCATATATACATATCTTTTGCAATACTTTTTCTTCCGTTGGAGTGATGGTATAAACTGGTAACTAAACATCCATATTTTAAAACAGTACAATATTTTTGACATCCATTGATCGTGGTGTGCATAGCCTCAGGTGCCATAAATTTGATTCCACAAGGGGTTTTACCGAGAAATATTAAAATCAGTTCAAGAAATTCTCGATAATCATCTCTTGAGTGGGAATCAAGCAGTAATTTTTCAGCAAGTTTAATTCTATCATTCTTTTTATCAGCCACTTGGGCCCAAATGTCCTTATTATTGATTCTTGTCTTATACTTATTCTTATCAATGAACTCCAAGTAGGCCTGGAATCTTTATAAAAGAAAAGTACATCTGGAGCAGAAGAGAATCTCTTGCATTTATTAAAAACTGCACCAATAATCAATTCCATGATGTGGTGTAGACATGCCAAATATAGTAGGGTCTTGTTAATTTTTGTTCCAGTAAAACACTGGTGCCATTGCTTTAGCCAGTATTCACACTCGTAGTGTCAAAGCACATAGCATACACTTTGTCAGCTATGCCCCAGTCCTACAAAGCTGCATGAACTACAACAGCTTGATTTTTTCCAGTTCTTGATGCAAGTTTGGCCACTGTAAGTAATTGATTGACACTTTTTTCAGATGCTATGACAGGAAGTCTATCGACTTTTCCTTTCCCAGTTTAGTTTTGTAACAGTTTACCATCCCAATGAACTGTTAATTTAGCATTCTATTCCTAGAATTCAGTTTTCAGCTGCTGAAACATATTAGAGCGGTGTTTCATTCTTTCTCGACGAATAGAACTTCTGCTTAGGGTAGTGTCATCCACTTCACAACCCAAACTCTTGCCGTTTCAGCAACAACAAGCACAGCCTTGCGATCTGGAGTTTATATAAAAATGACGTCTTTATAATACAATTTTTTTTGTTGTTGATTACAATAGCAATTTTATTTGGTTAGTTTGATTTTATGACAACACACTATTGAACAATGATGCAAACAATTTGACACCATTGAACAATGATGCAAACTTGATCTGCATTGAGCTACCTCATAATGTTATTAAAATGTTTTCAAATTTTGTCTGATTTATTTTTTAATACATTGGAACAAAATAGGAGGGTAGGACCTAAAAAATTTTCACCTTCGAAATTTTGGACCACCCTAGGGTGCATGTGCTGCAAGTTGTTCGGAAAGTTTAGTTACCTAGATCAGTTTTTTAGCCAGAAATCTCGGAACTTCTATGAGGTGGGATGCTATATATATACAGCTACCAGAGAGAAAGGTCATTGAACAGAACATACTGTATTGATTAAATATTTTTAGCAAGAAAATTTTGTCCTCAATTTTTGTCAAAAAAGGGACGCGAGATGTAATCCCTGAAAGTTGTCAATACACAAAATAGACGAGCCCCGTTTCTACAATGACCGCCACTGCCGAGATTTTGTATATAGAGCAGTTCTCGTGCTAGTCACAACAGTTTCTCAGTTGGGTGTTGGTTAATACATGGTAATATGCAAGTGCAGGGGTAACCTTTTGTTATGTTGTGCATTCTGCTATCTCTTTTACTTGTCCATCAATGAATTTTTTGAAAAATCCACACGCATGTCGCGTATATGTTTAAAATTTAATGAGTGGCTTTGACTGAAAATACAATTTTAAAGTTATACCAAGAGTCAAAGAATGATTTTTAAGCTTTGAAATCTAATTCTACACATTTTTTCAGAAAGAAAAATTTTGATTACTAAATTATTATTTTTTTTAAAGTACATTTTATATCTTAATATGCCGACCGACCGGTCTAGTGGTTAAGGTGTTGGCCTATGGATTGGAAGATTCTTGGTTCGAATCCGGGATCAGGGCATGGATGTAATTGTGCTGTTCTTAGTTGAGGTAATGATGGTTACAAATTGGGTGCTCCTTCACAAGTGGCCATCGCTTCCGGCCTATGGTTAGCAATCGAGTGCTCGCTGTAATTAAAAAAATATCATATATCAGCTGTGTACTAATTGCTTCCAGAAATGACTTATTTTGAAATCTGTAGGTCTTGGGAGGTATTTTAATTAATGTAGCCGTGGAGCAACAACTGGATATTCTGGGTCTTGGAGGATGTATTTATGGCTTCTGTTGTATATTAACCCCAAATTAGATTTTCAGTGAATCAATACCTTCGTATTTTGTTGACGTGGTGTCAGCTCGGGTGTTACCTTGTCACTTGACCGTGATTCATAATGACGTATTGTCCTTGGATCTTTCTCTTCAGGATTCATCCTGGACTGTCTGCAATAGCCCTTTGTGTCGCTCCAGTGTGACGTTAATTAAAATCTTTGTATTTTTGTGTAGTCGTTTCAGGAAACTTTCCAAGATTCGAACTGAAAACGTGCTCAAATTTTTTTGTAAAAACAAATCTCTAGAAATGGCATTTTACACAATGAAAATTAACACTAGAACCAGTCTCACCGTTGATACAATGTCTGTTTCGCGAGTGTTTAAAAAACCTTTCATTTGTTATTTTCAAAATAGTTTCAGTTAACAAATCCTCAATAGTACACTGGGTTTCAATATTCGGACACATTTCCATCTAACACTATTTCTGCACACACGGGAGAGCTTGAGGTTACAGACTGGCAACGAAATTGCGATTTCCTGAGTTATCAAAACATCACATTACGATAAACTGAAATAGTTAAGCCCTTCATTTTGACATATGTTGATATACAGAATTTTGATGTTAGGGGTTGATGGAAAGTAAAATTGTGTATAGAATCATTCTTTTATCTTGATAAGTTACATTGAATTCCGAAAAAAAATTCTGTAATTTGAAACAAAAAAATCATTTTAACAGGTTTGGTTTAAGTGTTAACCTTAAATAATTTTTCAGTGGATCTATTCGTTTGTGTAGTCATTGTAAAAACCTTTCCAAAATTAAAAATTTCAATTTTAATGCTAACTCATAACATGACAAAACATAAGGAAATAGACAAATTCATAACACATTTTTGGCTCAAAGTGCCATATAATACACAAGTTTTGCAAGTCGAGGAAATTACATGCACAAAATTCTGCTATAATATATACAATAAGCTTCAACACACACTATAACCCTTTACAGGCATCAAAATTAAATAGCAATTTGTGAAAATCTTCAACATCCACTGAAGTAGGAACAATTTCTTGAAGGTCTGATAATTTTGCTTAGTCTAGGGTATTTACAAATAAGCATTACAAATCAACACTTTACAAAATATAGTTTTGTGCATCGAAAAATCACAAATTCCACAAAAGGTAATAAATATACATAATTTTGAGTTCGAATTAAAAAAAACTTCAAAGCAATAAATATAAGAATAGACCAAGTCTTTGCATTTGTCTGATACACAGTAATTTTTTAAATATTTCAACGTAAATCTGTTTAGATTAGATAACCAAAATAAAGAAACATGACTTGCAAGATAATATTGATGGAAGGTAAACGTTAAGTTACAACTATAACATTGGGTCAGAATTACATTATATATATATTTCCAAGTTTCACTACAAATATAAAAATTTAAACAAGTTTCTTAACAGTCATTCTGTTTTATTATGCAACAAAAAACTCCGCTAACACTTTAAAGTAAAGGCATTTTAAAATTTCATTACCACAAGATTTAATCATTTGTCTGTTCAAAATGTCAATGCCAGATAATGTTAAATTAAAAAAAAAATTACATACTCACATGTATATATTATCAGATACAGAGAACAATTTGAAAATTAAAACCAACAGGCTTTATAAATTGTTCAGTCATATTTTTTGATTAATGACATTTGTTGTGAATCCTAGGATTTTTTTTTAAATCCACACCTGCATATAAGAAAACTTTCAATATAGTACAAAAACGTACTAAATAATAATGCAATATAAAAATTTAATATCCAAACTATCTAATGAAAATTGTGCATATACTTGTTTTAAATTAGATGTGAAACTATTCATTTGTTGCTTTAATTAATTTCCAACTCAAACGTATGATTGCAATGGAATAGTATATCTAAAATATTCCTTGGAGTGTACAAGATATTTCAAAAATCAGTATGCACTCTATTAAAATGCATTGTGCATTATATAAAGGTGATTGTCTGCTTTGAGCGCAAACAAAAACAGAAATGGGCCAATGCATGGTTCCCATACCTTTGTCCAAAATAATTCAAGAATTTTTCAAGCAAAAGTTGTCTAAAATTGCAAAGGCATATGCACTACTGATAGTAAAAATAAGGGGTTGGCGAGCAGTAGTCGCACGTAACCCGACGAAAAGAACTGTCACTGGCCACGCAGTGGCTAGCATTATATAAAATATCCTTCCCATTTCTAGTCTAAAAATAGAATTTCACTGCGTTGTTTGTAGAAACTCTTAACGTACGTCAATTTCACATATTTTTAATAATAACAAATTTTTAATGATTTTTAATAATAATGTAAAAGTGAAAAGGTAGGGTGACTCCCTTCAGAAACCTTTTGACTACGTCTATAGATTTTACTGAAACTATTCTTTCTTCTAACTTTCACGGTACAACTGCTGTCACAGCCGTAGTCTAAAGGTTAATATTTTCTTTGCATTTCTGCATCAATCCCGAGACAACTTTAAAAAATGTTCAAAGAGGCAGAACTCTTACATGTCTGTATAGTTTATGCAAAAAAGCGATGAAACATGGTTTTTGACCTTCAACTGTGGTTGGTCTGATATATATCACTAGATGTCAAAGCACGTAACGACTTTATTCAGAATGAGGCTCAAATGGTGCTCCAGCCATGGAGGAAACTAGTCTGAACAAGTGCCAAAGCAAGACAAAATAACACAATTATGTACTTGTCAAAAAAAAAAAAAAATCAAGGACTTTTCACCAATTTCCGTAATTTTTAAAAATTTTCAAGGGCTTCTAGTTCAGAAAAAAATTGGAGGACCGTGAGAACCCTGCAATAGCATCTGCTTAAAACAGCACTTCCTAGACCAAACCACAAACAAAATTACGAGGATATTGGTTTGGTGAGAAGGCAGATGACCTCAGGGAAGTCATTTCTAGAAAAGTAGTCAACTCACCAGGGGAGAAGGTTATATGCAAAATCATGCTCTGTGTCTGCTCTTGCCACCAGGTGAACCTATGGGAACAGGGCTTGTGTGTTTCGAGTAGGGGTGATTCTGCTGGATTATTTGCTTTGGTTGAATTTGACGGTAGAAAGAGGGCAGTTTAGAGGTTTGCAAGTTCAAAATTCAATCCAATCTAAGACTATAGTGCACGTTAAGTCTGCTGTAGCCTCGACACACCAGAGCAGGAGTATAGACTACATTCAAATACATCATAATTAATCCAATACCTAATTCGAAAAATATTGTTTATGCAAAAGCATTGCACGAAAGCGCTCGAGTAATAAGTAACAAATTCTTCCCAAGGTTCAAGATCAGTCCAAAAGCTGGAGTAGTAACCTAAAGAAATGAAACTACAATTTCATTGATTGGATCAAATGGTGAGAAAAGTATTTTGAATTGATGAGACGAAAACCATTTGATTGTTTGATTAAATAAATAATAGACAGATTCACTTTTAAATTGCTAACTAATATCACAAACCTTCTAATCTTGCATAAATATGTGAAAATATAATGGGGAGAGGATTTCCTGTCAACAATTAGGAATTGCTGACTTAGTGCTATAATGTAGATTAAAAAATGGGTCATTAGATTACCCAAACTGACATGGCCAGTCATTGACAGTAAATGGTCAATTGTCATGTAAGTTTAGGGTTGCCAGTTGGGGTCCCCGGCAGTGCGTTTCATCCTGGTCGGAAGAGCAAGGTTATTTTAAACATATTGGTCTGCTTCCCATGAGAAAATTAGCCTACTTAGAATGCACTTTACGATTCTTTGGAGATACTACAAAATTTATTTTTGTTTGCAGTAACTTTGACCATCTATCCAAACTTGCAGAAGGTCCTAGTAACAGGGAAGAGTGCTGATGTTAATTGGATGAATAACACTACTACTTATTCCACAGTTGATATATATATACAAACTTGATGTCAATCCTGACCAATTCTTTGAAGTGGCAACTGGTAAAAATATTTGGTTTTCAAACAGCCAACAAATGGAAAACAAAATCTTCAATCATTAGTTATTTGGTTTGTCACACGATAATCTTTTGCTACACAAAGGAAAATTTAACCAGGACTAATGGTTTAAAGTATTGGAGCCAGAGGGTTCATTGATCAAACCATTTCATAAAAGCATCCCACTTTATGCATATATATCATGCAGCTCATATTTTCATGTGCCTAGCATTTCCTGTTGTCATGACATTGAAGTTTGGATAGTGGAGTACTAGCTCAGGTGTTTACCTCATCATCTGACCATGGTTCCAAATGACAAAATGTCTTCTGGATTGATTCTCAACAGTTTTTTTATTTTTGTAACACTACCAAAATAGATGCTGGAGGAAATTTTAGTCAAACAAAACAAGGCAAAGCTAAAAAGCAAATAAACTGGGTGACAAATAACTTAGTGCTTATTTAGGAAACATACAATGATTCAGCAAGAAAATGTATGTTTAAAAATGAAATGCGACAGACAAACAAGATGTTAGTTTTCAGCACAAAGATTTATCTAAAATATCACATCTTTTTCTGTCCTGGAACAAAGAATTTGGCCCCTCATACTCAAACTTTGAGAGTTGAATCACGTCCATGAAAAAATTAACAAGACGAAAGAAAAGGTACCACAAACATACAGCCAACACAAACTAACAAATTCATTTTTTATGAATAGGGCAAATTGATTCTTGCGAGCCTTTAGTGAACTTTTTTTTTTAATCAACTAAATTCTCAGAAAGTCGTCGAAATATTGAAAACAGGAGCTTTTGCGACTATTTTAATTAATAAGATATTCGAAGTAACCAAGGTTGAAAATTGGCAGTCTTAGTCGCCAGTAACAACCCTGTATTTACATCTTTTGAAATAATTTTTTAAAAGGAAATTCTTATTTAAGCATTAAATTAATTGTATTAAAAGCAAGCAAAGGGGGATTTACAAACAAGTATGGTAATAAAAATTCTAAAAACCATTTTAACATCATAGCTGCCCAAAATGACAAATGCATAACTGAATTGCTAGTGAAAAGGAGAATATCCCATTGAAACGATAACCATAATATATTACATGGATTTACATTCATTTTACTGTCAACAGATAATACCAATACGCAAAATCTTAAAATGCATTAAGTTGGGTTTTAAACAAGTAATTGACCTTGCGTGAAAGCGCATGTGTATAGCCGAGATTGATGACACTGGCGATTGCATCGTGTTTATTCTATGAAGACTTTGCCCATTCACAATTGTCACTTCTGTCCTTAAGTGCATAACCCAATTAGAAATCTATTACAGCAATCTTTTTCTCCTTTAAAACACATTTTGACAATCTAAAAATGACCTTATTAATAGATAATTTTCCTTCATTAAACATTTTCTTTGTATAATGTATGCATAAAATGCTCACATAAAAAAATTTGTGTTTTTAGACAATTTGTAATACAGCAATAAAAAATGTTTTACTAATCAAACATCAATTACAGTTTTTGGTTAACCAGGCCCTGTTCATGATTTTTAATTATAACAGCTGTAAAATAGAATCAATATTAGAATTATAAAATGTTATTTTTAATAAAGAACAATGCACATGTGCTTAGAAAGACAAAAGGATGAGTACTTGTACATCATAGTGTGTATATTACAAAACATACATCTAGTCTTCGTAACTTAAAACTTTTCCAGCAAAATTAATAGATTAAATTAAAATGGTAAAAAATCCATTGGGCACACAAAGATTGCCTGGCAGTTTTAGCAGAAACAAATGAAAACATGAAGTATGTACCATAACTAATGAGTAGATGCATTTGAAAATGAAATACAATCACTAGATTAATGCAGCGATTCCCAAACTAGTTTGCTCACAGATCACATTTGGATTAGATATACATATTCGTGAAAAACATAAGGTGTATCGTGATGATTCCTCAACCACTAAAGTTTTTTTCCTTTTTTATTGCAACTTATTTATTTTATACTTGTTTTAAATCCTGTATACATTTACACTTAAAGTAGGCTTTTTTTCAAACAGTAATGACTACAGGGAAGTGTACTTCTGAATGAAATTCATTGATTTGAAAAAATAAATAAGTAGAAAAAATACTGGTAAAGAACAAAAGGGAAGAAAAGTGAAAGGTGTACAAAGAGCACAGACAATTTAAAGGAGTGCTGAAAACAGCCCACGTACAGTGAATGGCTAAACAGTTAAGTGTATAATTTGAGGATGAAATATTCAAGGTGCAGTATTTACCTGGAACTAGAATTTTGATGATTAGCTAATTTAATTAATGTTAATATTGATAAAATTTTTATTATTATTTATGTAATAAATATTTATCTCTATTGCTTTTATAAAAGCAAGTGTTTGTGTCTTCAGACATATCCATAGCACTTAGAACCATGAAATTTAGCACACAGGTAGTCCTAAAGGTAACTGAATGCACCTTGAAGCCCGAATTTTAAAATTTAATCTAGAAAATTTTTAATTAATTTATTGGCATATTTTGGTTTTCTAAGAATGGCAGCAATATGAGAGATCACAGCTTCTAACTACAGACCATCTAACATATTCAAAGCACAGTTAGTTTTCCTTAGATTTCATTGATTGTTTCCCCAATGGACAAGCATTAAGTTTCTACTTTGTTACTTTTATGAATGCCATCACCGATTTCCCTTTGACTTCATTGGTTCTTTTATTTTTTTCCCCCATTTCATTTTCGTAATGGATTGTAAATTGGAAGAATTACTGTTGTTTGATTTGACTCATGGTCCAGTGCAGTCGCCTGAGGTTGTATTGTTTTGTTGAAAGCATAACTTATTACTGTTTCATTTGGTTACGTTGTTTTTCGAAATCAGCGAGGTTTAGTGTTAAGGCATTTTTACAGCATAACCATTTTGCTCTTTTCTTTAGCTTTAAGACTTTTTTTAAAATATAGCGTTATTTAATTTTTAGCTTCAAGATCTTTTGAAAGTATAGTGAAAAAAAATATTTAAAGTATATATATTTGAAAGTAAGTGAGTATAGCGATATTTAATTTTTATCATTAATATATATATTTTTTGTTTCATTTGGTTTTGTTGCAATTAGTGAGGCATGCAATTTTTTGTTTATTACTGTTTAATTTGGTTTTGTCGGAATCAGTGAGGGTGACTTTCAAAAAGTATAACTGTCATGGGCAACACTATGCTGGTACTGCTCTCTCTAGTTATAACATAAATAATAATTTATGTAAGAATTAAATTGAATTATTATATTTAATTATACAATAAAATATAATAATTTATTTTAAGCAGAAAATAGAAACCTATAATAGATAATGACAAAGGATAGGCTTTGACGTCATTAACCATCTAGTCTTGCAATATTCCTGTGTAGAACTAAAACCACTTAGCAGTGTATGTGTGAAAATGAGCTGCATCAGAAATGAGTGTCCACACAGTACATTTTTGAAAATTTAATGCGAAATAAATGTGCTGATAAAGAAAAATCAAAGATTTTTAAAATACAAGCAAAACTATTTTCCTCAGATTTTCTTGCACAAATGCAATTTTTTTGCTACAGGGAGTCTAAATAAAGTGGAAAACGAACTGATAAATAACAAAAATGACTGGGTCCAAAACCACGATAATCTGAACTAAATTTATGAATGCACATTATGACTAAAGATTGATAGTGTTAAACCCTGCATAACACCTACTTTCATCGTGCACAAAGTAGTTGTGGGAAATGCTGAATTAATGCATTAACATTAAATATGTTACAAAGTCTCAAACAACACAACGAAATTGGCATATCAATAATCATTGTCCAAAGAAAAGCAAAAAAGCTTGAAATAAATGTCACAGGTGAAGAAAAGAACCACCAAGTTATGTGAATATTACTTAATAGTTAGGTATAACAGTCGTGTCAAATAGAGATCACGAGTTTGAATGTGTACTAAAGGTATGTGGGTCATTGTATTGGGCAATATGAAACCAGCGTTTTTAAAACACTGGCATCTACTATCCAAGTGCATGGTTCCCTTTTATGGACAGGTTCCAAAAAAGAACTTTGAATATCATTGTAATTGAACATTTAATATTTTCACACATTCTGGAACTCTTAAAGTTTTAAACAGTGAATGCTTCTTGTTTACAATTTTAGCATTGGAAGTGAGGAAAAAAAAGAGAAATATTTCAAACATTTTTATTTTGGTTAGAGTTTGAATATATAAATGGTTACTTCTGTTCACAAAATTAAAAGGGATTATCGTATAGCAAATTTTATAAATACGTATGCCTGTGTTCATGTGTGTATTTAAATACACATGTACATGAGCTTTTAAATACAAGTATTACAAATCTGAAAGCTCTGCTACACGGATTAAGATGTAGATTTATGAATACATGTGTTCCTGTGTCAATTAGATACGCATGAAATCGTGATCTCTAAAAACAAAGCTACTCTAGATTATCTATACAATGTCAAATAGAACTGCACTTTCTTGCATTTAAATACTTTTGATTGCATCAATGCATAATATAAGGAACCAGTAAAAATATAAATATATACACAAATGTAGCAAGAAACCAAAAATGTCTACAAAATGAGAAAAAAAATAATCTCTGTTCACACAGCCATTACAAACACCATAGATTTAAAAAAAATGACTCCATTCTTTGTCTAACACAAAAATGTACAATACACTATTTTCTCTTGCCTGCAAGAGTGGGTGTAAAAAGTATAACTCGATACAAGTTCGAGAGCATTTCTTCAAGCAGTTTTTGATACAATGCAAATGTTGGATATTCATTCAATTCCTCTTTTAAATCGAAATTTTTAATCCAAACAAAAAGAACAGGGCTAGTAGTAGAAATGCTATGAGCAGCAATCGATTCAAATTGACCTTGATATGGATCCTGTAGAATTAATTGCAGGTATTTGTCTCCAAATTGCAATTGCTTAAAAACAAATAGACACAGAGTTCGTACTCTTCAAGTAAAAGAAAAATTAGGATGTTTTCAAGGCTACACTTTGCAGTAGATTAACCAGCAAATGCATGGATCAAGACATGTTCAAGGCGTTTGGGCCTCAGGGATCCAATTTTTAAAACATCCATCTTTAGATAACTATTAAATGATATGCCTCCTTGGACTAGGAATGTGATATCAATGTCTTCAAAACATCAATTTATTGGAGCCAACATTTGTTTACCATCATTGTTTTTACATTGTCAATGTTTTATTTAAAAAAATGACAGTGCAACTAAGTATTTGTCAGTGATGGTGACATCCGTCCCATCAGAAAGAGTTTTTTCCCTAACTGGTGAGACAGTTAGTGAAAAAAAGAAATAGGCTTAAGGGGAAGAAAGTTAACAATTTTTTTTTTTTTTTACAAACTATAAATAACAAATATTGGGGCATATAATAGTTAAAGGCAACAATATTTTTTATTTACAGTCAAATAAAAAAATAAGCTTATGTTGGTAAATAACTAATAATAACTACCAATAATTATTGTCATGTACATACCTATTCTTATATAGTTAGTAGTATCTACTTAAAATTGTTGAAATATTATTTTCTTTTACATTTTTCAATTTGAAAATAGTTCTTAATAACTTTTTTGAATTTGTTTGACAGTAAAAAAAAAAATAATAGTTATAAATTAATAACTGACAAATTAAATCTATATAAGTTGTTTTTCTGCAACACTAAGGCCAAGACCTGACGGGTTTGAACAGAAATCCGAACCATTGCGGGCATCCGTGCCAAGAGGCCGTTCAGTCCGCTTAATTGAGGTAATTTTTTAGAACTGCATATTTGTATCCCTACAAGTAGTTTAACCCTTCTTTGCATAATGCTGGAAATTTCTATCATAACATTGAATGCTCAAAAATTATATAAAAGAACAAGTTCACTTTAAGTTGATCGTGTCTGGATACCTTTTTAATGTCCATTGCATAAAAAAACCATAGCTGTCAAAATTAAGCAAGTGTCACTATCAGTAAAACGAGCTTGAAGTTGTCATTCCGCTGTTTTTTGTAGTTGCAATAAACGTATGATTTCGTTTTTAATTTTGTTTTATTATATTTGAGTTTCTATTGCTAAAAAAGTAAAAATGAGTGGAAGAAAGGTTTGTAACATGTGTTTCTGCTATTTTTAGAGCAATTTCTGAAAAAGTTTGCGTTTAATTTAAAAAATACCACATGATACCATCATATTGCTTTTTGCTAAATTTATACTATAAATATATACTAAGATTTTTTTAAACCATTTTTCCTGTAATTTTGAACATGAATTATATCACCTTGATTTATTTCACCAATAAAGAAAAAATCATGCAAAGAAGGGTTAAATTGTATTCCAAAAGTCAGCAATTTTAAAGGGTATATTAGAGAAATATATGCAAGTTATGACCATCTTTCAGAATTTCAAGAAAATCTTGAAAATAGTCGAGATTGTGACATGCAACAAAATTTCCAATTGTTCTGTGCAGCGGACTTATGGCCCTCAATTTCATTTTTAATGTTGAATGAATTCATTCAACATTATTGTTTATTAACACAATTTAAGAAAATAGCATATGCTTATAAATTTATAATCAGAATGTAAATTTGAATTTGAAAATCAGAATGTAAATTTATTGAAACGTAAAGAATGAAATGTCATTTTAAAAACATTACGCTTAAATATATAATCACAGAAAACTTTTAATTGATAAATCTGGTTCAGAGTAATGCACAGAAAACTACAGGTAAGGTTTCCCTGCAAATGTGCAGGTTTTCTTTTAATTATAAATTTTATTTATAATATATTAAATGTGTTTCTTGAATAGTGTGAATGAACTTCTTAAAAAGAAACACATTTAATATATTATAAATAAAATTTATAATTAAAAGAAAACCTGCACATTTGCAGGGAAACCTTACCTGTAGTTATAACCTTACCTGTAGTATATATATATATATATATATATATAACACAAGTTTTATTCTAATAAAATAGAATGCAGTTATAAAAAGAGAGAATTTGGATTAGAACAAATTAAATTTCTGTTCATTACAAAATAAAGTATTGTATATATCGATAAAAATTGAAATTGGACACAATGACAGAAATTAATGACTACATAACAATATCTATGCTAAAATCATTATACTATGTCTACCACAATAACTGCTTCTGCTAAGTCAGGATAGAGATGGTTGCTATAGGAACAGGGCTTGTTTACTTTGAATAAGAATGAGAAAATGTGCATGTGAAACTTGAAAGCCTCAATTTTACTTTCTTTTAGACAAATGTTAGCAGCGGAAAGTGAGAGTTTAAAATTAATCTTCTTGGCAATGAGTAAAACACAAAACTTACATTTCCAACTTGCTACAGAAAATGGACCCCTTTCAGTAGTAAAAATAGTAAAAGACAGTAAGTAGTGGTTCTTGTGATAGACAGATAGTAAAAGAAGCATAAAATAAATATTTTCTAAAACAAGAATTAAAATGTAGTATTTAATATAAAGTGATATTTATAGAAAGATAGATGTATTTGAATAACAAAAAAAATTCAAATTAGCAACACAATAGGCATAAGACAAAATCCACAAAAATATGATTATCTTTAACATAAATATTTTCTTTCCATTACACAATGGCATTGCATTTCCCATCTTTTATCAAATTACCTTAGAGTATTCACGCTATTTGAAATCTGATCGTGATGTACCAACAAAAAAATGGGATGTTGGTTCAACTTGCATTCGATTTAAAAAATTGTCCAAAAGTTGCACTTAAAAACCTTCAAATCTCAAGACTGACACTTAATTATTGCTTCTCATTCCTTGAGAACTATTTACAAACAAAATCGAGAGTATAAAACAGCCGGGAAAAAAACTTTAGTTTCAAACATGCTCTTTAGTAAAAATGTTCAAAACTTCCAAAAGCTTTGGTAAAAAACGACAAAAATGGAATACTTGAAACATTCTGTACAATGGCAAGAGTTTACAGGACCATGTGTTGAGAAAATATAGAATCCTACACTTTGATTTACTCCTTTCTGCTGAACAGACATTCAAGCATACAAAACACATTTCTCTAGATTTAAAAAATATATCTTGTTACAAGTGTTTTACAAACTGTTTTTCTTTCCATAGCCAGGAATGTCCTTATCTTCTGTTCATTTCCATTCTGACAGCTGAAAAAATAAAAGTCTTCACTCAAGATAAAAAATATAAGGAAATAAAAGGTCAATTGGATCTTTATGTATGTATAGGTATGTCCACACTTGTGCGCTTTTGCTTGCGCTAAGCGCATGCCTCGACGCAAGGGACTCATGCGTCAAGGCATGCCCAAGATGAGTCCCAAGTAGCAGTATTCCATAGCACACAGAATAGCGTAAGGAGTTCCCAACAGCCTTGGATCTCTGTGCACTTCAACTTTCAATTTGTAGTGTTTTGGTGAACCAAAGTTGCTGTGTTTCGTGTTGTTTTCATGAATAACGAACAAACTCATGAATTTATAGAAGACTACAGGTCTTATGTGTGTTTGTGTAACATACACTGTTTAAACACTTATTTATCCTTTAAATATTAATATAATCATTTGTAAACTAAAATTCATCAAAGTTCATAAGTATAGATTATATGAAATATATTATTCATATTTAACTCAAATATTTATAAGTACTTAGTATAACCAAATGCACAATTAGGTTTCATCTTCTGATTTCAGCAGTAAAATTTTGAAATCCAGCTAATCGGTAACAACGATTATTTACAACTGTTTTGTAACCATTTTATACATTGTTTTGAATTAATTTTTATTGATTTTTCAACACACACAAGGTCTAAATAACCACATCTATTAGTCGAAAGAATAACAGGAAAGATTCCAATTATTATTAAATTTTAATAATGATCAGCGGGTGGGAGAAAGGTTAACACAAGTCTAACAGTAACAACAAAAATTTAATCAACAAGCAAAGGAAGGTATACATGTTAGCTGCATCCAAGGCTATTCCATGGTTCCCACACCTTTGTCCACAAAAAATTCAAGGACTTTTCAAAACCAAAAAAAAAAAAAAAACATTTTCAAGGACCTGAAATTTTTTATAACGACCTATAACAAGGTATATTCAAGAGTTGTCAATTAAAAAGAAAAAGGTGAAAAGTATTTTAAAAATGATAATTTTTTTACTACATTTCCTTTACCTATGCCTTCAACTGTGGTTAGTCTGATATACACCATGTGGTAACAAAGCGCGTAACACAGGCTTCGTTCAGAATGCTGCTCAAATGGCGCACCTGTCGTGAAGGAAACTAGTCTGGATAAGTTCCAACGCACAAGACAAAATTACACAATTTTGTACTAGTCAAAAAAAAATCAAGTACTTTCAAGGACTTTTTACCAAGTTACGTAATTTTTAAGAACTTTCAAGGGACCCTAGTTCAGAAAAATAAATTCAAGGACTTTCAAGGACCGTGGGAACCTTGCATTCGTACTCTGACCCGAGATCGAATAAACATCGGCGCAAAACCCACTCCTTCCTCCTTTTTTTTAACAACTTATTTACGGGGGAAATATCGTTCCGATTATAAGCAGATTCAGGTGTTATTCGCTGCGAGCAACAGGAAAGACGTGTAAACGTTTCCAACGAAATAAATCAAAGAAAATATAATCACAGTGTTTGAACGTGTGCTCCAACAAATAATAATAAATTTTATTGTAAATTAATAAATGCTCATTACGCGTTTCGAAATATTCTTTCATCCAAATCGCTCGCCTTGATTTCATACGTTTATTTACTTGACTAATCACTAACTATGCTGCACTGATTCCTCCTAACAGAATAGCATCATCTTCATCCATCTTGAAACTGAAGTGAGGCACGAGTGTGGACAGGTGAAGGGCAAGCCTCTAAAGCGCATGCAATAAGGCATGTGTTGACGCATGTTGTATTGAATGTTGAATTGAACGTTGAAAGGCAAGTTGAAAATGAAAGCCCACAAGTGTGGACATACCTTATTAAAGTTGATGCTTCCAGTAACAAAAATTTATACATGGAATTTTGAGACATATAAAAATGATCACTTTTACATCCATACTAGCATGTGAAAATTGAAAAAGCTTTAAATGTAGCAGACTAATAATAATTCTAAAACTTAGAAAAGATCATCAATGGCCATTTCAGTGGAGAAAGATGCCCAAGAAATGCAAGTTTAAATATGTCATTCTGGAATAGTGTTGCCACAGACTAGTTTTATAGCTACGCTTTTCCAGGTCCAATACATAGGCAAGATAGCACTAGTGCCATTCACTACCATATTTGACAATGTAAAAATAGAAAAAGCTTCTCCAATGTTCAACTCAAAAATACATCTCAGAGTTTGAAATCAAACTGGTGAAAAAATTCAAGTGCAGAGAGATGGCAGATTTTCTTATTTCTATATTTTTAACATAATGCATATTGTTCTTGCCACCCATAACAAATAGAATAGTTCAATCTCCAAGACCTATTCGTGAGTTAAACATCAGAGAAGCTTTATCCATTTTAAGCTGTTGAACACAGTGAATGACGTTAGTGCTATCCAGCCCTACGTTACCCAATTTGTAAAGGTTTAATTGAAAAATTGAGTTGTGACAACATTATCCAGGGTGGCAACAAAATCCTTGAAAAAAAGTTCCCTGTTATTTCCATGATTTCCCTGATAGTCTCACAAAAATTTCCCTGATTTAACAATTCCCTAAAGAAATGTTGTGATCCGTGATTGGTATCGATATACAGTATCCACACAACACTATTTTTAAATACTATTTAGGGTCAGAGGGTGTAAAAGGATCACAAATATTCCACCACAAATATTTTCTATTTTTCTCTACAGATATTTTAGTTGTTATTGTAAGGGTTGATACCGAAATGGAATTCTTATAATTGCAATTGAAAAACTCGAGAAAAAATGCAAAATATTTTGATTATGAACTTTTTGCACCTGACCTTACATTGTCATACTATTCATCGAAACCAAATGCAAATATACATAAAACATTCTACAAAAATGTAATTGAAAACACAAATAATTAATTTAATACACAAAAAAACATCATTTGATACACAAATTTCAAATTGTATCTCACAAGTTGTATCGCTAGCCGCACGGTGACAAGACGCTGCTGCGTTTTTCGCGGTGTTCAAATATTACGACGGAAGGGTTCTTTATTCGAATTACAATTTTGGCAAATACAATTTATTCGATTCTCAAAAGCACTCATAATCGAGCATCTCTAAATAGGACAAACAATAATGGTAGCCGTTTAAGTTGTCAAAATTTCCCTGATTTTTTGTAAAATTTGGAAATTTTCCCTGAGATTTCCCTGATTTTTCCAGAAATAAAAAGTTCCCTGAGAATTCCCCGATTTCCCGGTTTTCCAGGTTCTGTTACCACCCTGTTATCCAACAAAATATTTTTATTCGCATTTCTTCCTGTGACTTACTCCCGTCCTGGTGATGGTAGACTTCTTGTTCCACCGAAATTGTTATCGACCAGGACCGACCTTCAGCCGATTCCCCGAATGGGGCCCATGCACTCCAAGGGCCCCATTGTGAATGTGATTGAGAAAACATGCATTAGAGAATTTTATCAACAAATTATTTAGCAACACATTCAAGCATTTATTCTTGCTTTAACAATGTTCTTTTATACTCAAATACTCAATTTCCTTTATTTCAAAAAGCATTATTTAATAAATTATTTTGTTTAATAATTTGAGGGGCCCCTCAGAGGTTGATTGAATTGGGCCCTGCACTTCGTAAGACTAGCTCTGCCACTGACAATCTTATCTAAGTTACTAAATTGTTATTAGTCATCGTTTTTTTTAAGGTTTTTCAACTTTTACTATCAATATGACCATGATTTTCATCTGTTCGTCTATATACTAGGAAACCCGTGCATAGTATCTGGACTAAGTTTCTTACTGGCCTATTTCTGTCAATGATAAAATACCCCTCAATTGTACTTATTTCTTCCAAACATCTCATTGACTTCTGTTATCACTAGAGCTCGGATTCTGCATATCTTTTTTAGCCCCCAATGTTGATAGAAATCCGTATTAAGTGTTTATTTGGCAATTAAAAAAAAAACACAATTTATTTTGCATAGTTTGGGTTTTTTGTATGTTTTGTGCATATTTGGACAATTTTTTTCTATTTTCAAACTTTTTTACAAAAATAATTTAATTTTTTCCCTAAAGATCCTTGCTTAGTGCATTGGGAAGAAAGATTTTCAGAAGCAAGCCTTGGAACTCCCCACCGACCAAGCAAACCCAAACCCTCCCCGACAACACCTGTAATCACCACCACACATTAATTCCACTATTCCAAATATTTAATTCAACTTAGATGGTAAGGACTTGATTTCAAAGGTAAATAGATTAATTTGTAGCAATTTCATTTTTTAGTATAAGATAAAATACCAAATTAATTCCAAGATATTGACATTGACCTTCATTGACAAATAATAGGACCGCAAAACTGGCAGCTCAACAAGACACTAAAAGATAACCGAGTTCAGTTTCGTTTGCCGGCGCATCAAACAGGAAACTTTGGAGACATGAGCCCGTTATCCTAAACACTTGGGCGCTACAATGTTACATCCCCTACTTTACTCAGATCAAACACATGCAACACTTCACGCATTCTGCATTTAGTTCCTGTAATAGTTTTTGGCTTTTGTAGTCAATTATTAAGTTTTCCTCTTCATTTTTTATCAATCATGCGTAAATATATATACCTACTAGTAAAAACAAATACTTGACTTGTTTAGCACCCCTTCCCAATTGGCCCCCTGGGCACATGTACCGTCTACCCCCCCCCCTTGTTACGTCCCTAAGGACATTTAAAATGCTTTCATTTTTAATCTGCATTTGTCAATTATGTAATATTTATTAATTTGTATATTTCTTGCTTTGTATATTTTATACTTATCTTTATCTGCACTATAAAAATGTATCTACACTACAAAAATAAAATTGTGAATTAATTGAATGAAAGTGTGGTTCAATTTCACTTTATCCTCCTCACTATCCTTTTGTAAAAATAAATTTATTTATTTTTGCAATTTCGCATATTTTGGCGGGTATAGAGCATATTTGGGGATTTCGAAATGCATATATCAGGTCACATTTTTGCATATTGATCTGAGCTCTAGTTATCACTATTGAAAGGAGGGTTTTCTCGAGGCTATTTTTAGGTTCGGGTCACTAGTGATTTTCAAGGGATTTCTTTGAGGCTTTAAGGACATTTTACAAAGGAAAAGACGAAGTTCTAGCTTATGATAGTCCCTGTATGAATTTGCTTAATTTATAATATTTTTCAAATGTAATGGTACAAACTGTTCAGGGGATTCTTCTTTCAAACTCAAAGGTCAATTTTTAAGGTAGTTTCTAGAAATGACAAAGAATATGGGAGTACATGACCTAAATCAATAAGGTATTTTAAGGAGTGCTAAATCAATAGTAGGTATTTTAAAGTTGTACTGGTCTGGGATCAATCCCGACGAGGACAACACAGAGTGATTTTGAACCAGATGACGAGGCAACGCCTGAGCTGGCACCTCACTCTCCAAACTTACACGCAGCAACCCAACTTGAAGACATTTTGAGGCCACAGTAGATTTACCACATACCAGCCCCCTCATACACGACGGTCTTCGGTTGGATTGGAACTCGCAACCGTACGGTTTCCAATCGGTTTACTCTTCCAACCGAGCTACTGTGGCCCTAAATTAAAAGTACAGGTAATTGGTAATTTTAGTTATCGTCGTACTAGAGCAACACAACGGGCTATTGACGACGGTCTGGGATCAGTCCCTTGAAGGGAAAGATCCGAGGACAACACCTCGTAATTTTGAACCACGGTCAGATGACGAAGCAACACCTGAGCTGGCACCCCACTCTCCAAACTTCCACGCCAACTCAACGTGAGGACTTTCGGCCACGACAGATTTAAAGTGCACCAGCCGCCTCTACACCATACACTTACAAACATCCATGCCCGAACCCGGAACCTTCCGATCTAGAGGCTAACACCTTAACCACTATACCAGTTGGTCGGCAATTAAAAGTACTAGAACATAAATTGTTAGAAGGAAGAACTAAAGGTTGTTAGGTTGTAATTTCGCTACAAACCAACAAATTCTGAAAAGTCGGGTGTGAAAAGCAATGGCTGGGTTTAAAAACTTGAGAATCAAAAATTAGTTGATAGGTGCAAAACCCTGCTATCAGTTATTACTATGTTCTAGTAAGCGAAAAAAGACTCATTACTTGATGCACTCATTTCAGCTCTTTAAAAAGTTTGCCAAAAGTATGGGATAGTATTAGATGTTTAGTACAGTTTGTGCCAAAGTATCACGTGCCAACATAACAAGAATAACATTATCAAAGATAAAAGCATTAAAAATACCAACCATCTATTATTTCTTGCTTTATCTTATGTAACTCTGCCTTCAAATCGGAGACAATGTCCTCCCTGAATCTGAGCATGTCGGTTGCCGTGACGGGCGAGTATTTGCCGCCCTCAGAGTCCAGGTCTGATCGACTGCAAAGAAACGAAAGACACGTGAAACTATCGCAACACGCCAAAGGTACGGATAACATTTCCACTTATAAATGCTATATCCCCAGATGAAACTGTCACAATAGAATACAGCACAAGATTTACTTATCTATAGAGGCGGTTCGGACATTTTTTGAACAATTTCAATGGACTGAAGATCAATTTTTTACATGAAATTTTGGTGTTTTAAATGTTCTAATTGTTGTTAACTATCTTCTACAACTTAGTTTCCATGATAATAATGACTTTTGTAGTATCCAGAGGCATTTTGTCCCAGTTTTCCAATGTCCTTGAATGGTTTTCGGTCCAAGTTTCGATAATGCTCTTTTCAGAAGTATATGGGTGACACATCTGAAGATTTAGCTATATTACTAAAGGTGTAATCTCCTTCTATTTTTCCAAGAATTTAATAGTGGATTTAGAAGAGTGGCTCCGCTTGCTTTATCCTGATGTAGCTCTACTGATTACATTACCGATTGTCGGTACTGTGGGTAAAGATGTATTTCTTTTTTGAATACTGGGGATAAAATGTGGTCTTGATAGTATGTGGAGTTGATTTTTACATTTAGATATCGAAACACCGTGACTTTTACAGCAATTTTGAATAAGCGTAATTCACTTCGGAAAGAACGGAAACACAGCCTTCCATCCATTGCTTATTTAAAAGCGGCATTTTAAAAGAAAACAAAACTGAGTTTGCAGACGACACGTTACACTTTAACTATTTAAATGCCAAGAAAATTAATTTTTTCCGTAGCATACATTTTTTTTACAGCTCACCAAAATCGTTTTAACATATCCGAACAGCCTCCGTAGTCGTAGAATCTCGAGACGTGAACCGAGATCGCCTCGTATACCAGAAACTTCGACTAGAAAACCAGACTAGTGGTAACACAAAACAGAATATTTACTGTACTACATGTCACTCCTAATAAAAAATTCATAAAGCAAAAACCTAGTTAAGCTAGGATTAAAGATACTCAGTTGTACTGTAATAGACGGCGTTGAAGTTTGTGCTAAATTTGGCGGTTGGTTAAGTTTTCATGGTGCAAGGTCCATACTGTGCAAGACACAAGACATACAGTAATGAGCAACACACAAAGAAAGTTTTACTAGCACAGAAAATAGAAATACTACCAGGGAGATTGCCAGCACAGTGGGCATGCCACCATCGCACGACGGCCTCGTTAAATTTGGAGGTACAGTACAAAATCCCAAAATCGGAATTGTCCAAAATTCAGATGTTTTGCTAGCGTTTTTTTCTTCTAATTTTTTACTATCTTTCCCCTCTTAAATTTTTAAAATACGGCGTTCAACCTGGACCAAATTGATGAAACAATGCAAAAAAAGGGGATTATCAGAGTAAATACACAACCACCTACTGTCGACGTCAACGTGAAATAAACAATCACAAAAGGCAGGTGGCCGCACATTGCAGTGGAGTGTATATAAAGGATGTCCTAGGGCATCGGAAAGCATTTAAATCATTGGCGTAATGCAGAAACGTAGCGTTTTATCCGACGTCCAAAAGGGCATGATAATTGGCTTTCGGGCCAAAGGTGGAAGCATTTCAAAAACGTCTAATTTTGTGAACCGTTCGCGTTCCGTCGTGGTAAAAGTATACCGTGCATGGCAAAATGGCACTATCCAAAATCAACAGCGTGGCACATGTGGTGCACCACAGGCTATAGATGACAGAGGCGAACGAAGGCTAGGGAGATGCGTTCGGGCGAATAGACGTGCAACTGTTGAGCAACTGACCGCCCAGATGAACCAAGGGGCTACCAAGAATGTATCCTAAACAACGGTTCAGCGAATGTTGCTGCGCATGGGCCTTTACAGCAGACGCCTGGTTAATGCACCTATGCTGACTGTTGTTTATCGGCGACGAAGGCTGGAATTTGCACGCCAGTAGCGCAACTGTACGTCCACAGAGTGGCGACAGGTGGCTTTTTCCGATGAATCGCGTTTTATGCTCCATGGGACAGATGGACGTTGGCCTATACGGTGTGAAATGTCTGAAAGCAAACACCCTGCAACAATTGCTGGAAGGATCCAGGCTGGAGGAGGGAGCATTATGGTTTGGGGAATGTTTTCCTGGCATTCACTGGGTGCACTCATCATTGTGGAAGGCATGATGGATCAGCACAAGTACGCATCTGTCCTTGCGGACCATGTCCACCCCTACATGAGAATTATTTTTCCTCAGAATGATGGCATCTACCAGCAGGACAATACGAGGTGTCATACAGCTCGCAGTGTATGTGCGTGGTTCGAAGAGCACCAGGATGAGTTTACTGTACTTCCTTGGCCAGTAAACTCACCAGATTTAAACCCAATCGAGAATCTGTGGGACCAGCTCGATCGGGTTGTTCGCGCCATGGATCCTCAACCGCGTAATCTAGCGCAGTTGGCCATGGCACTGGAGTCGTCATGGCTCAACATCCCAGTGAACACCTTCAGAAACCAAATTGACTCTCTTCCTGCACGTCTCGCAGCAATCCGCTCTGTCAAAGGTGGTTATTCTGGCTTTTGACAGGTGGTCACATTAACGTGACTGGACTGTGTAATACACAGAAAAATTAGAAGATTTGTAAGTAAAATTTATTGCATTATATTAAAGTTTTTTCCTTTTGAAAAAAATTATTCCCGATTATATACCTGCCAGTTTAGTATTGCAAACCTGTTTCGGACGTAAATAACGCACTGACAAATTCATGTTGGGGCAGCGGCGGTGTTAGATCAGGGTTTTTCGACAAAAAACTGCAAATAATCGCGGAAATACGGAACAGCAGAGGTCTGGAGGATTCCGGATTTTGTACTGTATTGCTTTCTGAGTTACTAGTTTTGCTTACTGACTCTTGAACATAGCAGTAACAGGTGAAAAATTGCTTTGTGGTCTGATAAGGATACAACAAATACATACCTGTGAATGGTCAAAGCATAATGTAATTGATAAATGAACAACAGATGGTGTTAAAGTGTGTGCTAAATTTGGAGATATTGCTTTCAGTCTAGTATGACTCTTGATCACAGCATTAACAAGCAAAGCATCTTTTGGAGCTGATTCGATGACACATACCTGCGAATGGACTGAGGGGAATCTCCACCAGAATTCCTATTTGGACTGCATGCATTCGCAGAGTTCTGTCTACTCCAATTCCTATCACCACTGGCATTTTCTGCATCCTGAAACGTTATACAGCATTCAAATGAGACAAAAAGAAAGCATATCACAAAACAAGAGTAAGGGTCAAAGGCAAACACCTCTAACAATCAGCAGTTTTAAAAGGGTCAAGAATAATAAAAGAGGAAAAATTGCAATCCAATTGAAAAAGGACATTTTCTAAACTACCTTGCGAAGCAATTTCAAACATACTCAACAAAGTATCACTGGGGGCCAGTTTCTGTTGACACGCCATCTTTTGTTGGTACTTTGTAGACAACGCACGCAGACAGAAATTCTGTTTGAAACTTTTATCTTAAAATGTAGAGCTTTTAGATTACCTCTTGATCTTAAAGTCATTTTTGAGCTTCTTAGGGCATCCTTTCAGATTTTAAAGGTTCATTTTGTTTTATCCAAATTTTATTGATTTTTTCAGTTGTGGAGTAATGTCCAGTTTTGCTTTGGTTGTAATCACATTTTTCTTTCCCAAGTTGCAATCTTTCATCCAGTTTTGCTTACACTCCAATTTTTACTGCTGACGTTGGCAAATGCAGCCTCTGTTGAACTCGAGAAATTGGATGCGTTTGAAATAGGTGTAACTGTCTATGTAACATTTTACACAAAATGATGCCAAATATATGCAAAAACAATTACATTATTTTGAGTATTTAAAAAAAAAATGTCTTGAAAATTAATGGCAAAGGTTTTTATGACAATCTACAAACCACTGATTTCTGTTTTCTTTTTATGGTTGCCATGGCTTGGCAGTAAAGCTTCAAAACTGGTTTTTAAAAAATTTATCCCAAAGTGAAAGTTAAAAAATACTTTTTTCTATTCGTAAGAGTGATGGAGGCAGGTATGCAATATTGTTTCCTTCATGCATGACCAGGGCATTGCCAAAAGCTGAATTTGACATCTTTGCAAATTTATCATACAAAAGAAAAATAAGGAAGATATTTTTTTCCCATTCGGAAGACCGGGCATATGCATTAGAAGTCTTTTGGAAATGAAATTTTAACATTAATTTGCAAATTTTGAGAAAAATCATAACCTTACAATTCAGTTAAATAGTATAATGTTTGCAGGAATAAAAATGAATTGTATTTTATAAATAATTAATTTAAAAATCATAGAACAAAGGAATTTTATTTTCACTGTCAAAACATTGATAACCCAATGGTTTAATCCAACAGTATATTTGCAGTTATTTCATATAAAAAATGCTTATAATGTAAGAATCTATGTAAAAGACAACTCACTAAGCTGCTATCAGTTTGGGCCCGCCTAAAGAATAAATGAAAAATAATTAATATACATTTGATGCACTGGAAAGCAGTTTTAGTACAGAGCAAAATGACACCAGAATTAATTTACAAAATATCAAAACTTACACACTGAAGTCAAAGATTAAAATGTAATAAATATTGTAATCAAAATTGAAATTATTTGCATTTTTCAGTCATATAATAATAGGATTCTTGTAGCAGATAGTTTAAATTTAATTTTTCAACTAAAAAAGAAATATACGTGGCTTTCATAAGGAATTTTTATTGACAAATTCCTTAAAAACTGAAAGGTAGACATTGCTAAAAGCTTTACTGTTTTTGTGCTGAGTTAATTTATGGATGTATCACATACAAGTAAATAAAAATTAAGATTTTCCCAAAATCAGGCAGTCTCTTGGCATTAGGTTTTTAATTTTCAGTAACATAACTCTAGGTTTGCAATACTGATAACAATTAAAACATTTTCTTTTTTCCTAGAATAGTTAACAAGCCAGAAAACTTTACGTAAACAACATTTATTTATACAGATAAACTTGTTCACTATACCTTCTAGCCAGAGTTCTTGTCATTTCATCTAACAATCCTTTCATTGGAAAGCCTTTCTCACTTCCTGAAGCTTCATTTGGCTGTGAAAAAAAATTGTAACTGTTACAGTTTCACTTTTGCTCAATTTACAACACTATTTATGCTAGAATTAAACACTACAGGTGGAGCTTATTTTCAACTCCCATCCAGATATTTCAACTAATTTTATTTCCTTTTAATGGGAGTGTTTCAGTATGTCCAGTCAAACAATCCACAATTACGACCATTCGACTGTACTGTGTTGCCAATAAGTGGCAGCGAAGAGTGAAGCTGTGTGTGGCAAGAGTAGAAGCAGTGTTAGTTATCACAGGGTTTCAGACAGCTGCCAGAAGTGTTTTGCATCACATCAGCTATTCAATTGTTATATGTTGCTATCTATCAAAGTTTGTGCCGAATGAGGGAACAGTTTTTGGAATGTCAGGAGCGTCACCTGACTTGTTTGAAAACATCCAAATTTATAATCAGGCTTATCAGTAACTAATTCAAAGTGCAACTCTCAGGAAAAAGCAGTCAAGTCATGTGGTTTTAAACGAGCATATTAGTTAAATTAGGGGACTGGTGGTACATAACCAATCCCTTCCACAGTAAGCATCTTTATTAGATTAATGTTAAGTTTATTGTTCTGTTCAGTGCTGAAGGCAATATCACTATAACAGGGTTCCCACTCTTTTTTCCCAACTAAAAATAAGGACTTTCTAGGACAAAATAAGGACTTAAAAAATAAAACATTGAAGAAACCATATTATACAATGTAATACCAGACTTTCGACCAAATGGGGATGCTCTTACAGATTAGATAATCTTATAAAAACAGTAGTATGTAAAAAATTTAATATTTAAGTCTATTTTCTAAAAAGTATACACAAATAATGCCACACAAAAATGAGATTTTTCAAAATAAGCTGTCTGATTTTTACAAAATTCAGTAGTTAGCATATGGGCATTTATGTGTCCACATATTAGTAATATGTGTAAGTACATTAACAAATTATAGAATGGAGGCCTCAAGAAAAAACCTTTGGATGCTTTTCTTTTATCTCTTCGCAGTGCATTTGCTTTTATAAAAAGGAAAAGAAAGAGTTAAGTTTGATGAGGACCGGACTTGGTGCTGTCGGTCTCAAAGCTTCTGTTGCGAGTTTGATTTTGTTTTCTTATTCTTTTCAGATTATTTTGTTTTTACTTTTTAATGGTCTTTAGGGGAGCGCATGAGCAATTTTTAGCATATTGCTGCTAATGGGTAGGAAACACCATTTTGTGTTGCCTGGGTCAGGCTCCTCCCTAATCCACCAATGCTTTCATTTTCAAAAATTTCCTAATTTTTTTATTAAAATTTTTTTTTTTGAAATTACAGTGCTTACTTAGTTGTGTATGCAGCTTCAGCCTGCTTATCAAACGGAAATTACTCACCCCAGTAATTATTTTATAATACACTTTCATAAATTTATAATGAAAATAAGAAGTAAATTAATTTATTGGCACATCGGAGGTTTCAATAAAATAAAATTAGTGGTAAAGTATTAATTTCAGGGCTCTAACAGGTTTCAAGGTCCAAAAAGGTGACAAATTAAACCAAAAAGGTGACAAAAAGTGACTAATCGAGTAGAAAAAGGTGACAAAAAGTGACTAATCAAGTAGAAAAAGGTGACAAAAAGTGACTAATCGAGCAAAAAAAAAATTAACAAATAAGAATAATGCTAAACATATTCTAGTATAAAGATAAAAAATAAAAAGATCCTCCCAAGCTACCTCTATTTTTTCTTTTTCTTTCTTTGGAAGGTTATTTTTATTTTCTTCATTTAAAAATTACATCATTTTAAAATATTAACATAATTTTTTTTTAAATCGGAATTATGATTTTTTAATTTGTTTATTTTTGACAAAGCTTGAAGAATTTCTTCCTTTTCTTAGAAATGTTTCTAAAATAAAACTTTTCTTTCTTAGAAATTATGTCTTAAATTTTTTTTTGTTGTTGAAAAAGACTAAAATTAATTTCGTTTTTTTCTTCTCAATAGAAGAAAGTGCATTTTTTTTAAAGTCTGTCTTTGCTGACCAGCATCATCTGAGACTGTAGCCGTTCCTTCAATCATTGCCTGAACAAGTGCTGCTTCATTTAATAATTTTGAAGCACTATCCAACGGCTCATCCTCTTCCTTACGCATAATTTTAAATTATTGTTCTTCTATCACCATTCTTTTCTTTGCCAGCTGCTTTAAATTTTTTTTCTCTGCTTCCAGTTTATATTTTTTTTCCCAGTCCATCTCTAAATTTTCTTGTGCGTTACGTTTTATATCTCTCTTTATTAAAAAAAAGTTTCCGCCGCCGCAGGATTGAAAACTGTGCTGTTTAGCTCGATTCTTAGACGGTTTCCCTAGAAAGTTCGGATCAGAAAAATATGAAATTAACATTGTTTGTTCTTTATTGTATTCCCTGGACAATTATTAAGATTTTTTTTCCGATGCGGCTATTAGTTTAGGGTTTATTAAGTGTCAAAATTGAAGAAGCAAAATTTCTTCCGCGAGTGAGCAAAACACATAAAAATTTTCAGTCTTAAGCTGTGAGTTTTTTTTAAAAAGCACATCTCAACGTAAATTTTTGCAGCTCGTTGAGTATTTTTAAAAATTCCAGTTTGGTTCTTGATAATATTTTTTTTTTGAAATTCGGGAAAAATCGGGACATTTTCGTTATTTGTTTTTTTAACTGTCATATCTATATCTTATTACTATTAGTTTTTAATTTTGAAAATATCGCAGTATAACTTAGAATGTACTCTTTCTTACGGTACAATTATTTCTAAAATTGGTTCATAAATAAATTCGATGCAATCAAAAGTTAGTCACAAATTTCATATTTTTTAGTTTGCGGAGAAGGTTTCGCAGTCAGGTGTGGGTTGTATTTTTGAATATCAGGTTTGCCAAATATCAAATTTATCGTAACAACAATTGCCATAAAACGATTTCTTTTCATTTGGCGAGGAAAATGGCTTGCTTTTTTCACTCTGCTCTCAGACGGTTTACGGACAAAGTACAGATTGTAAAGTTAGGAGATTAACACGGTTTACTTAAAATTGTACAGGAAAAAAGATGTAGAAGGTTTTTTTACTGATGCAGGTATTAGTTTAGGGTGCAATAAGTGTAAATTAAAAAAAAAAGTGAAATGACTTGCGAAAGGAGTATTGGTTAGCGAAGCAAACCAAACGGGACGACGTAGCAATCCCCGAGGGTGGTCAAGCATAACCGAAGAGGGGGCAAAGTCCTCGCTGTGACGTCACGGACAGGAAAGTCAACTCAGGATTATATGAATTATTAATTATACGATTATTAAATAGACAAATTATTAATTACAGGATTATACGAATTATTTCTTTTCCCTGCATCAAAGCGATTTCCGGAGTTAACCAATGATTACGCGGAGTTGCGGATTTTCGATTTTTTAGCGTAGAAACTCTGGAAGTTTTGGAGCACTTGGCAACTCTGCTAATGTCTCGCAGTCTGAAGAAATGGTTCCAGTAAACATCAATATGCTTCATTCTAAATCCTTCTTCCTCAAATTCTCTTGAGTAATTTCCACTCACCCAGTAGTATGTCTGTTGGGACATCCCATAGCATTGCTCATGCAAATTCTAATACTTGTCGGTAAATACTCTCGCTACTGAGTCTCTCAAGAGGACCAAGACAGGACAAACTTTTAAGGAGAGATGAACTGAAGGAGGACTTCTTCAAAAGATATTTAACACTGGCACTGTAATGATTCTGAGCCCTTAGAAAAAATAAATTCCTTTCCTTCTCTTTCACACATTCTGTAGCCCTCTAGAAATTTGATCTCCAATCACAATATCTGCCAGAGGCAACAGTTTCTGATGACATTATTCCAATATTTCAAACCTCGAAAAAATTCCTCTTTGTAGATCCTACCCAAAATTGTTCTTGTCAACAATTCAAGTTGAGAATGCAGGGTTTAAGTTTTAGAGGTTCCTTTTTCTGAAGAAATTCGGTCACACGATTTAATATACTTGTACTTGATACGACAAATATCACTCCAGCCTTCGTAGTTTCTCTTCTAAGTAAATGAACAATATTTTTATTGCCTGATCTTTGTATCATGTTTGGCTTCTTTATTGGAATATAGTCAAGGAAATACTTTCGCACTGCAATCCACTGTTCAAGTAACCTTTCAGCAGCTGGCTTTAGGCTTAGCCACCTGCTTGAACAATGCTTTATGAAATGGTGAGTGGGAAGTTTCAAGTCTTCTTGAATTTGTTTGTATGTTGACCAACGCTTAGGCCACTGATTAAAAAATCTGTGAATAGTTAAAACTAGTTCAGACACATCTTCCCCAAACTCTTTTAGACCTTTAAGAAAAGCCTTAAGTATTGTGTGAATATTACATGTCCCAATGTTAATTAGTTCTTTTTTTCAGGTAGAAAGTAATGAGTCATTAATAGTTTCTGACTTTCACTATAAAACAACTCAAGAATTTGTAATAATCAACTTCCGATGATAACAGAGAATGATTTTCAATATGTTTGCAACGCTCTTTTAATATTTAACCCTCTGGATACAGGGACGGACGAAATTTTTGCAATCTCTGGTTACGGAGGGGTTTGGAATCTTTCAGATCTCAAGCTCCTGAAGAAACGGCTGAAGTCCATTAAGATTTCCATGCCCTCATTTTTGTGCTACAAAGAGAGCAGCGTGTGAATAGCCTCCGTTCCGTAGACAGAAATGTCGGGGTTCTCGATGAGGAGCTTCGAGCGCTTAGAATGTGTGAGAAGTTGATGATGTATCCAATTAAAAACTTGGCCAAGGATACCTTCGAGTGTAAATTATCATACATATAGAAGGTTCCACCGTCCTTTCAGAGTTTACCCTAACGTATCTATACCTTCCAGACCATAATCAGACCCACAATATACCTGGGATCCTCCTGGGTTAATATCAGCTTGATCGGTCCGGTCTCTTGACCTCTCCATTCTCGTCTTATTCCAGAATCCGAAAAAAAAATGGGTCTGTTGAGACCGCTCTCAGATTTGTGTGTGGAGGATGTTATCCCCCCTTTTAAGTGACCACTGGCATTGATCACCATTTACGAACTGTGATATCTATCTTGCGCCAAATGATATGCCACACAATTCTTGAAAGGAAAACGTTAGTCGTAAATGCCACTCAAGTTAGGTAATTAGGTAAGAAGGGTCGGACATGCAGATGGCCCTGCTTCCCTTAAACTTCGCGGCTTCGTTTTTCTGATAGCCTTTTAACGTGGGAAACTTTCCAGAACTTGCTGCTAATACACCGCGAGCAACATGAAGTATCCTTTTACAATTGAAACGGTACGCTTTGAATCCATTCTTGCAGTGGAATGTAGCGTTCATTTCGAAATTGAATTCATACAAACCCTGTTTTTTTTTTAGAAGAAATTAATTTTTTAAACTGTGCACCAAAAATGTTTCTTCTATGAATAAGATTTTAGAACTTAAAACCCCTGAAAAGGTGACAAAATGTCAAAAAGGTGACAAAAAATAAAAAGGTGACAAAAAGTGACGTGTTAGGAGCTCTGTAATTTACTAAAAGGATGTAAAATGATTCCAAGTTGCGTACGTCAGAGTCAAATTTGACTGGATTGGAGAACGAACAAGTTAAAAAAATATGTATTCCCGTGAAACAAAACAAATCATAAGAATAATGCAAAAAACTTTGATACATTTATAAAAAGGTTGAAAAAATAAAATGCAACTTTATTGAACAGATATTCAACTAGTTGCCACAGTCCCAGCCTAAGCCATTCGGTGTATTGCCACATAATTTTGAACCACAATCAGATGACGAGACATCTGCGCTGGCGCCCCTCTCTCCAAACTTCCACACCCACCCAACGTGAGGACTTTCAGCCACGACAGATTTAATGTGCACCAGTCGCTTCTACATCATATGCTTACAAACATCATTTTAATAAAACAAAATTAATTGGAAAATAATCATCTAAGCTGACAATGGAAACAGATTGTGCATGGCATAATAAAAACAAAGTGAAATTCAAGCACAGTCGGCCATTGAGTATTTGTCCCCTGGATACAAAGAGAAAAAAATTTAAAAGCATAGAAAAATTATTTTTGTTTTTGGTCAGCTGCAAAATACGATGAAAGTACGAAATTTCCAGTTTTCAAATGACTTTTCTCTATTTATGAAATTCCCTGACTATTCTCGGTTCACCAGCACTCTGGTTTACGTTTTTGCAATCTTTTCCTCCAATGTTTTTTTAATCAAGCAGGTTTTTTTTTTTACAGAACTGATAATCGATTGCTTTACATTTTCAAATAAGAATCAATTCTGAAAATCTTCACAATTTTTCTTTTTCTTATCTGGGATAATTTTTATAAAAAATTAAAAGCACAAAAAAAATAGATTTAAAAAAAATTGCAACACATCAGGTTACTACTCAGACAGCAGTATTACTTAAATTAAATTAGGTATCTTTATATTGTTTTCGATTCACCTACAACAGGGTTCCCACTCTTTTTTTCTAACTAAAAATAAGGACTTTCTAAGCACTTTCTAAGACAAAATAAGGACTTTATAAGGACTTAAATAAAACATTGAAGAAACCGTATTATACAATGTAATACCCGACTTTCGACCAACTGGAGATGCTCTTACAGATTAGTTAATCTTATAAGAACAGAAGTACGTAAAAAATTTAATATTCAAATCTATTTTCTAAAAAAAAAAAAAAATTATGAGATTTTTCAAAACAAGCCGTCTGATTTTTACAAAATTCAACATCTAGTTAATATATGGGCATTTATGTGTACACGCATTAATAATATGTGTAAGTACATAAACAAATTGTAGAATGGAGAATTTTTTTTTAAATATGTTTTTCTTTAATCTCTTAACAGTGCATTTGCTTTTATAAAAAGGGAAAGAAAGAGTTAAGTTTGATGAGGACCGGACTTGGTGTGTTCGGTCTCAAAGCTGCTGCTGCTGCAAGTTTGATTTTGATTTCTTATTTTTTTCATATTGATTTGTTTTTACTTTTTAATGGTCTTAAGGGGAGTGTATGAGCAATTTTTTAGCATATTGCTGCTTATGGGTAGGAACCACCATTTTGTCAGGCTCGTCCCTGATCCACATACACTTTTATTTTCAAAAATTTCCTAATTTTTGTATTTTAAATTTCTTTTTGTTATTGAAAAAAAAAACTTACCTTGTTGTGCATGTAGGTTCAATCTGCTTATGAAATGGAAATTACTCTCACCAGTAATTATTTTATAATACACTTTCATAAATTCATAATGAAAGTAAGAAGTAAATTCATTTATTGGCACATCGTAGGCTTCAATAAAATAAAATTAGTGGCAAACTATTCATTTACTAAAAGGATGTAAAAGGATAGCAAGTTGCATACGTCCAAGTCAAATTTGACTGGATCAGAGACCGAACGAGTTTCGAAGAAAACATTTTTCCGTGAACCAAAACGGATCATAAGAGTTATGCAAAAACTTTGATAAATTTATAAAAAGGTTAAATTAATATAACGAAATTTTCTTGAATAGATATTCAACTAGCTGCCACCGTCTCAGCCTAAGCCATTCGGTGTATTGCCACATAATTTTGAACCACGGTCAGATGACGAGACATCTGAGCTGGCGCCCCACTCTCCAAACTTCCACACCAACCCAACGTGAGAACTTTCGGCCACGACAGATTTAAGGTGCACCAGCCGCCACTACACCATATGCTTACAAACATCATTTTTATGAAACAAAATTAATTTGAAAATAATCATCTAAGCTGACAATGGAAACAGATTGCGCATGGGATAACAAAAGCAAAGTGTAATTCAAGCACAGTTGACCATTGAGTATTTGTCACCCGGATACAAAGAGAAAAAAATTATAAAGCATTGAAAAATTACTTTCATTTTAGGTCAGCGGCCAAACACGATGAGTCCCAAATTTCCAGTTTTAAATGACTATTCCCGATTCATGAAATTTTCTGACTATTCTCGGTTTTCCAGCACTCTGGTTTACGTTTTTGCGATCTTTTCCGCTAGCATGTTTTTTTAATCGAGCGGGTTTTTTTTTCGGAACTAATGACCGATTGCTTCAAATTTGCAGAACAGAATCACCTTAAAAATCTTAATGTTTTTTTTTGGGGGGGGGGGAATAATTAAAAGCATAAAAAAAAGCTAGATTAAAAAAAAATTGCAGCACATTGGGTTGCCACCTCAGATAGCAGTATTAATTACAATAAATTATCTTTAAATTGTCTTTGATTCACCTACAAACTTAAAAATACACTTCCCCATACTTATAATACATTTTTAAAACATTGCACTCACGGGTAACTGATAAAACAAAATTCATTAAGATTTGATGATTGTATTCTTGTTTCCTCTATCAGGATAATTATTTTGTGCATTGCAAGAGCCACTCATATGTCGAAAACAGACCGATTTTCATGGGTTTTCAAGTTTTTAAAGTGTATTATGTGCTCATCAAGACACTTGCTCATCAAGAGTCGATCGACGATTTCTATATCGGGTATCAAGGGTTGCCATTCAAGCAAGCCAGTTCCCGAATCATCACCCAAACCATACTTGTAAGCAGTTTTATCGCCGATCAGCCGCTAAAAGCCGTCGGAAATATTGTGTAAAAATATCGTCATTTGAAAACTGAATTTTCTTTTCAAAGGAAAATAAGCACTTTCTAAGGACTATTAATGAAAAATAAGCACTTCTAAGGACCCTTAGAAATGGAAGGTCAAAATAAGCACTTTGTAAGCACCAGTGGGAACCCTGTACAAACTTAAAACTACACTTCCCCATAGTTATAATAAATTTTTAAAACATTGCACTTGCGGGTAACTGAATAAAACAAAAATTAATTTACATTTGATGATTGTATTCTAGTTTCTTCTATCAGGGCAACTATTTTGTGCATTGCAAGAGCCACTCACAAGTCGAAAACAGACCGATTTTCATAGGTTTTCAAGTTTTTAAAGTGTATTATGAGCTCATCAAGAGTCGATCAACGATTTGATCAAGGGTTGCCATTCAAGCAAGCCAGTTCCCGAATCATCACCCAAACCGTACTTGTAGGCAGTTTTATCGCCGATCAGCCGCTAAAAAGAGGTTGGAAATATTTATTGTGAAAAAAATATTGTCAGTTGAAAAGTGAATTTTGTTTTCAAAGGACTATTGATGAAAAATAAGCACTTCTAAGGGCCCTTAGAAATGGAAGATCAAAATAAGCACTTTCTAAGTTCCCGTGGGAACCCTGTATAACAAGTGGGCAAGGGGAACAAACATGGTGATTGGAAATCGTGAGTATTATTAGGAAAGATGTGGTAGATCGTAACCCAACAAGCAGTATATAATGCCACAGCGGGGCACGTAACCAGTTCCTCTATAAAGAAAACTAAAAGAAGGTTGACCAAACAAACTAAAATAAAGTTTTTATTTAACTTTAAACTAAAGACATATTTAAATAAAAGAAAGAACGTTGGCCTTCTACCAGACTGGGATAATGCTTGGTTTAGGGCACTACCCGAAAATGGGAAATACGCAAAAATAGATATTCCGGGACTCGCGACCCATGGTGGTGGTTATTGCAGTGGGACGTTACGAGTCAGTGTGGCTCACCTTTGTTGGCGTTTTCTTTAGCTTGGCGGTGGCCAGGGCGGCTGCCAAGGACGTTTCTGTGGGCTCCTCCTCGAGGTTCTGCCGGAGGTGAAGGCGGGGGAGGGTGGCCAGCCCCGAGATGCTGAGGTTTGAGGTTGGGGGAGGTGGTGGAGGAGGGGGCGGAGGTATGGCTGACTGTGGTGAGGGCTGCAGGGGGACCATGGACATCTGCTGCTGGGGTGGTGCGGAGGAGGCACGGTGATGGCTGTACGAAGAACTCGGGGACGGGGTGGTCCCGGGAGTGGTTGGATGGCTGGAATGCTGATTGACTAGAGGGACAAAATATTGTTTAGCATGAAATAAAAATGTATACACATATGGAAGTGAATAAATATACATTAGATTGTCATTAAAAGTAACAAAAAAAAACATTGCTACTTAAGGCTAATCCTCTTCAAATGGTAGTAACTCGAGCAGGGTTCCCACTCTATTTCAGAAATAAAATTACCTAACTTTTCCAGGCAATGTTTTAAGGCAAACAACCAAGAAATAATTTAGCATTCAAATAGCATTTCGCCAATAATAAAAACCAATTTGAGAATTATACACTAAAAATTAATACACAGAGCACAAGTAATTTAGCATTAAAAATAACTTATTCAAATAATCCAACAAATCTGACTTAAATCAATTTGTGACATGGATCGGAATGCTAAAATAAGGGAACAAAATTTCTAAATAAGACATTTTACCATGGCTAGGGCGATAATGACCGTATTCAGAGGTAGCCTTTCTTTCACCATTTTCATTATTCATCCTGTATCCAAAATAAATAAAAAGAAACAATTTAAGTTTTAGCAACCAAAGTTAAAATTTGTTTTGTATACAGTGTATTATTATATTTTGTATAACATTTTTTCAAATTTTGTAAGGGTAAAAAGAAGTATTTATTAATTATCTTAAGACACGTCTATTTGATATGTGCAACTAAATTATTTTTTAGACTTGCGGTTTTAAATAAAATAGGCTGTAAAATAGAAAACCAAATTTTTAAACCACATTAAAAATCAAATGCAATACAAAATTATCTAGTAGAACACACATACAGTAAACCTATCAAGGAAACCATGACTAATTTGAAAATAATATTTTCCAAAAAGCTTTTCAAGTCTGCTCTTAACCTCAATCCATAGGATTCATTAGCAAATATGTAAAAAATTTAATAGTTTAGGAGCTGTTTGATAATGATTTTTGTAATATAGGGGGCTCAGCCCCTGTTCGCCAACCCCTAAAATAACAAAAATGTCCCGATTTTTCCTGAATTTCAAAAAAATATTATCAGGAACCAAATGGAAATTTCTAAAAATACTCGTTGACCTGCAAAAATTTACGTTTAGATGTACACTAAAAAGAAGTCACGACTGAAGACTTGTTCGTGTTTTGCTAACTCACGTTAGAAATTTCACCTTTTTCGAATTTGACACTCAATGCATCCTAATGACAGCATCGGGAAAAAAATCTTCTGTCTTGTTTCTTCTACAATTTTGAACAACCCATATTAATTTAGTAATTTTCTGATCCGTACTTTCTCGAGAAACTGTCCGAGAATCAATCGAAAAAAGCAAGTTTTCAGTCCTGCAAAAATTTATGTTTGGAGGTACACTAAAAAAACCTCACGGCTGAACTGAAAATTTGTACGTGTTTTGCTCAGCGAAAAAAGAGAGTTTTCAATCCTGTGGTCGCAATTTATTTTCAATATAGAGACAAAGATAAATTAGACAGAGTATTACATCTTAAAATGTATAAACTACTACAAAGATCCATGCTCAAAAAAGGTAGTCAAATTCACAACCCATTGAAGCAAAACAAGGCAACGGGCTGTTGGCAACGGAATCAATCCCGACGCAAAAGATCCAAGAACAACACCTCATCATTTTGAACCATGGCGCAGGAGCGAGCATCTCTCTCTTCAGACTTCTACAACACGCTAATATATGGACAGTTGAGGCCACAGCAGATTGGACGTGCACCAGCTCCAGTGTTCACGACGGTCAACGATTGGACAGTTTTGAAATCGAAACCCTTTGACTTATTATGCCATCTTGACTTATCCATGAAAACAACAACCCCCTGGCAGGATATCAACAGATACAAGATTTCTTCTCATCAATACAAAAATTAGTACAATAGAAATCTAACCTGCCCAAAAGGATATTTTTCCGTTACAGGGATGAAAACAGTCAAAATGTAAAAAAGAGGAAAATATATGCAGTGTTATTTTGAACTAAATAGCTGAATAAGAATACTAAAACCCTATAAAGTCTACTAAAAACAATAAAATGTGTCTTTGGAAGTAGGGAAGTTAACCCATAACCTCCCATGGTTGCGCAAGTACAGAATAAGTGTTTATGATAAGCATGTAATTTTGCCTATTATTTAGCTTAAAAGCTCTACAAATTCCACTATAGACAAAAAAAAAATTTATTTGGAAAAGGGGTAGGGTCACCTTACGCGTGAACTCAAATTTTGTAAAAGAGAAAAAATTGCTTGGCAAATCTGTAAACAGAATAAATAAGTTGCATGAAGTTGAAAATGTTATTTTTATGAATATTTTTGAGCATCTCACCAATGGTGAGATTTTTTTATGAGTTGCAATTTTTCCAAAACCTTGATACAAAAATGAAATTAACAGGTAACAAAAATGCTATGTTACAAAAGAATAAATCAAACAAATACTATTTTTATTAAGCAGCATAAATTTTATATGAAAAAAAAAGTAAGTAGACACCAAAAATAAAAATGGTACAACTTCAGTCTACGTTTATAGCAGTGGCAACGGACTTGGCGCTTTTTTGGCGCACTTCTAGTAGCGAGTAATGACAGGTTAAGGTAACCCATCTGCATAACGGTTAATTGCAGATTTTAATACCACCTGGCCAAGTGGAAAGTTTAAAAATTTCATTTTGAATATTACAGAAAGTTCCTTTAAATTCTGTTAAACTGTCGTTTGATTCAGGGCTCCTAACAGGTTTAAAGGTCTAAAAAGGTGACAAAAGTGACTAATTTAACCAAAAAGATGAAAAAAAGTGACTAATCAAGCAGAAAAAAAGTGACAAATAACATTGTATAACTGACAAATAAAATTGTATGACCAACTTTTAATTGCATCAATTTTATTTATTAACCAATTTAAAAAATAATTGTACCATAAGAAAGAGTAATGCAATGCATTCAGTGCTGTTCTCAAATTTAAAAAATAACAGAACTAAGCTGTAGATAGGATAGTTTTAACAAAAAGTAGCGAAATTATCCAAAGATTCCTAATTTTGTATGACCAACTTTTGATCGCATCGAATTTAATTATTAACCGATTTCAAAAATAATTGTACCATAAGAAAAAGTACATTCTGAGGTATTCTGCAATATTTTAAAAATTAAAAAGTAATAGTAATAAGATATAGATACGCAAGTTTAAAAAAAAAGTTACAAAAATGTCCCGATTTTCAAAAAAATAAGAGAGAGAGATCAAGAACCAAATTGAAATCTCTAAAAAAACTCGACGAACTGCAAAAATTTACGTTGAGAGGTACTCTTTAAAAAAAACTCACGGCTGAAGACTAAAAATTTGTATGTGTTTTGCTCACTCGCGGAAGAAATTTTGACACTTAATAAACCCTAAACTAATAACCGCATAGAATAAAAATATTTATAATTGTCCAGGGAATACGATGAAGAACAAATCATGTTAATTTCGTTTTTTTCCGATCAGTACTTTCTCAGTAAACCGTCTAAGAATCGAGCTAAAAAACACAGTTTTCAACCCTGCGGATGCGGTAACTTTTTTTAATATAGAGATATAAATAGGCATTGTAGGCTTTATATGCAACCCTTCCCATATCCATTAGCTTTGATGTGATTGGCACCAAATAAGGTTGATTGTCAAAATTTGGCAGGCTACTTTTTAACTGCCATCAATGCATTGAATGTGCGTTCTGACATAGATGCTCTGTCTCCTGTCAAAGCTCTTCCTGAGGCTGAGAAGCCACATTCAATGTCAGTACTACCATGAGAAAGTGACAGAGTAGCCTTCACTAGCTTTGACACAACTGGGTATTTAAGATCCACACCACTAATGTCTCGCAGTCTGAAGAACTGGTTCCAGTAAACATCAATAGGCTTCATTCTAGATCCTTCTTCCTCAAATTCTTTTTGGAGTAATTTCCACTCATCCAGTAGTATGTCTGTCGGGACATCCCATGGAATTGTTCTTACAACTTCTAATACTTGTCGAACACTCTCGACACTGAGTCTCTCAAGAGGATCAAGACAGGATAAACTTTTAAGGGGAGATGAACTGAAGGAAGACTTCTTCAAAAGATATTTAACACTGGCAATGTAATGCTTCTGAACCTTTAGGAAACAAAATTAATTTTCTTCTCTTTCACATTCTGAAGCACTCTAGAAATTTTATCTCCAATCACAATATCAGCCAGAGGCAACAGTTTCTGAGGACATATATCTTCCAATTTAGCCATTTTCAGAACTCAAATAAATTCCTCTTTGTAGATCCTACCCAAAATTGTTCTTATCGACAATTCAAGTTGAGAATGAAAGGTTAAGTTTTAGAGGTTCCTTTTTCTGAAGAAATTCGGTTACACGATTAAATATGCTTGCACTTGATACGACAAATATCACTTCAGCCTTCATAGTTTCTCTTCTAAGTAAATAAACAATTTTTTTGTAGCCTGGTCTTTGTATCATGTTTGGCTTCTTTATTGGAATGTAGTCAAGGAAATACTTTCGCACTGCAATCCAATATTCAAGCAACCTTTCAGCAGCTGGCTTTACGCTTAGCCACCTGCTTGAACAATGCTTGATGAAATGGTGAGTGGGAAGTTTCAAATCTTCTTGAATTTGTTTGTATGTTGACCAACGCTTAGGCCACTGATTAAAAAATTTGTGAATAGCAAAATCTAGTTCAGACACATCTTCCCCTAACTCTTTTAGACCTTTAAGAAAAGCATTATGTATTGTGTGAATATTACATGTCTCAATGTTAATTAGTTCTTTTTTTTCGGGTAGAAAGTAATGAGTCATTAATCTTTTTAAAAACTGACTTTCACTAAAAAAAAACCTCAAGAATTTGTAATAATCAACTTCGATGATAACAGAGAATGATTTTCAATACGTTTGCAACGCTCTTTTAATATTTAACCCTCTGGATACAGGGACGGACGAAATTTTTGCAATCTCTGGTTACGGAGGGGTTTGGAATCTTTCAGATCTCAAGCTCCTGAAGAAACGGCTGAAGTCCATTAAGACTTCTGTGTCACAAAGAGAGCAGCGCATGAATAGCCTCTGTTCCGTAGACAGGAATGTCGGGGTTCTCGATGGGGAGCTTCGAGCGCTTAGAATGTATGAGACGTTGATGATCTATCCGTTTAAAAACTTTGCCGAAGACACCTTTGAGTGTAAATTATCATACATATTGAAGATTCCACCATCATTTCAGTGTTTACCCTGATGTATATATACCTTCTAGACATAACCAGACCCACAATAGAAACTGCAACATGTGATGACAAAGGTACTAAACGCATTACCTCTCTTCCTGGGTTAACGGTGAGTTAATATCAGCTTGATCCGTCCTGTCTCTTGACCTCTCCATTCTCGTCTTATTCCAGAATGCGAAAATAAAACGGGTCTGTTGAGACCGCCCTCAGATCTGTGTGTGGAGGATGTTATACCCCCTTTTAAGAGACCACTGGCATCGATCACCATTTACGAACTGTCAGTGTCTGCCCTCCTAGAGGGTTACTCCTATTGTTCGACCCTGTCGACCGGTGATATCTATCTTGCGCCAAATGATATACGCCACACAATACTATGAAAATAAAACGTTAGTCATAAATGCCACTCAAGTTAAGTAATTAGGTAAGAGGGGTCGGACATGCAGATGGCTCTGCGTCCCTTAAACTTCGCTGCTTCGTTTTTCTGATAGCCTTTTAACGTGGGAAAATTTCCAGAACGTGCTGCTAATACACCGCGGGCAATGTGAAGTATCCTTTTACAATTGAAACGGTACGCTTTTGAATCCATTCTTGCGGTGAAATGTAGCGCACATTTCAAAATTGAATTCGTACAAACCCTGTTTTTTTTTTTTTTTACTCTGCACCAAACATTTTTCTTGTCTAAATAAAATTTAAGAACTTAAAACCCCTGAAAGGTGACAAAATGTGAAAAAGGTGACAAAAAATAAAAAGGTGACTTGTTAGGAGCCCTGTATGATTTCATTAGTTAATTCAAAATAATTCTTTCCAAGGCGACTTAAGTGCGCCAAGGGCAGGATGTTTCCACTGCTATAAACGTAGACTGAAGCTGTACCCCTGTCGTTTAAAAAAATATATAACTTAATTCTGTTTAAATTTACAACCTATTTTCGAACATAAAAAAAAAATTCAAAATCTATAATATCTATATTTTTCTCTAAATATTCTTAGATTCTAATTAAATCAACTTTAAATCAAATAAAACTTTCTTAATAACTTGAATTATCCAAGAAACAAATTAACTTATTAAAACAATCATAAATATTGCCCTTAAAAAAAGCATCATTTTGAAAATTTCCGTTGCAAAAAATAGCTGCAGTCTATGTTTAAAACTGTGGCCACCATCTTGGCGCACTTTTAAAGTCACCAAAGAAAGAGGTTTTAACGGATTTTGAAAGTACTTTCTAGAATATTCAAAATGAAAATTTAAACTTTCCGCTTGCCGAGGTTGCCATAAAAGACGAAATAACCAAGCATCCTATTTTTCTAGTTGAAAGAAAAATCACATTAAAAGCTAATCAACTTAAAATACACTCATTGCCTTAAAAAATTTTCGCACCAAGAAAAAGTCGTCAAAATGAAACGAAATTTTACACATGTAAATACTACTTTAATATAAGTAAGTGATTAGAAAATCAAAGAAAAAAGATCATTTAATGCAGAAAAAAGTACAAATGAACGGAAGTTTTAATACTCTGTTGGACCCCCTCTAGCGCGAATGCACGATGCGATACAAGTGGGCATTAAGGCATACAAGTACCGTATGATGTCCTGAGACATCTATTTCCACAGTTGCTGTAAACGCGCCTCTAGTTCCATCAAACTCGTAGCTTGCTTGCCGTTCCAAATGATCCAGGATATGCTCGATTGGTGACAAATCTGGGGATGGAGCAGGCCAGGGAAGGGTGGTAATAAGGCGGAGGCAGTCTTGTGACACCCTTGCTGTGTGTGGCCGAGCATTGTCTTGTTGAGAAATGGCTCCTGGGAGCCCTGCCATGAGTGGCATCACATGTGGCTGAAGGATGTCATGGATGTACTGCTGGGCTTTCATTGTGCCATGGATCAATATTAGGGGTGACCGTGAATCGTAAGCAATGGCACCCCATACCATCACACCAGCTGTGGGAGCAGTGTGTCACTGTAAAGCGAAGGCAGGATTGAGGCGTTCATCACGGGGCCTCCACACACGAACACAATTGTCATCACTGCTCAAATTGAATCTAGATTCATCGCTGAAGAGTTCCATTCCGTTGCAGTCAAATCACGCCATGCGCGACACCACCCAAACGGAGGCATTGGTGGGTGGGTATCATTGGCAGCACACGTAATGGGCGCCGCAATACCAGATGTCCTTCAGCTAGGCGCCTTGCGATGGTTCAGGAAGACACAGGGGCCCGTAGTGAAGGTGCTGCCTGTGTCTGGATAGCGGCCAATGAGGCAGTTGACTCTACGCATGCGTTTCGTATGATGTGACGGTCTTCTTGGCAACTATTCTGTCGAGGGCATCCTGAACCTGGTCGCCGTGTAAATGACGTCTATTCTGTCCACTGTCCCAACACCTCCTCACAGTAAAATCAGAACGGCCTACTTGACGAACTACTCGCCGAGCTGACCACCCAACTTCCATCAACCCGATGATTCTTCCCCTCTCGAACTCTGACAGCTGCTCATATTGTCTTCGAAGGCGGCATAACGGTATGTCTACATCAGCATTTCCTTTGCAAAAGCTTAAGTACACTCAAACAAGCTCTGCTTACCTGTTTTATATTCCAAGGAGAATGAAGTTCAACGCCCTCTAGTGGCATTACACAATGCATAATCACGCTGCATGTCTAATCATTTGCATATCTGGCCGACATGTGCCTTCATGCCAAGTTTTGTTACGATCCCACAATTATTTCTTGGTGCGCAAATTTTTATGGCAATGAGTGTATTGCATTTATGCTTTTTCCGGCGCATCATGAAGTTTCACTGCAACTAGATTTAGGAAAACGTAGCTTTAACTACGAAATATACAATCCAAGTTCTCCAGGTTTGCCATTAAATGAATGAGCTTCTTACAAAGGATTCTTTTCAAAAAGGAATTTGCAAGACTTATCAGCTTGCAAAATTTAGGAATGCAATGTTGGCGATATGTCTCATTTGGCGCCTTTAAGTTTATAGAAGACAAAACAGGGCAAAAATCGAAATTTTTTCGTTACAAATGATAAAAATCGGTCATTTTCTCAAAAATTTACGAAAAGTTGGAAATATCTACAAAAAACGGAAGAATCTCATCCCTGAAGTAAGGATATATTCACACTTTCCTTATTATTATTATTTTTTTTTTTACATTTATCCTTTGGCTGTAATTCCATAATACAATTAAAAAAAAAATTGTAGAAAATTCTCAAAAGAAAAAAAAAAGCGGAAATCCGGAAGATTTTTACCCTTGCCGTTAGCAAGGTACCAAAACCCCGCCAAACTCAAAAGTTGGCGCAGTTATTGCCAAGCCTAAATGTTGATGTGAAAATAATATTTCCAGGCATTTGTTACAGGGTTGTTTTAACATTAAAAGATAAATTCTTTAAAGGTCATTAGTTAGGCTGAGTTATTGCTATAATTTGGCAGTGTTTGTCTGGTACCCAGCTAACGGAAAAGTACTGATCAGTATTTTTTCGTTAGCTGTGTAAAAAAAAACCCGCCAAGCTTAAAAGTTGCCACAGTTAAAAATTGTTAGTTTAGCTGAGTTATCGCTGTAATTTGGCAGGTTTAGTCTGGTATCCAGCCAATGGAAAAGTACCCCCAAAAGTTTCTGAAATAAATACCAATGCTTAATAATGAAATCTTCAAAACGGTACAAATTCTAATCTCCATTGGTAAAACATTTCTAAGCATAATGCAATCTTAAAAAAATTTTAATATATTAGATAAAAATGCATTGAACAATTTAAATAAACTAAAGCAGACATTACCATCCTCTGTATTCCGCATAATCATCCAAGCTGACTCCACTGTGACCTATAGTTTGATACAGAGGTTGCGATTGATTGGACCGAGACGAACCTGAATGAAGGAAAGTAGAATTTATTTCTGATTTAACCAATAAATCCATCCGAAATCCTAAAGGTCTTCAGCCATTCTAGATTTCGGATTATTTACATTTTTTTTTGTCAAAAAAACCTTAATCTACCCCCCTCCTCATGCGAATTTGGTGTTTGCAATAGTAAAATAGCAGATGTATAAATAGGAATAATTTTTTTAAAGGAAAAAAACTTTTTAATACAATGCAACACAAATTTTACTTGCAAATCTTCTAATTTTTCTGTGTGGTATTTACTCTGAACATGTCCGTTATTTTGCGCTTTTCATTGATCATGTCCAGGTTTAACTCTTCGCTCTTTAAAACTGTCACAAAGATGCAAGAATGTGAGAAAAACAAAAAACAAAAACGATTAGCAAAACGTCTGGATTTGGAACAATACCGGATATTGGACGTCTGGATTTGGGACTTCGTACTGTACAAGTCTCCCATTTTCTAAAGGATTCTTAAAGCATTGTAGCACTAGCACTGTGACATGGCGAAATAAAATTGAGATGAGTGGATCAGGCAAATAGCTTTTACAACAAGCACATTTACTAATCAATATGAAGTATTTACATTAGTTAAAAATGATTTAAAACAGAATTTAAAAGAATATTAAAGGGTTTCAGACCTGCAGTTCCATTTGAGCGTACAAAAGCTCTGCGACCATTTTCCCACCAAAACTTCAACCTGTCTCCTGCCGAAGAGTAGGGAATCCAGGTCATTACTTTTCCCATTCCTCATTAACCTACCAAGTGGTTTGGATGAGATCTCGTCCAAGATCTGGTTAATTTTGCTAATGGCGAGATACCTTGTCAAAATAGAACTACAGGGTGGCTACAAAAATTGAAGTAAAAAGTTCCCTGAGTTTTCCCTGATTTCCAGAGTATTTTTCATGAACTTCCCTGAGTTTCTCCATCCGTTCGCAGAACAATTCTTCCGTTATTATGATAAACTTGACACTTGATGAACTAAAAAACTATAGACTGATAGATGAATAAAAATAAGATAAGTAAAAAATATTTTTAATTGTATTCCATAATAGACGAAATAATATAAAGTTATAGATAGAAATTTTAATTTTACATTTTTAACTATTTTGATGTGTTTGCAAAAGCAGCCATCAGCCCCTGAATCCGTCAATGGCGCCAGCGCTCGGTACGTCTCTACTATTATAAAAGGAAGTGTTTGTCTGTCTGTCCTGTACGCAGTGTCTTGACGAATAGATGGCACTTACAATAGTGAAATTTAGCACACATGTGGTCCGAATTTTTTGCAATTTTTCTATCGCCCCCGAATTTTAAAATTTAATCTAAAACATTTAAAAATTAATTAATTGGAATTTAATTATTATTATTTTCCTTAGAATGGCATACGGTATAAAGACAACGATTTTAGTATCAGCAACGATTTTAGCGGACGAACAAAACAAATAAAGTTTTAACTGGAGTTATGTAGTTCTTTTTTCGATCTCCTAGATCGTTAAAGATAGAAGAAAAATTTCAACGGATTTCAAATCTGAGGAAAATTTTACATCAGATCGATACCTAAAAACATGATTTTCTTTAAATAAATAATTTTTAAATTGTAACTTCTATATTTTTTCCAATACGAATTTGGCCGCCGGCGCCGTGAAGAATTCTACCTTCGTGGTTTAAAAGATCAGATTAATTCATTTTGATTTCCTGAGCAACGGATTCGAGTTCGTTCGTTCTGGTTCGAACTGGCGTTCTTTGTTGCGTTTTTCTATCTCAGCGATCGTTAAAGATAGAATAAAAGTTTCAACGGATTTGAAATCTGCGGAAAATTTCACAATAGATCGATACCTAAAAATATGATTTTCTTTAAATAAATAATTTTTAAATTGTAACTTTTATATTTTTTCCAATACGAATTTCGCCGCCGAGAAGAATGACCTTCGTTTGATTCGAGATTCATTCATTTTGAAAAGTAACGAATTCGGGTGAAGCAAAAGAAATAATTAAAGTTATGACTGGCGTTCTTCAGTGCTTTTTTCTAAATCAGCGATTGTTTAAAATAAAATGAAAACATCAACGGATTTCAAAGCTGCGGAAAATTTTACACCAGATAGATAGATACCTTATACGTTTGATTTTCTTTTAATAAATAATTTTTCAATTAAATATTTATATTTTCATAGGAGATTGTGACGTCACGCCGATTGGATCTCTTCGCAAACGATTTTGGCCGCGTTTGACAATAACGAATCCATCACGAAAAGAACTGTAACGGGAACGCAAACTTTTCAACAACAAAAAAAACCTCAGAGTTCAAAAATTTTCGAAAAAAATTAATAACTTCTAACACATATGTAATAAAAAACATATGTATAATCTAAATGACTACTTTTTCGTTAGCCGGGCGCAATTTTGGAAAATCGCCAATCTAGGTATTTTAGAAAAAAATGATTTTTTTTTTATGTTGATTAAATTGGAACCGGATGTTTAACTTTTGCAGGTTTTTCCGGCCTTTAGTATTTTTTAAAGCCGCAAGGCACTACGTTCCTATTATTGACATTAGGGAACGTGGCACAGCAGTAGACTTCGGTTACAGGATTTCCGGCCGTTACAGGTTTAATAAAACAGTATACAATGTATACAACTCTTTTTTCTGGATGTTTACGTAAAAAAATACACTTCTCATTTTCGGAATGAAAACAAAATTGGCGACATTTTGATTTTGGTTCAAAGTGGCGCCCGCATGGCTAACGTAAAAGTACCAAATGGGTGCCATTTGCAAAACGAAGTATTTTTATTTTTAGTATTTTTTAAAGCCGCAAGGCACTACGTTCCTATTATTGACATTAGGGAACGTGGCACAGCAGTAGACTTCGGTTACAGGATTTCCGGCCGTTACAGGTTTAATAAAACAGTATACAATGTATACAACTCTTTTTTCTGGATGTTTACGTAAAAAAATACACTTCTCATTTTCGGAATGAAAACAAAATTGGCGACATTTTGATTTTGGTTCAAAGTGGCGCCCGCATGGCTAACGTAAAAGTACCAAATGGGTGCCATTTGCAAAACGAAATTCCAACTTTTTCCCTGAGTTAAACGAAACTTCCCTGAGTTTTCCCGGATTTTTCCAGAAAATGATTCTTCCCTGAGAAATCCCTGATTGCCCTGAATTCCCGGTTCTGTCGCCACCCTGAACTAGAAGGGGAAAGATCCACGTAGCAAAAACAAAGCATTTCTCGCCTAGAACTGGTGACAGCTAGGAACCATTTTTTCCATCAGAGGCTGGTCATTGCACAGTGGTTTTCAACACAAATTTGAACCACCCGGAAGGTTACTGAAGAGGGACAGTTACCTTGAAGACCAGCCACAGAATACCCCTCAACCACAGCTGGTCAGAAATCCATCAAACATCTCCTTGGTGGTCATCTACAGTGCACTTAGTGGAAATTCGCATTCCAGAAGTATGTAAGATACAAGAGGATATCACCAAATCTCCTACGACTCAATATGGTACAAAACCTGTTTCTTCAGTAACAGCCAGCACCCAGATTGTATCTAGAGCCATTCTCTTTGCAGACGGATGGTAATTCATAAAGCATGTCTTTAATAGAAAGATAAATAACAAAAGAAAAACTCTTACTCAAATACATACTACTGTGACCAAGAATATCTAAAACTCGCTCCATTGCCAAAGCAAATGTCTCTGCGTCCTCCCTACTTGCGAAATTCAGGCCGTGGATCTGACTGTTGTCACGCCATTGGTGGAAAGTGGGTGTGGCTTGGAAGTATTTTAGGCCTTTCAAAATGGAACAGTTAATGACGACCTGAAAATAAGATTATTGACACACGATAAAATGTTACATGTAAAAAGGACAGGGATACAAGAAAGTAGACTATTTTAATAGATCACATCATTAAAATTCCCCTTGAAGTAGTCTTAAAAAAGGAAAAATAAAATTTAAATAATTTAATATCCACAAATCATAGAAAGTAAATGAATTCGATTACAGATGTTCATTTTCTTTGAGGTCAAATAAAATACTTATCAAAGTTTTCCCAGGTTTTATAAAACATTTCCAAATGTTTAACTGTCCTCTAGTTTTATTCTGAAACTTTTCTAATTACGGATGGTTAAATACAACCATACATACTTCGTGGCCTTGCACCATCCTTCCAACAACACGGAATGTGTTGTTTTCAATGTGGTGGTAGATGTGAACCTTGGATAAGCCACTAGATGAACCACTCGGAACCCATTTTTTCATACCAGAGTCGTACACCAGCACCGATGCTCGGGCTGATGCCACCGACTGTTCACTGGAAAATAAAAGAAGAGTCAAATTAGTGATTCCTAATCTTTTGGCTTTTGCAAACTTCTTTTAAAATTTCTGGACATCCTCTTACATTAATTTCGGTATTTTAAATGTGTTAGTGTATCAACAATAACTGAATTCATATAATGATTTTTCAAAAATAAAAATCAGTTACTTCATAAATCATATTTTTGCAACAAAATGCATTGATCAAGTTAAAAAAATCCTGAAAGAAAATGTGCAGTAAAATCTTAGGCTTGTCAAAAGAAAAACATATTTCTGCCAACATTCATCATCTTTATTTCAGTTATCACACAAATATTTCTTCAAATCAGGTTCATGCCTTCAACCACAATTGCTGAGTGGTCAAGGCACACACTTCAAGAGGCCAAATTCCCTTGAATCTCCTCCAAATAGGAGAAGTAAGTACATACCTGTCTACATATCAGTTTTGGAAATCTAGCAATTCAAGTAGACCTGTGGTTGGTATGCTCCTCTAAGTCTTTTTTGCCCCAAGAATGCAGACACGTGAAATGTATATGATGCACATAAATTTAAAAAAAAAAAGAATATGCCATTTTTGCTATATTTTAAGTGTGCATAGGTCTGATTATTGTGTCATTAGCTAATTATATTGAGAAAAATGGGGAACCCTGAAGAGTGAGACATGGTTTTATAGATGTAGATGAAAAACAGCTAGAGAAAAACAAAATTTGAGAATCACAAATTTATTCTCAGTAACAGAATTTACTTTGTATACAAGGGTAGGTAGTAACTGAAAAACACATCAGATCTCTTCAGGAAACAAAACTCAAAACACAAGATTTATTTGAAAATTTCACAATAAATTGTACAATTTTACTGAATAATCATTTGTATATACAATCTTGCAATTCAGCTAAATTCCATTCATTAGATGGCAGAACCGTGCATATTGGTACAGGTATGAAAATATAGTTTTGTAGTTCGCATCCTCAAAATGATCTTTCTCAAAAAGGCTTTCACTTATCAAAAAATAATTTGTCAATGAATACTATAGACTGTTTTGACAGGTAATTTTTAACTAACATCATACCAGAGCAACACAACAGGCTATTGACAAAGTTAATTCCTAAACCAATCCCCTAAGGGAAAGATGCGATGACAACCCCACGTCCTTTTAAACCACGGTCAGATGACGAGGCAACACCTGAGCAAGCACCGACGCAACCCATCTCTCCAAACTTCCCTACCAACCCAACGCTAGGACTTTTGGCCACAAAAGATTTAAGATGGACCAGAAGCCTCTACAACCTATGCTTACAAACATCCATGCACTGACCCGGATTCAAACCAGTAACCTTCCGATCTAGAGGTTAATACCTTAACCACCAGACCTGTTTCTTGGCCTGTTTTGACAGAATTAGTAATTTGCACTAGATATATTACTTCCAACTTTACACAGATAAAACGCATAAGCTGCTCTCATAACATTACTACATTGATCAAATATCCAGCCTTATAACTTAGCACTGGGCTGTCAATTTTCACTTTCCAGCAAAGAAAGTCATTCTGTGGATTTTGATTGGCTACCTTGGAGTTTTATGGCATAAGGGCATTATTGGTCAAGCTGTGTCAAACACACAAGTAAAAAATGTCGCAAGTGGCAAAGAGGGAACAGAGTAGTGGGATGAAAGCAAAAAAAGATCGCTTGAGTATTCAGGGAGCACAACCCCTGTGTTTAACACAGTAAATCCGCATGGGAAAAGAAGAAAAAAAATCACTCAGGTACCTCGGGTCAGTAAAGTCCATACAAGTTAAAGGAGATGCGTCTGAGGGATGGCTCCACGTAAGTAGCTCAGATTGGTAGGTCTGGGATCAATCCTCAAGGAAAAGATCTGGGACAACATCTTACAATTTTTAATCATAGCACAATCAAGATGACGAGATCAATGTGAGCAAGCACCTCACACCATGTGGTGGCATTTTGGCACCACAGCAATACAATGGTGTCAAATTCAGTTGGATACCAATTTAAGCTATTAATTTCACTTAAAGGTTTTCAATATTAATTGGAAAAATATTTACAGAATTATGTACTGTTAGGAAAAACTTTCCTTTTCTCAATTTTACGATTCGTACTTTATGCAAATCTTATCACGATTATGCAAATCTTGTCACGTGATCTTCCATACTATTATATAAAAGCGGTTGCAATCTGTTGCACCAGTATTCCCGCTTTAATTCCCATTCTCACTTGTTTGATCACGTACCCGCCTACTTGATCTCTTCGATCAAGTTATTAGATTTACCTTTTAATGTAACTGTGTCGAATGTAATCTTTTAATCTTAACTTAAATTCATTTCTTATCTTTTGAATAAATTCTAGTTTGGATTTTTAAAGACTTCGTCATGTGTACTTTTAGTAACTTAAGTTCATATCAGCCTAATAGGTGATAGTTTATTTCAATTCACTGCATGGTTACTCTAATTGATCTTAAAATTCAATCATGTACATTCCACAATCGATGAACGAATGGGCATGCAGAAACCAAAGTTTCTGTTCACAATTGTTTTTTTTACCTGTATCTAACCTCACCGTATAGCTGTCTCGAGAGCTCTATCTTTGCTACCACACGCAAAGGCCCTCTTCTCTTGTCTCTTTTTCCATTTTTTGGGGAAGTCCGTCTCCCTCTTGGAATGACAATCGGGGTGTTTTTCAATAACACCTGCAACACTGAAGCAGGGTTCATACAGAATTTTGAATATAAAAATCAAGGAGTATATAAGGAGTATTTAATGAGTTCTTTCAAAATTGCCGTTGGATGGTTCCAATCTAGGGATGTCCATTGGTTGTTAACCTTTTACGATAGACTTTTGTTACCGCTAAAATTTCGTTTACACCAGTGGCATTATATAGATCTGTGTATGGTGGATGTTATCCCCCTTCTAAGTGACCGCTAGCATCAATCACCATTTACCAGCTGTCAGCAACTGACCTTCTGGAGGGTTTGCCATTTCGTTTGACCCTGTCGACTGTGAGGTGGGAACGCTTTGGGGGAAAGGCAGAAAGTCGTGCCGGTGATATCTCTCTCGTGCAAAACAATATGCCACACAATACTATGAAAGGAAAGTGTCAGTCGTAAATTCCACTCAAGGCACTATCGCTCAATTTAGGTAATTAGGTAAGAGGGGTCGGACATGCAGGTGGCCTTGCTTATACCATATATACTTCCAAGCAGTTCTGCTGTTTTAATAAATGTAAATTTTTTCCCGGTTTTAATATATATGTGTTATTCATATTCATATTGGTCAATATTCATATTGGTCAATCATAAATTATTATTCATTACCTGGAATCAAAAATTAAATATTGAAACAAAGGGATGTTTTTTGTAAGACATAAACTGTGTCATGGAGTCTGAGGTCTTTTATAAGGTGCTGAAATATTATATGAGTTACAATTATTTCATCAGAGAAATATGGTACTATTGCAATAAGGTAGTTCTCTCTATGCCTACTGAAATTTTTTAATGGGTTTTGTCACTGAAGAATAATGGTAAGATCAATGTTATGGCAATGTAATGTCTTTTTCATAAATACAGAATAGTAAACCCTATTCCAGTTTGTGCCATCCCAATCTCTCGTTTTTGGTGTTGAGTGAACTTTCGCAGGATATGTTGCTCTATTCAATCTTAAGCATTTTATTTAGTCTTGGAACAAAGAATAAATGTTGTGCAGAATTGAGTCACACATAAAAGCAGAAAAGAATATATTAGTGGTATTTAGTATTTTTTAATCAACGTCACACTGGAGCAACACAGCGGGCTATTGGTGATGGTCACGGATCAAAGGGAATGATTCAAGGACACTATATGATTTAGAACCATGGTCAGATGACGAGGACACACCTGAGCTGGCACCTCACTCTCCACAATTCCTCACCATGTTAACATGAGGACATTTGAGGCCACAACAGATTTAATGTGCATCAGTCCCCTTCGTACACGACTAGGTAGGTTAGATTCGAATATATTCATGGATTCCTCATTTCTAATCCACAAAGAAATGAACTAGCCCCAAGATACACATCAGTTTTTTCTCACAATTGGTCTAACCTAGATCTTAATCCAGTACTTTAAGTTAATATACTTACATTTGTAATGAAACCATGCACATAGCCCAAAGTTAGACAAAATTCCTTTTGAGATTTTATTTTAAACCATATGAAATCAAAGTTTACCAATTTTCTAGAATATATTCAATTATTTTTCCATTATTCCTATAACCCATCCTTTCCTAAAGATGATTTAAGTTTCATGGCTTGTCCATTCAGGCATTTAAAATGTATTTTTCAGTTAAATTAATGAAATTTATATACATTGCAGCAGAACACTCTCCATCCCCATCAGAATGAGGAAATATTTATCGGCTATTTCCAAGGAAGCATGATCGTGCTCACTTTTGTACATGCGAACTGTTAGAAAGTGAGGATGGTATGTAGTATCCGATACGTTACAACTTTCGAGCGATGTATCGCCAAATGTGGTAACCTTCTCGTTTTCGCGCTTTTCTTAGTTTTAAGGCAACCCTAGATATTTTCTCCTGACGATAATAAACGGGTCTCATGATTGGTTAAGGAAGAAAATACGCTTTTCCACTTTTATTTTTAATGTAGAACGGAATTAAAATTTAGACAGTCTTTGAAATTGTTGGGTGCATATGAATTTTGCTCTTGATTTATAAAATCGACTTGTTTTATTTATTTTCAAAATTTTTAGGATAAGTTTGGAAAGCAGATTGCAAGTTACAATTTTTTAAATTTGTCACTTAATTTAAATTTGGATTAAAATTTCGAAAAAAAAATTTGGATTAAATTTGATTTTTGAAATTGCAGATTGGAATTTAGAAATTTTTTCCCCTTTTGGTTGCTCATTTCCCTTTAGTTGATTTGATATAGCAGTAGATAGTGTTATTGAACATTTCAATTTTTTTTTTTGCAAACATGTAGTAGCTTGATTGGGAAGAGGGTGAAATGTCTTTCATGTGAGAATGATATGATTTTAACATTGAGAAAGGATGCTGGTGATAGGTAGGACTGGAAATGTAGAAAGAATGGACAAAAGTTTGGCAAAAGAAAGTATAACAGGAGTAAGAAATTGGAGGGTAAATGGGTGTTTGGAGGACTTGAACGAGGGACGGATAAACGTTTTATGGTTGAGGTGAAAAATAGGAACCAGAAAGTTTTGGCTGAGGTAATTCGGAGCTGGATTTTGCAAGGAACTACAAAAATTTCTGACTATTGGAAGTCATATGCTGGTATCAATACCCGAAGGACAAAGAGTTCAAGGGTTATCGATTCGAGCATATGACTGTTAACCATAGTCAGAATTTCAAGGACCCGGCTATGAGGGTAAGTTTGATTTTTGTTTAGCTTTTGGTTATATTACAAACACTGGACTATGCATGGGTGGGCACCCAATACGGTGACTTATACGCATGGAAGCCAATGGTGAAAGGTCCTCGCCGCCCCTCCGGGGCCGTCGAGGTAGCTGGCAGGCGGGGATCGCACGTTATACGCTGTGACTTATCTACAAACAAATTTCTCCCGGTATACTGGTTTAAACGCATTGAAACCTTAAGTTCAATACGCTTTGACTTCTCTAAAAAACAATTTCCTCTTGTAAAGTCGTTACAATAAAAAAAATTTGTTTTGCTTTTCCATATATGGCTCTATAACCAGGAATATCCCCATTGAGTTGCTCACATAATGCTAATTGCTAGAAAAAATGTGAAAAAATATTTTTTCACACTTATAAATAGCAGAAGAATTTTTAGATTTTTTTTTCTCATCAAAAACCTTTGTGTGGATTATGATCACAGAAAAGAACTACCTTATTAAAAAAGATTTCTTGTTTTGAATTTTCTATGCATTGCAAAGTCTCTAATTCAAAATTGATGAAAATCCGGACGTTTTAAAAAAATCGCGTTTTTTTTTTATTTAAAAAAAAAATGTAATAAATAAATAAAATAACAATTAAAAAAAAAAAAAAATTTTAATTAAAAATTTTTTTTTAAAGGGACAAAACTAGGATGAAATTGACGCAAAATTGCGTACATGTTCGGAGAAAACCAGACTGAAATATTAGAAAATTTTCCAAGTGAAATTTATATTGCTTTTTTCTTAATTTTTAAACAAATTATTATTATTTATGCACTGTATGCAAAGGTTCACGGTGTGGATTTTGCTATATGGCGGCCATCTTGGAATTGCTTATATCGGCCGCCATCTTGATTTGGCGTAAACAATCGCTTTGGCGGCCTAACGTATCGGATGCTACCACTCCACCGAAAGTGACAGTGTCTGTTTCTGTTAAGAAGCGAGGGGACAGTCGTTCTGTTGTTTATTCGGAGATGCGAACCGCTTTGTTTTTTCTCTGTAAATAAATGTTGTCTTGTCCTGGCATAATAAGAGTTGCAAAACATTCCAACTCACTAAATTTGACATATCAAAGTTGCTTTGAAAGTGTAAACACACTGATTTTTCATGAATTGCTTAAAAATTGACTGATTAAATCACCAATTTGAATTTTCAATAATAAACAAACTTGCAGCTTAGGTAATAGAATATCACTTTATTACATTTTGCACATGGTCGGATTTTATACCACAACTTTGCATGTGTAACTGAAGAAAAATGTTTAGGTACAGCTACAGTCTACGTTTGCGAGTAGTGCCAACGGCCATGGCGATTTTTTTTTGCCGAACTTCTAAAGTTGCCAAGGAAAAAATTATTTCAAAACTTTTTCTTTTTACAATGGAAATTGAAAGCTTGAAAACACATTTGAGAACGTTTTAAAATGCATATTTTTAAAAAACTTTCGCAAAAAGTAGTAAGCTTAAACACATTTGTGAACCAGCAGAAAAATTTAGCTGCAAATGTTTGGTAAAAAATACCTTGAAACTTATCAATTACACTAAATACAGAAACCTGTTTGAAAAGAAAAAGATTTTTAAAAGAAAAAAAGCAAGAAATAATACAGCCTGATATGTTGGAACTATTCCAGGAAAACATAATAAAAAACGAAAATTCTACAAATGGCATAAAAAACAACTCTTAAATGTTGCGTGAAAAATATTATAATAAAATAAAAATTCCACAACTGTAGAACTACAAATAAATTCACCAATGGTATTGCAGAAAAAAATGTAAAGGACCAATGCAATCAAAGGATATTTTAAAATCAGAATAACAAATGGAAGCAAAGAAAAAATTTCAAACGAACCAATGAAATCAAACGATTTTAACGGATTTTGAAAGAACATTCTAGAATATTCATAATGAAAATTAAAAGTTACCATTTGCCGAGGTTGCCATGAAAACCACAATAACCGAAGAGATGGGTTGTCTTAATCTACCGTAACTAACTACTAGAAGTGCTTTAAAAAAACACGCCAAAGCAGTTGCCACCGCTCATAAATGTAGAGTGTAGCTGTACCAATGTTTAGGTAACATCAAAGTTAAAAATTAGCAGCAGAAAGAGAGAGGTCAATGTCACCCAGGATTCTAAATTAGCAATCTTGATATTTTTCATCAAAAAATTTAATTTTGCCAAACTAGAAAAAGATCTAATTGAACCTTTAGGCATCAATTTTTCTTAATTGTTTTACTTATGTGATGCAAATTCTGATCAGATTTACCATTTATTCTAATACAAAAGGAGAATATCATCCAACTCCTGACCTAGTCTTTTTACACCCACTTATGCGAAATGAATCTGAAATTACACCCAAACAGAAGATTTTAATAAATGAGGAATATTTAAGAGTCATTGACAAGCATACAATGTCTAATCCCGATGTAACATAAAACATTTTTTCCTTAGTTACTAAAATGTTTAAGTGCAGATTAAAATGTGTCTCGTATAGATGGAAGAGATGAACACAATGTAAATGTTTTGTCTTGCATTTAGATTTACATTATGGGGGTTAGTTGATTGTTGTTTTATGGTGCAAGGGCCATATTTGGCCAGACATAAGACATACAATATAAAGTAACACACGCACAATGACATATTTACTGACACAGAAGAGAGGAATATACCCAGGAAGATGAGAATGAACCTAACTGGAATGAATTGAATGCACCTAATTGCAATTGCTTGTGGTCACGGTTTTGCATTTCTTATCCTTTAATAATAAAAATTGATGAAAAGTTTATTTAGATTACGCATTCAATTTGCTACACACCAATACAAGATCTACAGATGAGTGAAGTAAAAATATTCCAGAAGCAACATTGTTTACAGGTAATCAGTTTAGGGGAAATAAATGACATTCTCCACTTGAGACATTCAGTGAATAATTTTTACGTTCGATAGTATACTTCACAAAGCATGTCACAAAACTGAAAATTGACAACTAGGTCTAAAATCGCGATCGCCTAAACGAAATTTTGGAGTAAAATACGACAAACAGCTAGATTTGAAACCCGCAGAAGTAAAATTAACGGCAAATAAAAGACGGAATTTAATACAAGTTAACTGTAAACAAACAATACTTTACTTACCGAGTTATTGTTTGCATATTAAATAACAATCAAACACACTACTGTGACCGCCCCCAAGGTGCATTAAAACTTTCATAAACACTTTGTTTTCAAACACAGGAGATTTAAGACTGATTCACGCGGCTCCTTATTGAGGAAGAATAAATGAATCATACAAAAATAGAAAAGGCAGATTAGACTTAACCTACCTCATTTTTGAAGAGCCGCTTGAGTGCACAAATCGGCCGAACGGTTTTTATTTTAAGGACAAGGTGAGAAAATCATCAATAGATGAAAAAACAAAAAGGTTTGAAAACGCTATATTAATGTGCATCGCAGATTGTTGCAAATTTTGGTACAAATTTTGCTCAAATTCCAACCACTAACTAAAAATACAAAAATAATAAAATTGTTGATACAGAAATCCGATCAATATACTAAGTTTAGATGTATTCTTGCTGCACTCTAAATTATCCTTTCATTTTCCGAATTTGACCTCTACCTACATTTAAAATAAATACTATTTTAACATAAATATAAGGTAAAAAATTTACAAAATGTACAAAAGTATCTTACTCGCTAATGTTTGAAAAATAACTGAGGAGTTAAGCAATTTACACTTCTGCTCTTCGTTCCCACTTATTTCGCAAACACGTTAATTCTATTCTCCTTTATGGCGATAGAAATGTCGAAACCGAAACTACATAAGTATTTTTGATAGTAGTTAGAAGTCAGTTGAATAACATCATACTGGAGACCCAAAGGGTAATTGATAATAGTTTCAGAACAGTCCTGAAGGAAAAGAAACAAAGAAACCTCGACATTTTGAACCACGGGCCATATCGCCAATTAATAGGATTAAATAGCCTATCGTGCTATTAAAACAAAAGTCGCAAAAAATCCCCATACTTAAACTATATGATCAGTTAGAAACAAAACTAAGAGCTCTAGAGGTTTTGGGAGTAACCAAGGATAAATACGCAGCAATGTTGTTCCCTCTAGTTGAGTCTGTTCACCCTGACGAGTCTTTGAAGGCATGGGAGCGATTTCGAGCTGCACATAGACGAGTGAGGGAAGAGGCGCCGTGTAGTTCAACAACCGAGCAAGAAGATACCTCTTGGAGCAAGAAAATGACAAGTAATGATCTAGATCGGCTTTTAGACTTTCTCCAGGACGAAGTAGAAGGAGAGGAAATAATTTTGCTAGCTACCCAAAGTTTTGATCAATCTAAGAAGTCAAGCTTTTCTAACAACAGCCGAGAGTCTATCGACAAGAAGTTTCAACCCAGAGTATCATCAGCAACTGACCTTTTGGCATCTAATCTCAATAATAAGAAGCTTTGCATTTTTTGTGCGGAGGAACATAATTCGTGGGACTGTAAAAAAACTTCTAAACTGACTTCGAAAGAAAACAACGTGCTGTTGCGAAAGCCCGTTGTTGTTTCCTGTGTTTGAGAGAAGGACATGGAGTGAAGATGTGCCGTTCTAAGTTCAACTGCCAATTGTGTGGAAAGAAACATAATTTATTTTTATGTAGAACATTGTCACCAGAACCCAATTCTTCATCTGTCCACAAAGATGGAGTTAGAGAATCAGTGATACAACGCGACGAGACTCTGGCCTTGACTTGAACTTGTCTAAATATTCCAATGTTTTTCTACAAACTTTAACCGTTATTGTGAGAGAAGAAAATATTAAACGTACAGCTCGAGCACTCATAGATTCTGGATCTCAGCGATCGTATATTCTTAAAACAACAGCTGAAAAAATGAAGTACATTTCCAAAAGGAGAGAGTTTCTGCAACATTCCTTGTTCGGTGGTTCCAATACGTCAACTTGCCAACATGATGTGTACACAATGTACTTGTCAAGCGTTACAGAGGAGTATAACTGTCATTTTGAAGTACTCGGACAAGAAGTGATTTGTGACACAATATTATCTAGAAAACAAGGGTCACACTTTAAAGAACTAAGGGACTACAACATTCGTTTGGCAGAAGATCTGGATGGTCCAATTGAAATTCTTATCGGAGCTGATGTTGCAGGAAAGCTGATTACAGGAAACCCTCTACAACTAAACAATGCAATCACTGCAATTAAAACAAAATTGGGTTGGACTGTCATTGGGCGTGCCAATAGTGAGAATTCAAGTTTGTTAATCACTTCGATGCTCACAACAAGCACTTGAATAACAGATTTGTGGACTCTAGACTCTCTTGGTATCACAGATTCTTCTGAAAATAAAACAGCTGTTGAACTACAAGAAGCAGCGAAGCAGCATTTCTTAGACACAGTTAAAATAGAGAACGATAGGTACGTTGTGAGTTTACCTTGGATTGACGATCATCTCCCACTTCCTGACAATTTTGAACTTTCGGAGAAGAGATTACACATGGTTGTAAAGAGACTTAAAACTGAAGGACTGTTCAAAGCCTACGGAGCGGTGTTTAAAGAGTGGTTAGAAGAAAATATCATAGAAGAGCCTAAAGACGAAGTTGATCTCCCTGCACATTATTTACCACACCGTCCTGTTTTGCAGGAGAACAGTACGACCAAAATCCGACCTGTATTCGATGCTTCGGCCAAAAATAGAGGTGCCCCAAGTCTCAATGATTGTTTGGAAGCTGAAGTTAATTTAATTGAGTTGATACCAAATATCCTATATAGTTTTCGTTTGGAGAAAATTGGAGTTATTGCTGACATTCGAAAGGCATTTTTGCAAGTTAGTCTGTCGCCTTCTGATAAAGACTTTTTGCGTTTTCTGTGGATTATAGAAGATGGCCAATTGAAGTACTTTCGACATTGCCTTATAGTGTTTGGTGTATTATGCATTCCCTTTTTGCTTGGAATCGTGATTCTGCACCACTTAGAAGATGTTTTGGGCCGTCAAGATGAGAAATATCCCGAGAAGATGGTAAAATTATTGATGCAAAGTTTCTATGTGGATAACTGCGTGACAAGTGTGCCAAATGAGAAAGAACTAGAGCTCTTCATTGAAGTTGCAACCAATGTTATGGCTGAGCGAAGTTTTGACCTAAAAGGATGGGAAAACACAAATTTCACCGATGAAAGTACTCCTGACACAAATGTTTTGGGAATGCAGTAAGACAAAGATACCGATACATTGGGTATCAACATGAACAGCCTGAAGGAGAGCGTGACGAACAAAACTATACTTTCCGCGGCTCATCGTATCTTCGATCCTATCGGCAAAACTTGTCCTGTTGCATTGTTTCCGATACTACTTCTACAGAAAACTTGGGAGCTAAAGTTGAATTAGGAGGAAGAGGTGGACTCTGATACTAGAGAAGAGTTTCTAAAGTGGATGAAAGACATATTTCATCTAGAAAACGTGCGAATTCCTCGATACCTAAAAACTGGTGATGAGAATGAGAAATATTCTTTACATTTCTTTAGTGATGCGAACATGTATGCTTATGCGACATTTGCTTTTCTCCGAGTCGAGGCGAGTGAGTGTGTCAAAGTTCAGTTGTTAAGTGTTAAATCCAGAGTTTCCCCATCGGGAAAGAAGAAGACAACTATTGCAAGATTAGAGTTGTTGGCGGCCACAATCACTGCATGCCTTGCCTCATCTATCACTCGAGAGATCCCACATGAAGAAATCTATTTGTGGTCTGACTCGACGACAGTGATAACTTGGATAAAAAGAGAAGATGCTTGGGGTACTTTTTTTTTTTTTTTCGTTCAAAACCGTGTTTCTGAAATCAGAGCTTTGACTTCCAAAGAAAACTGGAGACACGTTCCTGGTTCGCTTAACCCTGCCGATCTACAAAGTAGAGATTATTCGGCGAAGAAATTAATACAGTCTAAATGGTGGGAGGGCCCTGACTGGCTACATTTACCTGCTGAGTAATGGCCTTCCTCAGATTTAGTCGTCAATGAAGATGAGGTACTGAAGTAACGAAAGAAAACTATTGTGTCCTCCCCAACTGCCTGTTTGAGTGCTCACACCATCGAAAACATGAATATAGAAGAGCCTGATTGGTACTATCGTTACTTTTCACAGTATGAGAAAATTGTACGTATGATCGGCTGGATATTGAAATTTTTGAGAAATTGTAGAAAACCAAAAGAGTTGAGAAAACGTGGTATTCTGGATGCTGAGGACTTTGCAGAAGCGGAGAAATTAGTAATAAAGATCATTCATAGCGAAGCATTCGTTGACGAGAAGAACGAGAAATTGAAAACTTTAAAAGTTTATGAAGATGAGAATGGTGTCATCAGGTTGAAAACAAAGATTGAATATCGGGAAGACAGCCATTCTTTTAGAAGACCTGTATTTCTTCCTTCTCAACATCACGTTGTGGAACTTTTATTAGTTTCCTTTCACAAAAGACACGGTCATGTGGGGACTCAAATGCTACTTAACCTGCTGAGAGAACACTTCTGGATCTTAAATGGCCGAAAAACTGTGCGATCGATCATCTCAAAAGTGTTATCTGCAAGAGGTATTCCAAAATAAATTTAGAAGCAGACCCAGCCCCCATCACCAAAGATCGAATTGGAGATACTGCAGTATTTGAAGTTGTAGGAATAGACTTGGCCGGCCCATTATATTTGAAAAACAAAAAGAAGACTTGGATTTGTCTTTTCACATGCGCAGTGTACAGAGCAGTACGTCTTGAGCTGCTTTCAGACATTGCTACTGACACCTTTTTGTTGGCCCTGCGTAGATTTGTGGCACGAAGAGGTAGATGCTCAATAATCTACTGTGACAATGGAACGAACTTTGTTGGTGCGGCTAATTTGCTGAATTCTTTGGACTGGGACCTGATCGTCGAGAACGGATCGGTAAATCGCATTCAGTGGAAATTTAACCCCCCTACTGCCTCCTGGTGGGGAGGTTGGTGGGATAGGTTGATTCGAGTTATGAAAGATGTGCTAAAGAGAGTGATAAGTCGTGCCTGTTTGTCATATGAGGAGATGATCACGGTTTTATACGACTGTGAGTCGATTATTAACTCAAGACCTCTCACCTATATTTCAGAAACAGATTCAGATTTTGTTCCACTGTCGCCGTCATTATTCCTGGAAGACATAAAAGAAGTTGGAGTGCCTGATTGTGATGCAGCGGACCACAAAAGCCTAAATAAAAGGATAAAATATCGTCTTGCATTGGAAAAAGACCTTAGGAGAAGATTCAGGTCTGAGTATGGCTGAGTACTTGTGATATGGCTGCCATAGCTAAAGTGCAACGTGAGCAAGTTCCTCCATCCGATTTGTCGCAGATACAAGCAGTAGACCCTGAAGGTCCTATTTCACAAACTGTAAGAACTCGGACTGGAAGACTCGTCCATGGACCAAATAGACTCGATTTGTGACTTGTTGCGAACTCTCACAACTCAAGGTAGGAGGATGTAAGAAACTGACTGCTTTCGAGAGTATACTTTAATTGTAACTTTAAAACTTCTGTGTGGCAATAGTAGGATGAGTTATCGTTTTTTTTTTTAGAATATTATATATGCTTGTTCGTAGTTTTAGATGTTCTTAAATGTAAATATATGTAGATAAAATGAAATTAAAAACTTTATATAGTTTTTAAAGAGTATTGAGTTTTATATTCTACATTATATGAGTATTGAGAGGTAGGAATATCGATCCTTAATAGAGTTTCGAGACCGGTATCCGACAGGCGTTTTAACGGTGTAAGTCATATCACGCCTTTTAGCACTAATTAAAACTAGTATTAAGATTGTTATTAACACATATTCTAACAATTATTATATTATTCACTTAACATTAATATAATAATAATAATAAAACCTCGATATCTCGGGAGTGATATCATTTTAATAAAGCTACACAAAATTAATTTAAACGTATCTTATTTTTATTGCATTGCCTTCACAAAACAAGGCATTTTGAAAATATTTCATTAAAAGACAGGGAAGGGACTTGGATTTCGAAAATCTTTGGGACAACAAATATTCGAGGGTATGGTATGCCTAAATCTTAAAATAAATATTTAAAAAACTTTAGTGTATTTAAATAAATTATTAATATTTTTATTATTATTATTATTATTATATATATAGTATATATAGTATAACAGGGCTCGAAATACCCGGGTGCACAGGTGCACTGTGCACATGAAAATAAAATTGTGCACCTAATTTTTTCCGCTAGATGCGCGCAGTGCACCTAACGTTAAAAAAAGGGGTGAAACGTGTTATGTTATTTTGATGTTTGAACCAAATATTATTATTGACCTCTCTAGCTCTAAAGGAACGTAATTAAAATTCCTAAATACACACTATGTGAAAACAAAATCGCTGGGCCGTAACGGGTTTATACCGGAGGATGGATAACTTGTGCCACTGCCACCAGAACTTTCCGATGATCGAAACATTTGCTATATGGCTCTGTTGAAGCGACTGTCGCGACAGAGTGCGACTACTTTTTAATGCGCCGTGCGTCGGAGAATTTAGGTGTTTAAAATATTTTTATTTACTATCTACTACTAACTTATCCAAATAATAAAGTAGTTTACACCACATTAATGCCCTTATATTACGTTCTTTTTTTAAATGTGCACCTAAAATATAACCTGTGCACCTAATTTAAAAACTTAGCATTAAAAAATCTATTTCGAGGCCTGATTGATATAGTTGCAAAAAAAAATGAAGCTTTAAATTTAGATTTTGCCAGGTTTATGGTCTTTTAATAGCCAATTTCGGTATTTTCCATACCTACTTCCTGTTTTCCCGCCTTGATTAAAATCTTAATATCTCTTCAAGTAATTAACAGATAAAAAATCAAATATGCTTTGGAAAGTCAAATAAACCTTTTATCCAATAAAATCGAAAACTTTTTAGGAATTTGTGGTAAAAAATGACACTTTTAACGTGTTTGGATACCTTTATTGCTACTTCTGAAATCTCTTAGGGTTCATGACGGGAATTGCAAAAATAGAAGTGTCCTCAAAGCAATTTATTCTTTATGGACAATTTTAAAGTTATATGAATTGACATGGTTTTGGGCCATTAATTAAAGTTTACAGCTTAGCAGCCGTATGCTGCAATGCCTTTCGTCCTCAGGCCCCTTCTCCCTCCTTTTGTTGATTTTAGAGGCAAACTGCGCAATTGCTGGATGAGTGAGTACTGCGTGGGTGTTCAATCACGCTTGGCGCCTCGTCGTCTGGACACAGGAGCTCACATGACAACGAGGGATGTTCGATGGCCCAAACATATTACACTCATTGCCATAGAAATTTGCTCACCAAGAAAAAGTCGTCAAAATGAAACGAAATTTTACACAGGTAAGTACTACTTTGATATAAGTAAGTGATTAGAAAATCAAATAAAAAGGATCATTTTTATTGCAGAAAAAAGTACAAACGAACGGAAGTTTTAGTACTCTGTTGGACCTAGCGTGAATGTACGATGTGATACGAGCGGGCATTGAGGCATACAAGTTCCGTATGATGTCCTGAGACACCTCGTTCCACAGTTGCTGTAAACGAGCTTCTAGTTTGACCAAACTCGTAGGGTGTCCAACTTGCCGTCCCAAATGATCTCAGATATGCTCGATTATTGACAAATCAGTTGATCGAGCAGGCCAGGGAATGACGGTAATGTGGCGGAGGCAGTCTTGTGACACCCTTGCTGTGTGTGGCCGAGCATTGTCTTGTTGAAAAATGGCTCCTGGGAGCCCTGCCATGAGTGGTATCACATGTGGCTGAAGGATGTCATGGACGTACCACTGGGCTGTCATTGTGCCATCAATATTAGGGACAATATTAGTGGTGACCGTGTATCGTAAACAATGGCACCCCATACCATCACACCAGCTGTGGGAGCGGTGTGTCGTTGGAAAGCGAAGGCAGGATTGAGGCGTTCACCACGGGGCCTCCACACACGAACACGATTGTCATCACTGCTCAAATTGAATCTAGATTCGTCGCTGAAGACGACCTGGTTCTATTCCGTTGCAGTCCAATCCCGTCGTGCGCGACACCACTCTGTGGGTTGGTGTCATAGGCAGCACACGTAATAGGCGTTGCGATACCAGATGTTCCTCAGCCAGGCGCCTTGCGATGGTTCGGGAAGACCCAGGGGCCCTTAGTGAAGGTGCTGCCTTTGTCTGGATAGCGGCCAATGAGGCATTTGGCTCTTCGCGTGCGTTTCGTATGATGTGACGGTCTTCTCGACGACTGGTCTGTCGAGGGCGACGTGTATATGACGTCTATTCTGTCCACTGGTGCCAACACCTCCTCACAGTAAAATCAGAACGGCCTACTTGACGAGCTACTCGCCGAGCTGACCACCCAGCTTCCATCATCCCGATGATTCTTCCCCTCTCGAACTCTGACAGCTGCTAATATTGTCTTCGATGGCGGCGTAGCGGCATGTCTACCTCAGCGTTTCCTTTGCAAAAGATTAAGTACACTCAAACAAGTCAAGTAGTTGAGATTTCGAAGCACATGGCCGCTTCATCTTCAGTCGATGGTCAGTGGCATGATTAGATGTGCTTTCAGGAACTGGGTGGGGTCAGGGTGAATTTGGAAAAAAGAGTCAGGGAGCTCTCTCGACGTGGTCTGGCCTTGTCGGGAGAACTTTTTAGAATTGATGCATCAGGATACCAATCAATTACCAAGTAACGTAGAGGCTCTTGGTCGGGCTTTATTTTCAGGGAGAGTTGGATCGTAGATATCAATTTCTTGGATAGCAGGGTTGTTATTAAAAATAAGGTTTTTGTAGAGATTTTTAGCAAGATTACCTATGAATGAATTTAAGTGGGGGATTCTATTAGCAATAAAAATGTCTTTGTTCCTGTAAAACCATCTGGCCTGGACAATGGTTCTTAGAGTGGTGTTTTGGAGCACAGTAATTTTTTTTATATTTGTTTTGGCGGCGGCACCTCAGATAGGAGCAGCATAGGTTAGAACAGGGCGTAGATAGTAAATATACATTAAGAGTTTATTTTGTATTGAAAGTGATGATCTACGTGCAATTAGTGGATACAGTGTTGATCGAGCTTTTTTTTAAATTGTTTTGTTATGTGAGGAGCCTATGATAAGTGATTGTCCAGGATTACTCCTAAGTATTTCGTTTGGGTGACCCATTCGATTGTTTGTCCGTAAACTTTGACTTTTTGTTTAGGAGCTCCGAAAATGATAGCGGCTGTTTTGTCTACATTAAGTTTAATTTTCCATTTGATAAGCCAAAGTTCAATTGCTTGTGTGTGCTTATTCAGGAGAAAGATTAGGGTGTTGATGTTTTTTTGTTGTGCAGGGATTGCAGTGTCGTCGGCGAACATGCTTAACATTGTGGAGTTGGTTTGCGGAATATCATTCATATAAAGGATGAATAGGAAGGGTCCGAGTTTGGAGCCTTGTAGTACATTCAAACAAGCTCTGCTTAGCTTTTTTATACTCCAAGTAGAACGAAGTTCAACGCCCTCTAGTGGCATCACGCAATGCGCAATCGCGCTGCATTTCTAATCATTTGCATATCTGGCCGTGTACCTTCATGCCAAGTTTCGTTTCGATCCCACAATTATTTCTTGGTGCGCAAATTTTTATGGCAATGAGTGTATATACCACTGAGTAGGGATGTTACTAACAGTGATTTGACAGTAACATTTCTAACTTTGACTGCTACTGACGAATATCTGTGATTCAAAACTGTGACTGAATCTGATTGGTTGAATATAAAGTATCTCTAGACACACCTAGCAACGGAATGCTTTTATTTATGTGTTAAAAGTTTTCAATAGTACGATTTCGTCGAAGGAATACATAGCTAAGGGCCTAATTCAACTACCCAAAAATCGAACGTTTCGTCTCAAAATTCGAACCTAGCGGCGTCTAGTGACAACTTTGGCATTCAACTACCACCGCGCTTTCGTTGTTTTTTTTTCGAAATCGAATTCGTCTCCTTTTCACCCGGTGAGTTTATTCGAAACGTTCGAAATTTGCTAGCTGTTGCAACTTTTTCAAACATTGTTGACGTTCTCCTTTTTGGGAGACGTGTTTGCGAGTTCGCGGCAAGCCTATGGATGAGTTTTTTTTTAAAGATATATACTACATCGCAAAACATACCAGCTGGGAAAACAGTTGATGCCCGACCACGACTGGATTTTCTGTGGAAAATCAGGTAAGCGCTATTTTCATAATGCATGCGTTTTAAATGAAAATATGTTTCTTTCATAAAGTAGAGTTAAGTACAGTGAGTAGTTATTGAATATTAAGTTTTTCACAATTCTCATTCATAAAAGCACATTAGAATATCAACACACTATTCCTGACATTCTCAATCAACTGACTAGATGCATTGTTTTTGTTTACAAATATGACTAACAGCATACAGATTAATTGTTTTTAACAATAGCACCTTTTGTTTTCATTCTTTTTATGACTTAAATGTTTCATGTTATTATTTCAAATGTAAACTTACTGATTTTAAACTTTATTTGAGTGTTGTCAACATTGAGACTTGGTTCTGGTCTTTCCAGACAGTTATTGGGGATGAACATTTCTTGATGCTGCTTCAAGCAACTGTTTCTAGGTATGTGATGAGAGTGCAATGCCGTGTGGCATGTTTTACCTGAATACCTGAGTGCTTTTATTTATGTGTTAAATATTTTCAATAAGAATACATAGCTAAGTCGGTAACGTCGTGGCCTTACAATGCTCTAGTTTACAGTTCGAAACCCATTATTTTTTTCATCCAGATCAACTGGAATATATTTAATAAAACGCACAAATGCCACTCAATAAACCTTCAATTATAAAATGAATTGTTCATTTTTATTCCGCCTCTATGAGCCGTTTTTAATTTTTACCCCGAAATTCATATTTTAAAGGTACTTTTTCTCCTCAATAAATTAATGTTGGTGACGAAAATGGTTTCAACTATATCGAAATTTTCATAAAATTAAACTTTACAATTCATTAAACATTAAAATCAAGAGATATGCATTAGAATGCTTGATTATTTTAATTCTAATTGAATTCAAATTATGGAATTTTAATTTTCAAATAAATATATATAATTGGCAAACCTATTTTTTATCTTTAAATTCGTTTCACTAAGTAACTTTTATCCAAAATATTTGTTTGTTGAAGAAAAATGTTTTCATCGCAGTATGTGTAGCAAGACAATTTCCTTACATTTGATAATCTGAGGTACTAAAATATTCAAAGACCAACATTTTCAAAACATTAAGTAATTTTTCGAAATCTCTAGTAACATCCGAATTAATTTGTATTGTTGTGTTCGTGGTGGTGCAAAGACTCTAAGTTGGAAGCACAACAATTTTATTTGAGACGAAGAAAACACAAGACGAACAACAACAGAAAAGTCAAACCTTTCTGTGAAAAATCTAGTAGCTTTTGACTTGTTTCAACAATTTCTGTCCAATACTTTAGTGTATAAATCATAGAATTTATACAAAATATTAACTAAAATGTGGAGTAGTTCATTTACCACACAACTCTGGAGTACCCACGGACTATTGTCGACGGTCCACTTTAAAATTGATAAGCTGAGTGAAAGTATATAATTTATCCCGTAAGACAAACAGTGAATATTCTAACGAGTAACATTTTTATTTGTTTTGAAAACAGTCTGACAAGGAATTCCAGAGAATCAGTGTTTACAAACAACAAATTATACGCTTTAAAAATTAAACATGCAGTCATCAAAATTTTTTGTACTTGCCTTACGATATTTCAGAATGCATTAATTACCGCTGTAAACATCATTGTGTTGATCCTCCCTCTGAAACGGTTTCATCTTAAGAGACAAATTTTAAAGAAGGCAGAAAGTCGTAAAACGTATTCTAATCACTAGCGAAATGAAAAAAATATATCCCCTTCCCCCTCCTCCTGTGATTTCGACTCATTCAAGTAAAACTTTCGGAAGCACATAGTTCATTTTTTAGTATAAAAAACAATTTACAAGAGGTTAAAAAGAAAATTTTTAATTATAATCAAACCAAAAAAAGTAAAAACAAGTTCTAGTCATGTTACTCTATGTAAAAATACAACTAAAAAAAATAATGACTGATAGTTTAAGAACGAACAAAAAATTGTCATTTAAAACAGCGAATTCAAAATGTTTTTATCTGAACTTTCCTTAAAACTGTCGACCTTCTTTTTTTTTGTTAAGAAAAAGGCGCGGGAATTCGGTGAATCATAAAGACAGGCGCCTCAATCCTATGATAGGACTTTACGCAAGTCCAACTTGATTGGCTAATCGGATCACATGACCTAGATACGTATGTCATCACGGTTTATAGTTGTTGGCGATTTATCTCTTCTTTTCTGCTTTCTTCTTTTCTTTTCAGACCCATGGCTATGGGTGGGTAGAGGTGGGAGCCGAAAATTGTATCCTTTTATAAAAAAGTTAATAATTATATAAGTTAGTGTTTTATGTATGCTTTTTGTTACATCAGAATGGTCCTAAGCCAGCGGTGGATACGACACAATCATCCTAAAGCAAAGGGGACGGCAGAGGGGCGGAAAAATATCAGCTGGTAGTGAGTTCAGGAGTGGTTCTTAGATTATTTATGTAAAATCAACGGAAGCTTGGAAAAATGTGAAAAGGGTATTAAAAATTGGGAAAAGTAAATTAGAATGAAAAGGAATTAAATTTGAATTTTTTAAAAATAATTTGGAGGATCTAAAAAGTTTTCGAAAAATATCAGTTGGTAGTGAGTTTAGGAGTGGTTCTTAGATTATTTATGTAAAATCAACGGAAGCTTGGAAAAATATAAAAAGGGTATTAAAAATTGGGAAAAGTAAATTAGAATGAAAAGGAATTAAATTTGAATTTTTTAAAAATAATTTGGAGGATCTAAAAAGTTTTCCGCCAGCTGGGTTCGAACTGGGGTAGTCATCCTCCGCTGCCGACGCTAATCTGAATGTGGGTGACTTTAGCCGTTAGGCCATCGCTGCTTCACGAAAAGAAGCTCTTTAAAGTATAAGTACCCTTTAATATAAGTTTGCAAGAAATACTACTAACAACAACCATACAACATATATATGAAAATGAGGAGCAAATCAGAGTCAACTTGTCGGACACTTACGCTGAGGCGCTAGTGTATGTATTGTATTTCTACGAAACAACGCGCATATTCAAAATCAAATGGTTACTGCAACAATCAGATTGGCGAGATATCCAAGTGAAGCCAAGCCCGTGAAACTAGCCAATCAAGTTGGACTTGCGTAAGGTACTATCATGAGATTGAGACGCTTCTATCATAAAGCAACATATTACCTACATAAACATCCGATTAAAAATCCTCCAGAGAGATCCTGAATCCGTCACAGACCAACTGGCACCGCTACCAAATTTCCCAAACTCGGTCACATCTTTCACTACTACCGAATCACCGATCCCGGTCGCAATCACCGATCGCAGTAACAGTATCAATATCAGCCAAGGTATCAGCTTAGCGATATCAGTTTAGTAACTGTTACCGAATCACTGTTACCCAATCACTGCTACCCAATCACTTTTATTTTGATATTTGACTAACAGGTATGAACTGTGATTCACAAGTATTGGTGATTGAATAGCAGTTCTGTGATTTGCTTAACATTCCTACCACTGAGTGGCTAGCCCGGCGTTGCCCGTGATATAAGGTAGTAATCTGGTGTAAAATTTTTACATTAAAACATGGCATGCGAAAATTTACCAATAGATGACGGTAAATGAACCCAATGTAACAAGGTGAGTTATTTTCGCTGAACTTTCAACCTTAGAAAAGCACGACTGATTACTCTCGTTGGGGGATAGATAGAAAGATGAAAATAGTGTTACGTTTTATGATCAGACCTGAAAATTGAAACATATAAAGTTTTAAGTTAGATTTATTTAAGTTAACATGGAAAAAGGATGAGGAGAGATTACAGTACAGGCGACGAAATCCACGGATACAGAATTCCAAGCAAAGTAACAATCTCAGGTTGTTACCAGGTTCAACAGAATAAACTGGCTGTTACCAGATACAACAGAATTATAATTTCACACTCCCTCCAATTCTGTTGTCCCTTTAAACTGCTCATAGAATAACTGGTTTAATAAGATTACAATGACAACATGAGAGAACAGCTCAAAGAATTAATACTATTGAAGTTATACAATAATATTAAAAAAAAATTAATGACAGTACCACACTAATAAAGCAATACTATGCTAATAGTAATACTACACTTGTAATACTATACCAATGAGAGTACTACAGATACACTAATGTTAGTCAAATATTGAAAATACAATGTTATATCATGGTACTGAATCACTTATGAACACTTTTACTGTAAACAAAAAATATATGTAAGAGAAAAGAAAATCTAGGTTATACACAAAAATTGTTCTCTGATGGAGTTCATTACAGTTCTTCAATATTGAGAAGGTCACGACAGTTCTCAAACTTTGTTTTTGACAATGTTTTTGTCAGGATATCTGCCAATTGCTTTTCCGATTCCACGTACTTGACAGACACAGTTTTGTCCTCATATTTTTCACGAATAAAGTGATGGCGTACATCAATGTGCTTGGTTCTTTTATGGAATACTGGGTTTTTAATAAGCTGTGTGAATGGCACTTTGATTATCAACCAAGAGAGGCATCTTTTATTGAATGACTTATAAAATGACGTAGCCACACTATTTCTTTTACAGCAGTTGCTGCTGCAATATACTCTGCCTCGGTGGTTGAAGTAGACATAGTTGCTTTTTTTTGGCTACACCAGGTCACAGGCCCTTTACTTAGCACAAACAAATATCCAGAGGTTGACTTTCTTGTAATTACGTCGTTGGCAAAGTCAGCATCAACTAGTTGTAAAGCATCTCTAGAATTACAGGAATACTCGATGCCATATCTTTTTGTGGCCCTCAGGTATCTAAAGATACGCTTAACAGCATTTCAGTGTACCTGACCAGGATTCGATTGGAATCTGCTGACCATGTTAACAGCAAATTCTATGCCTGGTCTCGTGGTACTGGGGAGAAACGACAGTGATTCTATGGCTTGTCGATAAGGAGTCCCTTCTGGAACTGGAATAGACTCTGAAGACATAACAGTACCAGGATCTGCAGGTACGCTATATGGATGGGCATCATTTAGATGGAATCTCTTTAATATCCGTTCAATGTATCCTTCAGAGTGTAAGAAGATTGAACCATTAGAATTGGGTTCTATTTGTATCCCTACAACGCATCCATTATTGCAGATAGTGGCCTCAAATTTTCTTCCTAGGTCAGAGACTATTTCGTGGAGCATTCCTTCCTCTTCAGATAGCAGCAAAGCATCATCCACATACAGCACCAGAAGAACTCTCTCTTGTTCCACAAAAGTTTCCACTAAAGGCACATGAGTCTGCTGCACTCTGCTGAAAGCCAAAACTCGTGAAGGACACTGAGAAAGTCCTGTTCCAACATCTGGAAGCCTGCTTAAGTCCATATAAAGACATGTTCAGGCGACACACTAAATTGTCCTTGACATCAAAACCCAGAGGTGGTTGCATGAAGATCTCCTCAACCTCTCCATACAGAAAGGCTGTTTTGATGTCTATCTGTACAATGGACCATTTTCTTGGTACAACCAGGACAAGCACCACTCTGATGGTGTCAAATCTTGTAGTAGGTGAGAAGGTTTCAGAGAAATCCACTCTCTCCACTTGGGAGAATCCTTTGGCACAAAGCCTTGCATTGAACCTTTCAATTTTGCCATTTGGACGGCATTTGACTTTAAACACCCACTTCGATCCTATGATATTGCCTCGCTCTGGTGGAGGCACAAGTTCCCACGTCTCGTTGTTCTTCAAGGAGTGGAGCTCATCATCTATAGCAGCCTTCCATTGCCCTGCCTCAGGAGATGAAATGGCTTCCTCATATGTGTCAGGAGTCAAGATGTGTGCAATATTCACCTCATATCGGTCTGGTCTTCTAAGTGTATCTCTTGGGCGAAGACCATAGTCTTCATCTGCTGGGGGTGTTGGTTGACAACCAGGTGTCTCGTGATTAGAGACATTTTCATCAGCAGAAGTCTCAACTCGAAACATAGATGATGGGGTGACTGAGGGACAAGAGGATCTGGAGATGTCTTCGTTGAAGACTACGTCTCTTCATACCTTCACAGTCCTTTTGTTGGGGTCATACAGACGATAATTTTTAGAATCCTTCTAGTAGTCCACGAGGATCATTTTCTTGCTCTTAGGAGCCAGCTTTCTTCGAAGAGCATCAGATACATGCATATATGCATTTAAGCCAAAGATTCTGAGATGATTGAGCACTGCCTCTTTTCCAGTCCATAGTTGAAACGGAGTGGAGTCTGGAGCTTGGATGGTGGGCGTCCTGTTAAGGATGTAGGTAGCTGTGTTTACAGCTTCAGCCCAAAGAAATAAGGGCAGGTCCCTGGAGTGTAGCATGGACCTCGCACTTTCTACTATTGTACGAGGGTCCCTTTCAGACCTCCCATTTTGCTGCGGAGTGTAGGGAGCAGTTGTTTCAGACTTTATCCCCTTGCTTTTCAGATAGTCACTGAAGTTCAAGTTTGTGTACTCTGTTCCATTGTCCACCCTTAACCCGTTAACATGGTGACCAAATTTGTTATCACACAGTTGAACAAATTCTTTGAACATTTCAAGAGTGTCACTTTTATGTTTCAGGAATTTTACCACTCGATAACCACTGAAGTCATCTTTGACTAGTACAAAGTACCTTGCTCCATCCAATGATTGAGTGGACATGGGTCCAAAAACATCACTGTGAATCAGTTCAACTCGTTTGGTTGCTTTATAGTCGCTATGGTGAAAAGGAAATCTATGTTGATTGCCATAGTGACATCCTTCACAAAAGAACGTATCTTTGGAGGTACTGATTTTTTTCAATAAGGCCCCTCTCACTTAGTTCACAGAGAGACTTGATGTTGAGGTGGCCAGTTCTCTCATGCCACAGTCTTAGAGTGTCTTTTGAAGCTGTGTTTGCTTCACAATATTTTGCAGTTCTGAACAACATCCGATATAGATTGTTGTTCGAACGTACAGCTGCTCCAACCAACCGACCATTTTCGTAAATTTCAGCGCTGTACAGGGTTTTAGTAATTTTCATGCTCTTTCCCGCAATGACACCTTCAGAGAGAAGGTTCTTCTTCAGGCCTGGCACATACAAAACATTGTGTATTGCACCTTCATGCCATTTTGACATTCCCCTTTCCTTTGATAGGCAACTCTAAATTGTTCCCAAGTCGAAAGCTGTCCTGTTCACTAATGTTTGTGAAGCTTTCGAAGATGTTTATATTGAAAGTGATGTGTGCAGAAGCACCACTGTCCAGAATCCACTCGTCTTCATTACTCTCCAATCCTCCCAGTTCAGTATGGAAAGCATTATGGTTCCACGAGTTTTTGCTTTTGAAGGAACCATTGTTCCCTCCGTATTTGTGCTCAGGTGTTGTTTCGTCATCTGACCGTGGTTCAAAATTACGAGGTGTTGTCCTCGAATCTTTCCCTTAAGGGAATGATCCCGGACCGTCGTCAATAGCCCGTTGGGTTGCTCTAGTACGACGTTAACTAAAAAATTAAATATTACCTTTACCCTCCGTATTTGGAGTGGCATTCCTTGACGTAATGTCCTTTCTTGCGGCATGCATAGCAAGTTACTTTGGATTTGTCCACTTTCTTTGGTAGATTGCGATATCCCGATGGTCGTCTCTGAGTAGCACCGAATCCAGACTCTTCTCTTTCCCCCGAATCCAAATTGGTTTCCTCATCAATCAGTCTGGCTTTTAGGTTGGACAAATTCTGCTTACTTTCGTCCATGGATAGCCATGCTTGTCGAAAGTTGCGGTACTTGGATGGCAACGTACTAAGGACTCGTAATGAGGGTCATATCGGTTAGTCTTTCACCAGAGTTCTTGATCTGGAGGGCCAAGTTTCTACTCTGGCAATGTACTCACCACATTCTCGCTTTTGTCCATTTTCAGTTGATGAAACTTGTCAGGAAGAAGCATCTTGTTGAAGTCTGATTTCTGTTGAAACACAGAGTCTAACTTCGTCAGCACCTCAAATGATGTAGAGCAGCTTTCGATGAGTGTAATTTGCTTCTTTTCCATCGCAGCGGTGATTGTAAACATCGCAATGGCATCGCTCTTCTCTCATTTATCAATGCCAGTTCTCAATGCCTTTATAACAATTGCTAAGCTGAAAAGTCAAGATTACTGCCTTATAGACACAGGTGCATCACATCACATATCAGCCAAAATAAATTGGTTTTGCTGTTATGAACAATTTGATATCCCAAAGCCATCACGATTAGGTGGTGAAAGATCCATGTTTGCCAAAGGTATTGGTGAGATACAAATTGAAATGATTGTTAGTGGTGAATGAAAACCTGGTCGACTCCCTAAAGTTTGGTTTGTTTCCAACTGTGATTAAAATATCTTCTCACTTGGTGCTGAATTAGACAATAGACTTTATGAGTACCCTAATAACAAAGTATGACAGTTCAAAAACAAAAGTGGTGAAACTGTAGATTTTGGCATAAGACACAATAGTGTTTACAGATTTCTTTTACGTGTTTTAGTTCCAGAATCTGCTTGTGTGGCTGTTGACAATTATAGTCTTCAGTTATGGCATGAGCGAATGGAACGTCAAAATAAGCGCCATGTTCAAAAGTTTCTAAAACTTAAAGGTATTGATGTAAAGCTCGACAGTGAATTTTGTGATACCCGTATGTATGAAAAAATGCATAGGCTTAGCTTTGGCTCACGCCAAGAACGCCCTACAAAACCTGTTCAGCTTGTTCATGCTGATGTGTGTGGACCAGTGCCTGAAAAGTCACTAGGTGGAAATAGATACTTTGTGGCATTTAAAGATGATTTTTCCAAATAAAGGACTGTTTAAACGATAAAAGAAAAGTCTGACAATAAACTTATGTTGTCTAGATTTTTTAGAGAAATTAAAACTGCTGGTTATGCATTGAAAAAATTATTTACTGATGGAGGTGAAGAGTTCAACAACTCTGAAGTAAATGATATTGTGAAGAAAGCTGGGCTCAATCATCGAACATCCATGCCTTCTATTCCTGAACAAAATGGAGTAATTGAAAGAGAGAGTAAAAGTTTAGTTGAAGCTGCAAGATCCATGCTGCATGGTAGGGATTTACCAGAAAGACTGTGGGGTGAGGCTGTTAATTCAGCTGCATATGTGCTTAATCGCCAGGTCCTTTTCCATAAGAGGGTAAATCACCATATGAACTGTGGTTTGGTAAAGCCCCAGCAGTTGATCACTTGAAAATCTTTGATACAGAGTGCTTTGTGCATATCCCTAAACAGGAAAGGAAAAATTCGGCAAAAAAGGCTTTGAAGGCACATCTGGTGGGATATTAAGGAAATGAAGGACATAGAGTGTGGATTCCAGATAAAAATGAAATTATTTGAAAAATGACATTGTTTTTAAAAGTGAGGTTACTTTACAAAAAATGTTAGTGAATGAGATTCCTAAGCATTCTACAGAAAACGTGTGGGAAACAGATAGTACCAGAAATGGGGAAACTGCTGATATTCAGAATGTAGATTTCATTGAGGATGATGAAAACCAAATGAATCTACGAGACATAGCTCAAATGCAGAAACCATCAAGATTTGATGATTTTGTCATGCTTACTGAAGATGGTGAGCCAGCAACGTTTCAAGCAGCCATTCATTCAGCGAACACAAGTGGGTGGAAAAGTGAAATGCAAGAGGAATTGAGATCACTGAATGAAAATTACACTTTGAAGTTAGTGGACCTACCGGATGGTACAAAAGCCATCGACATTCGCTGGGTTTACAAGAAAAAACGAAATGCTGATGGTGAAGTAGAGCGTTTAAAAGCCAAACTCGTGGTGAAAGGTTTTTCACAGAAGCACGGAATTGATTATTTATAAAGAAACCTTTTGTCTAGATGTTCGTTGGGATACTATCACAACTGTTATAAGTGTTGCTGCAAGAAATAATTTAAAGTTAGCATAGTTTGATGTGAGGAGTGCATTCCTATATAGAGAGCTCAGTGAAGAAATCAATAGGAAGCAATCTCAAGGATATGAAGATGGATCTGGACGGGTCTGCAAATTATTAAAAAGCATGTATGGATTGAATCAAGCTCCCAGATGTTGGAACCAAAGGTTCAAGAGCTTTCTTCAGAGCTGTAAACTTGAACAGATGGATAGTGATCCTTGTTTGTTTGTGAACAACGATAAATCTTTGTTCTTAGTTCTCTATGTTGATGATGGAATTGTTGCCGGCCAGAGATAAAATATTGCTTGGTATATTTTTTGGAAAACTCGCAGAAGAATTTAGTATTAAGGTTGAATCTGCAAATTATTTTCTAGGCATGCAGATCCAATATTTAGAGGATGGGTCCATTTTTATTCATCAAGAAAATTATTGTAAGAAAGTCTTGGACTGTTTCAACATGTCTACTGACAATCCTGTCTGTTTTCCTATTGGTAAAGATATGTTATCAGTAGAATCATTTGGAAAACCTTGACAGTGGAACACCCTACAGACAAGCCGTTGGTAGCCTCATGTACCTGGCTACTGTCACAAGACCATATATTGCTTATGCAATTAGTGTGTTATCTCAGGTCTTGGACAAGCCATTAAAAATGCATTGGTGTTTAATCAAGAAAGTCTTATAGTATTTGCGATGAACCAGTAGATGTGGCATTTGTAGCAGTCAAATGTCAAAAGGTCATCACTATTGGAAGCCTTCAGTGATTCTGATAACGCTGATGATCACACTACCAGAAAATCAACTTCAGGAATGGTTTTCAAGTTTATTGTGGAGCAGCGATTACCTGGGCCAGCAGACGACAGAAATGTGTGGAGTTGTCTACAACAGAAGCTGAGTTTGTTGCTGCTAGTCAGGCATCGAAGAAACTGCTGGGTTACACAGACTGTTCCTGGATATTTTTTTCATCAGTGTTCCTGTCCTTCAGGTGGACAATGAAAGTGGTATAAGACTGATTTAAAATCTTGAGTTCCACAATCGAACAAAACATATTGATGTTCGATAGAAATTTGTACAAGAAAAGTTTCAGGATGGACTTTTGGACATTCGGTACTGTAGCAGTGAATATCAGGCTGCAGACATTTTCACGAAACCTTTACCAAAGTTTCGTTTCCAGAAACTTCGGGAATTAATTGGAATGTGTCAAGTTGACACTGGAAGTTAATTCCCCCTCCCTCCTCCCCCCTCAGTTTATGTATGATATTTTGTATGTTTTATTTTCTTAGGTGTATGGCTGGTATGGACTTATGGGAAGTGTTAAATAAATCAATACCTGTTAAATATACCTCGGTAACTGTAACTATGTAACTACAATTTTCACTACAGTTAGTCAAGTCATTTTTATTATGTTGTTCTTTTTTCGATTGCTGTTCTTGTCCTTACGATATCTTCCAATAAACTATTATTTAAATGCTTTACTTATTACATATTATTAGGTTACCCCTTTAAATGGTGTGTAAATTATCATTCGTAAACAGGCATCTAATCACATCACAATGTATTCGAATAGCCATCTTGAACAGCAATCACTTGATGCAAGCGAAAGTAGTAGTTTGAAGTTAATGTGTGCACTGAAATGGAAACACATACCTCACAGATAATCTGTTTACGCATTTGAACATTCTAACTGTAAACAATGTACTTCAAATAGCCGCAGAGTAAGAAGTCGCATGGATTGCGACCCGGGAAGAAAGGAGGCCAATCTATTCAGGTGCCGGTCTCTGGAATAATTTAGAGGAACGACTTGACCACAGAAATATTCATCCAGGAAAGTGAACACTGCAGAAGAACGATGTGGTTGGGCACCATCTTGCATAAACCACGAAGTGTTGTTTCAATGAATGCATGTGTCTTCAATTTCCTCCTTCAACAGGATATAACTAAACTTCTTGCCACATTTTGCCAGTGGAAGAGAAATAGCATGACAAATAGCTACTTCTCTGTTGTATTTCATGCTTTCAAAGAAAACAGCGACATCTATTAGCCAACATTGTAAATAATTTAAGAACCGATCTATTTCAAATTCCAGAATAGCCCATTAAATTTACCACTTCTTTGATATTCATATCTGTCACGGTTAAATAATTATGTCTTTTTAAAGTTAGGAAGTCTTCTGAAAGACCCTGTATATGCTCATATACACATCGTTCGTATGAAGTTACAGCAAAAACGAGAGTTACTAGCTGTGAATTTTCCTTTGGTTTATGCACCGTCACAATTGGTAAATTTTCGCACACCATGTTTCACTGATTCTTGGAGACGCGGATCAACAATACCAGAAATTTAATATCATGAATATTGGACTTGTGGGTTGTTCTTGCATTAGCCTATATAATTGTCAGAAACAAATATTTGAACAAAATTCAATATATTTTGTTATGAGTTTGGTTTTAGTCACCAGTAGAATGAAAAGAATTAATTTTGTTATTAATTTTTTTCGTTGTCACAACTTTACAGTTGAAAATTGTAATTTGGAAAATTTTAGTCTTTAAGTAATTGGAGGTTAACTGAGTTAACACAAAATAAAAACTTTGGCGATTTCGGGGTTTCTACGATATCGATATCTGAACTGCGACTCTACATCAGCATTTATTGATGATAGATGCACTATCGGATGGACAGAGAAAGATTCCTATGGTTTAAACTCGCACAAGAATTTTCGATAGATGGCGTATGAGCTCTATGTTGTGTTTTTGAAAATCAATAAAAACTAAACGGGCAGTGATAGAAATGCGCCGTTTATTGCAATGTGCTTGTTGGGGCAACAGTAAATTTTCATGGTGACAGATTTCGAAATTAGTTACAAAGTTCAACAACAGATGACGCTTCGGGCGATTTGCGAGCTATATAAGAAAACACAGTCTGTGAGTCGTCTTTCTGCTGTTAGCGTGTGCTGTTCACAGATTGCAAGTTTGCTGTAAAAAATAGTTTATTCCTTAGAACAGCTATATTTCTCGTGTTGGGATTCCACCGCCTAGAACAGTGTTGTTGCAACAAGACGAAGTTTTCAACGGAAGTTTAATTGTAACCAAAGGACCGAAAAAAGATACAATAAAGGATCTGATTGAAAAATTTCAACGGACTGGGAACGTGAAGGAGGAACGTGCTGGAAAGGTAGGGCGACTACGCCGTATTGGTTGCTGCGCATGGTGGATATGTGGAAAATATCGCAGCATAGATTTCTCCAGACTGCAGCGCCACCTGTGGTAACTAATTTCAAAAGCCTGTCTGCCTGAAAATTTACTGTTCTCCCAAGCACATTGTTTAGTTTTTAATGATTTTTCAAATAGGCCGGTCCTTGTAGAAACACCCTGTATTTGATTGATGAATATTCGTGAAGAGGTAGGGAAAATTTCCGCATGGGTAAATTTAACATTAAGATTCTTTTTCCGTCTTGGATTTTTCGGCGTTACGTTCCATTTCTAGGCAATATTCCACATATTTTCTTATAGCTTTACTTAGTTGTATGATCTGTTTTAGATATTCTTCATTTCTGCTTTGTTTCATTACGAATAGTTTTATCATATTAGGATTCCTGCTCTGGCTCTATTCTCGCGGCATTTGGTTTATTTTTCATCACCTCCATTCGAGTATCTTAGCATGCTTTGATTTATAATTTTGTAACATTTCACGAGTCATTTCTTTTCTATTTCCCTGTTAACTTGATTTTTAAAACATTGTGTTTGCGTGTTGTATTTCTTGACATGCAATATATTTTATTGTTCGGGAACTAAAATCCTTTAGTTTAATATTTATTTTCATACAAGATTTAAAATCTCGCTCATTGCATTTGATGATTTAATTATGTTCAAATTTATATAATTATAGCAATTCATAATCCAATCTAATTTCGTGAAACTTGTATAAATAAAAATTCAATTAATTGTTTGCTAATTTCACAATGGGATAATTAATTGGGTTGATTAATATTGTATTTTTCAACAAACCTTTCTTGTGCTTCTATATCAGATAAATTTAAGGAGTTCTATTTTAATAATTTTTCTTGGGGTGAGGGAAGCATTACTTGATATAAAGTAAGGAGTATTGTCTGTTTATTAAGGGAGTATTGAGTCGTTAGTTTTTATTTGTAGGCAGTCACTCTTTTTGTTGATATGTAAGCATGATTTAAATGAAGCTCCTGTGTTAAGCATGACAAAAAAGCATTCTCGACCATACCAATTTATATTGGCTCATATGAAAGTGTCCTGTTAAAATTGTGGAACTCAGCTGTAGAAAGTATTTGTTCCCCAATTACATTTCAATCCAAAAATTCTTTCGGAGGAACACATCCGAAAATGATTTTACTCAGTAAAATGAGGAATTGTATTTCCAATCAAAGTTATTAATGGCTCGGAAAAGTGACTGAAAAAAAATATTTTTCAGGTTTATAAGTAGCAGAGGAACAGCCAATGTAAATGGGATATGAACTACTTTTGGTAGCGGTATGGTTGATTTTCTAGAGCAAGGAAAAGAGAAGTTAGTGTGGATATGTTCTAACAAAGTAGTTCTACGTATTCCATGATGAAATTCTCAAAATAGCAGTGGTTTGTGCAAATCAATCTTGGTCATGACTTGGGTAGAATGAAAATTAGCAAGGAGATATTGTTTTGAAGCTAGCAAATGGCATGCACATCACAATTATTGATTAATTAGTACTCGTTTAGAACCTATTCTCTCTTAACTAACAACTATTTACTTTCAAGTGCAAAAACTGCATTGGTTTCCAACTGTCACTGCATTGACACAAAAAATGGCTATACATCTTATACTGGTTAAGAGATGATCAAATTGAGATTTTATTAACTGTACTAATAAGGTGTAGTTTTATAGGAGTTATATCAGGTGCCAGTTCTGTACACCAAAAAAACAGGATTGGGTGGCAACGCGTTACTTGTAATAATTACTTTTTACAGTAATCTTATTGGTAACTCGTTACATTTGAAACCTAGTAATTTAACAGGTAATTCGTTAAATAATTTTCGATAAAGTAATTTTAGTTTCAGTTACGCGTTACAATTTATTTTCATTTTATGATTTTTACATTTTGAAGTTGACAACATTGTTTGGGCTGCGAATCTGGCAACAGCTACTGATATTTTGATTTTGAGTTATCTACTTATTTTCAAAACAAAGATTTAGTTTGTCTGCATTCTATTCTCTACCTACAGTAAAAAAGCATGTCTGTAAAATACAATACTCCCTTGCTAGCCAGTGCGGCTGTTGAAAGTTTGTTTAGTTCTGGCGGTTTGTGTCTCCGATCCAATGGCAGCAGCGTAAGTGACAAAAGTTTTGAGATGAAACTTTTACTGAATCACGATAAATATACACATGTCCATAAATTAAGGATAATGCCAGCTCCGGCAAATAAAGGTTCAGAAACAAAACAAACGTGACTTATTCATCAAGCCCATTGATTAAACAAATGATAAAGAACAAAAAAGATGGTGTATGGCATTCAGAAAAACTAAAATTTTTGCCTCACTGGAACAATTATAAAAAATATCGGCCTTACAAAAACTTAACATGACATGGTTGGTATGATGGTTAATATATTGTATGTTTCCCAGACGATGAAATGCAGTCTGTACAACGCCCAGGCATGTTGAAGATCAAATTATCGAGCTGATCTTGGAGAAGATCACTCCACTCATCAAGCAATGCTCTTCAAAGTTCCGGTACACATGTAAGAGGTGGTTGACGGGCTGCAACTCGTCGGCCAAGCATGTCTCACACATGCTCTGTCGGATTCAAGTCAGGTGAGAATGCTGGTCATTCCATACGGGTGATATCCTCCGATTCAAAGCATTCGTTTACAATGTTTGCACGGTGAGGACGGGCGTTGTCATCCATAAACACAAATTCTGCGCCCATGGCACCCCTAAACAAACGTACATGTTGTTCCAGAATGATGTCTCGATAAATTTGTCCGCTCACCGTTCCGATTTGAATATGTAGATCTGTTCTGGAGCCCAGTATAATTCCGTCCCAAACGAGCAATCCTGAACCACCGTAACGGTGTCGTTCAATGATGTTGTCTTGGTGGTAACGGGGACCTGGCGTTCTCCATATGAACGGCCGCCGTGAATCAGACTGCAAGCTATACCTGGACTCGTCGGAAAACATCACACAAGCCCACTGTGACGATGTGTACACATTGCATGTTCTCTACTTCAGCCTAACCGCTGTCGACAGTGAGTTGCCGTGAGCGGAACGCATCTGACAGGCCTGCGAGCATATGGATCAACATATCCCAAACGTCTGTAAACGCTTTGCCTTGAAACTGTCGTACCCGTGGCTGAAGATAGCTGACGAGAAAGGTCGGATGCTGTGCTCCTTCTTTTTGCAGTTACTGTCAAATAATGGTTGTCATTCGGCGTTGTAACTCGGGGATGATCTGTACTGTAACGGCTTCTGACATTTCCATCATTTTGGAATCGTTGCCAAAGCCTAGAGATGACACTTTGGGCGATTCCAAGTTCCACTGAAACTTCCATCTGAGTACGCCCATATTCCAGGCGGCCGATAATTCTACCACGCAAAAAATCATCGACATGCGTCATCTGTGCCATATCTATTCGGTTGTGGAACTGAGCGGCTTACAGAATGCTTGTGAACAATTTTACTTCTTTGCTACCATTCCTTGTATACACCTCTCTTACACTCTCGCCATGAAAGTTTCTTTTGGGTGCGAAATGCAGCGCCTAGGGGCACACTAGGTTGCTACAGAATTTCGGAGGTTGCTATAGATTTCACCGTTTTGGCTCAAAAACTTTTTTGGCATGGGAGCCAACTCAGTTCAAGCCAAGTTTGGAATGCATTGTAGTGGAAAATCACGCCAGTCGCTTAGGAAGGCTCGGTGCCTGTCTGTGGATTTGATTACGTTTCTTGATATCGAGAAGCTTGCCTGGAATCGTTTATCCTTTTTCTTACATAATATATTTTGTTATTTTAAAAGTTATTTTGTTTGTGATATTCATTTTTGTATTTCTTGTGTATGTCAGTTCTCAAATATTTTTTACTGTTTGCTTTTCGCTCGTTGTGTTTCCATTGTCCGCTTTCGTGATTTTTACTCTTTGTTGAATTATTTTATGAGTTCATTTTGCATTTTAAAAATTGAGTGATTGCATTTGTGCTGCAGTCTTTTTTGATTGTTTTCTTTGACTAGTTTCTCTGCCCTTCTCTTAATTGCTCTTCCTGTCTGTAAATTGTCCAAAAAATTGTAGTGCAACTATGCAGGATTTAATTATTGGTGTGGAGGATTCGATGGTCAAATACGTAGATCAGTATTGGTGGAGTGGTCGCAAACGGGACTGTAGCGCCAAGGCGTTTGTTTTGGTCGCCAAACCAAGATGGCGGAGATCGCCATAACAAGATGGCGCGGTGTCTATGTAGCAAAATTCACACTGTGAACCTTTGCATAAATGGATTTGATAGTAATTTCTATGGATTTGATAGCAATTTTTATGGATTTGATAGTAATTTTTTGCGAAATGGTATAGAAAAATGAAACTTACCCTCATTTTGTCGCCAAATTATAAATCGCTAGAAAATTCGATGCACGAAAGAATATTCGTCTTTTAACGGAGGAATATGCCCGGATAATCTCTCTTAACGGTCTCAATGTCACCGTGTTATAGCGGCAGCAAGTACATCTGCAAATTTGCTACTGCCTACATTAGTTGCGGGAATAGTACCAAACTCCTTGAATATACCATCCTTTCGGCAATATGCTGCACATTCCGCTCGTGATCCACGAACAGCCTCAAAATGCGAATCATTGTCAAGCTTCTTGATCTCGGATATTCTACGCCGTTGTTTAAAATAAATATAGCCCTGACAATGGAAGCAAATATATTCATGGCAAATCGAGTTCGCGAACGGCTCATTCTCAACTTGAAAAGAAGTAAACACCAACCTTTACACAAAAAAAACACGGTAATTAACTGGTAATTTTTAGTTAACGTCGTACTAAAATAACACAACGGGCTTCAAAAAAAAAAAAAAAAAAAAACCGGAGTAGTTAAACAAGAAAAAAATGCACGAGGAACGATAAAACACAGACCACGGTGAAACGATAAAAAACAAAGTGGCAGATTAAGCGTCGTTATCTCTTATCGTTAAACGAGAAAAAAAAATCTAAACCAATCAGAGCACGTTTAATTTCACTTCAAAACACGTTTTAATTCCAATCAGATAGCGTCTTTAATCCTAATCTTCTTAATAGGGTTGCCATAAAAATATCCAAAAGGGAAGGTTACCACATTGGCGAGAAAAAAGGACTGTCCCGTTTGCTACCACTCCACCTCAGTATTTACCATCACAATTACATGGTAATGTAATACATGTTCTAGCTTTTCCAGGAATCACCATTGAACGTGTAACGAATAAGGTTTCATCTTTAAAGAATCGTGACTTGATTCTGGTTCATGTAGGTACCAATAGCATCTATGATTGCCTTTAGAAATTCTTCTCAAAATTTGAGGACCTGTTGCAAAACATAATAAACTGTAACCAAGAGACGTGCATTGTGATTTCAGCCATATTGTCTCGCGATAACTATCTCTCCCTTGAAAAACAAACAGAGACTTTTTCTGCATAAAGTGAACACAAAAAATTATCTTCTAAACCACAGGCTGTTTTTCTACTGCCAAAAGAAGCAAAATAATTCTTTTTGTAGATCCCAGTCAATTGGAAAGGTAGTATGGCAAGGAAGGGCCTTCATTTCTAACAGGAAAGGAAACTTTCATCTAGCATTTAACTCTTTGTTGCAGTGCTAAAAGAAGCAGGCAAGCTTGATGACGAAAAGCAACAGGTTTTCCATGACTTACCTGCTGCTCAGTTTCCATCTCTCAATTCTTCATCTGAGAGTTTAATTCAACCTGTTGATCTACCTGAGCCCAAGGCTGTTGAACTGAATTCTACAATTGTTACAGAAGGTTCTGTTCAATGCAGGTATTAATCTCCATAATGTTGTACATAAAATATTATTAAATGTGTAACGTTGTTTCCATATTCATTCTCTAGATGAGGCTTGGATCACAAGTTCACTTTTTTTCACTAAACTTCCAAGTGCTCAATATAGCCTTCCAACTTTCAGCAGTAAGAACTGGAGGTAGGATCACTGTTTTGTCAAAGCATTCCAGCATTGAGGAATTTCTAATTTTCTCGACAGTGTTATTGATGGATTTTTAATGATTCTTTGTGGTACGAATTCTTCAGCTGCCACGAGCTTAGAAACGGATTATATCTATAAGACTGATGAAATATTATCTCAATTGGCTGGAGAACAATTTGCCCATAGTGAATATTTATTTACACCTTATACCTTTAAATGAAAATAATCTGGGTTCTATTGGTTCAAAAAATTTGATTTCTATAAACCCTGCAATACAACTTCTGCTCAAAATTACAAAAATTCCATTCAATTACAGAAAAATCAAATCTGTAAAGCTTTAAATCTTCTGCAAGATTGATTAATTTAATGCCATACTCACTTTAACCAGACAGATAGAATTAAACTCTGTAGCTACTGATTACCCATCTAGCAATAAATTAGTTTCATTAAATGTTGACAAGACAGCTTTTGGTTGTAAAAATTTACTTCAATAATTTGCATTTGCAAGATCATGAGATGTAATCAAACTTCAAGACTTTATTGAATAAAAAAAATTATTTTGTCAAGAAATATTTCAAATAAGCAGCAAATAAGTATGGATACAGTAGCCTTGCCTATTCTTAAGGCTAGCTACTGCTAAGAATTTAAGTGGAAAATTCGATATGTAGCGATTTTAAGCCATGAAAATCATTTGCATTGTGATGATTATAAGATGTAATGAGGTCAAGATTGTTGGATTAAATTGTCAAGAAATATTTCACAGAAGTAGCAAATGAATACGAATGATTTTAAAGTAACCTCAAACATTCATAAGACTAGTTACTGCTATGATTTTAAGTAAGAAATTCGAGATGTAGCCATTCAAGATTCATGTAGGTGAAAAGCATGGCAACTACTTGAGGGTAATTATTAAAAAAATCAGTGTATAGAAAGAAACAATTCTTGTTTTTAGGATTCTGTTGGAAAAGTTTGTATCGTTATATTTTTATGTAAGAGGAAACATAATTAATTTTTCTCTTTCAGGATAAGGGTAAACAGAATGGAGTTGCATCCTGAAAAAGAAAAATTCAGAGCCTTTGTATCATTGTATTTATGAATAATAAATTTCCTTTAGTTACGAGATGGCTTGTAAAAGATTATACAAATTCAGAAACAATTCACCTGAGCCTGTAAAGAATTTCCTTGCACCATGATTATAAATTCACATTGTTAACTTTTCATCAAAACAACTGTTATGTTTCTTGATAACTAAATGATGTTTGTTTTTGGTGATCATTTCATATGTCATCAATAATGAATTTCTTTTGGTTCAGGTAATCATAATGGAAGTGCAACATTAGTGAACATCTGATCATTTAACCCATTATATACTACTCGGCAGAATATTATTTACTTATTTGGTTTAATAACCAGACAGCTTACTGATTAGTATTAGTAGGTGGTATATTCAATAGGTTTTATGTATTATAGTAGGTGGTATATTCATATAGCACCTTTTCAGAAATACAAAGGCAATAATGGTTTATCACACAGTAGTGCGAAGCTTCAAATTGAATAAGTTATTTTAGAAAGTAAACTTAGTGTAGCTTTTAGCTATAGCCCCCTAAATCTGCCATTGTATATAGCATGTGTTAAGCACAGTTGTCAAATAAAGAGTGTACCAAATTTGTTGTGAATTGGTCGAATTGTGATGTTAAAGATATATATATATATATATATATATATATATATATATATATATATATATATATATATATATATATATATATATATATATATATATATATTATTCCAATTTGGATCACATAATTGTTTTTTACCCCTCTCCAAACCTAAGAAACCAATGTTTTTTACAGGATGAGTGTACCTACCATATGGTTGGTCTGAATTCTTCAGTGATCGTAAAAAGAATCTAAAATTGTTATTCCCATGAGGATTTCTAATTGTTTTTAAATCCCACTGAACACCTAGGTCAAATAGAACTGGGGTAATATGTTGCCTATGTTACCCCCAGAGTTGTGAAGAAAGTGTTGGAGTGGACTGGTGAAACGGTGTAGATCTGTATAGAGGACAGACAGACGTCAACTCTGCTATATATACATATATCCCTTTGATGCATTATGTGACATATTTATCTTGAAACATATTTTGTTTCTTATCTGAAATGTTTTTTATTAAATGGTAGTATATCGCAGAAATAAAATAAAAAAAGCTATACACTTTGATTTGGGGGATTCAGATTTAAAAAATTTAGTCACCTGCTAGCAGCATAGTGTTAAAGAACCAGTTTTTGGTTTAGTCACTTCTTATAAGTAATTTGTATAAGTTTTTAGAACAAGACTGGTAAATTTTATTAATTTTTAAAATAAAAATAAATTTTATACAAGTACTCATCACCCTTTAAAAAAATTAATTTAGTTATATACAAATTACATTTATATACGTCTTTATCCAGTTTCATTGTTTGCAAAAGCTATTTTATTTAGTATGATTTTCAAAGGGTTAATTATCCATGTATAATAAATTTTTGTGAGAAAGAACCAAATTCTTTATCGCATTTCTAGCCCATTGGTCATCAGCTTCACCAAGTCATTCGAACTCCAACAATTACCGCACTTCATTAAGTTTTCAGTACGTATTGAAATATTAAACTAATCAGTTGTGCGTATGCGTAGTTTAAAGCGTATGTCATGTGGTTTTGATAGAAACGAAAACCATACCTTTAATTTTTTTATTTCCGATCTTTTTCTTAGAATTTACGTCACATAATTTTATTAATTGCCTTTCTTCTTCTTTTTTTTTTTTTTGTGTATCATAAGATTTTAATCGTACTTCAGATTAAACAGTTTGAAAAGTTTTCATTTCAAAAAGTAAAGCAGAATAAGAATAACAATAGTTTCGAAAATGGTTCTAAATTTTCAATTTAACTCCTTTTTTCGAAGAGAAAGATTTTCCTGTAGACGATTCCAGTGGGCAGAGTGCAGCAGCTTACAAAGGAATCACAGGAATGCCGTTTGGCGCGTTTACTTTATCTTTATTCTCAACTAACACGCCACAGGCATACGCATACAGTAACTTGAATAGATGGGATCTTTATCTCTTCTAAGATCAGGACCCCTCACATAGTGGAGGTTTCTAGTCATTCCACCTGATTACAGGACACCGAATATTGGAACTTCTGTGCGAGAGAGAAGAGTGAGCTATTGCCTACGGGGTTGGATGTCCGCTGCTGTGTTGACAAAAGGCCGGACCGCAGTCTCCCATAAGTAGACACTTTTCTGAGAAATCTTCTGTACCCCCATTGTGAAGATTCCAATGGTATATCCGGTCTACTGAGGGGCAGAACATGAAAAGACAAAACATACTCTGAATCAATTTTGGAGTGGAAAAGGAATGAACAAACATCAATTTATTTAGAGTGGATCTAGGTCGTTTTTTGAACGACCTTTTTTCTACGGTAGTCGTATCTGGGATTTGGAATAAATAGCTTCTTTATTATGGTTGGAGAGTTTTGCGTAGAAATTTAATAATTCACCTCCCATCAGTCCCCTTTCCTTAGAAATTTATGGATGGTATAAACATGGCCATCCTAACCTCAGGATTAGTTAGTAAAGTTTCAATCGCATTTATTATTTGAAGCTGCTTTAGTTAACGGGTAGAGGCATCACAAACAACAATTAATGACGGTTTATAGTATTTTTTAAATAAACTAAACTTAATGGATGGGAGATTTCAAACAAATGTACAGAATCTTTAAGCACAACTCAATGTGGAATAAAATCTCAAAACTAAACTTAAAAACTCAAAACTCTACGTAAAACTCAAAACTCTACGTCAGGAAAAATTACACAATTCTTTGTGAGTTTGCGTTACCAAGAACTGATGTAGTGTCGGCGAGTAATGAAGGAGCGTAACTGTATCGAAAATTGGAATAATCCCTTACTACGCACATCGTCTTGGTCCTTGGTTCCAATCCCGGTCTGGGAAGAGATGTTCGTAATATTTCGGAACAGTGTTGAAACACAGGGTGTGAACACAGGAATTTTATTATTTCAAAACAAAATGGAGCCAGTTTTCTTATAAATTCTTCGTTGGAAAAAATGATTGTCCCAATGCTATATTTCGTGTAGTGTTTTGTTTTCACACTTTCTCACGTTCTTTTCAAGAGAATGCACGATAACTACGACACACCTTACTGTTCTCTTATTTAAATGTCCCCCAACAGAAACAAACCAAAGGGAAAGCCTCTGAAGAAGCCTTTGGTTGGTCCTAGTTTCGAACTCCAAACCTTTTGATTGCTAATCCGCTCCTCTAGCAAACAGGCTACCATGGCCCTTGGTGAGAGAATAAGATATTTATACATATTTCAAATTAATTTGCGGTCATACTGATCACTTCCCTTCTTCTGGTGTTAATAGTAAAAAGTACTAACTCTTGCTCCATGATAAAATTTCCTTTTGATTTGAAAAATAAGACATATATGTAATGTTTGAATTAATCTAAAAATAGTTTGCAAATGTTTTTTGTTTATTTCTATTAGTACCTTCTTTAGGGATATTTTGGAGTTATTGTTGTATGCTGTTCAAAATAAAGCTCTTTTTCAAAATGTAATTTGCCTATTACAAATGCACATACTTTCTACAAATGGTTTAACATGAATCTAATGATTAAAGAATATATTTTGAACAATATATATGTTAAATAAGTTCTTAGTGATACTAATTCAAATGAGAGAAATCAGAAAAATTTTACTTTCCATGCAATCCATTGCTTAGTCACAATTTTTCATGCACGGAGCTTACATCTCTAATTCTCCACAAAGGAAATAAATATAGTTTTGATATTGATTGTTTCAAAATTTTATTTATGGATTATTGACGCGTATATTTTCTACGAATCGCTAAACAAGACTCCAATAACTGAAGAATTCAACACACACACACACTTCAATGGAAACCTCTCGAAACTCTAGTACTCCTCGCAATATGTCTTGCCGATACTTTCGAAATAATAGATACAACCTGTGCTTCATTTGTATTCCTCTCTTCAAATTGTTATCAAATTTGTTTTAATTAAAATACTTTCCACTTCGCCACATTAGGTATTCTGTGGAAATTGTGATAAGCCCTTTTAAACTTAAAGTTAATTGTAGAATATTTCCATTCACGTCTAAGAACTCTTCCGGCGGTTTGGTTGCTCTAATTTGCAGTTTTTCATAAAAACTCTAGTTATGTTCCTTAGTATTCGTACTCATGCACTTTTCAAACAATACTGTAGTTAATTATTTCCAAGTTTGTATAGTTGTCCTGTTATATTTCACACGGGATCTGCACATGGTGAGTAAAGGTTAACAACTACGATGACACTGATTTTTTTTAAAGAATAAATCCTCTAACTAATCTGTAGTTGCAAACCGGTTATTTTAAAATAAAATAGGATGTCCTAAAAAGAGTGTTAATCGCGTTCAATGAATTGAATACATACTCAAATATGTGTAAACATAACTAAATAACATCTTTGTACTACGCTAATTAAACACAAGAACTTAGCGCATAGGAATTATAATCTATTTATATGATGCACAAAAGATGTTCTATTTTTTATTAAATACAGCAATAAAATCAAATAAAAAAGGCATGCTATGTTTTCCAACGATTCTTATTTTCAAATCATATTAAATTTTATCATGAAAAAACGAATACTACACTGTTGAATAGCGAACAATCGCCTTTCACGAAGCAAATCCCTTGTGGATAGACGCATGCCTGGTAAAACCGCGAAACAGGGTTGTGGCAAAACAGAAGTTATAGAAAACTAATGTATAGCCACCAGCCAAAATCATAAAAGGGTATGAAAATTTTTTCTGGACCTTTTATAGCCCGTCGGGCAAAAAGGTTAGAAAAATTCTTTGACAAATTTTTGTCTTTTCTGATCGGATATCAAAGGTCAAAAAAGGTTTTATTTTTTCCCGACGGGATATAAAAGGCCAAGCTTGACATGAATCTGGACACGGACTGAGTCACCAATCGCTTGACATGGGGGAAAACAAAAGTAAAGAGCGCATCGGGGTTGGTGCACGTTAAATCTGTAGGTGTCAATTGAATGGGAAAAATACGGACCCATTTTGATGAAGCCAGTGGCCTCGAATTCAATTTCCGATCCAACCAATTAATCCTACAGACGGTGTTCAGATTATGCGATTGAAGTGGTTAACATAAAGTTCTTCACACCAAGATTGACTACTTTTTCATCAGCATTCCTTTTAGAAAACTAGAGTTTCACTGAATCAGTAACCCTTTGCAGCTCAGAGTACATGTCCCATATGTTCTTTCAAACTATGGAGACTATGGAGTTCTTTCAAACATGTCACGAGGTGTTGTCCTCGGATCTCTCCCTTAAGGGACTGATACCGGACCGTCGTCAATAGCCCGTTGTGTTGCTCTAGTACAGGGGTCGGCAACCTATTGAAACGGAAGAGCCAAAAGTTACAATTTACAAAATTTCCTAGGTTTTAAAGAGCCACTAAAATTTTTCGTTTCAATATTATAGTATTTGCTTATATATATTTGATATTTGATTTAAAATAAACGGCTTTAAATACGGAATAATATTTATTCCTTTAAAAACACAAATATAGATAGTTACATCAATGGGAGCATTGCCTTTGCATGCCCTTTGAAAGTTTGATTAAATCTGGCTTATAACTTGTAGTTTTAAGTTTCAAGCACAACTCGAGATTTTTATTTGTTAGTTGACTTCTAACTTTACTTTTTATATATTCATGCAAGAGAACGCTTGCTCGTACGAATATGTCGACCCGAAGTTCGTCAGCACTCCATATGCCAACTTCTTCCCCTCACTGTAGCATTCTGGAAGACTATTCCATGCGCCGAATATGAGGGCCTCAACTCGCGGAATTTCTTTTAGAGCTATCCACTTGTGCTGCGCGATGTGCATGCATTTCTGGACCTCCAACTCTTCCAACTTGCTCTTGAGTTCTGTGAACTTGCCACTCCACAAGTCTTTGTTTTTCAAATCTAGAAATTGCATTTGAAGCGATCCAGCATCAATTCCAAATGGCTCAATGCTGGTCTCATTTGTATTTGTGTTGAGCGGATTTACTATGAACGCGAGAGTACTTTTGTTTGTTTTGAATTGCTCGAATATCTCATTCTTCATGTTTTTTAAAGCTATGCTGAAGTAATTCGTGTCAATAGTTGTATTGGTCTCATCGCGATATTGCTTCAGATTTTTTAAATGAAGTAATTTACGGCTCTCTATGTCTTCAACAAAAAGAAGTAATTTTTTTTCGAAACAAACTAGTTCTTCAAGCAAGGCGTAGGCTGGGTTGCCCTTTCCTTGCAGTTTTAGATTTAGTTCATTTACTTTCATTGTGGTATGTACCATGAAGTTGAATTTTTGCAGCCATTTGTTTTCTTCCAGTTCGGGATGGTCAATGATTTTTACATTGAAGAATGTTTTTATTTCACTCAAGCACAAAGCAAAACATTGCAATACTTTACCTATGGAAAGCCATCGCACTTTATTGAGCAGAAGTAGGTAAAAAAATTGGCTATCTATTTCTGCAAGGAAATCTTTAAACTTGCGATGGTAGAGTGCTTTTGCCAAGATGCTGTTAATAATCTTAATTACCAAGTTCATGATATCAACTATTTCGGCCGGAAATGTTTGGGCACAAAGCGCTTCTTGATGAATTATTCAGTAAAATGTTAGAATTTCGTGGTTTATTTTTTTCTGAAGAATTGATGTTACCCCTCTATGTATTCCCGTCATACTGCTGGCTCCCTCAGTTGTTATAGAAACGATTTTATTTATATAGATTCCATTGTCTTCCAGGCATTTTTGCACGGCATTTGCTATATCATCTCCACGAGTTTGCCCTGAGAGCGGTAGCAATCCTAGCAGTTCTTCTTTTGGACCTTGGGACGACATATACCTGACGAAAAGGGTAACTTGTGCCGTGTCTTTTATGTCGCAAGACTCATCTATAGCAAGTGATAAGGCAGAAGCCAGTAGAATGTCATCCACTTGCATATGTGTTACATTTGAAGACATTTTAGAAGTTCTATCTTGTACTGTTTTAGCAGTTAATGGCAAATCATTGATTTTTTTCATGATTTCTGCTTTGTTTTTAAAATAACGAAACAGTTTTTCAGATACACGTATAAAACAATCTTTGACGTACTCACCATCTCATCATCTAGACGTGCTGTCTAGACTATAGACGGTGACTGTTTGGGTGAGACGGAAATGGAATGCAATTGGCTGAAAGACAAACATGGTCACGGTTTCTCATCTCTAAGAACAAAACAATAGTTCAAATTTATCTCATTACGGTCATGTTAAGCGTAGATTTGTAATTAACGATTATGAAAATATATGCTATTGAGAAATTAGGTACTTAAAAATATGTTTTCTTATTTTTTAAGGGTTTTGATGATAAATTATTATTTTTTTCGTATGGAACTGGAGAGCCGCAATTTTACATCAAAAGAGCCACATGCGGCTCGCGAGCCGCAGGTTGCCGACCCCTGCTCTAGTACGACGTTAACTAAAATTACCAAATTACCATCTTTCAAACTATGTGATGGTAATGGTAATTTTAGTTAACGTCGTACTAGAGCAACACAACGGGCTATTGACGACGGTCCGGGATCAGTCCCTTAAGGGAAAGATTCGAGGACAACACCTCGTAATTTTGAACCACGGTCAGATGACGAAGCAATACCTGAGCTGGCACCCCACTCTCCAAACTTCCACGCCAACCCAACGTAAGGACTTTCGGCCACGACAGATTTAAGGTGCACCAGCCGCCTCTACACCATACGCTTACAAACATCCATACTCGGACCCGGATTCGAACCAGGAACCTTCCGATCTAGAGGCTAACACCTTAACCACTATAAAATTGTGATATAGATACTGAACGTTATTCCTATTTAGATCTCGCATCTTCCTCTACGGTATTGATCCTGGATCGTCGCCAATAGCCCGTTGTATTGCTCCAGTTCGACGTTAGTTTAAATATGTAACTACTTACCTATTTGGATTACGAATTGTTTTTACCTCCCTCTCGTCGTAAGACAAATAGAGCGAGGGTTAATACATAGCCTATGTTTCCCGCAGGATTCTAAAGAATGAATGTATCAAATTTGATCCGACATCTTAAAATACTCAATATTATTAATATGGAGATTTCTAATTGTTTTTAGCCTCTCTGCACGCCCAAGAGAAATATAATGGGGGTTATTATGTAGCCTATGTAATTCGCAGGGGTCTAAAGAGCAAGTATAGCAAATTTGGTGTGGATTGGTCAAACGGTGTAGATTTGTATAGAGAACAGAGAACTGGTTTATATATATAATAGTTTTATAATATAGATTATAGAGACAATTAAGAAGTGGTTTTAGATTATTTAAAAAGTTATCGATGTTTTATTATTTGTAACTTAATTCAAGTTAAATTTATGTGGGTTCAGGTTTAATACATTTAAATTTCCTGATTATGCATAACTTTTATTTTCGACTTCGACGTTATGCATTGCATTTTTATTTAATTTTTCATTAATTATTTTGTTATGTCTCATTTTAGAGAGTTGGTATCTGATCAGGACTGCATTGCCTCTCCTAGGTCAAGAATAGGTGCTTTTTATGTTGACTAGATAAATTATTTTTATGATAAAGGCAAATATTTAAATTATCAATAAATATTGTTCGCTCAAGGTCACCTGAAAATAAAGATATTTATTAATTTATACTATGTAAATAAACATTGGAAATTGAAATAAATTTTACACTGGACATTAAATCTCGGAATTTGCGAAAACAATTTGAATAAATTTAAAACGTCATAAAAATTAATTATCCGACCTCTTAGTCCATTTTTCAATCAATGGAGGTTTGATCATTTCAGTCTGAAAAATGACTATCTCCGTAATTAGTTATATTTGTGGAAAATGTGTATGAAATATTAAAACCCCAACTTTTAATACGTTAAATTTACCTATTTTATGCTAAAATTCCTGAGTTTAAACTCAAAACTTATAAATAATTATAGTTAATAACGTTTGAAATATTTGTTATATGACCAGCTAACGCTAATGTTATGCAAAATTTGAGAAACACGACATTTGAAATTGTCAGTACTAATTCATCAATTCTAAATGTAATTACAAAACGCGAATACACCAGTAAATGAATTTTCGACATATTTATTAATTTTATCTCAGTAAATAATGCTATTCCAAGTATGTGAAGACAATTTTAAATAGTTCAAATTCAATGCAATACAAAATAGTTTCGAAAACGATACACCCACTATGTTTGAATTTTAAAAGTTCAAACAGTTTTATTTGTCCGAAAAACACTTGATAAAATTTTTCTTTCTTATCAGTCAAAAATCTTGCGAGCTGGAAATATTCCTGTTTTCAAACCCGTGAAAAAATCTGCTGTCACTGCTTCTTGCAAAAAAAAAGGTTTTAGTGTTTTTCCCTTCATGTAAATTTATCTTTGAAAAAAAAAAAAAGGAATTGCAAGTTTAAAACAAGAAAGTTTTTGGACACTTAACAATCAAAATTAAGCCAGTTTTGTCAGCATTTATTCTGAGCAAAGGGGTTTTGTATTTTGCTCATTCAGGTGGGTTCTTCGTATTTCGAAAGACGGGGAAAATATGACTCACTAATGACTGCCATGAGAAAACGTCTCAAAGAAGCCAAAGCCAAAAATTGCGCCAAAGTATTTGCCAAAAAAGCGATAACTAATGAAATGTAATAGTTACAAACAGCGATAACTCGCCAAAAAAAATTACCATGAACCCACACTAGTTACCCGCCTCGGGCGCTGCATTTCGCACCCGTTCGATAGATTACTCTCGCCATTGTGACGTTCTATCGGCGTCATCTGATGGCTTCCTGTGATTTGGATATTATTCTTGAAGATGTGTGCAATAATTGTACAGGTGAAATTTTAACTTTAGAGTTCGATTTCCGTGTGATTCTGAATTATCCTTAATTTATGGACATGAGTCTAGATTTTCTTATAACGATGTAACAAAGTTGGGTGGAGTGTTAAAATATATTACGTTAGTCGCCAAACCAAATTTTTTCGCCAAATCAAGATGGCGGCCAATCTAGGCAATTCCAAGATGGCCGCCATATAGCAAAATACACACTGCGAACCTTTGCATATATTACGTAAGCAGGAAAAAAATAAAAAATTAAAATAGAAAAACCTTTTTAACACAATGCAACAAATTTTACTCTGAACATGTCCGTTATTTTGCGTTGTTATCTCAAATAGGTCCAGGTTTTACACAATTAAAAAAAAAAAAAAAAAACGCTGGTTTGCGAAACATCTAGATTTTTAACAATTTTGAATTTTGTACTGTACATAGAATTAAAAATGAGGAATTGATTTTGTAGATGTCAGTTCTTTTGTGGGATCCTGATAATCCATCAAATATTTTTCAATGTTAGAAAAATCAATGGAGGTTCGGTCACCTATCTATAATTGAGATGGAATTTTATATTTTAGAATTCTTCTAGCAATTTATACTTAGCATTATGTGGGCAACTCGATGGGGATATTCTTGGTCAAAAATGAAGATATGGAATTGAAAATTAGGATTATATAAGTAACTGCGGATAACGCACAAGTTTTCAATGCGTATAAACCACTATACTGGGAGGAATTTTTATGCAGCTAAGTCACAGCGTATAACGTGCGACCCCCGCCTGCCAGCGAGAACCTTTCCCCGTTGACTTCCATGCATATAAACCACTGTACTGGGATGATTTTTTTTGTAGATGTCACAGCGTATAACACGCGACCCATGCCTGCCAGCTAGACACCATCACCATTGGCTTCCATGCGTATAACCACTTTTTGGTTCCTCCGCGTTGAACATTTTGAGAATTTGCCACACAAAGACCATCCAGTTTTTAAAAAAAAATACTGAAATACATCTTTACTAGTTCCAAATCTATACTATCATCAAGCATTTTTGCAAAAAAAAAAATATTAATACAATTAGTTACACAGTAAAAAGTCCGAAATCTGGAATTGTCCAAAATTTGGACGTTTTGCTAACCGTTGAACCTGGACCTAATTGATGAAACAAAGCAAAAAAACATACATATTTAGAGTAAATACAACTCATAAGAATTAGAAGATTTGCAATTAAAATTTGTTCCATTCTATTAATAAATTTTTTTTTCGTTTTTTAAAAATTAATCCTATTTATCTATTTCATATTTTACTAGTACAAACGCAAAATCCGTGAGGGGTAAACCCAATTAAAAGCAAAATGAAAGTGCAACTTACTTGAAAGAATCAACAAAGTAATATCAGAACAACGGACGGAGCAACCACAGACACTACTAATGTAAAAAAAATAATAAAGAACAAAAATGGCAAAAATACGAATTGCCTTAAAACTGGATGAAAGCGCGCAAAATCGCGAAAACTGGAAGGTTACCACATATGGATATAAATCGCCATACGTTGTAACGTATCAGATACTACATACCAACCTAAAAGGTGATAAAAAATCATTCCTTTATTGATTCCTACATTATTTTTAAAACATTCGTAAACATGTAATTTTGTCGTAAAAAGTAATCTTAAAAGGAATTGGAATCGTAATGTGTTACTATTGAAACGTAGTTATTTTACAGGTTATTCGTTATTTTTTACGAAAAGTAATTGTAATTGTAACAAGTTGCATTTGAACAAGTAACGGCCCAACCCTGATAAAAATACATATATATTTTCATTACTATGAGGTAAGATATCTTGCTGGTGTAATTTTTCTTACGAACAGAAGAAAACTATTTGTTTTATAAAAAATAACAAAATATTAACCTGGGTAATAAATATTCATTCAATTTACAAAGTGAGAAATAATTTATTCACAAGACTTAGCGAGTCATACCAAGCTACTAATTAGTCCATGACCTCTCAGATTTTGATGAAACTTGTTAGATATAATGACCAACCAAGTTATGAATGGAAGCAGAATGTTTACATGGGACATCATTTTGTTTAAGAATAACTTTCAAATAAAACATTTCCAATTTTATTTTGCGAGTACTCAATGACATTCATGGCATATGGCAGTGGACACATGACTGACAGCACTACAAATTCAGTCTCTTTTTGTTAAATTATAAATCAATACCTGTTAAATATACCTCGGTAACTGTAACAATGTAACTACAACTTTCACTACAGTTACTCAAGTCTTTTTATTATGCTGTTCTTTTTTTGATTGATGTTCTTGTCCTTACGATACCTTCAATAAACTATTATTTAATTGCTTTACTTATTACATTTTGGTAACATGTTTAAGTGGTTATGGGCCCAGATATGCTGATTTCCGCATCGTTGAATAATAGTTTTTGAAAGAGGTAAATATCGTGACCGGCAAGTCGATAGGCTTAAGTTCCTGATCGTCAAAGGTACGTGCGTTCTGTACAGTTGTTTGTCGATGAACTCTAACATGGAGAAATTTAATTTCATTGAAAAATTAGAAGGTGAAAGGAACTGGGTGAGCTGGAAATTTGATATTGAACTGCAGCTCACTGTTCAGAAAGCCATGTCCATTGTACTGGGTGAAATGACTAGGCCTGAATCGACCACAGTATTTGCTACAGAAGATGAAAGAAAAGCCCATGCTGCAAGCTTGAAAGGATATCAAGAAGCAGATGCCGTTGCGCGATTTGCAATTGGTTCGAGTGTTAGGCCTAAGCCTAAACAGCACATTTTAACATGTAAAACTGGTAAAGAAATGTGGGATTCTCTTCATTCTGTGTACGAGCAGAAAAACGAGCGGAGGTTGGATTTGCTGTACTCCCAACTTTTCAACTACCCGAAAGATCCCTTGGACAATATTGCAATATTGCTACCCATGTATCCAAATTGCAAAGAATTTGCCAGGAACTGCAGGAAGAACTCAGAAATGAAAATGTGCAGCTACCAAAATCTATGTTGCTGAACAGAGTTTTAAATACATTACCCAATGAATACCCTGAGTTCAAAAATGTCTGGGAATCTTTTCCAAACAGTGAAATAACTCTTTCAAGTCTTACTTGAAAGGTTACGCCTACATGAGCAACGTTTGGAAGAAGTGAAACCTCCTGCTGAAAGCAAAAGTGTGGCTTTTGTAGTGAAGCCAAATAGCAGTTATGGTAGAAAGTTCCCTGAAAAAGTAGCAACTAGTCAAAAAGATTGGAAGAAGAAAATAAAGTGTTATGTCTGTGGCCGTCCTGGACATTTTAAAAAGAACTGCTATCACTAAAAGGTGACAATAATGCTGATAAAGACGAATCAAAGTCTGGTCAAGCCTTTGTGACAGTTGCTGAGCTGAAAAGTCAAGATTACTGGCTTATAGACCCAGGTGTATCACATATATCAGCCAAGTTAAATTGGTTTTGATTTTATGAACAATTTCATATCCCAAAGTCATTACGATTAGGCGATGGAAGATCCATGTTTGTCAAAGATATTGGAGAGATACAAATTTGTCAAAGGTATTGGAGAGATACAAATTGAAATATTTGTTAGTGGTGAATGGAAACCTGGTCGACTCAGTAAAGTTTGGTATGTTCCCAACTGTGATCAAAATATCTTCTCATCTGGTGCTGCATTAGACAATGGACTTCGTGAGTATGCTAATAACGAAGTACGACAGTTCAAAAAGAAAAGTGGTGAAACTGTAGCTGTTGGCATAAGACATAATAGTGTTTACAAACTTCTTTTACGTGTTTTAGTTCCAGAATCTACTTGTGTGGCTGTCTACAATGATAATCTTCAGTTATGGCATGAGCGAATGGGACATCAAAATAAGCGCCATGTTCAAAACTTTCTAAAACTTAAAGGTATTGATGTAAAGCTCGACAGTGAATTTTTTGATGCCTGTATATATGGAAAAATGCATAGGCTTAGCTTTGGCTCACGCCAAGAACGTCCTACAAAACCTGGTCAGCTTGTTCGTATTGATGTGTGTGTGGACCAATGCCTGAAAAGTCACTAGGTGGAAATAGATACTTTGTGGAATTTAAAGATGATTTTTCCAAATAAAGGACTCTTTATACGACAAAAGAAAAGTCTGAGGCTAAAATCATGTTGTCTAGGTTTTTGAGAGAAGTTAAGACTACTGGTTATACATTGAAAGAATTATTTACTGATGGAGGTGGAGAGTTCAACAACTCTGAAGTGTGCATGATATTGTACAGAAAGCTGGGCTCAATCATCGAACATCCATTCCTTATACTCCTGAACAAAATGGAGTAATTAAAAGGGAGAATAGAATTTTAGTTGAAGCTGCAAGATCCATGCTGCATGCTAGGGATTTATCAAAAAGACTGTGGGGTGAGGCTGTTAATTAGCTGCATATGTGATTAATCGCACAGGTCCTTTTCCATAAGAGGGTAAATCACCATATGAACTGTGGTTTGGTAAAGCCCCAGCAATTGATCATTTGAAAATCTTTGATACAAAGTGCTTTGTGCATATCCCTAAACAGAAAAGGAAAAAATTCGACAAAAAGGCTTTGAAGGCACATCTTGTGGGATATTGTGGAAATGAAGGATATAGAGTGTGGATTCCAGATAAAAATGAAATTATTTGAAAAATGACATTGTTTTTACAAGTGAGGTTACTTTACAAAAAATGTTAGTGAATCAGATTCCTATGCATTCTACAGAAAACTTGTGTGAAACAGATAGTACCAGAAATGGGGAAGCCGCTGAATTTCAGAATGTAGATTTCATTGAGGATGATGAAAACCAAATGAATCTACAAGACAGAGCTCGAATGCAGAAGCCATCAAGATTTGATGATTTTGTCATGCTTACTGAAGATGGTGAGCCAGCAACGTTTCAAGAAGCCATTCATTCAGCTAACATAAGTGGGTGGAAAAGTGCAATGCAAGAGGAATTGAGTTTGTAATATCCATGCTATAATTCAGCCACACGTATTTACAATATCGGACCACTTGAGTCTTAACTGTATATGTATGTAACTGTTAACTGTTGACTACAATAAATATTGAGATCGTAGCAAAGCGTGCACGATATTATTTCTCTTGCTTCAATGCTGTATATTGATAAATACTAATAGCTTCAATGCTGATACTAGCTTAAATGCTGAGAATAGTACATTGGCGACGAGAAAAAATTTATATTTTGACTTGAGTTGAAATAGAAGAGACGACATTACCAGATTTCAGGCCTACGGAGACGGAGGAACTAGGGCTATCCGATGGAGAAAATGGATGCAAGCCTTTGAATTTTACATCGATTCGAAGGGGATCAAAGATGCTCATCGAAAGAAAGCATCGCTACTTTATCTCGCTGGACCGGATGTCCAGAACATTTTTGAAACTTTGGATGACCGAATGATTCAACAGGGAGATGGAAATGCTTCAGATGTATTTACCACTGCCGTTGCACTGCTGAACAACAAATTCATGGTTTCGGGCAACGAAACTTATGAAAGTTTAAAGTTCCGTGGAATGAATCTGCTGGAGAACGAATTGCTGGAGTCCTTTATCGTTCGTCTTCGACAGCAAGCTGGATTGTGTGGTTTCGTGAAAGAAGAAGTGGACCGACACACACGGGCCAAATCGTCGTAAAGTGCCCTTACAAAGACCTACGATTGAAGATGATTAATGAACGTGAAGGTTTACAGTTGGATCTAGCAGAAGAACTGTGCCGATCATACGAACATTCCAAGTTGGAGTCCGACGCCATGGACAAAATGGCGCATCTAGAGGAAACTGTAAACCGATTACAAATTCGAGACAATCGAAAAAGAAGTGAACCGCGCTATCGTCAGGCTGATGACAAGGCTTCTAAATCAGTGTGCTGGAAATGTGGACTTACAGGCCACACACAAAAAGACCCCAAATGCCCAGTCCAAGGTAAGAAGTGTTTGAACTGTAGTCAAGTTGGACAATTTGCTAAAGTGTGTCGATATAAGAAAAAACGATTTGATCAGCGAAATACTGTTAGAGTATTAAATACTGAAAACAATAATTCAAGTGACCATGACTTTGTTTTTTCCATCCATGCTGTACACATGAGCAGGAAAGAAGAGCTCCTGAACTGTACCATAGGGCACGTTGAAGTACCCATGATCATAGACTCGGGTGCAAGCTGCAACGTTATTACGAGAAAGGAATGGGAAAAATTAAAATCTGCTAAGATCAAATGCAGATCATACCTAGTTGAAAATTTTTTTTTTCATATGGTGGTGAACCATTGAAAGTGTCAGGCGCATTTAGGGCTAACATCAGTGTGCCAAATGACAAGGATTTAAAAGATATTGAATTCTTTGTGTTCAATGGTGAGGGTAGTTCACTATTGGGAAAAGACACTGCACTAGAATTGGGTGTTTTAAAAATTGGACTTGGCATAAATACCATAAAAGAGCTAAAAAACCAAGAAGGTCAGGAGTTTGTAAATAAATTTCCAAGTGTGTTTAAAGGTGTGGGAAAATTAAAATGTTATCAATTAAGAATACCGATCAAACCTCACTGTAAAGAGGTAGCCCAGCCTATAAGACGCCTGCCATATAACTTGAGACCCCATGTTGCAGAATTGTTAGACGAGTTATTAAAGCATGATATTATTGAAGAAGTGTCAGGCCCAACTCCATGGGTATCACCTATTGTTGTCATACCAAAGAAAGGAGGAAAGTGGATGCTGTGTGTTGATATGAGATTAGCTAACCAAGCCATTGAGCGAGAACGGTTTCCACTTCCTACTATAGAAGAAATCTTACACGAGCTGAACTGGTGTCAAGTGTTCAGTGAACTTGACATCAAATGGGCCTATCACCAGATAGAACTAGAGGAAAGCTCGAGAAATATTACAACCTTTTGTTCACCACTAGGTCTATACAGATATAAACTTTATGATGTTTGGTGAGAATTGTGGACCAGAAATGTACCAAAAAGTCATGACACAGACCTTACATGACTGTGAAGGGGTGTTTGCATTTATATAGATGATTTGATTGTTTATGGTAAAAATATCAATGATCATGATGTAAATTTAAGAAAAGTGCTGAGTGTGCTCCAGGAAAAGGGCCTCACATCAAATAGGGAAAAATGTAAATTTAGGTTAAAAGAGATCACTTTTTTAAATCCCCACATTAGTTCAAAGGGAGTTCAACCAACTAAGAAAAGCCAAAATGAAGTGAAAAATTTCAGACAACCTAAATCTGCGACTGAAATGAGGAGTTTTCTAGGTCTTGTGAATTTCTCTGCAAAATTCATTCCAGATATAGCAACCATAGCTACACCCCTGAGAAAACTGACCAAGAAAGATGAACAATTTAATTGGGGTCATGAACAAACAGAGGCATTTAATACACTAAAGAAGATGATTGCACAACCACCAGTTTTAGGATTTTATAACCCAAAAGCACCAACAAGGATCTATTGTGATGCTTCACCTGTAGGACTAGGTGCTGTCTTAGTGCAATTTCATGATGATGAACCAAGAATAATAAGATATGCCAGTAAAGCATTGACAAGTGTTGAACAAAGGTATTCGCAAACAGAAAAGGAAGCACTAGCACTGGTTTGGGCATGTGAGCCTTTCCATATTTACACATTTGCTAAGGAGTTTGAACTAGTGACTGACCACAAACCACTTGAGGTAATATTTGGCCTACATCATAAAGCATGTGCCAGAATAGAGAGATGGATAATAAGGTTAATGAGTTATCCATATAGGGTTGTCTATAAACCTGGAAAAACCAATATAGCTTATGCTCTTTCAAGACTGCTGGACCTGTCCATAAACAGAGAAGAGAATGAGAAAGTGGAAGAAGAAGAAAAGCTAATATATAATATTGTTGAAGCTGCAATACCCAAAGCTCTCTCAGTAGAAGACATGCGACAAGCCACAGGTAAAGATAAGACTATACAAGAACTAATTAAAAGCTTAAAAACAAACAAATGGGCAAAGGAACAAAAGCAATTAGAAATTTTAAAGAACGAATTTTGTGAAATTGATGGAGTTGTGTTACGAGGAAAAAGGATTTTCTGCCCTGAAAAATTTCAGAGAAAGTGTCTTGAATTAGCACATGAAGGACATATGGGTATGACGGCTATGAAGCGGCTACTTAGAAGCAAGGTTTGGTGGAACAACATGGAGAAAGATGTTGATGACTTTGTTCGGACGTGTCATGAATGTCAACTGGTGGCTGTACCTGACCCACCAGAACCGATGATTTGAACAGAATTGCCATTTGAACCATGGGAATATATTTCTATGGATCACATGGGACCCCTACCAACTGGAGAATATTTGCTCGTCATAGTGGACTATTACAGCCGTTTCTTTGAAGTAGTGATCACAAGGTCGCTTAGTGCTCAGACATTGATTGCTCAGATGACAGAGATGTTTGCAAGATATGGCTTGCCAAAAACATGTCATGACTGACAATGGAGGAACTTTCATCGACAAATCATTTAAGTTATTTTTAATGGAACGTGGATGTAAACACCATCATTCTACTCCACTGTGGCCACAAGCTAATGGACAAGTGGGGAGACTTGGTCAGGTCAGTCTTGAAGAGGTTACGAATAGCTCACGCTACAAACAAGAACTGGAGAAAATAACTTCAAGAATTTCTCTTTGCATACAGGACCACACCTCATTCCACCACAGGTGTACCACCAGGAGAACTGATGCATGGGAGACTAATGCACTGCAAGTTACCCGATATCCAGAGGAGTACATCATATTCTTTAGACGAAGCTGTGAGAGACCGGGACAAGACTCTTAAAGAAAAAGGAAGGGTTTATGCAGACCAATACAGAAGAGCCAAGGTATGTGACTTAAAGCCTGGTGATCAAGTTCTAATTCGTCAAAACAAAGAAAACAAACTAACGACTCATTTCAGACCAGTGCCCATGACTGTTGTTGAAAGAAACGGGAATGCTGCTCGTGTTGAAGATTCTAATGGAAAGGCATTCACTAGAAATGCAACCCATGTGAAGAAATACTTCCAACCAACCCCAGAATCTGAACACAGACACCCAGACGAGGAACAGGGCCAGCAACCAGATGTGCTGGCCAACGAGACATCTCTAAAGACATGTGCATCAAGAAATTCTGAAGAACAAAACCAAGGAGCATTACCACGAACACCTGAAGTTTTACCTGGTAGAGAGAGGAGAAAACAACCGAACTGGCATAATGACTACAAGATGAACTGAGCCATGTTGAACGGGAATGTTTTATGATTAATGATTTTGGACTGTTTTAGGATTAATGATTTTGGACTATTTTAAGTTAATGATTTTGGACTGTTTTATGATTAATGATTTTGGACTATAGTTGTAACTAAATTGCATTAACATTAATAGATTAACTAATAAGCTTAATTTTAAATATGATAAAAAACAAAACAACAGTAGAAATTGTGCTCATGAAAATTTTAAATTAGATTCTCTTCATGGAAAAAAAAGGGATGTAATATCCATGCTATAATTCAGCCACACGTATTTACAATATCGGACTACTTGAGTCTTAACTGCATATGTATGTAACTGTTGACTATAATAAATATTGAGATCGTAGCAAAGCGTGCACGATATTATTTCTCTTGCTTCAATGCTGTATATTGATAAATACTAATAGCTTCAATGCTGATACTAGCTTAAATGCTGAGAATAGTACAGAGTTCACTGAATGAAAATTACACTTGGAAGTTAGTGGACCTACCGGATGGTAGAAAAGCCATCGACAATCAATGGGTTTAAAAGATAAAACGAAATGCTGATGATGAAGTAGAGCGATTAAAAACCAGACTCGTGGTGAAAGGTTTTTCACAGAAGCACGGAATTGGTTATCAATAAACCTTCAGTCCAGTTATTCGTTGGGATACCATCAGAACTGTTATAAGTGTTGCTGCAAGAAATAATTTAAAGTTAGCATAGTTTGATGTGAGGAGTGCATTCCTATATAGAGAGCTCAGTGAAGAAATCTATATGAAGCAGCCTCAAGGATATGAAGATGACTCTGGACGGGTCTGCAAATTATTAAAAAGCCTGTATGGATTGAAGCAAGCTGCCAGATGTTGGAACCAAAGGTTCAAGTGCTTTCTTCAGAACTGTAAACTTGAACAGATGGATAGTGATCCTTGTATGTTTGTGAACAATGATAAATCTTTGTTCTGAGTTCTCTATGTTGATGATGGAAATGTTGCTGCCAGAGGTAAAATATTGTTTGACATGTTTTTTGGAAAACTCGCAGAAGAGTTTAGTATTAAGGTTGAATCTGCAAATTATTTTCTTGGCATGCAGATCCAATATTTAGAGGATGGGTCCATTTTTATTCATCAAGAAAATTATTGTAAGAAAGTCTTGGACTGTTTCAACATGTCTACTGCCAATCCTGTCTGTGTTCCTATTGATAAGGATATGTTATCAGTAGAATCATCTGGAAAACCTTGACAGTGGAATACCCTACAGACAAGCCGTTGGTAGCCTCATGTACCTGGCTACTGTCACAAGACCATATATTGCTTATGCAATTAGTGTGTTATCTCAGGTCTTGGACAAGCCATTAAAAATGCATTGGTGTTTAATCATGAAAGTCTTAAAGTATTTGCGAGGAACCACTAGATGTTTCATTTGTAGCAGTGAAATGTCAAAAGGTCATCACTATTAGAAGCCTTCAGTGATTCTGATTACGCTGATGATCCCACTACCAGAAAATCAACTTCAGGAATGGTTTTCAAGTTTATTGTGGAGCAGCGATTACCTGGGCCAACATACAACAGAAATGTGTGGCGCTGTCTACAACAGAAGCCTGAGCAAGTCAGGCATCGAAGGAAGCTGTTTGGTTACACAGACTGTTCCTGGATATTTCTTCCATCAGTGTTCATGTAATGACGTCATCAATATGGCTGCCGTGCAAACGTGTGCCACTTTACTTTTTGTTTTTCATAATGAATGTTTAAAGCCCAACAACTCTTAAACCGTTAAGAAAATAAAAAATGAGTAAGATTTAAAATGTTTGCTAAGATTGTGGGGATTTAAAAAATGAATTAAGATGTCTTTCGATGCATAAGGAGATAGTAAATGGCGGTTGTTGTCTTACTCTTGAAGCTAAGAGCTGCTTCACTGTGGCGGGGACCTTGAGAGCAAGCACTGACCTCTCTGATGTATTAGTATGGATTTGTAATGTATTATAATCACAAACAAAGACTAAAAAACAAACAAATAAAATACTAATTTTTGTATATTTCTTCTATTGTACTGTGCGCGTCTGCACATTAGTAACTCGGACTTATGGACCTTTAAAATATGCTTTTATAATTACTCTAACGTAATAGTTATCTGCTAATTACTAATCTAAAACTAATGCTAAATCTCACAATAGATGTCAAGTTGGAAAAAATGCTTTAAACAAAAACAATTTGAAATTAGCATTGGCTTTCTTGTTTAAGCAGTTTTACAGCATCATCGGAGTCTGTATCACTATCACTGCTTTTTAAAACAACTTGATCCTCTGCAGAAGTATCATCATTTTCAGGCGGAATATTACCAGGTGACATTGGCCCTTCATACCACTTAACGTGGTATTTACCGTTTTCTAAGTTCCATCTACACTGCTGTAAGAAATTAAGAGAATTTCCAGACTTGGTCGATTATCTCTAGAACTACTGTACCGATTTTAAGGAAATTTGATATGTACATACATTGATACAATACAAAACAAATAACCATTCAATAATTGTAATACACACGCATGATCGTGCGTAACACTCGTTGGAGTCGGAAGGTATGAAACAGCTGTTGCAGAATAAAAAGAAATGGGTTAATAGATGGGTTAATAGGGGGTATGGTCCCCTCTTACAAATATACAGGTCTCGCAGCGTGATTTCATACTTGAAATAAAGCAGTCTATCATTTCCTGTGGCAATTGGTCCCACGAGTTCAGAACCGCTGTTTTCATTCCCTGGATGGTTCTCGGAGGGGGGTTGCGAGTTGCAATTGCCCTCCCCAGAGCGTCCCAGACATTTTCTATAGGGTTAAGGTCCGGAGATCTAGCTGGCCAATCCATCCGGCGAATATCCTCACTCTCTAGAAATTCGTCGACCAGAAGTGCTCTATGTGGCCTCGTGTTATCGTCCATTAAAATGAACTCAGGGCCAACTGCACCTCTGAAAAGGCGAACATAGGGCTCCAAGACCTTATCCCTATACCTCACACCAGTCACACTGCCTCTTTCAAAGACATGGAGAGGTGTGAGACCATCCAACATGATGCCTGGCCAGACCATTAAACCTCCTCCGCCATAATGGTCGATTTCGCGGACATTGGATGTTAGGTAGCGGGTCCCTGGTTCTCTCCATATGAACGTACGTCGAGAATTGGTGTTTAGGCTGAACCGGGACTCATCAGTGAAGAGAACGGTCGCCTATTTATCCATACACCAATCTCTATGCTCTCTGCGCCATGATAAACGGATTCTCCTGTTCGTAGAAGTGAGCGGGACGCAAACAGCAGGTCTTCTTGCGAACAACCCTCTCTCATGAAGTCTTCTGGAAACAGTCACCCTTGATACACGGGTTCCTGTGCTGCATACAAGTCACGAGGGAGCTGAGAAGCTGTAGCACTCTTGTTACGCCTCGCTATAATCGAAAAATGGCGATCTTCTCTGGCCGTCGTGGTTCTTGGACGACCTTGCCCAGGCTTTCTCTCGATGGATCCGGTATCCTGGAACTGTTTTCATAAGTTAAACACGACGCTGGGCGTTAAATTGAACTCTACAAATTTGGACTTGAGATTGGCCTGATTCTAGCTTCCCCACAATTCGCCACCTCATTCCATCATCTAAACGTTGGTGGTTACTCATTTTTACCGTTAAAATTTGAAATTAACTGATTGCTGCAAAATAACACCTAGAAATTCGTCGAGGTGTGCTAGCGAACGAAATGCGTCTTAACTTACGCGTGCTTATAATACCTGTTTCTCTACTGGCTCCGTCTACCGTTCATGGATAAGTAGAATTATTATGCCGGCCCGGCCGTAGTCATTCGGCGACGAGTTTGGGTTGCTACGCAACCCTGCCCAGCACAAGTTATTTTACAGGTCTTGACATTTTGTTTTCTTGTCACGCAAACACTGCGCCTAACATTTTCCTCTCTTTATTTCATTGATAGATCTAATATTTAATATATGCATATATACAGATATTCTTCATATATTATGTGACCTTTTGAAATTTCCAAATTATAATTTTAACAGATACTCTCTGTATAAAAGGTTCGTCTTATTTCTGACTTAAAAAAACCTTTTTAAACATTTAATATAAAATTATTATAATACATTATATTACACATTAAACAACTATAACTTTACATACAAATTATATACACAAACAAGATTGGTTGGTTTCCTGGATAAACCACTGCCTTCTAACAAACTTGTTACTATTTTGCTCCGTAATGATCTAGTTTTTATCCACGTAGCCCTAACTGAATGAGAGTTGGCAAACGCTGTAATTAATATAAGTCTTGATGCTCCGTCATCGTTCATTGTTTGTTCTAAAGCCATGTCAACTGGAACTCGAGAAAAAGATGTTTCAGAGGGTTTTATAGACAGAACACCTTGAGAAAGCCTGTATTAAGCCAATATTAAGCAAGTTTAGAAGATAAACAGTCATCCAGCGATCATAGTTAGATCTACTGCAAGCAAAAAATATTATATATTATTTTCTGTATAGCATCTATGTATATGCTCAGATCCTTCGATCTTATACCTTCCATTTTATAGATCGAAGTAATTAAGATCATCGGGCATCGCTTGCCCCTAATCACTACTCGGAAAGATGAGCTTGAGAGACATTTCCTCTTGAAAATTTTCTTTCTCTTTTCAAACACTTATCTAGATAGCATGTGATCTTCCGTATCATTTATACTTACTACATTAAGATTTAGCATTAGTTAATTAACAGGTAAATATTACATTAGAGTAATATATATATATATATATATATATATATATATATTAGGTCCATAGGTACTACTATGAACACATGTACAATACTATAGACGAAATAAACATAAGCATTTGTTATTTTAATTGTTTATTTTTTTAGTTAGTCTTTGTGATTATAATACATTACAAGTCCATAATAATACATCAGAGAGGTCAGTGTTAACTCTCAAGATCTCCGCCACAGCAGGCTTGTCAAGCAGTTCTTGGCATCAATAGTAAGACAATAACCGCCATTTACTATCTCCTTATGAATTCAAAGCCATGTTTATGGCATTTTTTAAATCCTCTCATCTTAGCAAACATTTTAAATCTTACCCATTTCTTATTTTCTTAACGGCTTAAGAGTTGTTGGGCTTTAAACATTCATTATGAAAAACAAAACAAAAAAACTCTTAAAATGTACGTTTTGTGGGCTAAATATCAGGAAAACTATTGCACTTACGAACTATATTGTTATTACATAAAACAATGGTTATTTCATTTCGAGCAATTAAAAAAAAAGAACAATGCTCTACGATGCTAAGTTGAGGAGCTAGGTTCGTTTAAGTAAAGTGGCACACGTTTGCACGGCAGCCATATTGTTGACGTCATTACACGTCCCCTCACCACTTGCCAACCTTAAGAAAGGCCTTTCTAAAGACTGTAGGTTGTGGGTATTCTGAAACACAGACCAAAGTTTATGGTAAACTCGGGTAAATAAAACGTGTGCTAACTCTTGGTCTAATGGGAAACAAAATTTTTCGAAACCGTTCTCTGCAAGATATGAAAAGGCCTGGCTGACTTCGTACAGAAAGTTCCCAAGAAAACATTGATATTGTATTGGTAGGATATTATCCTCTCAACACCAGCGCCCTCTATTGTGCGTAGTGACTGGTTTGTCAGTTGTGAGACGCACTCCCTGATGTAAAGACGTGATTTCCTAATGTAATGTACAGTTGTCATGTTCAGTTGTAATTATTAACTCTTAATAAACGTATTTAGAGTTCTTCAATCTCTCTCAGTAGATGTATAGAATCCCTAGACACCTATAAATGGGGTCTCCGTCTCTCCCGTAATGTTTTTATCCTCCGATGTCTTCACAGAAAATTAGTTTCAGAGCATAATTCCGTCTTGACTGTTTTATCTGTGACTTATTCAGATGTGAATTTTGTGTGTGGATTACCATGTCATCTCAGCGTTCGTGATTTTGTTTCCATGAATTCCATGACGTCGACATTTGTCTTTTAAAATGGAAAGGAATGTACCGAAAGTAAACGACGTTCCTCGCCTAATTGCCAATCTGAAAAGAGCCTCAACGAGAACAATAAGAATTTTCATTTACTAGCGTTTGGCTCTGACGCGCAGATGTCTCAAAAATCGATATAATTCAAGAGTTTACCGGATTCCCAACACTGATTTCAAGCGAGATGCTGCCTGGGAACAAACAAACGTCCGTTATATTGTCAAATAATCATAGCCAACGTAAACAAAAATACCAAAATATTCGACGATGTTATTCCTGTGATGGAGTCGATCATTTGAGTAAGAACAGTCAACTTAAAGACCGTGGTCCTCGTTGTTTTGCTTGCTTAGGAAGTTTTGGTCCCAAAAATTCCAAATCGAAATCTTCCGAGTCGAATATCAAACAATGTTCGTAAAGTAGATACTCTTCAAAGTATGTGCAAGACCCAGTTACGATATTGCATCACAATTTCGAAGCACTTGTTGAGACACAAGAGTCACGTTAATGAAGAAAAGTGAGTGGCAGAAGTTAGGTTCACCCAAACTGCTGATGGTGTTCTTAGAGGATTCGAGTTTTCCCGTATTCCAGCAATCGGTTCATTTCAAACAACTATTGAAATAGACGAACACTTTTCCCACTACAGTTCGCGTTGTACCAAACGATTCAATGCCTTTTTCTGTTATCATTTCATGTGACATAATTAAATTAGCTCAGCTAACAATTAGTTCCAATGGCAGGGCCGTATTTCTAAATAGGCTAAGTAGGCTGCAGGCTAGAGCGGCAAATTTTTCAGGGGCGGCAGTTTGGCAATTTATTCAAAAGTCAAAATTAAGTATATCAGATGTTAATAATATTTTCTGTACGAATTTAAGAATACATGTTACTTAAAAATATGTTTTAGTCCTTTTACATAGCCTACTTTCTAAACTATAACATAATACAAATTCACAGCACGTAATCTTGTATTATAACTTTCTTGTAGTGCAATTTAATTTGGTTTGACAACACTGGCACAAGCGCAGCGATTCGATCTGAAAACACTGTAGCCGATCTAGCAACACTGTTGGTGGAAGGCCCAATTGCTCCGCTGTCAGTAGTGTAGTGTCAGTCTAGTCTGACGCTTTCATTCATGTCTATCGGTGTGCACAACGGGATCGTTGATGATTGTGTTGAGCGAGGCGTGTTCGTGTTGTTTGTTACGATTTTGCCTTATAGTTTCGAGTATTCCAATACATAACGTACAGTTTTTAACAAGTAGGCTATTCCCTACTAGCTACTATGAGTGACGGTAGGAAGAGACTCAGTGGCGCTGAATACAAAAAACGAACAAAACTGAAACTTCAAGAACATGTTCTGATTCTGAAACAAACAAAAAATTTAGATTTGTTTTTTAAAACTAATAGTCTGCCAGTGGAAGAAAAGAACGATAAAGAAGATAAAGGGGAACCTGAAAGTGCTCGTGCTGTTTGTGATGATTCTGTTGGTGACGACAATGCTTTCCATGGAACGAGTTGTTCTAAAACAGCCATGTTGTTATCAGAACCTACTGAAATACAAGTAAGTTCTCACAATGAAATTGTACCCGATAGATTTGATGTTAAAAGTCAATCTTTAACAGAAAATAAAGAGCCAACATTAGCAAACTTTAAATAAGGATCCAGCTTTGTGGATCTTAGATGATGCTACTAGAGATCTAATAGCAAAAAATGGCTTTGACCAAAACAAGAGATGACGCGTGCCAAAGTTTACGAGTGTCTTGGGAAGAAGTGTACATTTCTCTGACAAGAATTTCAAATGACACAACAGAAAAAGCAACGACTGGATGTGAATACCGAGGAATACTTCGAAGATTAGAACGTTTTGAGACTGCCTTTATGGTGTGTTTCTGGAGCACCGTACTTCACAGAATCCATCAAGTTAGCAAAACCATGCAAAGTGGAACTGTGGATGTTTTGTTGGTCAGAGATTTGTATGGCTCTCTTGAAGAATATTTTACGGAACAGAGAAACAACTTTGATTACTCTGAGGAATTGGCCATGGATATAACCAAAACTACATCTTATGAAAAAGACAATAAAAGACAGCCAAAAAGAAAAGTTTGGCCTGATGAAGATCGAAGTGGAGAAGTTAACTTTACTGGCAGGGATGACCTTAAAATAAACACGTTTTTACCAATTATAGACTTATAGGTGCTGATTGCTCAGTTGAAGATAATTCTATGAAAAGTTTATATTTCCAGCACATTTACTTTGGGAAACATCGTTAATTTTATCTTTTGGAATCAGAAAAATAAGCAGAACAACATTCTTTCGTTTGCAAGAATTTATTCTCTTTTTCATTCGTGTTGCCAGGTTTAGATGTAGAGCTTTTAAGAAAAGAAAGATTATACTCAACATTCATAGATGCTACATACTTTTAACCCAGCATACACAGATGCTTCTAAGATACATAGATACTACATTACTCCCTTCCCAGTAACTAAGTTACGATGAAGAGAGGAGCAGGAATAAGAACAATGTACAGTTATATACAAATTATTAAAGTATCTAAAGAAAATTTTTTTTACAATAATCCAAATATCCTTTTGAAAACATCTTGAAATATAACAATAATGACAATATATGTATATACAATATATGATATTGATAAAAGAAATGATAACATATAGTTAAAGTTAACAATAATTTGTACATTCAGTCTCTAAAACGAACAGGTCGTTGAATCTTTCTTCCAACATGGGAAAATCTTTGTTCTAGAGGCTTATCTTTGGTAACGTCCGGTGTATCCGCTTGCACAGGTACTGGTGGTTCTGGATGCTTTTCATCGGCGGCCAAAATGTAAGTAGGTTTAAGTCGGTCAATAGAAATGTTAACTTCTTTGCCTTTTATGCAGACTAGGAAGTATTTCTCAGTTTTCATAATCACTTTGAAGGGTCCTTCATATGCAGGGCTCAAATGGTTTCTTGACTCTGTCTGTTCTTATGAACACATGGGAACACGTTTTGAGCCTTATGTATAAATGCTTTGAAGTTATTTCTATGCCTTGTAGTTTTAGGTTTGAAAGATTGCATCTGCTCTTGTAATTTGTGCAGAAACGTCTCTGGGGTCGTAGAAATAGTTGGATCATCAAAGAATTCTCCAGGGAGTTTTATGGTTTTTCTATAAACCATTTGCGAGATTGAGAGAGAATGTTCAGAATCCTCTTTTATAGCTGCTATGAGGCCCAAAAGTATAGTTGCAATAGATTCTGTCCATCGAAGAGTATTGTGTGACCGTATAGCTGCTTTCAGTGTCCTATGAAATCTTTCGATTTTGCCATTACACTGTGGATGATATGCAGTTGTGTGTTTAAGTTTCATTCCACAAATAGCTGCCAAAGTTCTAAAAAGTTCGGAACCTTCGTAAAATGATCTTGCCACGGTTTCGGAGGTTATATCACGTAAAGGGATAACTTCCATCCAACTAGTAAAGCGATCTATGCAAGTTAAACAGTAAACAAACTCATTAGATGGTGAGTAAGGTCCAATGATATCAATATGAACTGTGCTGAATCGTTCATCCGGTTCTTTGTAGGTTCCTAATGGCGAGTTAGTGTGCCTCATAATTTTATTTTTCTGGCAATTGATGCATGTTTGTGACCATTTCCTTACGTCTTTCCGAATGTTTTTCCAAATAAATCTTGATGACATTTGTTTCACTGTTGCTTTGATACCTGGAAGGGCTAAACCATGGATTGCTTGAAACATTATCTTTCTAAATGATTTAGGTATATATGTTCTTACATTCGAAGTTGAAATGTCACACCAAAGAAATTTACCAGATGGAAGGTTATTTAGTTTAAAATTTAAAGATTTGTGTTGTTACGTAATTCATTCAATTCTTCATCATTAATTTGATCTTCAGCTATTTTATCGAAATCTATTACAGTTAATTCTTCAACTCTTGACAACGTATCAGCAATAATATTATCATGTCCACTAATATGAACTATTTTCGTTGTGAATTGAGAAATGTATTGTAAGTGTCTTAACTGTCTTGGAGATGCTTTTTCATTCTTTTGTTGAAAGGCAAAGATTAGTGGTTTATGATCGGTTATTATTGTAAAATCTCTTCCTTCTAATAAATGTTTGAAATATTTTATTGATTGGTATATGCCTAAAAGTTCACGATCATATGTACTATAATTTCTTTGTGCATCGTTTAGTTTTTTGGAAAAGAATGCTATTGGTTTCTAGCCATGTTTATCATGTTGTTGGAGGACTGCTCCTGTTGCGAACTCTGAAGCGTCTGCACATAAAGACAGTGGTAATTCAGAATTCGGAACAGTTAATAACGCAGTATTTGCTAAGTCCAATTTACATTCTTCAAATTGTTTCTTCGCTTCGTCAGTCCAAGGAATATTTCTTCGATCTTTTTTTCTAGCATCTTTTAAATATTCGTTGAGTAAAGATTGCTTGTGAGCAGCTTTCTTCAGGTACCGACGGTAAAAATTTAGCATTCCTAAGAAAGTGCGAAGTTGATGGATAGTTTCTGGTAATGGAAAGTCAATGATAGCTTGAACCTTTTGTGGCAATGGGCGAGAACCTTCTGGAGTTATTAAGTATCCTAAAAACTCGAGGCTATTTACTCCAAAGATGGATTTTGACAGATTTATCCGTAATCCATATTTAGCAAATTGGTCCAAAGCTATTTTCAGGTGTTTTTGATGTTCTTCTTCCGTTTCGGATGCGATAAGAATGTCATCCAAGTACGGGAAAACAAAATCCAATCCGTGCAGAACTTCATTTATGAACCTTTGAAAGGTGGCAGGGGCATTTCGAAGTCCGAAACTCATTACATTAAATTCGAACAGTCCAAATGGGGTTATAGTGGCGGTTTTATGCTTGTCTTCTTCTGCTATCGGAATTTGGAAGTAGGCTTTGAAGAGATCAGTTTTTGAAAACACACGTTTATCTTTAAGTATATGATGGAAATCTTCAATTCTGGGGATTGGATATCGGTCTGGCACTGTCCTATCATTAAGTCGGCGATAATCACCACATGGACGAATCGAGCCATCCTTCTTTGTGACAAGATGGAGAGGACTTGCCCATGCAGATTTTGATGGTCTAATAATGCCATTGTTTATCATGAATTTAAATTCTTCCTTGGCTATTTCCAAGCGTTTGTTATCCAACTGTCGTGCTTTGCTATAAACAGGTTTTCCTTGAGTAGTAATATAATGTTTAACATTATGATTAACATTTGATATTAATAAATTCGGTTTAGTAATACTGGGATATTGTGATAATAAGCTAGAAAATTTAGAGTTTTTATCAAAAATGCTTACACCTATTTCTTCAATTGCTGATGTGGCAGTGCCCAAAACATTGAGTTTGGTTACACCATCAATCAGTTTCCTTTGTTTAATATCCAGCAATAAATTAAATTGATTTAGAAAATCAGCACCTAAAATTCCTTTACTGATTTTGGCTATGATAAAAGGCCACTGAAAATCACGACGAAGACCTAAATCCAGCGTTAAAATTTTGTATCCATAACAAGGTATTTCAGTACCATTAGCAGCATACAGTTTGAAATCACTATTCAGGGTATCAGTTGATTGAGCTGGGATGATGCTCACGTCAGCTCCACTATCCACAAGAAAACGCAAGCCCGTTTTTCTGTCCGAAACAAATAGTCGGTACTTGCGGCAATCATGCATATCATTTGCAGCAGAGCTTGCCGCTAATTCTGCTGCGCGGTGAAGTTTTCCGTCCTTTTCCAACTGCAAGGAGAAACGCATTTGTCCGGCAAACACTTGTCACCAAATTTAAAGTGATAATAGCAGTATTTTCCGTTAGGATTAAATTTGCGATATCTGCTACGAGATCTGGAACGAGCACGTTTCGTGAAATTTTCAGTCGATCTCGGAATACGATTTACAGTTAATCGAGCAATTTGCTGTTCCAAAGTTGTTATTTTGAGCATTAAATCATTAATTGTAGGAGAAGAAGGTTTTTCATTATTTACAGTATAGATGTAGCTTCGGGAGCTCATATCGCAGATTTTATCAGCCATTAACGCCAATTTATTCATATCTTCATCACTAACTAATAAAATGTGTTTCATTGCTTCTGGCAATTTGTCGAGCCAAAGTGTTTTTATTAAATTCTCAGATACATCTGAAGTAGCAACCGCACGTAATTTTTGCAAAAGTTGGCTGGGTTTCATATCTCCCAGTTCAATTTCTGTGATGAGGCGTCTGATTCTCGTGCTTTCACTCTCTTTAAAGAGATTTAACAGCCTTGTTTTAGAATCAGCATATTTACTACTACTTATACTACTAACAATGTCCCAAATGTTCTCGACATATTTCGGCTCAAGCTGAGACACCAAATGGTTAAATTTTGTTTCATCAGACACAATATTGTTAATTTTAAACTGAGCCTCAACTTGAAAAAACCAAATTTCTGGTTTATCAACCTAGAATGGAGGTATTTTGATGCTCACCTTGTGTAGTTCCGAAGACAAAGGAAGCGTCTTGGTTTCAGTTTCAATTTCAGTCATCTTGTTGTCGTTAGTCCAGGGTCACCAATTCATATAGGTGCTGATTGCTCAGTTGAAGATAATTCTATGAAAAGTTTATATTTCCAGCACATTTACTTTGGGAAACATCGTGAATTTTATCTTTTGGAATCAGAAAAATAAGCAGAACAACATTCTTTCGTTTGCAAGAATTTATTCTCTTTTTCATTCGTGTTGCCAGGTTTAGATGTAGAGCTTTTAAGTAAAGAAAGATTATACTCAGCATTCATAGATGCTACATACTTTTAACCCAGCATACACAGATGCTTCTAAGATACATAGATGCTACAGACTCTTTTGTTTGTGAATTAGAGAAAAGAAAATGGCCTATGCCGAGTTTCAAGACCGATTCTACTTCTTAACTCAGTTGTGTGATAACAATACAGATATGGAAGAGGAACTGAGGAAAAAGGCTACCAACCTTTACCACGTCTACACAAATGATTTGGATTAGGATTTCACTGAAGAGTGCATCCACTTAAAAATCACTGTGCTGTGGGTAATGATCACCCATCTGATAAATCGTTAAAAGGAATTTCGAAATTTCTGAGGTGTAATTTCTTACAAGATGTTTGCCCCAATTTGGACATTGCTGTAAGGATAAGTTTGGGCATACCTGCTACAAATTGCACGGGAGAACGCAGTTTTTCCTGCCTTAGAAGAGTTAAGAACTATCTGCGAAATAGTATTTCTGAAATACGGTTAAACTCACTTCATTACTTTATATTGAGGCAAATACAACAAAAACACTTTCATACGAGGACATTATTAACGAGTTTGCCATTAAAAAATCTCGTAAGAAAGCTATGTAAATTTGTACATGAAGATTACTTAGGGTGAGTTGTTTTAGAGAAGTTTGTATATTTTTCAACAAATAAACCAGTAATTAATTAAACTTTGTGTAGTTCCATTTCTGTGTAGGACAACTTCATTCAAATTGAACACAGTTCTTCAATTACGCAAAAGATAGTCATTAGCATTAACATATGTTTAAAATAGTGATCACTGATCTCCAAGAACAAATTAATTAAGTTCGAAACCCATTTCATTTTTTAACGAATCTTAAAAGAAGTAAGCAAAAAAAGAACAAATAGATAACTAATTTGATTACATAATTTATTATGTAACCCATTAAAATTGTAGTTTTATCTAAACTAAATGAACTTTATGTTTAAAAAAGATGAAAACACCAATGAACTCTATCCTTTTGTTGAATAAAACAAATGTATTAAGCAAATATGAACTATAGAGGGGGCGGCAAACTTATAGGCTTCATACTCTTAAATCCGGCCCTGTCCAATGGTGTAATTTTTGAAAAAATTTCTGCGTGTGATGCCTTTAACCATTTGCGTTTCCAATTTACGCGATGAACAACCTCAATATAAAATTTTCTCTTGTGTTAATTCAGAAGCAAGATCAGAAGTTGATAACTTAATTAAGTGTTATAAACCGAATAAAACGCAATCTTCTAATGTCGAGATGTTAATCATTCTGAAAGACTCAAAACCTATTTTTTGGAATTCACGACGTTTGTCTTTATCTGAGGATACTACAGTCGAGAAGCAACTCCAGGAATGGCTAGAAAATAAAATTCTTTAACCCTGTTATTCTAAATATGCCAGTTCGGTTGTTGTAGTCAAAAAGAAAGATGGTTGTCCTCGATTTTGCATTGACTATGGACCCTTAAGCCATATCATCGAAAACTATCCTTTGCCCCATATTGACGATATCCTCGACAAATTTCAAGATGCACGAATCTTTAGTACAATCGATCGAAAGAATGGATTTTTTCACGTGTCCGTTGACGAAAAAAGTCGTCCCTACACAGCTTTTGTCACAAACAGCGGCCAATGTCAATTTTTACGTATGCCATTTGGTCTTCAAATCCCCTTCAGTATTTCAATGATTTATAAAAACTGTTTTTCGTGAATTGATTGTTCAGGGATTTGTTTTGCCATACATGGGCGATCTTGTTATTTCTGCAACAGATGAAACCGAAGGTATCGAGCGTCTCAAACAAGTCCTTAAGCTGGCTAGTAAATTTGGCCCCTAGGGATAAATTTTAAAAAGTGTCAATTCTTGAAAAGCAAAATTGAGTTTCTTGGACATTGTTGAAGATGGCAAACTTTACCCTTCTTCTTCGAAAACAGCTGCAGTTGTAAATTACCCAGAACCTAAAAATTTAAAGAATTGCAGCGCTATTTGGGTTTAACAGGATATTTTAGAAAATTTTCACTATCTTAATCCACTATTTCTCGTCCCTTTAGTAACCTTCTACCTAAAGATGTCCCTTTTCAATTTGGCTGATTCGTACAAGAAAATTCCAGATTAAAAATTGTTTAAAATAAATTCAAGTACTTTGCACCAAATTCAAGTACTTTCCAGGGTCCTTGAAAGCAAAAATGAAATTCAAGTACTTTTCAAGGCCCGTGGGAACTCTGTAACATTTAATTCAGTTACAAAAGTAAAATTAATTTTCTAGACTTTATTCCTGGGTTTTCTTATCCAACAATCTTAGGGTTTAAATTCCACTCAGGTCATGCATGTTCGTAGGGGTTTGGAATCCCCTTCATGCTGTAGATCTTTTTAATTGAATCGGGTGTTGAAACAAACGAGCAGAGCAAGGAATAAAACCAATTTCAACAAAGCGACAGGCAGTAAGTAAGGTAAGCACTTTTATTCAGTGGTCAAATACATAAGGACCAGCACAACTTAAAAAAATATGTTACATATTCACAATACAGTTTTAAAATATTTTGGACGAAACAGCAGGGCATGTATGTTTCATTTTGGAGGGAATATGTACTGAACATTGACAAATATAGCTATGCTTTCTTTTCAAAAAGACAATCACATTTTAACAGGTTGTTTATGGTACTAATATCTGTGAGACACGACTCAACTCTAGATAGAAATTATACACAGCACATTCTTCAAGCAATCAATAACTTAATGTAAAAAATTGTAAACTTCAATACAGTTTTAAGCAAGCACATACAAGAGAGTAGAATCACAATCAACTGATAGGTATTAAATGGCACTCATTCAAACACAGAAATTATGAAGCAACAAACATGGCATTCCCCAAATAACCATTCAGATCGGGGGGGGGGGGGATGCAGGTGGGTCGGTTTTATGGCACAAAGGCCACATCTGGCAAGGCTGCGTCACATTTGAAACAGACAATATCAAGCAATGGACATGCACACACAATGACAGGTTGTACTGACACAGAAGACAAAAAAATCAACAGGGAGTATGCAAGTATTTTAATTAACGTCGCATTGGTGACGGTCCGGGATTAAACCCAAGAAGATCAATGGACAACACCACATAATTCTGAACTACGGTCAAACAAGGAGGTCCAACCTGAGCGAGAATCGAACCTGCACCACCTACAACTTGGAAGAGTGCAGGAACAAATTCTGTGGGACTGACACCCTACTCTCCAAACTACTACACCATGGCAATGCAAGAACATGGGCGACCACAGCAGATTTAACACATGCACCCACCCTCACATACACAAATTTAGGCTGGAGGAAGGGATTGGAAAAGGATTACTAAGGATAACCAGAGGAAGTGACCACTGCTGGGGTTTGTGGAATCCATAATATTTAAAAACAATCACAAACTGAAGATATATCTAACTAGTTTTGTTTATAACACAGGCAAAGTCGGATAAAGAGTAAGAAATCCCTAAGCACGATATTCATTAGATTCTTTCGATTGGAATAGAAACCGGAAAATCGAGCTACCCTCTGAAATTATATTTGGAATATATGCCTCTGATAAGACTGTGAAGGTTAATTACCAAATGCAGATATGAGGAAAACTGGTTTGAGTTAAGCTTTTACATTACACACACATGAATATTTTTCTCAAACCAACAAAAACTACAATACTTTTTTTATTAATTAAAATGAAGAGCATTTTTACATTGAGTTTTTATTGTGCAGAGACCATACTTGACCACTCTGCACCAAACACACAAGACAGTGTTAAGCACTGGACAAACACACACAATGAAAACTTTACTGTTACTCAAAAAATACACCCAGGGAGGAATCAAAACTGGGCCGCCTCCAACTAGGGGAGCAGTGGACAAACCTACTGAGCCTTAGCATTCCATGTAAAAAATCATTAGCCTGAAATGCAATAGTCACTCATAGTCTTGGTAATATCCATAAATGATCATCATAAACTAGGTTAGCTATAGAAATTCCAGAGCAGTTGGCAGATATTGCATTTCATACAAGCAAACTATTCAACAAACAACCATGCACAATTTTAGCTTAAAAAAATAGATCCTACATAGTAAAATACAGTACTCGATAAGGCACACAGTTTATTAACATCATAGAGGTTAACTTCGCAAATAATTTGAAAATTTCTCAAGATAATGCAGCTTTTTGCCACCAAGATATAGATTTAAACATAACAAAAAAAATGTTGAAAATGGGCATGACTTATGACTTGTAAAGGGATGATTCCGAAGAGTGCCCGCACTGCGACTAATAGTCTATTGCACTGAGTGAAAATGAGCATAAGACATTTTAGATTTTTCCTTAAAAAAAAAAAAAAAAAAACACAGTGCATTGCCTATGCAGGTAGCAATACAGTTCACAGCTTGACGAAAATAAAAGATGCAGGTTGTTTGCTTTGAGGTTTTATGGCCCTATGCTGTGCCATACACAAGACATACAATATCAAGTTAGACATAGACAATGAAAGCTTTTACTGAAACAGTAGACAGAAATACACTCAGGGAGGAATGCCCCTGACAGGAATCGAGCCCGTGCCACTCGAAGGCTGACAGCGCAGTGGACATATCTACTGAGCCACGATGCCTCCCAAAAGATGAAAGCAACATCAATTTTCATTTGCACTCATATGCTATTCAATAGGATCATGCTCATGATTTAATTTATGAGGATTGAGTTGGTAATCCACTGTTTGGAGAATAATCGAGTCTACGAAACTAATGTGTTTTTTAAGTGTTGGACGAAAGCACTGAAATTGCATTTGAGTAACATGTCAAGCTATGCCACAAGTCAAGAAAAGCAGTAGTGAAAGCACCCTCTGGCCTTTATGGAAAAACTCTCCTGTAGTGCACCTCTTATAATAACACACAAAGCATAATGCCTTAAGATAATAATCGGTAAGGAGTATTTCATTTGCTTTTGTATAATAGAGAATTGATCTGAAATACATTCCTTAGACACATATATAGCACCAAGACCTTTTTAAATTTTAAAGGCATGTTTTTGGGGTACATACAGAAAGTATGTTATTCATTTTTCTTTGGGCACATCAATTTTGCTTATCCTAAACCTACTCAGTAATCAATATAAAGACGTAAAAAATGCTTTAAAAAATTAGACAGCTATTTTTTATCGAACTTATTAAGGATACCAAAAACACATCAATACAGCTATAAAATTGCATGTCATCCAAATGTGTAAAACATGAGCTTTTGGAACACTATTCACTCTTGATGTTACGACCAAAATTGACAACACATATAAAATACACTAAACACTGTCAATTTACATTTAAATACAATGACCACTTTTCATAGAGCATGCAATCTTACACACCGATTACCAGCCAGTGGAATAAATACTATAAATCACAAACTATTTGTTGAGGAACCTTTAAAAACTATGAAATAAGAACAAATGAATCAAGTACCTATTTTGAAAGAAAAACCATCTGCAACTATTTCATGCACAGGTACCATGAACAAGAATAAGTTCATATTCTTTAACATGTAGAGAAAAAACTTTTGCGCACATGAGAGGGATTACTTAAAAGATGGCCTAATAAGTCATTGACTTCCTGATGGTTGTAAGGTGTATAACTGGGCTGCCTCACTGGTACAATGCCCATGGTATTTCTCTGCCATCCAGCAGGTGCTGGGTTCAAAACCGCTTTTAAACACATCAATGTTGGTGAATGTGACTTCCCACTGGGTGCAATGGACAGCCATTTGCCCCTTGTAGAGTTGAAGGAAAAAAATTAGTTGCTGGGCTTTAAGGAAAAGGTTCACACGTGGAACACTGGTAGTTAAGGTGCATACAAAGTTGCAAGTAGAAAACTCAGTGTTTCTCAAGTGGGTGTTCTAAGGTTCTCAAGGGTTTTGCAAACTTCTTGTTCTTTAGTAGGATTTGCATCCATGACAACACCAATGCTCTCGTTTGTCCACAATGAAGCTTCGTGTTCCTTGTTGAGCTTCCTTTAGTAGAATCCTTGCTACATAAAGCAAAAAATATCAGTTAAGTTATGAAAATGTGAATTCACATCACAAGTGTATTTCAATCGACCTGCCCTGATAATGACTAAAGACTTAGAAAAGATCGCCAATGGCTGTTTGGGTGGAGCATGACGCCCACCATCAATAATAGTGAGAGTTATGGCAATACTATTCTGGAGAAGATTTAAACTTATATTTCTTCTTGTGACTTACTCCTGCCCTGTTGATGATGAACATCTTGTTCCATTCAAATGGCCATTGACGATCTTTCACTAGTTTTTAATCGTTATTTTTTAAAGTGTCTCATTTTTTGGCAATTACCAATTTGATGTTTATCATCTGTTTATCTAAAAAACAATACGTAAAATATAGGCTGAAGGATAATTGAGTATTGTTTTCAGAGAGTAACATCTAATGTATGCACAGGATTACTAGTTACAACTTCATGTATAAGATAAATTATATTTTATCAACTTAAATGAGAACTTCAGCAACTTTTTTTTCAAGTATTTCCAAAACAGATAAAATAGTAAAAGATCAAATTAAGGAAATCCGACATTGATTGCTAAAAATGCTGCTGTATACAAATACTTTTGTGTGTTTTCTTATTTTTTATACCAACAAGTAGAACTGAGTACATAAACTATGACTCAGAAGAATTTAGGTTTAATTTATTGGTGTTCGTTCCATTGAAACAGCTGATCTCAAACACATTCTTTAACAGATAATAAATATTGATTCTTCAATAATGAATAATTCAATATTACAACAGGGTTCCCACTCCTTTTTTCTAACTAAAAATAAGGACTTTCTAAGCACTTTCTAGGACAAAATAAGGACTTAAATTAAACATTGAAGAAACCGTATTATACAATGTAATACCTGACTTTCAACCAAACGGGGATGCTCTTACAGATTAGTTAATAATAAGAACAGTAGTGTGTAAAAAATTTAATATTCAAGTCTATTTTCTGAAAATTATACAGAAATAATGCTACACAAAAATGAGATTTTTCAAATAAGCTGTCTGATTTTCACAAAATTCAGCAGTTAATATATGGCCATTTACGTGTACACGTATTAGTAATATGTGTAAGTACATAAACAAATTATAGAATGGAGACCACAAGAAAAAAAACTTTGGATATTTTTCTTTTATCTCTTCCCAGTACATTTGCTTTTATAAAAGGGGAAAGAAAGAGTTAAGTTTGATGAGGACCAGACTTTGTGTTGTTGGTCTCAAAGCTGCAGTTGCAAGTTTGATTTCGTTTTCGTATTCTTTTCATATTGTTTTGTTTTTACTTTTTAATGGTCTTTAGGGGAGTGTATGAGCAATTTTTTAGCAAAATTCTGCTCATAGGTAGGAAACATCATTTTATGTTGTCTGGGTAAAGCTCTATCCTGATCCATCAACACTTTCATTTTCAAAAATTTCTTAATTTTTTTATTTTAAATTTGTTTTTGTTTTTGAAATTACAGTGCTTACTTTGTTGTGTCTGCAGCTTCAGCCTGCTTATGAAATGGAAATTACTCACCCCAGTAATTATTTTATAATACACTTTCATAAATTCATAATGAAAATAAGAAGTAAATTCATTTATTGGCACATCGGAGGTTTCGATAAAATAAAATTAGTGGGAAACTATTCACTTACTAAAAGGATTGCAAGTTGCATACGTCAGAGTCAAATTTGACTGGTTCGGAGACCGAATGAATTTCAAAGAAGATATTTTCCCGTGAAACAAAACAAATCTTAAGAGTTATGCAAAAACTTTGATAAATTTATAAAAAGGTTAAAAAATAAAATGAAATTTTCTTGAATAGATATTCAACTAGTTGCCACGGTCCCAGCCTAAGCCATTCGGTGTATTGCCACATAATTTGGAACCATGGTCAGATGACGAGACATCTGAGCTGGAGCCCCGTTTTCGAAACTTCTACACCAACTCAACCGTGAGGACTTTTGGCCATGACAGATTTAAGGTGTACCAGCGGCCTCTACACCATACGCTTACAAACATCATTTTAATTAAACAAAATTAATTTGAAAATAATCATCTAAGCTGACAATGGAAGCAGATTGCGCATGGCATAACAAAAGCAAAGTGAAATTCTAGTACTGTCAGCCATTGAGTATTTGTCACCCGGATACAAAGAGAAAAAAATTATAAAGCATAGAAAAATTAATTTCGCTTTCGGTCAGCAGCCAAATATGACAAGAGTCCGAAATTTCCAGTTTTCCAACGACTTTTCCCGATTCATGAAATTCTCTGACTATTCTCGGTTCTTCAGCACTAATTTATATTTTAAAATAATTTATCTTTATATTGTTTTCGATTCACCTACAAACTTAAAAATACACTTCCCCATAATTATAATAAAATTTTAAAACATTACAATTGCGTGTAACTAATTAAAACAAAATTAATTAACATTTGATGATTGTATTCTAGTTTCCTCTATCAGGGCAACTATTTTGTGCATTGCAAGAGCCACTCACAAGTCGAAAACAGACCGATTTTCATGGTTTTCAAATTTTTAAAGTGTATTATGTGCTCATCAAGAGTTGATCAACAATTTGTATATTGCGTACCAAGGGTTGCCATTCATGCAAGCCAGTTCCCGAATCATCACCAAAACCGTACTTGTAAGCAGTTGTATCGCCGATCAGCCGCTAAAATGAGGTAGGAAATATTGTAAAAAAATATCGTCAGTTGAAAACTGAATTTTGTTTTCAAAGGAAAATAAGCACTTTCTAAGGGCTATTGATAAAAAATAAGAACATTTAAGGGCCCTTAGAAATGGAAGGTAAAAATAAGCACTTATAAGCACCCGTGGGAACCCTGTACAATGCAGCTAGATTAATATTCAGCTGTAATGTAGAAATAAAGGAAACACGTTTCCTTAAATATTGCATACCTGTCTAGTTGCACAATCTCTTCAGGTTAGTCTTCACTAAAACAAATGACGAGCTGGTATAAAATTCTCCACTTTATAAATTATTTAATCAAATTCAAATCTTGCACAAGTTTCCTAAAATGACAAAAATTATAACTTAATAGCATGCTTTTACTATACATGCTAAAGAGGAGTTAAAATAAATTAAATATTAAGCATTAGAAACACTATTACATGAGAAATCTGAACAAAATCAACAGAAAATATTTGACACCCTACAAAATGCATTCAAAGATATAAAAAGGTATATTCAGTTGGGTTGGATTGGGCTTTTATTGCAAAAGGATCCTATTTGACCACGCTCCTCTCAACGCAAGACAGACGATATCAAGTATTGGACATATATAGAAAGAAAGTTTTTACTAACAGAAATGAGAAATACACCCAGGAAGAACAAACCAGCATCACCTACAACTCACAGATTGCCAGTAGTGGACATACCCACCAAGTCACGAAGGCCCCAGGTGCATTCAGGATATCAGACTGGGAGTCTACAGATGTCAGCTCTCTATTTTAGAAAATAGTGATTGGAATTAATTAAATCCCCCCAAAAAAGAGCCAGAAATAGGGTGGGTAAAATGTAAATTTATTTATATATTTCAGCACATGTACACTTCACTTTAAGACCTACCAGTTTAACAACCAGCTGGTCATTCAACTAATAGTTAAGAGAGCTCATCGACCCAAACCATCGAGGATGCTAATGCTGGATACAATGTAATCAAATGGGAGATTTCGCACATAGTCTGTTTGGGCTACCGACAGTCGGTATATTGAACTTATAGTAAGGCGGAATGAAACAGTGTAGCTTCGAATCTACCAAAAAGAACTTCATGGTAGAGTTGGGGGGTTACACTGTTATATACGTACTACTCAATCGAAAGTTAATTTTTGGAGTGGTAGCAAAGCTTGCTACTGTACTCCCACTCAGAGAATTTAGCAGTAACCGAAATTCGACGTCACTAGTAGAATGATTGCCATTTTGTGTTAGACTTGTGAGAGCTGTATTAAGATCACATGCAGAGTTGCCTTTAGCAGCCAAGGCCGAGCGTCAATGCACTGATGGAAGTTGAGATATGACATTGGCAGTGTCTGCTATCACTGTGCCTCCAAAGTGGTTGAAAGTGATTAGCATCACCATTGCGATTCAATTATCCATCGTGGGCCATCTGTCAAATTTGTAAATGTTTTGCATGTTCAAACCACGTTCGTCAGTGATCAATATAGCAAGCTGGAATGAAACAGCGTAACTTCGTATCAACCAAAAAAGTACTTCATGGTAAAGTTGGGGGTTACACTAATATTTTTACTACTCAATCGTAAATTAATTTTTGAAGTGGTAGCTATGCTTGCTACAAACTCTATATACTGAATTCAGGAATGCTCTTATTACATGCTTCACATCCCAAGTACCCTGGTGATCTGTTCTTTTCCAACAGGGTTCATTGTCTCTGGTGGATTGTTTCGAGGCTTTAAGGCCCACACTCGGCCAAACTCAAGACAACGTCAAGTAAAAACTGGCATGAAGGGGGAAAAAATGAGGGATTGGGGAACAGAGGGATGAAAGAAGAAAAATATCGCTTGGGACGTCCCAGGAGTGGGATTCCCATTGTTTTTAAAGACAGTAAAATTCTGGAAAAAGAAAGGACCACTCGGGTACCTCGGCATTGTGATGTGCACACCTCCAAAGGAGACGTGCCCGCAAGGGCTCAATAAATCAGATGTTTTAATGTTTTTTTATTATTATTTGTAAATATATATTGGGGAAGGGGGGGGGGGTACGGCACAAGGGGCCTATTTGGCCAAGCTGCGGCAAACACGAGAGAACAAGGGAGGAAACGAAAGCAAAAAGCAGAAAAGACGAGCGTAAAACATAAAAGATGACAGACCCCTCAAGTGGTCACGATGCCCGTACACATGCCTCTGTGAACCGTGCACAGGAATGCTTCCATTACGTGTTCTGTTGGTGAGTGGTGTGCCTTGCGGCAATAGCAATTTTCTGTTATAGTGACTAAGTGGAGCTCAAGTTCTGGAAAGTCTATTAAAAAAAATTAGTTATCAACACCTCTTCATTGGAACCTTTTCTTTATTCGGAATGAACAAAAACGATTAAACTCCTTGCTTATGGACCCATTTGCTTAATTTTCTTGACATGGGAATGGAACTCAGTCGTGAAGTGGGTGTGTCTGTATGAATCAAATTCGAAAAGTTTTCTCCAAATGTAGGAGTTGTACAAAATGTCCTAGTTGTAGAATAAAATGACCATTCAGCAACAAACTCAAAACTGAGGTGAATAGAAGCTGTACTGAAGGAAAAATTTGGCTGGGGATACTCTTATAAATGGGATTAAAAGTAATGGATGCATATTTGTCCACTGAATCAAGGATAAAACATCTTCCTAAATATTTTATAGAACAGATAAATTAATGAATAGTTCTGCTTTTTTAAAAGGTTCAAACCCTCATAGTATCCTCTGTAGGTTAACCTCTTTATATATATATGCGAAATTGATACTTTCAAAGGATATTTAAAAGTGGGATATTTGTATTTGAAAGATCAGGTTATGAGATTAAAAATTAAAAGGTCAAAAGTAAATATTTTTTACCTAAAATTTTACAAGTAACTGTTTTGAAAGACTGTATTAATAAAGAGTAATACATAAAAATTGCTACAGTTTCATCCGATTACATTAAAATTGATAGAAATAGATAACACACTTTTTAAATCTGTTGCAAAATATACCTCTAAAATTTTCCATTTTTGTAGGCCTTTTCATAAATGACAATTGAATGAATGAAGGATCAAATACTGAGTGGAAGCAGCTACAGTTTAACATTAACATCATATAACTATCGATACAAATCTTACCAGTTCGGTGTTATACTAAAAGTTTTTCACAAGAATTTAAAAGGAAATTTGCATAGAACAGAGCAAAATATGTGCATCAAATTAATATACTACCTTAATGTTCTCAAAGCAAATATCATTGTTTACACCTCACATTAAAGGTAACTGCAGGAATTTCAGTAAGTTGTTGTTTCCAAGTCTATCAGTATATGTCTGATTCTTGGTTGAAAAATAGAGGCACAACCAAGAATATCAAACATATCTGACAACCAAGGATTCAGATTTCTCAAGGAAGCTGGAAAAAATTTATGACAGGCATTATAGACAGGTTTTCGAATATAAGACTTACAAGAATCTTCATGCTCAGATGTGAATTAAGCTTCTCAGATTAGTTACATGAGGAGAATCAGCAGAACCGAAGAGTTGTTTCAACAATACGTACCACCTGGCGAATTCCACAATTAAATCCTAGAAAAAATGTGGTTATGATTAATATTTAACCATTTTCCTGCATACACATTTAGTATAATGCAATAAAACAATAAAAAATTTGGTTTCCCGATTCTAAGAAATACCCAGGCTCAAAATATCCAGGCCTGTCAATACATCTAATTTTTGTTCAGTCCATATTTAGCTCATTAAATTCTTCTAAATTTTAATTCATCTCTATATTTACTGAATTATGGTCATTGTGTCCCACATTTATAGCTATAGGATTCGACATGTGGTCAGTTCCAAACAGAAGCATTTAAGTTATGGTGAGATTTGAGTGAATATTTCAGATCTGATACCACCATTACAGAGTATTAACACTCCAGTAATCCATAACTGGAGTGTATATATACTTTAGAGGCGATATCAGATCTTAAACGACTCACTTTTGAGTGGCCAAACAGACTAGTATCAATGTATTTAAAACAGGTTTTTTTTCATTTTAAGTTATTTAAATGTTAACATGGTTCCCACACCTTTATCCAAAAAAAATTCAAGGATTTTTCAAACCTAAAAAAACTATTTTTCAAGGACACAAAATTTTTTATAACGACCTAAAAGAAGGCATACACAAAAGTTGTCAATTAAAAAGAAAAATATATAAAAAAAGACTATTTTTTTTAAACTACTGATAGTCAAAAAAAAAAGAAAGGTTATTATCAATTTTGGTTATAATTTGAATTTTCTTTTCTCACAGAACCTGTGATTTTTTTTGTTGCAAAGTGGACTTCTCGTCTCAATGCTAACTATCAGGCTACTTGCATACGGTTTGATCTACACGACACAATCTCCATTTTGCTGTCGTCCACTGCCTACAACAGACGACTGTTGTGGTCTATTTGCAATCGTTAAAGATAGAGTAAAAATTTCAAAGGATTTGAAATCTGCAGAAAATTTCACAACAAAAAAATATCTTAAATGTGATTTTCTTAAAAATTTTATTTTGTAATTGCAACTTTTATTATATTTTTGCAATAAGAATTTGGCTTCATTTCTTTGGATGCGAGGCAGGTTTTCAATGACGCCCTGACTGCAAAAGCTATGGTTTCCTACAAAAATGGTGCCATTATCTAGCAACCGTGATACGTCATGATGTTGCAGGCAAAACAAGGCGGCCATCTTAACGGAGAATGGACGATCTAGACGCAGCATTATTGGTATATCACATAGTGTCAAACACCGGTTTCATTCAGAATGACGCTCAAATGGCGCACCTGCTGTGTTGGAAAACTAGTCTGGACAAGTTCCAATGCAAGACAAAATTACACAACTACTAACTATTTAAAAAAAATCAAAGTACTTTCAAGGACTTTTCACCAAGTTCTGTAATTTTCAAGGACTTTCAAGGGCCCCTAGTTAGGAAAAAAAAATTCAAGGACTTTTAAGGACTGTGGGAACCTTGGTTAAATAAAACTAGTCAATCCTTGTCATATAGCTAAACTTGTCCCAATGAATCAAGTTTACAAAGGCAGAGGAATTCTGTTTCTTTAGAACTGGGAGTTAAAAGGTTAACTGGTCACAAGCAGTAATCTTACTTAACCTTTTCCTATGGGCTGCTCTGTCAAAAGGGTTGGTTTGGGGTTTTGTGAAGCAAGGACCCTATTTGGCCAAGCGACACCAAACCCAAGACAAGGGAGGGAAAAAAGGTAAAAGGAGGGTTCACACTTTATTTCAGAAATAAAATTCCTCGACTTTGCCAGGTTTACCAGATACATTTTTTACAAAATTCAAGGTCATACTCAAGCATTTCACGACATTTTTAAGGTGAAAAACCGAGAAATAATTTAGCATTCAATAGCCAATAATAAAAACCAAACACTGTAGAAATTAATACACAAACTGCGAGAAATTTTGCATTAAAATAACTTATCAAATAATCCATATTTGACTTTAAAAAAATCAATTTGTGATTTAATGTATCATAAACATGAAATTCTTCAATTCAAGTCAGTGGACGAACGAAATTCTTTACACATTAAATATTAGCCATTTCTGTTAAAATTGGTTGAAACATTCTATTCGTAAAGTAAAGTGATAAGAAACTGTACAAATCTTATTGGCTACTTTTCTCCAAAGCATCTGAGAAGCCATGATCAATCATTTTCCAGGTCATTGACAAATACGTAATTTTCCTTGATTTTTTGTGACAAAATTAAATTTCCTGACAATTTCAGGTTTTTCCTGACCCGTGGAAATCCTGTGAAGGGCAGGAGAGGGTAAAAATGAAAGAAAGGAAAGAACCTTGAGTAAAAAAATGAGGTCTCATTAGAGCATCTGCACACATTGCCAAGTAGGGGTATTGTTCTCTAACAGTTGGATCCTGAAAGGTCGGTTGTTTTGGTAATGTATGGCACAAGGGGTCATATTTGGCCAAGCCGCACCAAACACAAGACGATGTCAAGTAATTTTGAAGAGAATGGGACCTTGAAAGGAAAGTAGAAAGATTTCCTGTATGTGCAAACATATTCTACTGCACAATTTTAAATATAGACGTACAATTGAATGATTTGAGTTTTGTTTCAAAATTTTCCTTGCCCCTAGCCATATGGGTCTTTCACTGTGCTTTTACATGTCCTCCTAAAAGTACATTACATCTAGAGGTTGCTGTATTTAAAATCTTATCTCTCATTATAATTGTCAGTAAGACCGCTCTATGATGTTGGAACATGGTTCCCTAGTTTTGAAATATGAAACAATTCTAGCAGGAGCATTTCCCCACAATCATTCTAAACTCAAAATGAATTGTTTTGAGCTCTAGTACCAGAGGTGCAGGGCTTCTTTCAGCATTATTCACATTTTTCGATACACTCGATGTCGTACGAGTGGAACCTACGAAAGTCATTACGCACACTGTTTGGGAAAATCAGCAAACTCTACAATGCAGAATAAAAACTGTTACTTCATTCTATTTTCACTAAAATTAAGCTTACAGGTATCTTCAATTGCATTTTCATGTCATATTATAAGCAGCTTTTGAAAAGAAAAGCGACTGGTCACAAGGACCAGTGTATACGACAATATACTGGTCCGCTGCCATCATATAGTTGGTTCCCTATTCAAATAATAACTTAATTTAGTTAATAGCATGTTAATTCAGGGCACAAAATTTCCCCATTGATGAGCAAAAGGTTTTTCTTAGGTGAATGAAAATTCTGTCAAGCTGTAGATAGATTTTTTTATTACCTTCAAGTCTCTAAGGAATTCGAATTGCCCCACTTTTGGGCTATCGGTCTTCGCAAAAGAACAGTGCGATATACCCGTGCCGATAGTGATAATGAGAGCGGAAAAGCTCTACAGTGCACTTTCTTTTAGGACCTGGTGATCGTCAGCTGCCAATGATTCAATCGGCGCAGATTATTGTGATTGCAATTTGGAGGTAGAAACCAGAAGCATTTCTTGTATATGCTGACACGAACATCGAAATTCTTGATCATGTGACCAAAATAAATTTCGACAGCTTGCCAAATTAAAGGTTTGGGAGTTACACGTGAACACCTGCTTTCCTATTATAGCTACTGGTCCTGCGGACCATCCAGATTTTTAATAACCTGGTCAGACAGTACTTTAGGTGGTCTTAGACCAGCTGACCACCAATGATTTGGAATGCTGATTATAAGTATTGCACAAACCAGAAAATAACTGTGTGTTATGGGATGAACATTTTTGGCCAAGAACTTAAATCAGCAGAAGCTACATGATGGAAGAGTAACTCTTCAAATTTCAGATAATATTAAGGATTTTCAAAATAACTATCACGCACAATTCATGTGAATCCTGAAATACTCAGTAGAAAACAATTGATAACTTAGAGGGAGAGAAGAGAACATATACGCGCAAGGAGGAATTGAACCCGACAGATCAAACCTCAGCACCTACTGTGAAACTATAAAAATGTTGCCATTTTTTATTTATGCACTTCCTTAGCATACAAGGGAAGCGCCTGTAAAATGCATTCCTAAGTGAATCTGATTCTAACCTCTCCTTAGAGTTTCATGGGAAGTTTCGAAACACCTTGAATCTCTACTATTATAAAAGGAAATGTTTGTCTGTCTGTGATCAAAGTCCTGATGAATCTATGGCACTTACAGTAATGGATTTTGGCACACAGGTAGTCCACATTTTTGCCATTTTTATACAAAGTCCGAATTTTAAAATTCAATCTAGAACATTTAAAATGAATTTAATTATAAATGTTTTCCTTAGAATGGCACCACAAAAAGAACTGTCACGGGCAACGCCGTGCTGGCCACGCAGTGGCTAGCATTAAATAAGAAGTACGATGAAAATGAGAAAATAAGCCAGTCCAAAACTAAATTTTTACAAATAGCAGTTAAGCAGTGTTTGTAATTTCATAGTCAACTATCAGACACTAAAATCGAACGTTCCAAAGCATTTAACATGCATTATTAATGCATGTATCCAAAAGATTTCATGCATTATTCTAGAATTGTCAGACAAGCTCACTTGAAATATATACAATGTTAACAGGAAATATGCAGTACACTATATTTCAAAAATAGGACTATTATTTTACCTATTTGCTTGCAGGTAGTAACTATAACTTAGCTAACATCAAAGAAATTTTAAGCTCATTCCAAGATTGCGATGTGTAGAATTCTTTGATTCCAACTTTTTCCCTGGGAAATAGAAAAAGACATCCTTAAACTTAACACAAAATGGAATTAAGTGGTATCCACCAACCCACCCGAAGGTATGCGGCGATTACACACAAAATGGAATTTAACATGATAGAAAACTGAGAAGTTAACTACAAAATTGCACCAGGAAAACATATGCAACTACAAAAATGCTTTTATTTTGAGTGGCAATTCAAGTTAAATTATTCAAGAGCTATGTTTCTTACTGAGCTGTTTGAAACTGAATGCATTCCAGTGCTATTTGAAGATTCCTAAATTTTTCAACTTCCCTATTCAAAAGTTATAGAAAAATATAGGTATTTAATGAACGTCCCACTGGAGAACACAATTGACTAGCGGTGACGGTCCGGGATCAACCCTCGAAGGGAAGGATATGAGAACACCACCACGTTCTTTTCAACTACATTCAAATGGCAAGGCAACACCTGAGCTGGCACCCCACTCTCTAAACTTCCACACCATACCAACCTAAGGACATTTGAGGTCACAACAGATTTAACCAGCCCCAGCCCCATGTACATGACGGTCTTTTGTTGGATTCAATATTGCAGCACTCCGGTTGGTTGACCATTACTCTACCAATCGGGCTACTGAGGCCCATATAGAAAAAGAACTAGCACTAATATGGCAGACAGTCAGATTAACGTCTGCACTGGAGCAACGCAATGGGTTGAAATCAGAGCACTACAACTTGACACATTGTCACGAAAAATGCCCTAAAGGGCACAATTGTATGAAGAAAACAAACACCATTCATTTAAGATATGACTTTGCACTGTACAAGGTTCTACAGTATTGTAAATTTCAAACAAAATATAATGAAGTTACTAAGTACTGAAATCCCTTTGTAGCTTTTGGTCCATCCTGTATTTTATATCCCCTCTGGACGTTGACCTTTTCGCCTTAAAATAATAATCTTTTTGAAAAATTGGTAGTTAAGAACTCGGGTACACGTGTGGACGTCTAAGCTTCCGATTGACACCAATAAACGGCTGTATAAATCGGTAGGTCTTGTGGAATGTTTATTATCCAAAAGCAATTTGGAAGAAATGGCTTCAACTCAATGTGCTCATAATAGTCCGAAAAGGTCAACGTCCAGAGGGGATATAAAATACAGGATGGACCAAAAGCTACAAAGGGATTTCAGTACTTAGTAACTTCATTATATTTTGTTTGAAATTTACAATACTGTAGAACCTTGTACAATGCAAAGTCATATCTTAAATGAATAGTGTTTGTTTTCTTATAAATAAACTTAATTTGTTTTAAAATCCTTTAGTTAATGTGATTTAATTGATGATAATTTCTTAAAATATGCGATGATATAGTTTTTCTGATTTAAGAAATATCTTATTATTTGAAAATTATTTTGCTTTCAGCATAATTGAGAACTGAAGTACACATGTGTGTACTTAAAATGTTTAGCCCCCTGTGATGCTTCCATCTAAAACAGGAATTTACTTGAAAACTTCGAAGTATTTCATAATATTTATCAGAAAAAACCCCTCTGATTTTTAAACAATTTTTATATGGTTGGTAGTGAAGACGATAAATCACTGTTGTTGTTGACAGTTGTGCTAACGGATTTGTGTGACCCATTTATAACTTTACAATCTCTTTGTAGCCACTTCACTCCATTGGCACACAAGTTTCATAACTGAGCCAAAACTTACACTTTCATACCATAAAAATAGATCACTGAATGCAAATCTTTTTGGTGTAAATTTAAAGAGGAGCCGCTGTGGTCAACATCATGGCAGCAACAAAGGAAATGACCTAGCAACTCCAAACCTTGGCAGCAATGATTACAGGAACCTTGCACAGTGATGCATTCAGAAACGACTCAATGTTAACAGAACATTGCAGATAATCACTAACAGACCCTCGTGTAAAAATTAAAATAAATTTACATTTTATACAATCAAATGGAATAAAATAAACTCACCCCATTTCTGAATGAATATTTCAGCGATTATCTAGGCTTCCAAGACTCCGTTCTGGGATTTTCATCTGCCAAGACATCTCTTTTTACTGTGGGGGAGCAGATTACAATTTTATTTTTAGCCTTTTCAAATAAGTAATATGAGCACTGCAGAAAACTATAGATTTCGCATTAAATGACATGAAATTTGAAATGGTTTAATGAAGAATCAACTGGAATAAAACGAAAATATGGATGCAGTCAGGATTAGAAATTAGGAGCAGAAAGTCAGGCTGAAAGATTCTCTGATATATCCCCGATAGTGTCCCAAAAATTCCCCTGATTTTACAATTTCCTTAAGAAATGTCGTGATCCATAATTGGTATCCATATACAGTATCCAGACAAAATTTTTTAAATATTTAGGGTCAGATGGTGTAAAAAGATCATTATCCACAAATATTTTGTATTTTTTCTCTTCAGATATTTAAATTGTTTTTGTAAGGGTTCGAACCCTGAATGGAACTTTTAAAAAAAGCAACTATAAAAACTGGAGAAAAAATACAAAATATTTTGATTATGAATTTTTTACACCTGACCCTAAACATAATCCTACAGTACATTACAATCAAATGCAAATTCACTTAAAAAAATTTGGTACATCTTCAGTCTACGTTTATAGCAGTGGCAACGGTCTTGGCGATTTTTTTTGACGCCCTTCTAGTAACGAGTTATTGCAGGTTAAGGCAACTCATCTGTATTACAGTTTTCACAGCAACCTCGGCAAGCGGAAAGTTTAAATTTTCATTTTGAATAGTCTAGAAAGTTCTTTCACAATCCGTTTCTGTGTCGTTTGATATCATTGGATATCACAGAATATTGGTTGTTACATGAGGGGCTCAGTGTACAACTATCAAAATAAATACATACTACAATGGCAGGGATAAAAAGAAAATCAAAGGCACCACATTAACATTTATAATCTCAGGTAGATAATAACATCTATAATTTTATCTTTTTCTGAAACATTTATAAAAATAATTTTGCAATGTAATTTCTCTCTTCCCCACTCTGCATCTGACATATGTATCAGTGTGATGTATATCATGATATGGTGTTTGTAGCTTGATGGGTCACTTGACCGGTTTAAATTGTTTTTTCTAATTGTCAACTATAGAATAATTCCATAAACATTGATGTGAAAAATAATAAGCACTGTAAAGAGATGTAGCGTGATTAATAGGCAAGGCCTCATTTTTCAACATTCTTGATTTTGCCTGAATAGATGCCTAGGTGGTGGATAACAAAACAGGTGAAAATATTTCAAGGAAAGTACACTTATTTTAATAAGAATTTGCGAGTGAATATCAAGGACTTCCCCCCTCATTAGACATTAAGTGGTGCACTAAAGTGAGTTGCATACACTTGATTAAAAAATACTTATATAGAATTTATTAGAAACTCCCAAAATTCATGTTCCTAAAAGTTTGTAAAAAATAATAACAAAACAGTCACTTCAGTACAATCTATAATACTTGAATAGCATGTTGGTACAATTTTACAGGTCAGGTTAAATTAGTGTCATAGCAAAGGCATCTCAAATGTAGAAAATTTTCATTTTGAGAAAATCAAGTTTCAAATTCAAAATTCCAGATCATAATTTTTTTTTTAATAATAATTTTTGATTATATTTTATTTAACAAAATTGAAGTAACAAAGATGAAACAAAAATGAAGTATTATTTTAGGGAGCATAAAATTATCCAAATATCTAAATCAATTTTTTTTAGTACCACTTAAGTGATTCCCATGGGGAAATGACTATCAACTATACAAAATATCAAAACACTATTGAATTTATGCTTGCATTAAATGCAGTTTACTTGCAATGCATGGTAAAAAAGATCGTTTCTGCATTTAAAATATTTGCAATCAAGAGCACTGGAAAAGTGTGTAGGCGGTGGAAAAAGAAATCCCCAAAACTCCATTAGGCATTTAGAAAAACTAGCTCAAAGTTTTAAAAAACTTGATACTTCACTAGCCTATGTGGTACAGAATTTGTATACTAACGAATGGTAACACATATAAACCATACACAATCAATTGTTGAATTTAAAATGTTTGCTTTGAGCAATATAGCAGTATAAAATAACTAAAACTGCTGAAGAATTCTCCAATCTCCTCAAATTACAGAAGGCAATGAGAAACTGAAACATAGAAATAAGCATGGAAAAGGAAATGGGTTAAGATGTTATAAAAACACTGTATCGCTTTGTGAATAGGATGCAATTGAAGTTAATGTTTAGAAGCTAATAGTTGGGATATGACCAAAGAGTGCATTTTTTGCCATGCACTTTAATAATGGAAGTACGAACAAGATCAGTTAGAAGTACAAGAAATGCTGCCTTATATTTTCGATTAATACCCCAGTTAGAAGTTCATAACACTACAAAAGTTTTAAAGCTTACACTTTTTCCTTTCCACTTTATGTGTGTTCCCCTTCATGATTCCAGACATGTAATGAAAAATAGTCCCATTTTCATAGTCTTTCCCTTGATGGTGCTTCCATTCAGTAACAGCCAACATTACGAGTCAAAAGATATCACCTGTAGAAGAAAATGTTTTATTAATAACACAACACAACATAAAATATCAACAATTCAAAACAATTAGGCTAGTTTTCAAATTTACACATGCAAAATAATAGTCTAGGCTTGCACCACAGAAAAATTTTAACATTACTATTAATTACATTACTAAAAATTAAAAGGCTAAGCAGACACGGTGTTCAAAAGCACAATTTTAAAAGATATAAAAATCTCTATCCAAATGAAAATAGTTATTTTCTGTACATTAATTACACATTTAAATCAATCTCAGAGATTTTTCAAACATCACAGATGACTCTACACAAATGAAATATACCCTAGTTCTCCCATACTCTTATTATTCCATTTTCTTGCAATTTCTGTTTTTGTAGAGAATCTAATAATTGGAAAATCTCATTACAAAAATATTTTCTCCATTGAGCTTAAGATGGTACAAAATTCCTCCTGGAAAATATATGTTGCTTTCCTGTTTGATAGTTTTTTAGATTCATTACTAAAACACTGAAATGAGAATTTCAAGTGGTAGATAAATCCTATTTGATAGCCATTTCAAAGTTCAATCGACAAAGAAAACTCAATAATAAACGCTTATAGATGGAAAATTTCCCTTGATTTTAATAACATAATATTAAACAGAAGAAAAATGCAGACGATTTTTTTACAGGTTGAGAGAGCAAATGAGACTGAAACTTTACTTCCTGTTAACCAAAGGGCCTGTTCACATGAGGTGTTTTCCAAGGTCAGCTTTACATATACATTAAATTATGTTTTATATTCCTCTAATTCAAGTTTCTATCTTTGCAATCATTGAAGACTGAGTAAAAATTTCGATGGATTTCAAACCTGTGGAAAATTTTACACCACATTGATACCTTAAACGGGATATTTTCTTTAAATACATAATTAATTATTTAATAAATAACTAAATGGTAAATAATTAAAAAATAAATCTGTTTTTGGTATCGATCTGGAGTAGAATTTTACGCTGATTTCAAATCCGTTGAAATTTTTACTCTATCTCCAACGATTGCAAAGATAGATACTTGAATTAGGGGAATAAAAAACATAATTTAATGCATCAAAAAAGCCGACTTTGGAAAACGCGCGTTAGAAAACGCTTCATGTGAACAGGGCCAAACACTCCAGACAGCATAATCCAATGACCTTTGCGCCATAAAAAAAATCCTAACAAACCAAGTAACACTAGTGTCTAGCCTGCTAACCGATCCCTATGGGAAACAAGAAATCATTCACTGCGCATGCCCGCAGACTTTGATTTTAGACAGGTCCCACTATTTCGTAAGGGGTCGTATCAAAATTTCGTCTTTGAAAACATTACAACGAAATATATCGTCCGTGGGCATGCGCATTCCGTATTTTGTTTCCCATAGGAATCGCCTAGCAGGATATAGAGACGCTAGTCATTTCGTTCGGATCTCTCGTGTGATCGATCAAAGCTTTTTCTTTGTTTACACTTTTTTGCATGTAATTTTTTAACACGCTCTTCGTCATTTTTCTGAGAATGTGTGAAAACGGGAATACTGCTTCTGGATCCAGAAGATTTTCGTGCTCTGTGTGTGAGCGTAATTTTACCCTACAGAGTAATTTGAGAAAACACTTTACATAATTTCATGCTGGAGCAATAATTCCAGTTTCTTGCACATCCAGGCATTAGTTTTGATATTGAAAATAAAACACTTTATTGCATGGAAGACTTCAAAAAATAGTAATAATATTAGTTTACACGTCATGTCAAAAACTCAATTTTTTATTTACCAAATTTATATATAATTATTATAAAAATAGTGTATAGGCCCAAGAAAAATTTAAATAAATTTGATTTAAATAAAAAAAATAAAAATAAAAAAAATTATTTGATTTTTTTAAATCAATGTTTTTCATAATCGTATTACTGTACCCTAAGTTAAAAAAAATTTGTCATTAAAACTTTCAGCATTTCACATTTTCAGGTTTTTTTAATCTCGATTTCATACTTTAACCATGTGTTCCTGAATAACATGGTATTCATTAATTATACTAAAACACAAATCATTGGTATTTTATATTAATCCCCGATAAAAATTTTATTTTCAAAAATACACTTGTTTAAAAAAAACACAAGTTTTAATAAAAGATGCAAGCGATTCATCACAGTAAAAACAACTTGTTTTTTCAATACTCGAAATTATCCCGAGCGTTCAGAAAATTTTTACGAATATACATCAGACTTTTTTAGAAGTTCCAAGATAATAACCTTGTTACCCAATGAATCAAATGGAGAGTAAAACATGACAACGATCATGAATGCTATTGTATTGTTTACATGTGAATAAAGTTGTTCCTTTGAACAGAAGACCATTACCACAAAAAGAACGATTATTTTGTAGAAAACAGCCAATTATAAAACGTATGATCGTTCTCTCATTATCGACAAGTCATGCCGGGTGCTTCGGCGGATTCGCTAAAATTTTCAGTTTTTAACATTGGTATCTCAAGTTTCTGCACTATTTACATCCCCCCTAATGAAACACTGGAGAAGTAGAGTCCGTGGGCATGCGCATTACGCCGGATTTTGTTTCCCATAGGGATCGGTGAACAGGCTAGAGACGCTAGTAAATACTCTAGCATGGTACACCGTCATCCGTTGTGATCCCGGACCGTCACCAATAGCCCGTTTTGTAGCCCCGGTGTGACGTTAATTAAAAATACCAATACTAGCATGGTACACACATCGAGGTTATCTCAAAATGTAGTATATAGGTTCAATCTAATTGGCACTGACAAATTAACTGTCAGAAATAATTTCAAAATTCATTCCTTGCAATTTCTGTTGGCGACTAGCTGAAATAGGTAGTATTAAAAAAGAAGCCAAGTAATGTCACCTTCGGCACTTACTTAAAGGAAGCACGTTTCGCCACAAACACACTACACTAACCTGCATTTTTAGCTGCACAGAAAAAGCCCCCACACAAAACTCAAATTACAAATAAATTAAACGCAATCTTTTCCAAAGGGCAATGGAACACGATGGAACAGAATACAGACGTAAGAACGAGATTATAAGCCAAAAAATTAAAAATTACGAAGAGCCCACAACGAACGAATAAACGATCTACCGAACTAGGTCTAAATTTCCGTTAATTCCATCGAACGATCGATTTCGGTAGCAATGTCGTCGTTTTAAACAATCGATTAATGGGAACATGACTAGACCACTAAATTGCTGTTCTTCATAATTCCAACGGGTAATCGAATACAGCATGACAATTGCACACGGAATTTCCAATTGTAGTCTAACAAGATCGAATTTCGTCAAACTGAACAATAGATTTATTGTTTGGGGAAATCGCTGTCATTTTGATCGAATCCACGGCTCCATTATATGATTAATTCGTTTGGAAATCGTTCAATAACTCAAAATGCTGTTGTCCCGATTTCATATATTATTCGTAAACATAACTTTAAATAGATTAATTCATTTTCCATACCATTTTCCCAATTCAATTTATTCAAGTCGAAGAACCTCAGTAAAATGTAATCATGAGTGTAGAAAACCAATAAATGCTCGAAGACAAATTCGAATTGCAAACTTGGTAATTCAACGTAAAAAATAAAATAAAATAAAATAAATAATAAGTCGATTTTAGAAATATTTCTACATATGTATGAAATGATATAGAAATAAGGTAGGCAAGTAGTTGAATTAAAGCGGTGCATGAAGCAACACTACGAGCAATTGTTGACGGTACGGGATGCTTCCCGACATCCATACCGAAGGGAAAGATTCGAGAATATTCGAACCTCGGTCAGATGACGACGTCACGACAGATTTAACGTGTAGTCCCCATTGAACACGACGGTCTTTGGTTAAATCGAGTTTCGAACTCACAACTCTCCAGTTCATTCACTACCGCGGCCCTTACAAGACCAATTTAAACGTAACAAAACCGAAATGTTTAAAGTACATAAGAATGCAACGTGATTTGAAACACGACGAATTAGGAACACTAATATTTCCAAATGATATTACCTTAATATTATTCCAAATTTAAATGTCATTCCATACAATTAAATGTTATTCCAAATCCTACAACTAATACCTTTAGCATTAGGATCAAACCGAAAGTCAAAGGGTTGGTAGGTATTCTAAATAAAGTCGTACTGGGGGGAGCAATACACCAAGCTATTGACGACGGTCCAGGATCGATCCCCCAAGGGAAAGATTCGATGACAACACCACGTCATTTTGAATAACAGTCAGATGACGAGGCAACACCTGGGCTGGCTCCCACTCCCCAAACTTCTCCCTCACACCAACGTGAGGACAGTTGAGGCCACGACCGATTTAACGTGCACCAGCTTCTTTGTACCGGATTTGGTCTGTCGGATTCGAACTCGCAACCCTCCAGTTGCTAATCCGTTACTCTTCCAACCGGGCCACCGCGGTCATGAATTGATCGGGACAACACCTATTTTGATCAGGTAGGTATTTCAGTTAACGTCGCACTGGAGCAACACAACGGGCTACTCCTGGATGATGAGGAGCTGGTGTCGCCGTGCGATTTGAAGAAGCATGGTTTAAGCTTATACCGTAACCAAGGAGATTAACAACATATTTCAGTTCTGTGAATTGCGAAATCTTTTTGAAACTCTTTTCGCTTGGGTTAGATACTTTCCCCATACGTCCAAGATTAAATAGCTAAATAAAATAAATTACGTTGTCTGTAAGTAAATAAAATACTGGTCTAACAAAGCCACTAACGGAGAAGTTTTACAAAGTTGTCAGAAGAGCAATCTGGCCCAAACCAGCTAAAGCAAATCCCGCGCTTTACAGTAAAGAGCAAAGACAAAATGAATTGAAACAATTCATTTATATTTCAGTCCACTTTACAGAAACTATTTTGAACCACGGTCTGATGACGAGGTCAAGACCTGAGTTGATACCCCTCCCTCTCCAAACTTCCGCATCAGTCGAAAGTGAGGACATTTGAGGTCACACCAGACATAACGTGGATCCACGTACACGATGGTCTTTGGATTGGATCGAGTTTCGAATTCGCGACTCTATCAACAGGGCCCTCCTCAAGAAAGGTAGTTGAATCATCGTCGCACTGGAGCAACACAACGGGCTAGTGGCGAACCCTGAAAGTAAAGATACCGAGGACAAAGCCTCTAAATTGAATTTTCAAAGTTATTACGCATATACTGATACGCACTTTTGTCGTGGCTGTACATCTCAGCATCTCTAACAGGTTAGGTTTGAAACACGCATAAGCGGCGATTTTACAACATCCATTTGAGTCCATTCCTGTGAATTTGACCATACAAAACGACCGGTTAGGCTAATTCCCCAAATATTTACCTCCGAACACTAACATTACCCAACTATCCCCAAACTTTGTTATTTGAAAGAGAGAAACCGACACTAGAAGACGTCCCCAGAAACAAAACAAAACAAAAAAACATCTCAGGGGTATTATCCCCCCTTTCCAGTCCATTTGAGGCCAGGCGACGCGAGGCAGAAAAGAAAAAGAAACAACCGAGCCTGATCGCTTGTAAGACGATCTCCCGTCAAAGGATCACTGACCAAAGTCTATGGATGACCCCTCCCCCATCAAACGACCCCCCCCCACTCGACAAGCAAACGAAACACATTAGAGAAACCCTAACCCGCTGTGCAAACGGGCAGTGTTCGGGAATTCTAAATTTCAAGAAACCTAAGCTAGACATATAGTTACGCCACATAGGCGCCTCGGACGACAATCCCCCACCCTCCACACCCCTTTCGGACATCCCTATCTCAGGCGGGGGGGTCGATCAGATCTTGGTCCTCACACACAGCCCCAGTGTGTTAGATAATCTATTTGGGCGTGTTTGGTTTGGGTTGCCATGGGTTACCGAGAGAACCGATGGCACGGCGACGACTACTGAAGATGTTCCGGGTTTACATTTTCCCTCTTCCCTTCAGTTCCCTTTTCGTCATTTTTTGCTCCCGGAATGGAGTTATTCGGAAGCAGTTCGACCTCGAACAAGGAATTCTTCCGGCGTTGGAAAAATTATGAAGTGCGTATTCTGTAAGGGTGGGGAAGACCGAGTTTTGGAGGCGGTGATAAATTTGTTTAAATTCTCTCGGCGGCGAGTTTTTTTTATTGTGTTATTTTAATGACGCATATATGGGACGGAAAATCGTTAATCAATAGACCGGGAATAGAAGGGGGGTGGGGTGGGAATCTGGGGTAAAGCGAAAACGATCCACTTATGGGGAAGGAGGGAAAGTAATAAGCGGGGGAGAAATTACGCGCAAACGATAACCAGATCTGAGGCAGATGGACCCGAAAAGTATTCATAAAAAATATATAAAAAGAACGAAAAAAAAAAGGGAGTCTCAGCGCACTTAAAAAAAAAAGTAATGAAATTTATAATTTGTTTTAAAATTTGGATGGACAATCGCTGTAGGTCTACTCACTTACCGCAAACTGTCAAATGGAAAGTCCTAAGCGCGGAATCCGAAATGAAATGCAAAGCAAAATGCACGATACCGATCGCAAATTTTGTCTCGTGCTGATTTTCAGACGCAGTGGTATAACGAGGATCAATTTCCCTTTCGAAACGAGATGGGTGTCGCGCATATTACTAACTTTCTAAGTGGTTTCGACGACATGTCTAGTGATCCGACTAATTTTGCTAATGACGAGACATTTCGTCGTCAAGATATTGCCGAATTTTTTATGATGACGAGATCAAGATCTGGTCAATTTTGTCCAATGACAAGACATCTCTCCAAGACAAGCACTAGGAGAGAAAAAATTCATCTCATTACAATTTTCCGGAGCTATTCGCAACGATTTCTCGGGGTCGACTATACAATCGGAAAGCAACGTGGTTTTCAAATAAAAACTAGGTAGGCAGTTTTTTTTTATTAAAGTCCACTGGAGCAGCACAACGGGCTATTGGCGATGGTCCTGGATCAAACCCAAAAATTCGAAGACACCACCACATCATTTTGAACCGCGGGGAGATCACGAGGTCCACCCGAGCTGGCACCCCACACTTTCACGCCAACGTAAGGACACTTGAGGTCACAATAGACTTAACGTGCACCAGCCCCTCCCCACGACGGTTTTTGACTGAACTCAGTTTCGAACTCGCAATCCTCCAGCCGCTATACCGTGGTCCATCCCACTAGGCTACCGCGGCCTGATATAAGAAGCAAGACTTTGGGGAGATCTTGAAGATTTCTACGAAGAATTATCTTATCGTCGGTGGTCGATTGCGATAGTCCAATGCAATTCCGTCGGCTATTTGCAAAAAAATGCTTTAAAATATTTATCTCGATAGCTTTTAAAATGAAGTTGGTGTATTTACTGTGTAAAATGAAATTAAAACAATATAAAAGCGAAATATGTGTTCTACTGTATCAATTCTCAATTAAATGGTAAAAAGTTATAAAAAAAAGTCGAAGGGGGGATACTCACAAAATTTGAGGTAAAATTTAATATTTTTATTTCTAAAGCCAATAACTTTAGACAAAAAATAAATATAAATATATCGTTGGTTTAGTGTAGAAAAAATTAGTAACTACTTTTTTTCGAAGACACAAAAAATTTTATAATGATGAACAATAATACATAGTCACATAATCTGATGGAAAGATACGCCATACTACAAAAAATGCGAGCCAAAAACGAAGTTACCTTTTAAACAGGTGTAAAGTAGAATTTTTGTTTTTCAGTTAATGTGTTTCTGCTCTAAGCCGAGGATATAATAGTTGGACAATAAGTACATAATTTGAATAGAAAACAGTTTCTTCAAGGATAAGTAAAATAAAATAATATAAATCCAATAGAATACAAACAGCATGGGACTGTGGAAAAAGCCTTTAAATTGCTCAAAACAATACTAAAATCTCTACTTTAGTTGACCATGAACAAATTTAACAATTCACATGCATGATTCATCAAACCTATTTGACTTTTATATTTTTGAAGAAATTGAAACCTTTTTAGAATTAAAATGTTTTCAGTCGTTACGATTTTCGAGAAAAGAATGATTGACAAGATCTCATCAAGATATTAAAAATTTTAGGGAACTTAGCGTCAGTGTTAAAATAGTGTGAAGAAGAATTTAATGTAGTGATAAAAGTTCCATGTATTAACGTGGCAATATTGCATTTCCTTTACGATCATAAAACGACGGGTTTTACTTTCATTAAAACTTAATTCGATTGCATTTTATTGATTTCTGGATCATTAATTCAAGAAACATCTTCATTCAATGTCTTATGGAAGATTAAATTTTGCAATCTAAGCATTCCCAAGGAATTTGGTCTCTAAGCAAATGCAACACTAATAGTAATTTCGATATTTTAATCGGTAATTAATAAAAATTTAGAATGCTTCTGATGCGTTTGTTGAGTCATTAATTTCGTACCTTGAAATAGGTTGATTTATTTCGCATTACTATATTAGTTTTGTTCCCATAATATAATTTTTTATGATAAATTTTTCGCTGTTTCAATACCAGTCAATTAATCGAATATTATTATAACCATGAAGAAAATAAAATTATTTATTTTTTTCTAACATGGAGTAGTTGGCTCTCTGGCTTTGGGGTTTTATGGCGCAAGTGCCACACTTGCGCCATACACAAGACATACAATACCAAGAAGTAGACACATACACGCAATATAAAGTATAAAACACACTTAATGGTTTTACTGACACAGAAGAGAGAAATACATCCAAGAAGGAATGCAATTACAGGAATCGAACCTACGACGCCTACAACTTGTAGCAGTCGACATACCCACTGAGCCCCGACGACACCAAAAATGAAGGTTGGTTGTATTTGGGGTTTTATGGCGCAAGGGCCATCCGGCGCCAGACAATACTAATTGACACTAGACATACAATATCAAGTAATTGACGCACACACATTGAAAGCTTCACTGAAAAAGGAAAGAGAAACATCTCAGGGAGAAATGCGCCCACAAATTGAAGGTAACTTTTAATTAACGTCGCACTGGAGCAAATACAACGGGCTAGTGACGACGGTCCGGGATCAATCCCCTAAGGGAAAGATCCGACGACAACACCACGTAATTGTGAATCTCGGTCCGATGACGAGGCGACACCTATGCTGGCACCCCACTCTCCAAACTTCTACACCAACCCAACGTGGGGATTTTCGGCCACGACAGATTTAAGATGCACCATACGCTTACAAACATCCACGCAGTGACCCCGATTCGAACCAGGAACTTTCCGATCTAGAGACTAACACCTTAACCACCAGACCGGTGGGTCGGCCCCAAACTGAAGGATTTTCAAAATAAACAATCGAATGGAACGAATTTTTCTTCTGGTTACTTTACGCAAGCATTATTTACTCACTTAAATTCGTATGAATTATTTAATATTATCACTCATATCACATCAATACATGAAAACTTCAGAGTACTGCCTAAAGAGCTATAAAGAAAATAGATGCGTTAGGTGTATAAAATTTCAATTGGCATTAATTCTTAGAGCTCAGATTTTGTGATTTTCAGCTTTAAATACAAAGTTCCCAAGTTTCCGATTGCTGCACTTTTTTTTAGTTACATAAAAGAATTTGTCACTAAAAGGTTGGTAGATAAAAACAACGGGTTTTACTCTCCTATGAACTTAATTCTATTGTATTTTATCGATTTCTAGAACATAAATTTAAGAAGCATCTTCTGGAAGATTAAATTTTGCAATCCAAGCATTCTCAAGTAATTTTGTTTCAAAGCAAAAGAAACAAAAGGGCTACAGAAGGGAACACATAACGTTAAAAATAGTTCTATGTGTAATCTCTAATATTAATAAAAGTGTCTGTATATTACCTGCACGCAAAGTCCTGACGAATCTATGGCACTTACAGTAATGGGATTTGGCACACATGTAGTCCGAATGTTTTGCAATTTGTGGGTAGCGGCAAATTTTAAAATTCAATCTAGAACATTTTAAAATTAATTTAATTATTATTGAATGCAACAGCACAGATCAGATACTAAATTTATTTTTTTCGTTTCAGTTTTCATTTTGCGGGCAGGAATGATTTTTCAGCAGACGATAAAACACAAATAAAGTTTTAATTGGAGTTATTTAGTTTATATTATATCTCCTAGGTCGTTAAAGATAGAGTAAAAATTTCAAAGGATTTGAAACCTGTGGAAAATTTCACATTATATCGATACCTAAAAATATGATTTTCTTTAAATAAATAAAATTTTTACATTGAATATCTTTTATATTTTCCGCAAGAGATTGTGACGTCACGTTAACCTTCGCGTTGTAAAAACAAACAAATTACATTTCCTGTCCTCTCACACGACTTCAACGAAAGAAAGCAAAAAATTAAATATTTTGGCTGGCATTGTTCAGTTCTTTTTTGTAAAATCGGGATCGTTGAAGATAAGATTAAAAATTTCAACGGATTTGAAATCTGCGGAAAATTTGACACCAGATAGACACCTTAAAAGTATGATTTTCTTTTATATAATAAATAAATTTTCGCAAGAGATTGTGAGACCCCGCCGAATTCCCATTTGGTTTGCTAAGCAAATCAACACCGCGGGCAACTCCGTTATCGCTGTTATCCAACTTGCGAAGCAAACCATAGTTCATAATATTCATAATTTGGTTTGCGAAATAAACCAAATTGGAATACGCAGGGAATTCATTCCAATAAGGCTACGAATTTCCATTTGGTATTGCAAAGCAAACCAACACCACGGTGAACGCCATAGTGGCTTTTATCAAATAGGGTACGAATTAACATTTGGTTTGCGAAACAAACCAAACGGGAATTCGTAGCAATCACCGGGGGTTAGTGAGCAGTGGTCAAACCTGATCCCACGAAAAGAACTGTCACGGGCAGCGCCGTGCTGGCCACGCAGCGGCTAGTAACGAATAAGAAAAGATATATGGCTATTTTCTCGACCCAAATCTGTCTGAATGTTACAATGGAGCAACACAAAGGGCTATTGGCGACGGTCCGGGGTCATCACCAAGGGAAAAACACGAGGACAACACCACACAAGTTTGAACCACGGTCAGATGAGGAAGCAACACCTGGCCTGGCACCCTACTCTC